>WOVY01010274.1:0-715000 GCA_013436015.1 Rhipicephalus annulatus | reverse complement strand
TTAAGTTTTTAATTTTAACATTAGAAAGTTTGAACTAAAAGTGGCTGGACATTTTATTTTATTCGTATGTATACTATTTTCGAGCTAACTATATAGTTAAACGAAACCAGGTTTTCGAGTCAGCGACAGCGCCGGCACAGCTGTTAGGCGAGGGCTGTCGACACATTGCGGCGGTCTAGCATGGTGTAAGAATATACCATGTTGTCTAGTCCACTCTCTCTCACAAAAGAGATGAGGAAAGGAAGGACAGGTTGGCCAGTTCTCAGACATGCTGGTCATTCTGTTTCCTCTCACAAGATATATATTCTCCTCCCTCTCACAAGGTATGTATACCAGGCAGATGGAAAACAACGGCAGTTAAGAGGAGAAGGGCAGAGCTAGAAAAGGAGACGGGAAGAGATAACTTGTATAATTTGCGTTGACGTCACTGTGGTCGCTATCTTCAGGTGGCAGATAGTTTAGATGTTGCGTGAAGTCAAGGTCGAGCTCGCGGAGCAAGAAATGGTGACATCAGATTATGGTCGGTACCTCTTTCAATTGTTTGTGTTTCCCCTTTGCGTTACTGGCGAGCGGAATAAAACGGGGAGTGCACAAAATAACGCAAAGCGTCAACGACTCTCCTAATTATCTCGCACTGGAATTCTCAAAAGCACTGAAATGTACCCGGCACAGAGAACCTGTCTGTCCGGTCTGAACGTGTGTGACGCCACGTGCAAGTTATGTATTCAATGAGTATGAAAGGAATTGCTAATGTCACTCAGCAGCCCAATAAGCCACAGCTAGCTAGTTAGTATATATATATATATATATATATATATATATATATATATATATATATATATATATATGGTATAAAAATATAGTTTCACAGATTCCGCATTGTAGACGGTTTGGCGAGGTGGTGATCACCATACAGTGCATGAAGTAACGAGCAAAACATGAATGTGGACAAAACGCGTAGGTGTATATTGTCCTGTTTCCTCACCTTTGTCCTGCACTCCGTGCAAAACTGCGCGCCAGGCTATCAAACCGAGTAATCTGCGCATTTCGTTCTCTCGCGATTACCAAGCACTAAATCCGACTAATTAGCTCTAGATGCCGATTTGTCACAACCATGTTTGAAAGCCGGGAAGCGGGTCAGTTGTACAGACAGCACATTCCCAGGAAACACCATACCTACAGGAAGCCAAATTTTTTCTGTAAGGAAAAAATCAGTGACCTTGCTTACATACGGCAATTTGCCCTTTCTTTTATTTTGAAGGCTTGAAAGACTTCACGTTCAATGTTGTATCTTCCATTACCTGTGACACTCATCGACTCGAAATTATAGGCGCGGCGACAACCTTCGTTTCGCATACGTACGCATGGCCTATTGTACCTAAAATGTATGTACGCCGCCATCTTGGGCTGTTCAGTCAATTTTTTTTCAGTTTTGCTATATTGCGTTGTGAATTAATAAGGCTGTGAAAAATATCATGCACTTGCTCGACTGTTTTCATTTTGATACATCTGCCGTAACACTGTTCGTTTAGTTGTTAGAGGTGTAAAACACAAAGGTCCACAGCCCAACAAGGCGGCACCAAAACCGCTCCTTGTCATGCGACCGTGCCTACATCAGTGCGAGGCTTCAATGACAGGCTGCGCGAACACCGTAGTGTACTCCTAGGAGTAATGGAGAACAGTTACCTCCGCACATCAAAGGCTCTGCGCCGTTGATTTCAAATCAGGGAGTTGCATTGTCAGGGAAGAATTAAGATTGCATGTTAAACTATGTGAACCATTCGCCACCATAAAAAAAGGGACAAATTGACATGCGTGATAGCGCTGAGATGACCTACATACACATGCACTGCTGATTTATCTGTAAACATTTGGTTGTAAGCCAAGAACTTGACCTGTCTGGTTCCTTGTCTGTCTGCGTGCCTTTTTGTTGTTAATTCTTAAGTAAATCGACAAAAGATCATCGTAAGTATTGTCGTAACAACCCCCCCCATCCCTCTTCTCCTGATCGTGCACACACATGAAAGGTGTTCATCAACGCGCGACGTGAAGGAAAGTTGTGTTTTTCCTTCCGCCTTCTAATTATACAAACCGATCAACCTCCTTTCTGCATGCTGTACAATTATTTAGGAAGACAGTTTACATCTTGAAAAAGATAAAGTGCCGCACTGAACTTTACATTATTCTAGCGAACAAGCCGTATTCAGGATAGTGTTTTATCATAGATCACCGTCATACTACAAATTGAATATATAAAAAATGCCGTATAAAGAATGAAAGAAACCTCTATATCCCATATATAAGATACGAAGAGGCATTCGATTCGTTATACATATTCTATTCTGCTTCATAGATCATAGAAGCGCTTGCATTCTGCTTCATAGATCATAGAATTTAATTTTGGTGGGGAGAGGGGGGGGGGCAAGACATTTCTTGAAATGGTCATTTTTCGCTCTGTATACCGTGGTGAAAATATTTTAGGAGGGAGCGGGGGGGGGGGGTTCTGGTGTGGCTGGCTACGTCAAGGTCAGCAACGCTGTGGAGGCTAGCGAGAATTATCGCAGTCGATGCGTTCAAGAAAAAAATAGTTAAATATTATTACTTAAAAGATCTGCGTTTTAACGTCCCAAAACCACGATATGAATACGAGAGACGCCGTAGTGGAGAGCTCCAGAACTTACGACCACCTGGGGTTCTTTAACATGCACCTAAATCTAAGCCCCCCAAATATTTTTGCCTTCACCGAAAATGCAGCCATCGCCACCAGTATTTGATCGCACGATCGAGGTATTTGGTCGGGTTAGCTGTCGAGTGCCATAACCACTACACCACCGCGATTGGGCAGTTCAATGTTCTTGCTAAAAATAAGATACTTTTTCTATTTGGTGAGAAGCAAGTGAAGATATTTTGTGCATTTCAAACAAAAACTGCGTATTCGACTTGATAATTCTTTCCACGTGACGTCACATACAGGATAATGCGCTGGGAAGTCGCGATGGCGGCCACCCAGACTTTCTCTTTAATGAGACAGCGTCGTTGCAGAAAAGGCACCACGGAGTCGTTCGGCACCTGTGTTCGTTTGTGCTCTTCCTGTTTTCTTCTGTTCGCTCGTAACGCAAACGGGGAGGGAGCGCAAAGAAATTCGAGGGTGCCACCGGCCCTAATCAGATATGTCGCCTTCCAAGCCTCGGCCAGGTCACGCTGAAGGACGCGTGTTTCGCCACCTTTCTTGCAAAAACTAGTCGCCCGTCCACCCCGCTCTTACATTTGACTGCGCTCTGTCGGCAAGTTCACGCGTTGTGCACGTGCTCTCAACTGCTCGCCTTGCACTTGCAGCCTCACGTACGTTTCGCTTGCACCGAACTTGTAAAAAAAGAAGATAGAGATAAAAAAACATTTTCACAGACTAGAGTGGTTGGTCAACAACCTATGCTACACCGAGTAGGTTGTCAAGGGTGTTGCTGTTTGAGCAAACGCTTCTTACGTAGTGCGTGCCGAAGGTGAACGGCCAAATATTCCCATGCGCAGACTGCTTTTGTCACTCACTGATAGTTCTAGCGCGAGAACAGAACGACGACATAGAGACAAGAAGGACATGAGCACTCGTGTCCTTCTTGTCTCTTTATCGTCGTTCTGTTCTCGCGCTAATAACTATCGTCATATTATACCAAATAGCCCAAACTGCCACACTTCTACGCTCAAAGAGGCACGCGGATACTACAAAACGGCTCCCCCCGCCCCTATAACGACTATGTATTTCCACCCTCGAACAAACCATCACATCGCACAGTGCACGACGCGCCTGTCCTTCGTAAAAAAGTGGATTGTGTGATGAAGGAAGACAAAACACAATGAGTGAGAAAAGCAGTTTGTAAACAAGACCTTTCGGTTGCAAAAAAAAAAACAAACTTTGCAGAAAAGCCACCTTGCAGATTACTGAAAATGGTCAAATTTTGTGGCAGACGCGCCTGCTGTCAGTAAACACCATAATTTTGCATGTACGGCTAACAATTGTTCGGATGCCAAGCTTTTCGTGCAGTTAGAAATTTATTATGACCCGAGTGTGAAGAGTATAAATTTGTGTCTGCCCTATCGACTCCAGCAGCCTTGCAATGCAGGGTTAAGTTTTCACTTTTAAAGAGGTTTGCATCAGGCGAGAACAAATCGTATCGTAAGTTTAATACCACTAGGAATTTTTACAGCTTTCTTTGACGGCATAATAATGTGCGCAAAGAAATCTTTAATGCCCGCTACGAACATGAATATCTTCACTGCAGATGCCTGTTTCATTTCGAAGAATATCCATGCCTGATCACGCATCGTGTTCGCTGATTCGTATGCATTTTTGGTTGTTGTGATAGCTCACTTGGTCATTATCATACGATAAATACTAACGAAGATCGCAATTGTTTATGGTTACATGGAAATTTCCGCTGAAAATAACCACGTCTAATTTTGCGACACCATCGAACATTTTAAGACAGTCTTGGTTTTTTTTCTTCAGCATAATATCTTCATTGCCAAAACAACGATATTCTTATGAGGCATGCCGTGGTGGGAGACTTCGCATTTCGGCCACCCGTTTTTTTTTTCGTTCGTTAGTTTTACGTGCACGTAAATCTATATGCACCGGCGTTACTGCATCTGGCTCCCATTAAAATACAGCTGTTGTATGCGGGAATTGAACTCAGGACCTTCATCCTAGTAACGCAGCACTGCAGCTTGCTAAGTAATCTCTGTGTGGTGCACGCAAGCCATACATAAACACTTCGTGCAAAGTGGCATCTTAAATTTCTAACTTTTAATTATTTATTCAATTGTTTACTCATTTACATATGCTGCAGCGCTAAGTGCGCTATGGCGGGAGTGGTTATACAATGATATGTGAAATTTAATTTAAAAAATCAGAAGGCAGCAGACAGGTGACCTAATATCGTCGTTTAAACATACAAAAGTGAATTATAACAAAATATTGGGAACAAAAAAGAATTGGAGCACGTATGATTCGCAAATAAATCAGAGTATTCTAAGTAAATGTGTTGTCGATTTCAGCCATGAAGCTTTGCGATGGACATAAACTAACAGAACCAAGTAATGAATTCCAGTCTTCGATGGAACGAAAAAAAAACAGAACTTGAACATGTTGTACATCAATTCGATCGTAGTTAGGCCTCAAACTCAGGTTGTGATAACTTCTTGTCATTGACTGTGGGGTGAAATTTACGTATTCCTTGCTTTTTGACAATTGAACTGCAAACTAAACGATGTTTTGCAAGAAATTTACTGACTTGATATGCTACGACGTGAATAGAGTGAGGTAATTGCAATGAAAATAGACTAGAAGAAAATGAGAAATCGAGTTCGTAACCGTGACATATAAACCTTGAGTTGCGACGGAAAATGTGCCATCGTTACCCGAATGAAAAACTTGTAGTGCTCATGAAACGGTACTTGAACTGTGGTGTATTAAGCTAACATGCTACGGCGCTGTCGCATTACACATAGATGACTAGGAAAGCCAGCGTGCAATCTAGAATTATACAGCTGTTGTATATTTGTTGTAGTTTGGGTTCACAAACGTACTTCTCTCCCAAAATAAGCACAGCGATCGCGTTTCTTCGCACTAAATATAAAAGTTTTTCAAAGTGACAAGAGTCGCAAGACCGTGCAAGCATCGCTTCATAGTGCGGCAAATTGCCATAATACACTCTCGACACCTCTGCTTTCATAGCATTGTTTGCATTGGAAACGGTGGCACTTGACGCACTGTTTTTGACTCAAAAGGCGGCAGATGTGCATCCTTGCATTCTTAAATGACGTAGCAGTGTGAAAAATGATAAAGGACCCAAAAAACTCGTTTTTCGCACACGCCATGGGAAAAGTAAGCAAGCGAGACCCATACACAAGATTTTCCCGCTCTTCGCAGCGTAAACTTGAGATTGGTTTGCCGAACTGGCGTAGCTTCCGAAGTGTTGCACCTGATGTCTAATACATGTGTGCATAGCATTTTCTTTTTACGCTAAAAACAGCAACGCGCAATAGCCACGCCTTTCAACCCGCCGAAAAGCTTGAGCCTAGGCTGTGAGCCACGTCGCCTGTCGGCGACGACCAATAGCGCATGAAACGCCTGCCCTGTGTCAAAAGAGCACAGGAACAATTACTTACTTACAGCCCTATTCTAGTACACTGTACATGGTACCAAAAAAAGTTGTACTGCGCATTTTGTTGTGGAAGAACTACACATTCAACATAGGCACGTACCGCGATGGCACGATGCTGACTCGATAGACCCACATAGACCCGTGTTCAGTCGCAGTGCTCGCATTTTGATGGACGCTAACTAATGTTTGCACTTCAAAGAACCCCGGATGGTTGAAACTTCAGGAGCAGTTCACTGCAGTGTGGTGAATGTTCATATCTTGGTCGCTGTACGTGAAACCTCTAGTATTTTCATTACACTGTACATGACTTGAAGAGGTGCTGACACGAAATTTTTGGCCTCGCTTTTTTCACTGTAATGTGTTGTTGGGGCCTGTAAGTCATAACACAACACATTGTTTGCTGCAGAACATGACTAATAATTAATTATAGGGCCTTCATCATTGTTCAGTTCCGGTTTGAGAGACCTCCAAAAACGACAAGCGACTGGTTACAACTATCGCCATCTAGCGTCTGCAGCTGCCCACCTTGTCAGCACACACAACTGTGACGCACTTGCGCACGGTCGGCATCAATATGCAATGAGGCTGCAGTGTCGCGAAACACAAAATGTTCAACGCGTGTGCCGCGGCGAGCTGCCTAGAACTATGAACTGCTGAAAGAAAAAAAGCAGGAAAAGAAAAAACGCGGCTATGACGTCATCTTAACTTCTTTTATTCACGTCAGCGTGGTGATAGGGGGGAGGGGAGAGGGCCCCATGGGCATAAAGCAGTGTTGCCAATTTAGCTATTTGGTAGCTAGATCTAGCTAGTTTTAAACTCGACTAGCTACTGAAGATCTTAGTTATCTACGAGAGGCTATTCTAACATTTGTACCCAAAATTTAGCTCCTAATCTAGCTATCTTCAGCAACTCTAGGTGAAGTGTATTGAAATTTTCTAAATTATTATTTCTGAGCTAGAAATACTAGTACATATAATTTAAACTAACAGTCATTCCATCCAAGGAAAACGTTAATGACATTGTTTGTGTTTTTAACGGTGTATTTTGTCGAAAATTGAAGGAAGTTAAGGGCAAAAAAAATCAATAGAGTGCCACCGAGAAAACGCGTGATTTTACGTTCACTGTAGTTCTTGATTTTCGACAAAAATTCTATGACACATTCAAGAAACAATACCACGAATACAGCTTGCCAAGCTATATGGTTCAGAAATCGGCACGATAGCGTCATATTCAGCGGCAAAGGATGATGCAATATATATACCGGTTCTCTAACTGTAGTAAAGGCTCTGAAAACACCTAAAAAGCACAAAAACCCTGTCTTTGTCTCGCTTTATTCGCTTTTATGCACAGTCTACTCATCCAAGCAGCATGTAATAGTCTGCTGGGTGCCTGGACACCGCGAAATAGAAGGTAATGTTCTGGTGGACCAGCTAGCTGGATCCACCAACAAAACCGCTATCAACACTTTGATAACAATTCCTGCACTCGACTTGAAAGCTGTTCTAAAGCGAAAGATTAGGGGTTATTGGCAGAGCACATGAGACACACACACAGGGAATAAACTGCATGTCATCAAGCCGCAACTTGGTCATTGGTCGCCAGTGTCAAAATCACGCCATACTGAAGTGATCCCTACAAGGCTAAGAACAGGACATACATACACTACAGATTCATTTTTTTTGTCTGGGGGCAATCCACCTTTGCGTGACAGACGTGGAAAAGCACTCACCGTACTTCACATCCTAATACAGTGCAAAAAATTAGACAAGCTAACAAGACAACCGTTTCCATTACCCTACCGACAACAGATACTACTACATCCTGCAATGTTCGTCAGTAGGGAACCACTTTTCACACATAAATCACTGTAAGCTTTTTTAAAAAATGTTTGTACATTTCATATCATACACGCGGGCATTCCGTAGCATGACGTCTCCAGAGAGGTCTCCGCTGCGGTGGCTACAATCAAGAAAGCACTTGCCTCACGGCCCTTGGACGTAAGGGTGTGAACGATCGAAGCACTAGTGCCTTTGCCACACGTGCCCACCATGGTTTTTATTATCACAAACATTCATCATTCATTAACACCACACACTTTTCATGGCATGCTCATGATTTTAATATTTCTATGTTTTTACCTGCCTTAGGGCGAAGAATTTTAAGGCCCTTATACATCCGCTAATCACAATCATTTTTCACATCTCTTGCCTCATGAACTGGCGCTCTTTGGTCATAAAATGGCCCTTGCGCCACCAAACACCAAACGTCATCATCAAACATACTCATTACCATCAGCGCACAAAAAGGATAAAAAACACAAGAAAGTGCACGACACAAGTGCTGTTTCGAAGACACTGGTCCAAGACAATTGCAAGGCATGATGTTTAAAAGACACAAATACAGCATGACAGCAAAGCACAGAATAGGCAAAGAACTAGTCATAGCTGACACAATATCTTATTCTTTGCTTCCCAGCGAAAGTATTGAGCAGGCACTTGAGAACATCAATGTGATAAATTACGTCGATTTGAGAAATGAAACCTTGGGGATGATTAGAGCATAAACTCCGAGTGACGACTCACTGCAAAGACTTGAGTAAATCATTCTGTCAGGCTGGCCATAAGACAAACACAAACTAAACTTCTCAAAGATATGTGGATACACTCCACGTTCAGAGATGAGCTCACCTTTAAAAACTACTGGATTTTCAATGATTTATGCATAATCATTCAATGTCTCTGCGAGGGGAAAGTAACGTGAAACTTCACTCATTGCCTCTTCGAATTGACAGCTGTCCATGATACGCTTGTGAATGCGGCTTCTTGCCAGGAATCAATCCAGAATTGAAACACTTCATCATGAGGTATAAGATAGGCCAAAAGCAGGAACACACAGAGCAAAAAGGAATTATCACTTCATCCAGAACCAAGCTATTGAGCAAAATGGGTCGGATGCAATATTTTCAAATTTAAGCAAAAAAATTTGCTGGTTACAACAGTCAATTGTTACACCAAGTGCAGTGAAGACCGACCCAAAGCGATGACATCAAACTACGTAATACTGAAACTAAAGCCTACTATGCAAGGTATGGGATATCGAGGATTCTTATAAGTGACAACAGACTGCAATTAACCAGCAAATGATTCTAAAGCTTCAACAAGAGCTAAATTCTGAACGCAAAACTTCTAGCCATGGCTATCAGTGTTCCAATAAAATGGCTGAATAAGCCATCAAAACATCGAGAGCGCTCCTCAAAAAGCAAGTTCAAGGTATTCAGACCGACTAATGGCATTTCTTAATTACAAAAAGACGCCAATGCAAGAACTGAATGGTAATAATAATAACCATTGGGGTTTAACGTCCGAAAACTACCACATGAATGTGGAAAGAGCCGTAGTGGGGGGCTCTATGAATGTTAAGCGCCGGGTTTTTTTTACCGTCCACCTAAATCTCAAGCACTTTCGCCTACATCGAAAGAACTCTATTGTAGTCCAGTGCACCTGCTAGTGCGTCACTGCACTATAACAAATTTACAAACCGCTTTAAAGCTACTGCAACCGCAAACAGTTGATGTGAGCAAAAGAGGAAAGCAGAAGAAGCGAAAAATCACACACAACCACTGCAGACAAGCAAAGGGTTTACTGAGCCTACGAAGTCAGACTGTCACAGTTCAAGCAATGAAAAGTGGTGCATGGGTCAAAGGAACAACAATCAAGATTATTGACAACAGGTCGCGTGAACTTCAGACAAAATACAGCGTCCCTAGACGGTGCAGCGTATTCATCAGGGTAGCGTTTCCCCGGAACAGCACAATGAAGTCAATCAGCTAACTAAAGCTACCGACCAACTGAAGTAGAATAAAACTTCTGCCTGACCCAGAAGAGCCATACAGCTTCCAAAGAGGCTGGAGGATTTCACCGTAGGTTGAAAGATTGACTCAAAAAATGAAAGGATGTTACAAGGATCCCGAGTAGGCGCAATCATCTCGTGCTGTGTATTATGCAAGCCGCACACTTCTTCGGAATTCTCTACTTTCTCCTCTGTTTTTGTCTTCCTCCTCTATAGACTCTGAGCGAAAGTATCAAGTTGCATCTAGTCCTCCGCCTTTGAACTCTTTCCTCTATATACCTTCATGTAGTCACAACTATCTTTGTACCTCAACGCATATTAAACTCAGTTAGTCCCCATTAACAAAAGCCCAGTGTTTTATCAGCCACTAGAATACGTCTTGACCAAACAATTTGCACACGATAGATATGAAGGTTTTCTGAACTTGTCATTAATGACTCCAGCGTTCTCGGGCATATGTACTACACAGCGGTGTGAAAGCAGAACGTTGAAAGTGCAAGAAGTTGAAAGAAACCACTCGCTATAGCTAAAGAGCAAACACAAGTTTGATGGTGGTTCTGTATAGAGATGCCTGATACAAAAAAAATTCCACTGACAGCGCCCATGTATGGCTTACTTTGGGAAGGCACACACACATCGCAAATAGCATCGTTGCGTCTAGCACCGCTGCAGAACATCGCATGCTCATACTCCGACTGGTATCTCGTGACAAGCCTTATTTGGGGACACCATTGAGCATTTCGGACGCGACGCAGTCACGACATCACATTACCAGCGGCAAAGCAAAGCACACGCAGCAGAACATGCCGAATAACGGCAATAAAGGTTCTCGCGGCAGACTAACATCACTCCGTACTTCACACATCAATGCCCGTTCACCGAAAGCACCAGACGCTTTTCCCTGGAGTGAATACGGCAGACATACAAATCGCACACAGTGTTTGTGACGATCGAACACTTTTGACGCTTTGGTGCGACGATCGTGTGCCATGCGCACATTACACCAGCAGTTGATGAAATTTCATTTCCGAAAGCAGAGTGAACAATGGGACGGAACACATGAAATTGGCGGTCTCCGAACCTCACGTAAACACAACTCTCCGTCAGGTTCCCTCGGCGATTGAAGCCAGTGAGGAGGGCAGGAAGGTTCTGCCGGCTTGATGTTTTTCAATGAATATATTCGCGGATGCTCATTAACTCAAGTGGTAATTACAATAACGTCCACATAAGCTTCTTTTACGTGGGTGCCGACTAGGCCTTGCCACTCGCTTCAGCTGAGCGCCATCTTTCATGACCAGAGATTGACTTGCGTGATGACGTCATGGGACACCTTTTTTTTTTCTCCAATCAGCAACCTAGAGCGCTTGCGGGCTCCACCTCTTGAAAAGCTGTCGCCGCAGCTGGACCGGTCGAAAACCGGGCCCACACAGAAAAAACAGAGCGGAACCAGGCGTGCGGCCGTACCGTAGTTTGGCCTTAATGGACTCGTTTCTGGAAGGGACAGACGTGTCCTCGCATTTAGGCTGCCGTGATGCCGTAAAAAAGAGAGTGCCTGAGCGCACGCGCTCCTCTGCAAATGGTAATAGTGCCTGTCAATCGGGCCAATGGTATTCCCAACAGAAAGATTCACAGTTTCGAAATGATTCAAGAATGTGTGCTCAACTCCATTTGGGCCACATGGGTTGACTAACTAGACCATTTCCACCAGTTGAAATTACCACATGGTATGACTTCAACCAATCAGAAGCTCTCAATCGGTAGGTAATTTCCAAGTGGGACATCGAATACCCAACTGAGTCATTTGGTTCAATTGGAACTGTCACAGGAAAACGCGTTTTAGCTAGGCCAGGCAGTTTATTGAAAGTTTGCATGCACAAATAATTTAAAAAAATTATAGGTGATCAAGCGCTTTGACTTTGTTTGCTTGTGACTTGTAAAGGCGTTTTTTTAGATACACAATGGTTAGGCAGAGCACTGTAGACTGAATGAAGTTTAACTGTGTGATAATTGATACGCATTTTCCACTTGAGATATAACGTGCCTTGCATGAATAAATTTTAAAAGTATAAATGGGATAAAGCCAACTGCTGTAAGAAGTTTTGCGCATACTTTTGCCCGAATGACACAAAATCAACGGGCCATTATAATATACTGAGCCCTTGTGTAAGTACGTAATGCTATAGGCATAACTGTCAATTACTTTCTTGCACAATTGGGGCTTTTTTCATCACCACTTCTTATCTGCCATGGTGGAGTGTGGTGAACCTTGCGTTGTGGTGACGAACATGACAGAACAGGCATTTTTGTTTACAACAGCTTTAGCACATCTCAGTAGCATTACTTTTGTATCTTTTATGTGCTTTTCCTTACAAGTGCAAAATGGTAACGTGTTTTATAATATAAATATTGCATTAACAGTAAGCTGCGTTTTTAGGTACAGGTGACAACATTGCGGACAGTGTTCAAATACTATGACGCCGTAGTTTTAGCAGTTTCGCACATGGCGCAAATAGTCACGGATACTCTATTTCCGTGAGTGCGTGCGGCATGTTCTATCGTGCAGCGTGTTGCCGGAAAAAAGCTTGGTGACATGTAGATGTGACATTTGTTTTTGGTCGCTTTTATATGTGGAAATCATCACCAAACATCAATTTTCGAATGCTTTTTTGGTGCTGTGTTAGTTGTATCATGCGGTGATCGTTTCGTCAGGGTTGATCAAAGGTCACTGTGGTTTTCTCAGCTCTGATTCTTCAATGTAAGATTGCTCTTACACATTTCCAGTATATGTGAGCATTCGTCCCAAGTATTCGGGTTGTTGATTGTAAGCACTGTATTATTTTACATCTTGATGAATTATGCGATAAAATGAGGAAAGCTCGCTATACGTGGGCTAGTGTAAGAATTCTTTGTCTTGTGCTTGTGCCTTACGGCTCACATGCGTCTTTGCAGCAAGTGCTACCGATTATGTGCAAGTGAATTCATTCGACGAATTGTCAGTGTCTATTGAAGGAAAAGTAATCGGTTGCCTTGATGATCGCATTTGACGTACAAGGAAATGTGACCAGTGAACTCAAAAGTAAAACCGTTGATTTTCGAATCAGCTTGTCAAGCAGAATTAAAAATGGGCCGCCACGACGGCGAACATAAGAAGTCAATACATAACTTTTATACGTTGTTATTTGTGCGAGTGCTTGTCAGGTGGTATTTCAGACTGCGCTAAGGGTGGTTTTGACGTTTTATTGCTAAACACGAATGTGTTCATGCCACCTATGTTATTTGGTAAAGCTATACGTTTCCTGCGATTGCGTACGTTTGATGAGTCATTTTTGCCCTAATTTCTTTCAGGTGGTGTACAAGCATGTGTTCAAGCACACTGCTAAACTCAGGATATTTTTAATGTAATGACACCTGCTGCCAATGTTCAAATAAATGTTGAGTTTTCACACCTTAGCTTGGTGTAGCTCATTGGATTAGCTAATCCTGAGCCTATGAAAGAACTAACTACGTGACATATGATACGCCAGCTCAGATCCGTGCATGTTCTGGCCAATTCTATGATTATTGTTAGAATTTCACATGGAAATAAATTACCAATATGGCGCCAAGCTTAAGCACTTTTGCAGACGAATGTGCTAACTGCGCCTTTGAAACAGTTACCATACAGTCAGTTGGTCCAATGAAGTTTCTGCTGACCGCATCAATTGATCATATTGTAATCCAACAAATTAATCCACTAGAAATACACTCAATTAGCCCAATTGGTTATACTCTACTGGAATATTTGACTTCAATGACATACAACCAAATTGGCCCGTATGGTCCGATTGGCCCATTGGTGTACTAATGCACAAATTGAACCCATTGAATAGAAGTGAAAGTTATCCAGTTGGTCTTTTTAACTAGGTGAGTTAACGCAATGCAGTGACGAAAGCAAAGCGAAAATGAATGCAGCACCTTCTGGTTTCCATTGTTTGCCACGCCGATTTTTCTTCTGCACTTTTGTGCTTGCACTGCCATATCTTTTTTAAAAAACTTGCACACATCTCTCCGTAAAAAAACGTTGATTAATATGCGAAGCAGCTATGGGTCGACTTAAAATTCTGTAAAGAGGTGCCCTTTGTTCATCACTGTAGACGTTCATGGCTGCGCACACAGCCTCCGGCACACGAATGCTCAAGTTTTCATTCTACACTATGATGTGTGTGTGTGAGAGACGGAGAAGCGCTGCTAATAGTCTACACGCATACCAGAGTGCGGGCCGGAGTAGATCGAACGCTAGGAAGCCTTCATGTGAGTGCCCACTCTATTTGGCACACACGTAATAGCTCCCTAGCGAGCGCTCTACTGCAGAGTTTTCTAGAAAGTGGTCCTAGCAGTAGCGTGGCCATGACCACCCAGTCGAAAAATCCACCAGGCTGTGTCTCGTGTGTTTACCTTTCACACCAGAGCGGGAATTCAGACATGGTTTCTGGCGTATAAAGCCGGTCTGGTGTATATGACCGGTTTCTGGCGTATACGGCCGGCTTTCCATTGTTTCCCACACTGGTGTGTTTCCGGTATGTGGAAACCAGGTTGGCGTGTTTTGGTATGTTGGGTACGTGTAAATATGGTCTTAGCCATGATTGCACGCTGTTCAACACTACTCTTTGAAGTTGCGTCTAGATAAAACTTCAGTGTTCTACGCATTTTGCACATTTAATGATGCAGAATGGAATAAATTGGGGTAGATGCTATATATAGTGAAGGTGATGCGAGTATGCCACAAGTACTATTAACGAAAAACATACCCTCTTATTTTTACATGGCTGGAAAAGAACTTAGGCTGAAACAATTATTTTCGAAAGTAAAAATTGCTTTTAGTTTTTAGGCTTTCACCTCAATTCTGATGTTTTTGTGAGAGCCAAAGTTTAATAATTTTTCGGCTTCCTCTACTTCCTCTGCCGTGTTTCCTCTAGATCCCCCGTAGTGCCTGAAAAAAGACTATAAGGACAATTCATTATTTGTTATAGGACTCCAATTTAGTATGATGGGAGCAAGGTGGTACGTCCTAGCCATGATTTCATGATATTCAACACTGCTGCTTGCAGTTACGTCAGCGATTACACTAATCAAAATAGTTAATCAAATAAATTTGTTTACATTACAATACATGTCCTAAAAGCATAAGAACAGGCATGACATTGGTTGGGCGGTTGACAGGAGTTTTTACAACCAATAAAAGAGTTCATTAACAAACAAATAAATACATAATATAACAATAGATGCCTCTGAAAATTGAAATTGCAGCTCAGAATTGTAGCAATCTAGTAGCAAAGCTAAAGAGTATAGAAAAGAAAATATTACAAGACAAACATAGTAAAAACTGTCACTGTGTGTAAAAAACAACAGTGATAGCACTGTACACTACAAACTTCAGACTACCGCGGAAAGTGCTGTTGCAGTCGATCTTGACTGAAAGCACCATGTGGCTAACACAAGAATAAATTGCGACTGCACCCGTTCTCTGTGTAATGCGGTATGAGTGTTTTATGAACACACTACATTCGACGTGTTTCTCGGCGAATTTGTTCCCACCCTTGCAAAAAAGCACAGCCTCCCTCATTCACCTCTCAGTGCATCTATTTTGTGAGGAGTCAGCAGCTTTTGCGGAGCTTTCTGGCCACCTTTCGCTACAAACCGGTTTGTATGAGTCACGGTGAAGCTCCTTTGAGCTAGGACTTCTGACGACCAGATTGCTACAGCAGCCCTTTTAACAAAATGGGAGTCCTTCTGGACTCCGATCAGTTGCTTGAGAAATAGGTGGCCATTCGGAGCAACACACCATTGGCCAGATGAACCTGCAGGTGGATGTTAAAATATTTCTCTAGCACACAGCATCAGTTAATCCATACAAATAAAAATAATTACCCGTAGAATATCAGAAACTAAACACTGTACGTGAACAGAGACAAATACAAAGTACAAGCTGGAAAATAACATGAACACTACTCTATGTCACTACATATAGTCATCTTTGTCAGCAGAACTTAGCCACAGGAGACTTCTCCCGACAACATCTGGCAAAGAAGTTCAGAATTACAATTGACTCCCTTCAAAATGAACTCGAAGAGCCATGATCATTTCTTCGCGTTATCAGGAATCGGTTTCATCAGAAGTGCCCCCTAAAAACAAATGTTAACATACGAAGTGCACCGTAATATGTTGCTTGTAAACACTGAATGAAATATACTTATAATGGGGAGGAAATAAACAAGACAAAGCATTTATTTAGCTTAGCTTGATGAAAACTACGCTTGCTAGTAGAGTATACGGACTAATCTAACTAGCACTCGATTTCACGTTTCATAATGAATATGCACTTGGATAAATTGTTACCACAGTTTAAGAACAAAACTGAACAAAACACTCTTCAACCGGAGTGCAATGCTCTTATACACAGGAATCGGCAATCAGCACCTGGACATTTATAAGGTTTGGCCATAAACATAGGGAAATTCTGCACAGCGATAGGCTATGCAGTGCGTGCAACAATCTTTATGCACCCACTATCTCACCTGTCGATCGATTATCAATGAACAGTCGGCCACAGCGGGGGCAGCAGTTTCGGCAGGCACGTCCGGGGAGGCAGGGGCCACAAAGACAGGTACTGCATGAGCTGCTGGCATCGCAGGCAATTCAGGCACCGGAGGCTGTTCAGGCACCGCAGGCACCTCCTCAGGGTATGATGAACCTGTTCTTGGTGCATAATCAATGGGTGCTTAACAATAGGATTAAGGTTCCATTTGTATACAGGGAAATCTCGGTATAATGAACTTCAGGGGGTCGTGGCGATTCGTTCGTTAGTATGAAAGGTCGTTATAGTGAAAGCCCGAAAATTCATCATGAATATATTTTTTTTCACCAACCAAAACGACTTACCTTTACAACGGTGGATCCCTGAACTCTCTTTTCACTAGAAAAAACAAATGCACAATTGAACACCAAAAAACGCACGTTTACCTGAACAAGTCTAATTTTTTACGCATGCAGCACTAACTGTGAAAGCGATGAAGTTAACCAGAAGATGCTTCAAAATCTGTTACATTCCAAATTATAGCAAACTGTCGCGCCTTCTTCTAAGTCATTGGGCTCGACACGGGCACATTATGGGCTCTTATCATGTGACTACCGCATAGTCTATCGGCTGGAAGTCACCGAGTCGCAGTCGCTTCCTACTACATGAACTCAATGTAGTAGCGCTACAGCGCGAACGCCGACTTGCTTTGTGGATGCAGTAAAAATCAACGAAAAGAGATGAACACGACTGACAAGGCCTCCTAAAACACATGTAGAAGAAAAACCTGAAGCATCGCAGCTGTCATCGCCTCCTGCGAAGAAAGAGTCTAAAAAAATTCTCATGTTTCGTTTTCTGCTCCCTCGCTGTTTCAGGTTTTCCGCGTCCATGCTTCCTGCTCCGCAACTCCTACTCTGCCTCGCTCACCTATGCCGTCCTGTGTTACCCTCGCCTCTGCGCATGTGAACCTGCAGCGTCGGCGTTTCAACAAAAAGAAATGAAGGCCTTCTTCGTTTTTTTTCTCTGCACTGTCGTGCATATACAGAGGAGCAAGGCACGCGTTCGCTATTTCCTGTGCTTGCAGAGCGCTCCAGTGGTCGCGACGAATTTCAGAACACGAGTTCATAGTACTGAGGCGTTAATAATATATCACAGAACTAAATTAGCGCTCATTATTTTGAAAAGTTCGGTATTGTGAAGTATGTAGTAGTGAAATATTTTTACATTGAAACTATTAGCAGTCGGCACGGGATTTTTCAAAAGTTCGTTAATCTTGTAAGTTCATTATTGTGGTGTTCGTTCTACCAAGATTTCACTGCAGAGTACTATTACACTTACTATGACTATATACGCATCAGAATTAGAAAACTATTAATATTTTGGAGCATCTGCATCTGTTACAAGTCAACCACAACCATCCCCCTGGCATGCCAATATTAAGAGCAATAACATGCCATAGTTGCTCAACATTGAACTTATTGCGAACTTATTGCTCACCGTTGTTCAGATGAGTGACAGCTAAGGTGGCACTCTAGGTTAAGAAGCTGTGCATGAAATGAAGTGTTGCTGTGAACGAAATGAGCGCCTCAGTACTACGAACTCGTGTTCTGTAATCCTTTGCGACCAGCAGAGCGGTATGCAAGCAAACGGACGCTATGCTTTTCGGAAGACGTGTGACGGTGTAGAGAGAAAAGAAAAATGAAATGGCGACCTTGTTTTCTTTTTGTTGAAAGACTGAAGTCAGGTTTACAAGCACAGAGGTGAGAGGCCAGGTCAACACAGGAGGGCAAGATCAGGGAAGCATAGTGGGAGTGGCGGAGCAAGAAGCATGGGCGCAGAAAACCTGAGACAGCGAGGAAGCAGAAACGAAATGCGAGGATTTTCTTTTTTTAGCTTTTGCTTTGTTCGGAAGAGGTGATGACAGCTACGACGCTTCGCGTTTTTCTTATTTTTGTCACTTCTACATGTGCTATAGGAGGCCTTGTCAGTCGTGTTCATCTCTTTTCAATGATTTTTATCGCGTCCGCAAGTCAAGTTGGCGTTCACACAGCGGTTGTCCTACAATGAGTTCATCTCTACTTGTGACGAAGAAGCCGAAGCAATTCTCGCTAAGCGAGAAAGTGGATCATCTTTAGCAACTTGAAGGCAAAAAACAGGCTGTTGTGGCCAGAGAACTTGGAGTGGTGTGTTCTACAATTGTCATGATCTTGAAAGATAAGAATATAATATTAGTCGCAACTTGCCCCCTCAAGAAAGTGACAGCAGCTCGGTGACTTCCAGCCGACTGACTCTGCAGTGCTCACATGCTTCAAAGACCAGAACATGCTCGTGTCGTGCCCACTGATTCAGAAGAAGGCCCGCCTACCACATGGATGTGGATGAGCTGGTGGCCTTCGCACTGCAAAGTTCGTGCTGCACACGTCAAACGAAATCGCAGACTTCTTTGAGTAAACGTTGTAATGTAGTCGTTTTGCTTGGTGGAAAATAAGTATTTATGGTTAATGTTCAGGCTTTTATTATAACGATCTTTCAAAATGACGAACAAATTTCCGCAGTCCCATGAAGTTTGGTGTACCGAGATTTCACTGTATATATATATATATATATATATATATATATATATATATATATATATAAGGGAAAGAAGTGTATACCTAAGGGCTCGTTTTTCCATGTTTTAACACAATATTATTGAGATATAACAGACAGTAATGCCAAGGAATGTACAGGGGAAGTTATTAAAACCAATGAAATGTAAATAAGAAGAAAGAAAAGTGGATGAAAAAATTACCAACTGTGAGCAGGAATCGAACCTACGACCTTCGAATTACGCGTTCGATATATAGTTTAAGAGGGTTTATTGAATAAAACGAACTGCCTGGTTCAAAAGGCGTCAGTCACTGTCTCGAGCTCAGCTCTTCGTCGTAGTCGTCTTTCAGGTGCTCCAACTAGATACTGTCTCCCTCTCTCTTCCCCACTACATTTGCCCCGGTGGTGAAGAGGAGCCAGCCGGGCGCCTCACGGTGAAGCAAGCACAAGGGGATCATAGTAAGGTTTTAAGCGGCTGATGGGGACTGTCTCACGACCACGGCATCGTCTGCCCTCAGCAGGTGTCACTGGTTCGACGACGTAATTAACCAATGACGTGCATTGAACGATGCGGTACGGACCATTGTACTTGAGTGCAAACTTTCGGCAGAGGCCGGGGGACTGGAATGAAACCGAATGCCATACAAATGAGCCTACGGGGAAGCTGTGAGCAGGCTTGTCTTGGTCGAGTCGTTCTTTTTGGAGACCTTGCGCGACGGACGTAAATGAACGCGCTAATTGGTGGCACTCTTCGGCACACTGAACAAGTTCGGAGGCTGGGCGGTATTCTGAAGCATTTGGGCGGTAAGTAAGTATCGTGTCGAGCGTAGAAGAGGGCTCACGTCCGTACAGTAGAAAAAAAGTTGAAAACCTAGTAGTTGCTTGCGTGGCCGTATTATGCGCATACGTCACGAAAGGGAGCACCAAGTCCCAATTAGAATGGTTGGAGGATATGTACATAAAAAGCATATCACCGAGGGTGCGGTTAAAGCGCTCTGTCAAACCGTTTGTCTGTGGGTGATAGCTTGTAGTGGTGCGATGAATAATATTGCACTCACTGAGAAGCTCCTGGATGACTTGCGATAGAAACGCACGTCGACGGTCGCTATGCAGCTCACGTAGCGCGCCATGGCGAAGGACAAAGCTACGCAAGATGAACAAGGCGACAACACGAGCAGAAGTGGCTGGCAAAACGGCGGTTTCAGCGTAACGGATTAGGTGGTCAAGGGTCACAATAATCCAGCGATTTCCCGCAGGAGTACAAGGTAGTGGGCCGTAGAGGTCGATGCCGATTCTATCAAACGGCCGAGCTGGACACGGCAATGGTTGTGATTCGCCAGAGGCATGACAAGTTGTTTTCTGTCGCTGACACTCAGTGCAGGAGCGTATGTACTTGCGAACGCACGAGTACATTCCACGCCAGAAAAATCGCTGACGAAGCCGTTCGTATGTTTTCAGAACGCCAGCGTGCGCGTTTTGAGGGTCTGCGTGGAAGTACGCGCACATGTATTAGCGCAAATGACGAGGTATAACAAGAAGCCATTTCCTACTATCCAGCTGATAGTTGCGACGGTACAACATGGCATCCCGTATTGCATAATGGGGAATTTGGCGACGTAGTTCACATTGTAGACGCTGGCGTGGTGTCACCGAAGACGAGGAGAGAACATCGATGAGCGAGGCTATCATCTTTGGACCCTGGCACGTTTTCCGGGACGGACAGCACGGACGTCGAAGAATGGCTCGCATTATTCGAGCGCGTCAGCAAGCACTACAGGTGGGACGAAACGCTTATGCTGGCAAATATTCTATTCTGCCTACGGGGTACGGCACGCGCCTGCTATGAGACTCATGAAGAACTAACCAGCTGGGACACTTGCAAGCAAAAGCTTCGCGATTTGTTCGGTCGGTCCGTTGCTCGTCAGATGGCAGCCAGGCAGGAACTCGCGTCGCGTGTTCAATCATCGACGGAGTTGTACGTCACGCACATTCAAGACGTACTGGCACTGTGTAGCAAGACCGACAAAAGCATGTCCGAGGCGGACAAGATCAGCAACGTGTTGAAGGGCATTGCTGATGATGCTTTCAACATACTAATGTGCAAGAACTGCGCCACTGCCGACTCCATCATATCTGAATGCCGACAATTTGAACAAACTAAAAGCTGGCGAATAACCCACCACATCACGAGACTACCAAACACTGCTGCGACTTCGTCTTGCGAGGATTCTGCAGCGCCCCGTTCACTTCTGCCTCGTGCCAATATCGCAAGGAATGATCGCCAGGAGCTGGAAGCCATGGCACCCGCTTCCTATCAGCCCCCTGCGCAAGACAACTGGGCAACAGTCTCGCTTATTGAAGCCTTCGTACGTCAGGAGTTTGCTAACCTGGGCGTCCAGGTTCCCCAGCCCGTCAGACTTATGCCGCAGCCCTTGAGCACTCCCGTCCACAACGCTGCCCACCACTCTTCTCCACTTGTCGCTGCGGAAGCTGCGACTCCTCGGTTTTCACCACGCTACCAAAATCCATCTGAGTAGCGCACGCACGATGATCGACCCATCTACTTTTCTTGCTTTCGAGTAGGGCACATCTCCCGCCATTGCCGCAACAGGTGTAATTTCCGGCCAAGCTTTCCTAATGTCGACCGCCGTCAGGACCGTGGACACTCTTCGCAACCCGGTTTTCCGGATGACTATATTTAGGACCCTTCAGCTCGCCGTTCATCACCACGCTCCAAACCGTCCTACGCTGACGTCGTCGCCCAAAGAAACTGGTCTAGCCGCTCGCCATCACCTCAGGGTCGGCCGTCTCGCTCCCCTCAACGCCGCCGCTCTCCGTCACCGGCTTATTCTGGCCGTTCCCCAGAAAACTGACGAGTGCAGCTCCTGGAGGTGGCGCTGCGTTGACGACTTGGAACGAAAACGCTCAACCGGCTACAAATTCAAGACGCAATTTACTTCGGGTGTTCCTTGATGGCCACGCCGTTACTGCTCTAATTGACACTGGTGCCCAAGTATGTTATATGAGTTCTACACTTCGATCTCGCTTGAAAAAGGTTTTCACACCAGCTATGTTCTCTACTGTTCGAGTTGCCGACGGAAATCGAACATCAATGCTTGGTATGTGCACTGCCCGCATTACTGTTGCTGGCCACCACACTTCCGTTCTCTTCGCAGTCCTCGATGCTTGCACACGCGACGTCATCCTTGGAATTGACTTCTTAACCAACCACTCCGCCCTTATCGATTGTTCTACCGGTATCTTACGGCTCGAAATGCCTTTTTGCAACGATTTCACTCCTCCAAGCACTCGGCTACGATACGTGGAGTCTCTACGGCTACCACCCCAGGCTGCTATGCACATTCCTCTGTCGCCCTTTTCGTCCATTGCTGATGGAGATTATCTGGTGGCTCCCCTCATTGATTTGACCCTTACGCACCACATCGCACTACCACATACTATAGTGGTTGTTGCTAACAACACGGTGCTACTTCCAGTTCGGAACTTTTCTACGTCGACCCAAGTTCTCCCCAAGGCATCACTTTAGCCAATATTTTCACCCTTGATGAATGTTTGATTGGTTCTTTTACCCCTGACACTAAAACAATGGCGAAACTTGTCATCACGTCGCAATATAAGGCGTTCCTCGACAAAATGATATCCAGCGACCTCTTACCTTCCCGAGTTGCAGCGCTCCGCGGTGTTCTATTTTCTTACCTGGATATCTTTGACGTCGACGACCGTCCCCTGGGCCGCACAAATGCCGTAACCCACCGCATCGACACCGGCGACGCCAGTCTACTCCACAAACGCCCTTATCGCGTGTCACATGCTGAGCGCCAAGTTATACAGATGGAGGTCGAGAAAATGCCGAGTAAAGATGTCATTGAGTCTTCATCGAGTCCTTGGACATCCCCTGTGGTCTTAGTTAAAAAGAAGGACAGCACCTGGCGCTTTTGCGACGACTATCGCCACCTTAATTGGATCACCAAAAAGGACGTTTATCCTTTACCCCGCACCTCCACCAAAAGATGCTATGAGGAACATTTATTCACCGAGAGCTGGTCTTGCTAACGGCTTAGAGAGCGCACAGTCAAGCAGGCCAACGGGAGAAGCTCGAGAATCCAACCAACAACAACCACCTTGCCGTCTTCTTCATTTGGGTGCCAATTCAGCTGTGTCGGGGTGACAGTTCCATACACGTATCAATATATATATATATATATATATATATATATATATATATATATATATATATATATATATATATATATATTGCCTATCTAAGCAATAAACCAGTAGTTGCTAGTTCACTGTCTGATTTACAGTGCTGTGCTAACGTGATTGTTGAAAGAGCTCGTGTTACAAAAAACCCGCTGCCGACGTCGGCCCCATTGGTTGTGAGGGAAGAATCGTCCGTGCGTCTTTGAACAAAAAATCAAGTTACTGACATAGCCGCGGGAGGCTGCTACTTGTCCACGGGCGCGCGCGCAATCACACTGAGAAGCCGCGCATTCGAAGAAAAAAGAAGTGCTCAAGGTCACGGTACATGGTAGTTTTTTGCCCTGCCACCCCCCCTGCTTAGTGTCCACCGCTTTTGTTGTGACGAGACAAGAGATAATGCAATTGTAGCATGCGACGAACCTTTGCAACTCCACTCGCACTGGACGAATTCTTAAAATTTTTGCTGTGTTGAATTCGTGAGCTATTCTCCATTCATTCCATGGTTACATGTAAAAGTATTTCAAGGCCCCTTTAATGTATTAGGTGTCACGAGAAAAACTAGCCCATTCGGAGATAACAGCCCGCAATAGTCCAATCTACTGTGTGCGTGTTTATCTGCGTGTGTATGTGCATGTAATAGAACATATTGTTACGGGGAAGAGATTAAGTATGCACTTAGCAGTTGAAGGGTGCACTATGGGCCGGATTTCGCTATCACGTTCAACTCTCAAAGGCGAAGCTTAAGGGTCCCCCGATTTTCTTCGCATCTTACTACATTCATTGTGTGCATGTAACCCAATTCCACACACCTCCAAGATCCGCTGGTGCACATGTGTCCTCCTGAAGACTTGATCAAGGTGGGATCCTCGGATCTTGGCTGACCAGATCCAGTGGTGGGCAGCGAGTAGCCTCCATGCCTTGAAGATGTGGCATAGCTCATAAGCAAGTTTTTCAGACTTTCCACGTTTCGAAAATCAGCCGATTTGGGGCAGCATTTCTCAATCTTCTGAAGCGAATTCTTCTATACTCATTTACAACTTAAAAATATAAAGAAACTGTAGCTCCACCTGGAGCTGCGATCCGTTGCCGAACCTCTACAGAAAAAAATTACAGTTATGCTAAGTGAAAAAAATAGAAACACCACAATTTAAGCAAACACAGCTGGATAGAAAAGAAAAAGAAGCAGGAGGAAGTAACAGATTTGGTTCCACAAATAGCAAGTCGTTTTTTTGTCAGATTATTAATACACAAGTATGATTTTATGCCACACCTAGTATAATATTATCTGTTGATAATACAAACAATACTGAAATTTGTGCAGGGGTTGAAGCATTCCTAACACAGATATCTCAGATGGCCCCAAGCTGCAGTTTCCTCTGAAGAGCACATTTTTTAAATGCAAACAAGCACCTCGAAAGGAAAACAGCTCTCTACATGTCAGTGAAATTCTGATACAGATGGTGAAAAAGGAACTCTTCCACAAGAGGGACCTATGTACAATGGCATTTGCATTACTTTTTCTGCACTGTCACAAGGTTATTTGCACATCACTTTGCCAAATCTTTTATGCCCATGCTTTTCAAAAATCAGATAACTACGGCAAGTACTGCATCCTCTACATGGAGGTTAAATGTGCGCCCAAGTATGTATCAAAGTATGACATTAAAAATAAAATTTTACGCCACCTGCTTGTACGAACCTGTCAAGCAGCTACTCCTGCAGCCTCATGTTCAGCCTCCGGAGCTTGCCATTTTCTGCCTGGCGCCTCTGCACCTTCTGCTCATAGTGCCGGAAGCTGTGGCACTGCTCCAGGCCTGCAGTCGCAGCCCTCTTGCCTGCCATTCTTCATTTTCTCATGTTAAGCGAGGCCTGAAATTGGAGTCACCTTGTCACCTTTGAATCGAAAGTAGTGGCCTTCAGTATAACAGAAATATTTCCAAACGTATTCCCGCAAAATATTAGAGAATATGACAAGAAAAGGTACACAGGTGCATGAACTTATTCACATTGCAATCCTGCAGCACTCGTTATATAACATATCCTAAGGGGCTCGCCAACAGACAATGCTGTTTCTTTTGCATGCCGATTTCAGCATGCAGAAATCTCATTAGGTGAGCTGCCTTTCTTCAACTATTACTGCAAGCGTTGGTTCACATCTGATTTAACTGTGCAATAAAAATGTGCAATTACGAACTCGGCATAGTATGAAGCTTTGCCTATATATGCTTACGGCCTTCCACTCACATCATCCTAAGCTTTATGGTACGCTGCATTTTAAGGAGTGGCATTACAATAATTTAAACATGATTTCACTCATTGCACCCATGAAAACATTACAATGTAATCTGCACAATACAGCCTAAAACGTGTTTTATGTTTGATATATATCGTTCCATATCGTAATTGAAAAAAAGTGATAAGGTCATCATGCATGCTCATATCGTAAACAATGTATGAGTTGTGGTCTGGTTACGACAGATGAGTACGAGATGGCAAACGCTATAAGCAACATGATGTAGCCGAACGTGATGAAGCAAAGCCTAACCGGGGGCCCACAAAACGACTTGCCTGCTTACAAACAGTAGAGACTCATATGACTACTGGTTGTTGAGACTTACCAGGGTCCATGCTTTCATGCCCTGTATCTTTAACATGAATTTCCACTAACAACCTCAGTTTTTCATCATTCGAGACTAATATCCTTTCAGACGTAACTTAAGTACACTTCGAGCAAGTACATTTCGCCGCGAGTGTCATTTGCGCACTGTCACACGGGCTACGTGATGCCAACAGGCAAATGATGAGTGTACCACATACGCCGCAATGGCGACAGGTGGCGCTATACCCCATAAAGTGGACAGGAGGATAGTCACCGTAGTATCTCAGTGGGTAGAACATCAGGCGCGTTATTCAAAGCTCGCATGTGCGGCTCCTGCCCACAGCAAGTTATCTTTTTGTGCACTTTTCTTTCTTCACAATTGCATTACAATTCTACTAACATTCCCTATACCAGCCCTATGGCAGGCCAGCGCTAAATAGATGGTGCGCTGAAAAAGAGCACCTGGCCGAGAGTCGCGAGATAACTCAGCTGCTCGCGCCCAGACGACCGGCCGCAGTGTAGCACTCTGCTGCCGAAGAGCGCTACACTGCACATAGTGCTACTGAAGCAGGCGCGTGCAGCGCTGCCGGGCTTTATTTTGGAACGAACAGCTCGAAAAGCCGTTGCGCCAGTTATACAATAATACTGCACTATGGTTTATTTAAATAAGTTCCTCCGAAGGCTACTCTCTCATAAAAAGCGCTAAAAATGGAGAGAAGCCCTGCAAAGCAGACTCTGTCTATGCATATAGTATCAAAGGTACAGTGCTGTGCTGTGATGGCAGCTGCCTTGTCCTCATTTTCTAGTTGCAAGCTGGGTTTCGGGCTAATGCTAGTGCTGGCTAACATGCTCCCATTGAAAAGTGCATGCTGCGACGACACCACACTGCCAACATCTGCAGTAAAACAAAGCAAAAAAGCAGAGTAAGTGGCAGCTGCGTCAATGTTTTTTCTGGCATCATTTCTGCGCCCTGTCAGCGGTATGCATGCACAGGGATGCAGTTCAAGCAAACCACCGTAGCAGCATAGCACTTGTGGTGTCACGCTGCTATTCTTGAGGGCACGGGATAAGTTAGCAATCACGGCGGCCGCACTGCGATGGGGGTAAAATATAAAAAGAACACCGGTGAACCAAGATATGCGTGCACATTTACAACCCCAAGAAGTCACAATCTTAATACGCACACTACTGTGTACCTCAAGATGATATCTTGTTTGGCACATCAAGTTACAACAACTATTTTGGAGGCCGACACCGGCAAGCGGAAAAACTGAAACTGTGTGTTAGGCAAACTAAACAATGAAAGAAGGTGATTCTTAAGAGAAAAAGGAAGAGAAAAGTGCGCCCCGTAGCTGTCTGCTTCAGTGAGCGACACCTCAACAGTAGCTCACAAGGGATATGAGGGTGAAGAGGGATAAAAGGGGTAGGAGTAAAGCTGTAGAAAAGAGGAAGAGACGTGAGGTGGTAAGCCAGAAGGAGCGAGAACAAACTGAGGGGATAGGAGAGATAGGAAAGATGGAAACATGGTCACAGGAGTCCAAGCACGAGGCACCACATGCAAGAGCTCTTGTCGGCGTCAGTAGATGGCGTAGAGCAAGTCCAGTCGGTCAGAGCTACACTGTAGTCGAAGGTCGTCGGCGTCAGGAGCTGACGTAGGGCGAGCCCAG
Organism: Rhipicephalus annulatus; assembly: GCA_013436015.1. Classification (NCBI taxonomy): domain Eukaryota; kingdom Metazoa; phylum Arthropoda; class Arachnida; order Ixodida; family Ixodidae; genus Rhipicephalus; species Rhipicephalus annulatus. The sequence goes on along the minus strand of WOVY01010274.1, from coordinate 687,358 downwards.
TCGGCCAGAGCTACGCTGACGCCGGAGATCGCGAGGGCACAACCGGTCGGCACGGAATCTAGCAAGCGAGTCCCTAAACAATGAGTAAAGTTCAAATACATTTGATTGAAAGTTGAAGGCGTAAATTTTGATGTTACTTAGTCAAGGCAGTCAGTGAGAAAAACGCTTACCCCGTTGGCTTATTGCAGAAAGCTAAGCTTTGAGTAGTCCACTGCTTTTTTCGTTACAAGAACCCTGTCTTTTGTACAAATTAAGTTAAACAGAGGCATCGCAGCATCGAGTGTTTACCGCGAGAGTATATTTTATAACAGCACAGAGGCGTAGGTGAACGCGGCCTCATACAAGTCTTGTGGACAAGGCAGTTCTCCTTTACATGAAACTGTTCACACACACATACAAAAAGACTACCTGCTTATTGTATCATTCACTTCAGGTGGATGAACGCATGCAAACTTTGTCAGTCGTGAAGTGCACGAGTGAACACTCAGCAGGTCGGATAAAAAAATTTGCATATGCCGTCTGTTGCATATAATGCTCATTTTGTTTCGGGCAAAATGCCTTTTAAACTCGACTGTTCGACCCTGCTTTCCACTGGTGTCTGCCTTCAATATCCAATTAATATAGCAGACACGCGCCATTTGGTTTTGAAACGAGCCCAACAGCACTAGACGGGAGAGCACGAGCAGAATTTTGCTCGCCTGACCACTTGGATGAAACGCCGCCTCATATATCTACGTCATCCCTTTCCTCTATACGTCCTCCATGTTTTTATACATTGTTGCACTTGAATACGCAGCAGCACTGCCAGTGCCTTTTTGTTTTGCTACGGTGATGCGCGCACGCACCGCCTCTACCAGCCGAGACTCTCATCTGCGGGAGCAGCTGAGAAGAGCGTGCTCTCACTGCCACGGTGATCGAGGAAACTCAAGGCTGGTTCCCTATAGACGATTTTCTACAGCGGCGAATGGGCGCTGCACGTTTTCACACATGATATAATGGCTTTCTTTCCATTTCTTCACCGTCGCTGATGGCCGGCCGATTCGCCGCAGCCGCTTCCGGATTGAAAGACAGCAAAGCGGCCCGCTCTGCCCGTATAATTTTTTTTCGTTTTTGTTCTCTTAAGCATTGCGTTGTCGCTTTTTGGCTGACAAATACTAGATGCCTTTTTTTCTTCTTCAAGAATCCCTACAAACACCACTTTTTGCCGTAGGCTGCAGGCCACACGCCACATCGCGGCCACGCATCCGAAGAGAAGGCTGTGACATCTGTGCTCTGACCCCATATACTGTATTTACTTGATTGTAAGACGACCACAATTGTAACCCGAGGGTAAATTTCTTGCGTGCAGAAAAAAACAAAAGAAAAAAAACAAACACAGTAGTTTTGGTATTCGATTGTAATGATCCAATAGTTAATTTTCCGTGGCAAACATCCTAAAAAAAGCTAAACAAAAATGTATTACATTCGAGTAAAACGGTAGTTTTGCGCAGAAAAGCTAGCTGCGCAAAACGGTCTATACTTTCTAGTCTGTTAGTTCTCATTAATGTTGTGTCTAAAAATGAAAATCTTCTCTTACATTTCTTGGGGGAATTTTAGTGTCACTCACAGCAAAGCACTCTTACCGGTGTTTGGCTTCCCTAACCTCATGTCGCTGCGACGAAGTGTGTAGCCTCGGATCCAGTGGCTTGATCAAAAATATGCTGTTGCCTAAAGAGGTGTTCATACTATTTTTAAACCATTGTCTTTGATATAAGGAGTACTGCTATGTATTAAAACAAGTCCTAATACCACGAAGAAAAGACCTTCACTACTCTCACCCTCAGGCAGTTTGTGGACACGTCTGCTAGGGAGATGCGGCAGCGCATGCTGTGCAATGGCTGCGCCCCCGTCACGTTGTTTATTTACACGCACGCTAGCACATGTGTAAGCGAGTTATTCTCTACTAATTTACAATCGCGTGTGTCACTGGTGCTACTTCGTTTGATGATAAGTCACTGGCGCCAAAATAAATATTTGTTGCGCTACAAATCTGCCAATTGCCACTTCCATCATGCGTGTAAGTACACTCGCTCAAAATGCACGTTGCTAGGTGTGACACGGACATTACCTGCTTGCTTATTGCAGAGACTTACCTGTTTTTGATGCAGAGTGTACAACCACAAGACCGTGAGATGTCATGACACCATAAACTTTGACGAACTGAAGAAACACGCGGTGACCGAAAAGAGAGAGGCCACGAAACCCTATCGGCGCGTGCACATACAATAGGCGCACCCGTTCAACTGGCGCACATGGTGGTCTACGAGAGGGAGAGATATTTAGTTACTTGTTTCTTCCTTATGCAGGTGAAACAATGGGGGACTCACGTGTCTGCTACCACTATTATTAATATGCCCCAGGCCTAAACCATTTAACGAGTTTCCTCATTTTTGTTAGAATTTACAAAGTAGAGATTGTAAGCGCACGCCCAAATTTGATGAACGCGCGATTTTTTACCGTGGCCAGAATGAAGGAACGAGTGAAGTGGTTGAGGACTGGTATAATAATAATAATAATCTGAGCGCATGCTTGAGCGAACCATCGATTCACCTGCATAAAAAAAGAAATCAAGTGTCTAAGCAGCTACCATAACGCACCACAAGTGCCAGACTGATACGTGTGCTAACCAAACAGGCATGAAGCATGCACAGACAGGTTTCCATGCCTCCTTTCAAGAACCGTGTGTTTATAGGTTTTTAGTCACTTTTTAGTGTTTCTTGACGTCCCTTGTGTCAATGTTTGCATGCCCTGTATCTTTAACATGAATACACTCCAACAGGCTCAGTTTTCGATCATTCGAGACTTAACGCATTCATGATTATGGAGACCTACCTGCCTGCCAACTGTGTATAGCACTGGCAAGAAACCTCATAGTGCTCTAAATCCAGACGCTAATCACATTAAGGTTAAACCCTGAAGTTGAATTTGTCTTGCAAGTGCTTGGACAGGGATGATCAGAGTATGCGAACAAACATTGATGCGACCATTGCAACTGCAAACATGCGCAGTCCAGCCCGACAGCAAACACTACTAAATCAACCACCCTGCCTTTCCTCTTGCTTTCTGTAACTTTTTGGCAAGAACAAAAAGGCAGCTGACGAAAGAGATATTATACACCGGAGTATTTTACAGGTCATATGTAAACAGACCAACTAAAAGCTGTGGTACCAAGACCGCACTGCATAGTGAACAAATAACTGTCTCAGTGCTCCAACACGCATATATGGAATTCGTATGCCTTTAGAACATAGTTTTCACTTATCTAGACACCAATCAGTAAAGAGAACATAATGCAACCGGCATGTTTCATATACACACAGCTGTAGAGTGCCCATGTTGTGATGTCACTGCTCCCTTCATAACTTCTGAGCCTGCTACCTTACAAATTATACACCAAGCAAAAATGTTTCAGCACGGCCAACACTACAGCTGCTCCAAGCCTCACAGGGATCATTACTTCAGTTGGATGCTGACAGGAACAAAATCGCAGCGATTGGAGAGATTCACAAAGTGAACTGAGCTGTCTGAACCAGTTTTACACTGCTCCAGGCTCCATCGCCAATTACCGTACAAGATAAACAGCTTAGTTTCACAATCACCAAAACAAGCAACCCGTAGCACTCAACACAGCAGATAAAACAGCAGCACTGATATGGTAGACCAACCAGCAATTCAGCTCGTATTCGCATTCACTCAGCAATAATTTTTCACGAACAGGCACAGCACACCCCGGTGCCCTCTCCCCCCCTCTAAATGCTCTGAAATAGAAACTGCCTAGAGTCGTAACATTCGAGCATGTAATAAACATTTAAAGGTAAACGATCAGCTGAACTCTGGCTGGACGAAATCATTACAAAACTTTCTAGCTAAGTTTGGTTTTCAGTTCTAAAAGCTGTCCTTACGTCTCTAACCTATTCCGTCTCTTCTAGCAAAGACTGTCTGACCGGCTGGATCCAAAGCTGGCACTTTTGCTTTACTCATTGTCTCCCTTTCCACTGTTGTTCCTCCAGCCATTTTTGTGAAAGTGTCGCCTATTCCTTTGGTCTCGATTGCCGTGGACATACACACTTGGCAGGGTTTATGTTTGCAGGTTTCGTGTGAATATGCCAAGATTCCAAGGACTGCTTTATGCTGCGCTTACTTTCCAATTCAATAACTTAGTGTACAACTACTTACGACAAGCTCAGCCTCTAAAGTGTTCCGCACATAATACCTATGACTAGCCCAGTAAATAATTTCGCTACAAGGCAGATTAACAAATTCTGCATTCATTTGAATCGCTGTAACCAGCAGCAAAACAGGAAGCGGTATGAACTTGATACTCTTTAAAAACAAACAAAATTTTCCTTGCCTCTTTGGTTGCACTTTGTGGGCCTTTTTTGTTTTTCTTGGTGTGGCGCACATGCCATGAACTTACGTAGCTGTCCATTACTACCTTGGATTCTGAATATAGATTGAAGGATTCCACTATTATTAGGAAGTCGCTGAACAATAAAACTTGCTGCACTTGCACGACACTACACAAACGTGTCATGAAAGGCATTGATATCTATGCTGTTTTGGTAAGAATGGTCACAGAGACTTGAAGAAATTGAGGTTTTTTCTATCAGCAGATTTTTGCAGTTAAAGCTTTTCAGACAGGCCAGAGCAAACATTTCCGTAACATGATTTCAGTAAAGACATCAACACTGGTTTTAGCCTTGTAAAAGTGCAAGACCACACACAGTAAATAAGGTGCACCAATAATACAATTGAGATATCTAGAGTGGTGAACTTACGGCTGCACATTCGTTCTGTACTTTTTTAAATAAGTATAATCTAATCACTACGCTAGCTTGTCAAAGTCCGTAGAAAGCCAACGCGTGCAACTTAATGTCACAACGCAAGTAGTGCTCCTGTACGATATCCCAGTTTAAAAATTGATTTATTACAGCTGAATGAAACACGGCTGCACTATTGCCGTATTCGCCGTGAGGCTGTTTACCCGTGTATACATTTCTTAGGCTTACACATAAATGTTTTTTTTTTCCGCGCGGGCATCCAATTATTCTTTATGCATGTTTGGGCAAGGGCTTGCATGTGCGCATACAAACACAAATTGTAACTTTTCAATTACGTTTACTAAATTCAAAACCTAAAATTTACAGTTGTATATACCAGCGTCCTCGGCATGCGGAAGGAGCTGTCGAGTTCGGTCACGGACGCTGTTTCGAGGAGCGACCGCAGGCCGGGCAGCACACAGGCTGCCGAAACGAATCTCTTCGCGTGCTTCTTTACCTTTTCGATGTACTCCATCGGCGACGTGAGGTACCTTCCGGCCACGCACGAAAAAAGATCACGTTCACTCCCTTCGATTCTATGCTTCATTCTTCAGGCATAACACCAGACGGTAGATAGCAAGCCGGGCGTAGGTAGTACTGACGCACCTGTGAAGCGGTGACAGCACAAGCGCATTGGCTCCCAAAAGCCATTCTTCCTGTCCGCATTCTTACAATATATTACGTTTCGTGTCATAAACAGGGCTGCGACTGTGCAATGTCCAGAAACTCAACACAGAACTAGGAAAACTCACCACGCTAGCCATAATACGCTCACGTGCGCAGCGGCCATGTTGTTTATTTGGCAAGTTGTTATAGCGGCGAGAGATGGCACTAGGTGCAGACAAGATATTATCTTTATTTACGTGTTTTATTACGAGTCTTCATTAATATAAAAGTCCATAATATTTTCGTTACTAAAACCTATATTATAGTGATGCAGAAATGTTTTCTCAATAGAAATAAACAATCTCATAATCGTAATTGGCGCGAAATGCAAAAGCAGACGACATCCGAGCGAACCAAGAATTGATGTGCTGCAAGTTGAAAGCGTAGCGCTTTAGCGAACGGCACCGTGGCGTGAAACACACCTTGTTTAGAAGAACAGATACCTGGGCGAGATTGTGTATATTTTTGGTGGTACTGAGAAGCGTTTTTAAGCATCGTGCCCATTTTTTATCAAACTGCGCGTAGCTGCAAGGTCAACCATGCACATCGACATTGAGCCGCCTTGAAGAAAAAAAAGGCCGCTTAGAAGTGTAAACATATGTCTGCGTATGCTGATCGGAGGAGCACAAATAAGCAAGGCATGCGGTTTTTAAAAGCATGACAACTTACCAGTCATAAGCAGGAGGTCAGCGTCGTAGTAGCCTCCTTTAGAAGAGTCGTCGCCGTCCTAGTACACTGAATAAGTGTCCCCAGGCGTGAAGTCGTTGACGTCTTTCGGATCGAAGTTCCGTACATGATCAGACGTCGTCACTTTCTTCAGTTTGTCTGACAGATATTTAACATACACAAAGTGCTTCATTTTGATCGGCAGCACCTAGACCTTGAACACGCTGGTGAAAGCTTGGAAAACAGTACCAACGAAGTGCAGTCGTGTTATGTGTAGCAGTTTTATTGGGAGAAAAGTCTTGAAGTGATAGAATGTTATTGAAGATCACCCATCAATATACAACTGCACGCATCACACTATTTGGAAACATGAATCTATTATTTGATCATTAACACAGCAATGGTATCCACAAAATAAAAGCATTTCATCCGCCAGTGGTAATGAGCCCCTAATTGAAGCTGTTTACTTGTGTTTACATTTCTGTTAGGCTTAGCCAGATAATTTTTTTGTTTTTGGAGGGGGCCGGGAGTCTGATTTTTTTCTATAAATATTCGCATGAACGGGGTTTCCTGTGCGCGCACACACGTACACAAAGTGTAACAATCCAGTTTCAGGTTGATGGCAAAGGTATATGAGTTAAAAGCACCCCTAAATCTGAATCCGCTAATGTTCTGTGCATGAGTAAATAATAATTCGCTCAGAAATCCATCAAAGTCTTTGGGAAATATCAAGCACATGTCATCGATATTCACCCATCAAAGGTGAATTTCATTATTTGCAGCACGGCATTTCATTAATAACCTATACTGTACACGCGTACGTGGATTAACTATTTATTTACACAGAAAAGAAGCCTGCATAATGTCAATCTCTATAAGCTGCCGCGGCTAGTAACTCTCTTTTTGAAGCATACTTGGCAGTACAACCAGAGCATCACCAAAGCATGCATGTGTTTGCATGTGTGTGAGTACATGCATACACAAAATGTAACGAGTTTTAAGCTGATGACAAAGGTATATCATTTCAAAGCACACCCCTGACTGCACTACACGTGGGTATACTCATTAGCTCAAAATTCATCGAAGCCTTCAAGACTTATCAAGAACACATAACTGATTTTCAGCCATCACGCGTCAATTTCATCTTGTGTAGTACGGTATTTTATTATCAACCTATAGTGTATACGCGTACGTGCATTAACTATTTATTTACACAGAGAGGAAGCCTGCATATTGTCAATCTCTATAAGCTGCCGCGGCTAGTAACTCTCTTTTTGAAGCATACTTGGCAGTACAACTAAAGCATCATCAAAGCGTATACGTTTTTGCATGTGTGGTAGTACATGCATACACAAAATGTAACGAGTTTTAAGCTGATGACAAAGGTATATCATTTCAAAGCACACCCCTGACTGCACTACACGTGGGTATACTCATTAGCTCAGAAATTCATCGAAGCCTTCAAGAATTATCAAGAACACATAACTGATTTTCAGCAATCATGCGTCAATTTCATCATGTGTAGTACGGTATTTTATTATTAAGCTATAGTGTATACGCGTACGTGCATTAACTTTTTGATTACACAGAGAAGAAGAAGCCTGCATATCGTCAATCTGTTTATGCGGCCGTGGCTAGTAACTCACTTTTTGAAGCATACCTGGCAGTACAACTAAAGCATCACCAAAGCGTACACGTTTTTGCATGTGTGCGCGTACATACATCCACAAATTGTAACGAGTTTCAAGCCGATGGCGAATGCTTAGCACCTCAAACCACACCTCTCACTGCGCTATACACGTGGCACTCATTCGATCAGAAATCCCGTGAAGTTGTTGCGAAATAACAAGCACATGACATCGATACATACCGATCATGCATCAATTTTATCGTGTGCAGTATCGTATAAAGTCATTGTGAAATATCAAGCACATGCCATCGATATTCACCGATCATGCATCAATGTCATCGTGTGAAGTGTCGTAATAAGTCGTTACGAAATATTAACCACATTTCATTGTTATACACCGATCATGCATCAATTTCATCGTGTGCAGTATTGTATTTTATTAATAACCTGGTGTATATGGATACGTTATTTACAAAAGAAAAAAAAGCAAATGTACTATCTGCAGTGTAAGCATGCAATCTGCATGTAACCGCGCATGTAAAAGAATCTTCACCAAGAAAAGACTTGAAAGTTAGCGATGGATAGCTGCATAGCCCATTAAAGAAATGATCGATGGCTTCAGCATCACCTATTTATTAATATTTCTTCAAATAGCACGAATGACATATCACAGTTCATTTAAAATGACCCAAACACAAGCTCTAGGCTGTATTTGGGGATGTGTGTGTGTGTGTGTGTGTTATTGTGTCGTTTGCACGCTACTTCACTAAATAGTATGGCTCCTCCACTAGTCAATTGGAACATATGAAACAACTTATTGGTTCATACGTTTGTGAAAACCACAAAATAACAAAAAAGCAAGCTACAGCTAATTGGCGGGAGCTTCCGCCCAAACAGGGGGTTATATATACCTACATATATCTACGTCTATTTACGTTCATATATCTGTGTGCCAATTTAAAATGAAACTAAAAGTTATTCGCTTACCAGTTAGAAAACTGAGTTATAAATCTAAAACTGTTTTATCATTGTATAAAACTATAGCTAAACCACTTACCAACAGTGCGAATGAAGTGGAGGAAGGGAACTATATATTGTAGCGTCATTTAGGAGCATCAAGAGAAAACAAAACTTCTGCAGCATTACTACTGGGTGCGTTTTTTGCAAGCTTCTCAACGCAACGCAAACACTTGTTCTATCGTTTGTTAGTTACATATTTTGACAACAAATGGCGTGAAAACTGAATAGTTTTTTTGGAAAACCAGGCAACGTTAGAGTGTATATAAAAAGAGATTGAGGAGTAAAGAGGAGAGTACGAGATATTTATACTAAGAAATATGACAGCGCACATAGAAGATATAGATGATTGATTGATTTGTGGGGTTTAACGTCCCAAAACCACCATTTGATTATGAGAGACGCCGTAGTGGAGGGCTCCAGAAATTTTGACCACCTGGGGTTCTTTAACGTGCACCCAAATCTGAGTACACGGGCCTACAACATTTCCGCCTCCATCGGAAATGCAGCCGCCGCAGCCGGGAATCGAACCCGCTACCTGCGGGTCAGCAGCCGAGTAGCCTTAGCCACTAGACCACCGCGGCGGGGCGAAGATATAGATGGGTATACCAACCCAACAGGCAAAATGAGCATAAATATGTGTGAAAGGCATGATTTGATTATTTGCAACAGTACCGAGAAGTGTGAAGGTCAAACAACATGGGAAGTAGGAAGGCTGCAGTCGATGATAGATTACGTACTGATGTCACATAGGATGTATGAAAAGCTCATGGGGAATGCACATAGATGAAGGTGGCTCCACAAGTATGGGTAGTGGTCACAAACGTATCAAGCTAAGTTTTGGAAGTGCAGTAAAAGTGGGAAGGAGACAAGATGAGCAACTACAGGAAAATGTTTTTACAGAAAGGCAAATGGAAATAGCTACTAAACAAATTGAGAACGTAATCATTGAGGGTGAGAAAACAGTGTGGATATACACAAATCCAATAATACTGTTTGAGCTAGAGCTTGCTCAGGCACGTGATCAGTCACCCCGGAAAAGAAGACACAAACCCAAAAGTTGGTGGAATCAGGAAGTTAAGAGAGCCATAGCAAAACGTCAGGAAGCCTCTAGAGAAACACAGACATGCTAAGCAGCGGGGTGAACCGACACATAACGTTGAAATAAATTGGGAAGTCTTTCTAAGCTCTAGAAGGGATGCATTCCTTCTGATCAATGAAAAGATTAGAAGAAAGGGAGCTCAGTGGCTGGAAGAAGTACATGAAAAAGATAGATAGGGAGCTGCGAAGTTTCGGAACCATCTAAACTCCCTAATAAATGAGACAAGCCTAAAGCAGAGGTTTATAACTACCGCTCAAGGTGCTAGGCTAGAAGCTGACGAAGCTATTGAATATATAGGAACAAGGGTGACAGAAAAATGTCAACTAAGAAGTGCTTTATACACCATGATAGACAAGGATGAATCAAGTGGCGCAATGGCTCCATTTTAACAACGAGAGATGGAAAGGGCTGAGAAAAGGATTCCTAGTAGTACATCAACAGGCCCAGATGGCATTCCGATTATGCTGATAAAGACATTAGGTCCAAAGTCTAAGCACGCTTTGAGAAAGCCAGTGAGCAAAATAATAATCGATGGTGAAGTCACCGATAGATGGAAATTCAGAAGAATGAGCATGATCTCTAAAGGAAAGGGGGACAAAGCCGACATAAACAACTATTGGCTTATAACAGTGACATCAGTGGTCTAGTGGTCTACAGGCTGGCGATGCAGATAATAAAGGACAGACTGCAGGCATGGATAGAGGATGAGGGGGTGCTGGGAGAACTACAGAATGGGTTTCGGAAACACAGGAGGTTGGAAGACATCCTGTTCTCCCTGATGCAGTGCATCGAAATAGCAGAAAAGCAACACAGACCCATGTGGCTAGCATTTTTGGATATCAAGGGAGCGTACGAATACGTGGTTCAAGAGGTCTTGTGGAGAATACTGGACACACTAGGTGTGGAGGATGAAGCCACTAATCGTTTAAAGGATAGCTATAAAGATAACAAGGCAGCTATAAAGTGGAAAAAACAGGTATCCAAGCCTCCAGAGGTAAAACGAGGGCTTAGGCAGGGGTGTACTCTGTCACCCTTGTTATTCATGATGTAGCTACAAGTCGTAGAGGCCAAATTAGACGGAAGTAGACTGGGCTCCAATCTCTCTTTCTTCAAACAAGGGAAACTCATTGAACAGGTACTACCAGCATTGATGTATGCAGATGATATGGTGCTGAAGGCCGACAATAAGGAAGATTTGCAGAGATTGATGGAGATCTGTGGTAATGAGGGAGATAGGTTAGATTTCAGATTTAGTAAGAAAAAATCAGCACTCATAATTTTTAATGATAATGAAGGTAGTGAGCTTAGAATACAGGAGGTCATACTAGAAGTAACAGATAAATACAAATATCGGGGCGTATGGATAAGCGATGGGGCCAAGTACCTAAGAGAACACAAAATATACGTGACGAATAAGGGTAACCGGATTGAAGCGGTGATGAAAATCAGGGCACTGTGGAATTACAATACGTATGATGTTGTGAGAGCAATATGGAAAGGGGTCATATTTACTGGTCTGACGTTCGGCAATGCGGTCTTGTGCATGAGATCAGAAATTCAAGCAAGAATACAAATTAACCAAAGTGGAATAGGTAGGCTTGCCTTAGGAGCTCATGGGAATACACCAAATAGAGGAGTACAAGGTGATATGAGATGGACATCATTTGAAGGTAGGGAAGCTAGCAGCAAGAAATAGTTTGAGAAGCGATTGAGAGAAATGGGGGAGGAGCGTTGGGCTAGGAAGGTATTCAGCTACTTGTACATAAAGAATGTCGTTACAAAACGGAAGAAGCGAACCAGAAAATTGACTGGTAAATACTTAGAAAACAGCAGAGGGGCAAACCAAAAAGAATTATTGGTTAAGAAGAAGGTGAAGGAAGCTGAGACCAATATGTGGAAAATCGGCATGCTTAAGATGTCCGCACTAGAGATCTATCGAAGTTTTAAGTAGGAAATTGCCAAGAAAAGAATTTATGATAATACTCGGTGTAGTTCTCTACTGTTTAAGGCCAGGACGGGAGTGTTGCGAACCAAGACATATCGGGCCAAATACGAAGGGGTAGACACGGTATGCAGTGTGTGTGGAGAGAAAGAGGAAACTGCCGGACACTTGATAATGTTCTGTAAGGGGCTTCACCCTTTAGTTCAGAATGATCGCGCAGAGTTTTTAAAAGCACTGGGTTTTAGGGACAGGGAGGGCAAAATAGACTTTAAGCGGGTAGAATTAACTAGAAGGAGGTTATTTGCTTGGTGGCCTATATCAAAACACGAGGAAAAATTAAACCCTTCACTGCGAAGTACGAGTCGTGAACCTCACTATTTAAAAGAAAAAAAAAATAAATAGTTTTTGGTTCACTCTGTATTACGGCTTGGTGGCGTGAGCCACCACCCGATCTAAAAGGTACAGCCATATCAATCAATCCATCCATCCATCCAATTTTTGCCCGTAGTGAACGCAATTTTTATGCATAGGATCTACGGGGACTTTCGCAACTAAAATAAAGAGCCGCCACTTGCGGTAACCGTTTTCTGTGATCGCCGTTCGTTGTACGATAAGATACGATTGCATGGTCGATTACGTGTACACAGCTCGAACTGCAAATGCAGTCACTAAAAAACCTTGTGGTTCAAGTTATTGCCTTATTGAAATGGGGCACTCATAACATGTAACCACACTATAGGTTTTTGTGGCCGTCACGTATGTCGTTACGTGATGCCAGCAGCAGGCCTGTAGAATAGTAAGTAAACGCTCTTCGGATGATCTGCTGAATACCGATGCCATGCCTCCCAAACGTTATCGCTGCTACTTGGAACCAGATACACCGTCGCACAAGGTACCCCAACAGACTGTGGGGAGTCAGCGAAAGAAACAACTGCCTGCTTAATCAACAGTGAGTTACGCTGAATTCTAGCTTACATAAAACGGCACCACGGTGTTTCTCCGTGTACTACCGTTATCTTGTGGGCTCGATATACGCATTGTTTACTATTATATTTGGCCTCTCCGCAGGTCATTATTACTCAAACATGTTCGCCGCTCATGGAACTTCTTGGACGGTAGCGGTTTCTTTAAACTGGCATGAAAGTTTCCTGGTTTGTCATGGTGATGTGAGTAAGTTGTTAAGCTTACATAATTGGTTGAACGTGCACCGCAGACGAGACTGAGCGTGGGGTCAGTGTGCACCCATTTTTTTTGTCCCTCGCCTGTGCCGCGCTGTACGGCCAACCATTTCCTCGGTTTGGAGGTGTGTACGGGTTTGGAGAGATTGAGCTGGGGGGGGGGGTCTCCGAAAATTTCAACAATCTAGTCTTCGTTACCATGCACTGACATCGCACAGTACACCGGCCTCTACATTATGACTGCGCCGATATGCGACTGGGGTCGAACCCGTGACCTTCGGGTCAGCAGAAGAATACCATAACTATTAATCCACTGTGGCGGGTTGTTATTATTGCCTTTGGTGATCGTTAAATGCTGAAAAACGGTTTTGCAAAGACGGAATAAACGAGCCACACAGGCAGACTGCACGAGCGACTCTTCCCTTCTGCGTGGTGTTGTTCTTCCAGTCAAGAGTGCTTATTCGTGGGCTAGTTGATATAGCACACTCTAATATTAGATACGTATAAAAACACTCACAAAACCACAAATGATTGCGCTCTGTCCAATTGAACGTCGCAAATGATGAATAGTGTGGTCTTTAGCTTGTTTATGCAAAACAACTTGCATACTTCAGAAAAATGAGTCTATTGATGAAACTGGCTCAATTTTCACTGTTTTCTTGACACTTTCAATAATTTGATCTGCATTTCATTAATTCAGACCATTTCTCCGGTCTCACGAAATTTGGGCAAACGAACTTTTGCTGCAGACACACACATACCAAGCATGTCCCCACTGCTTTACAAGTTTTATGCTGGGTGAAATGTTGAATCACGGTGTTTTGATTGTAGTGCTAAAAGAGACTAATTGCATGGTACAACAAAACTAGTGCTTGCTCTGTGAAATCTGTCAACATTCTTCGTATGAGATTTCTCACCACATGGCCAGTTTGTTTTGAGCATCTGCTTATACCTGTTGTCACACTCTTAATTTGATTGTTTTGTTTATAGGTCTTGACAGCTTCCATGTATGAGACAACCAAAATTCACCGTGCGAGGCTATTGGGTCATTCCTGTGTTGTTTTTATCTTTTGTTTCCCTGCAGACAACCTCCAGTGAGACATCTGATGACAGTGTCTTGCTGAAAGATGAGCCAGGTTCAAAAGATAGCTCCCTTGCTACAGATGACAAGTTTCCCGAAATTTCAGACAATGACGATATTGGTCTGGAAGACAGAGTAAGTGCACAAGACAACAATCTAGAGATGGACAGGCAGTTTTCTTACAGCTCAGAGTGTGCCGAAAAAACTCCAGCTGATGGGCCAGACCCAGAAGACTGTGACATCAACAATCCAGATGTTGATTTCTCGGATATTTGAGCGAAGAATCATATGTACATCTTCGTGGCATTTTCACAACTAGGTTGCAAACCATGCTGCTGGTACTTACTTTCATTGCGGCATCGGGACTGCCATCAACCCAAATAGAAAGCTTGTTGAAGTTGCTCAATTCAATGTTTGGCCAAGAGGTTTTTCCGTGCACTAAGTGTGGGTTTCGAAAACTCTGGGATTTGCAGAAATCTAAAATGGTTCAGGTCCACACGCAGTGCTCAACGTGCCATTCTCTGACTGAAACCCATGGCCTCAATGAAGAGGTCTGTCACATTTGCTCCCAGGTGTGGTAATTTTCTGCACTGTTGAAAAAAGGAAGTTTTTTCATCCTGATGGACCTGAATATACAGTTGCGACAGCTTCTAAAAACAACGAGAAAAATTGCTGGCAACAACTTGTAAAAGCTCACTTCAACCTCCTCGAATAAATTAAAAGATATTACCGATGGTGCGCTGTACAAAAAGTTGCACCATGTGCTCAAGATGAGGTGGAGTGACTTGACTCAAACTCTGAATACTGATGGCTCGCCAGTCTTCAAATCCAGCAAAGGCTCAGTATGGCTGATTCAGGTCTTACTAAATGAGTTGCCTGTGCCTCTTTGTTTGAAGAACATTCTAATTGGAAGAGTTTGGTTCAGCAAAGAACATCCACCTCCTCACCTTTCATTGAAGGCCTTTGTTGACAAGTTTCAGGGTCTGCGGAAAATAATATGCTCATTTGCGCAGCAAGTTGTCTATTCTGCCTTGAAAATCGCTTGCTGCTGTGTTGACTCGCCTGCACGAGCTGCTTTGCTAAATTCAAAACAGTTCAACGGGTACTATGGCTGTTCTTGGTGCCTGCAGAAAAAAAACTCTTGTGGAAGGTAAAGAATTTACTACATTGCTTATATTGGCACGTAGCAGCCCTAATATGAACCTTTGCTTAGCCACGACCTTGGAAGCAAGAGGCAGAGAGTCTGCATGCGTTTAGCAAAAAAAAACACAGCTGCTAGCATCGGGAGCTTCCGCTATCCACTGTGCATATGCATAAACTATATGTGATCAATGATCTATGGCATCTGCAAGCATCAGATGCTTGGAGATTGCTATTTGTGGCTCATTTGAAGCACAGCACCGCATTTTATCCGGGTGGTATTCATGAATAGTGAATTCTCGGTTGACAAAAATCTATTAAACTGAACTGCTATCTAAATAGAATTGACTGTGATATAACTGATTTAATACTTTAATTTTGCACACTTGTTCATTGCTCAAGTAATAGAGCTTCTGTTAAATGGTAAATATAGTTTCCAGGAGTTCTGCTCACTGAGTTAGCCTTATATTAGCAAAAATGCCCGCTGTCTCAATGTATTGATGTCGCAAACTGTCCAAGAACGCCTTGGATATTTTGCGTCTTAAAAGCTAATATTGTGAGGCCTCTCTTATAAGCAGGGTACTAAGTTATGCGTTATCTAACCAAAACCTATTTTCTTGTACTACACTGGTGTTTCTTATACACAAGTGTCTGTTACATCAATGTCTCTTATAAAAGGTTTCAATGGTATTCAGCTAAGTGGAACCGAACTAAGTGGTACTATTATTATTCAGTAGCTGTCAAGTACCCATATGAAGGAGCAGACATAGTAGAGAGGTGCCATGATGTCGTGCTGTCCACAATGTCTCTTGCTGCAAGAAGGAACTGCACAATGGATCGTATAAAGGGACCATCTGCTCTTGCCAAGCTGATATTGTTGGATTTAGTCAGGTGTTTACTTCCAGACGACATGCATTGTATTCTTGAAGGAGTCACCCAGCAGATGATGGAGCATTAGCTGACTTCTACGGGCAAAGCCTTATAAATTGGGAACATAATTGAGGAGCTCAATGAGCGCATCAAGAAGGTTGCCCACCAATTTATTTCACCAGGCTGCCAAGGCCACTTTCAGAAAGGGCCTTCTGGAAGGTAACTGAATGAAAATTCTGGCTTATGTAATACAGTGTCCCATGTCTTGATGGCATTCGTTCTCCGAGGTACATCAGGCATTCCATGTTGCTTGCTGAAAGTGTTTTCATGCTGCTGAAGGAAACTGTTGAGGTGTTCGAGACCTCTATTGCTCAGAAATTGTTGCAGGGGTTTGTTCAGACGGTTTCCGTACTGTATGGTGCAGCTGCTCAAAATTTTACTGCTCATCAGTTTCTTCACTTGGTGAAATCTGTTAGGATGACTGGACCAGTGTGGGCCACTTCAACATTTCCATTTGAAGGAGGCATTAGAGAGGTTTTGAAGTTAGTGTCCGCAGCAAAAGGTGTTACTAGGCAGATAACTGAACGTACAGTTATGCTCGGGGTGATGCAGTCGCTTAAACGCCTTGTGACTCTGCCACCATATTTGAAAAGGCAGCAGGCAATAATTTCGGGAAAGAGTACTGAGTAGAGCCAGATCTGTGTGTTAGGTGCTCCTCTGTCTTTCTGTGTTTTGCAGGAAAATGTCCAAGCACTAATAACGGAAGCGGTTGGTGCAGTTGTAAACGTTGGAGAATATTTCAGGGCTCGTGTCGGAGGCATCGTATTGCACAGTGCAAAATACACGCGTGCCGAGAAACTGTTCTACTTATTTTGAAGACCACAGTGCGAATGTTTTTCAGGCTCAGGGTGTCTTTGCCGCAGCGGCAACGACATTATTATTATGCCAGGAAGTTAATCGGGAGCAGTATTTTATGCCTTTCATGCACAGCATCGAGCATCCGCCAGTACATGTAAGGCAGTGTCTGTAGCGTGAAAGCAACGTGGCTTCATTATGTGTCCTTGTCAATTGAGAAGGAACATTTGTTGTAGCCAAAATTCCAAATATTTTGAAAGGGACTAAATGTTGTCTACCATTTCTTGTAATATACAAGATGTCTTTGCCAGTTAAGATGATGCACTTACAACAGTGTAATAGTTGCAGAGGTCAATACCTTATGTGTACAAATGGCTCCTTTTTTCTTTTTAGTGGACAAAATGTGTGTGCTCTATTCTTGGTTACAGTGGTGGAGCACTAGTGGTGTAGTTCAGCTGTTGGCCACTTATGTCATAGATACTATGTTGGTCTAAAGTTTTAATTTGGTTTCTACATCTTTGCATTCGGAAGTGATATGCAAGAAAACCTTGCATGCTAACCTTCAGTCGCGTGGATGAAATCGTTTGTCGATGCATTTCCTAGCACTCACTTGCATTGTATATCTCATCGCATAATAGATCAGAAACAGCAGAATGTTTCTTCTTTTTTCTTCATTGTTTAGCTTGTGTGCTGCATACACGTCTTTTTTAATTCTGCAATATTACAGAGTTTTCTACAGTATTGTCAGCTTTCTTCTTTTGTTTAATCTTGATGCACTATATGCTATGGCACAATACATATTCTCCCACTACGATGCAATACGTAAAGTAACCACAAAGACAACATACAGTTTAAATCGCTTCCAATGATCTCCATCCAAAAAACAGTGAAACGTGATATTGATATGATTTGCTTGGTGCATCGTAGAAAATTATGTCCAGCTTTTTCCAGTCATGTTTGGCAGTGAAATAATTTTTCTTCGATATAACTAATGGTGAGCTCAACAAGGTGTGAGGGGTTCTATGTTCTCAATATGAGGCAGAGTGGCTTGGCTTTACCTCTGAGCACTGGTGACCCGCCAGTCTTCGAATCCAGCAAAGGCTCAGTATGGCCGATTCAGGTATTATTGAATGAGTTGACGGTGTATTTTCATTGAAGCAGCATCTTGATTGGAACAGTTTGGTTAAGCAATGAATTTCCACCTGATAACATTTTCTGAAAGGTCTTTGTTGACAAATTCCAAGGTCCGGGAGAGATAACATGGCCAGGCGAACAGCTAGTTGTTCACTCTGCTGTGAAAATTGTGTGCTGCGTTGTCAACTTGGGTGCACAAGCTGCTCTGCTGAATACAAAACAGTTGAGCGGATGCTATGGCTGTTCTCGGCGTCTTTTCAGACAGGATTTATTCTCAAAGGCAGAAACGTTTTTGCAGGATTGGCCATTGTGTAGAGGTGCCATGATGTGGTGCGGTTGGCAACGTCTCTTCCCGCAAGGAGGAACTGCAGTTAATGATATAAAAGGGACATCTGTTACCAGGATGACATCATTGAATTTCGTCTGGGATTTACTGCCGGACTTCATGCATTGCCTTCTTGAAGGCGTCACCTAGCTGATCACGAAACTTTGGCTGACCTCCACTAGCAGAGCCTTCTACATTGGGAACAGAATGGCGGAGTTCAAAGAGCACATCAATAAGGCTTGTTGATCATTTTTTTTTCACTAGGCTGCCAAGGCCACTTTCAAAAAGAACTTTCCGCAAGGCAACTTTGTGGAAATTCCGGATTTTGTGTTGCAGTGTCCCATGTCTCGATGGCATTCTTCCACATAGGTACATCAGGCATTTCATGTTGCTTTCTGAAAGTATCTACATGCAGCTGAGGAAACTGTGGAGGAGTCTGGTACCTTTATTGCTCATTGATTGTTTGCAGGGGTTTGTTCAGGAGGTTTCATACTGCATGCTGAAGCTACTCAGCATTTCAATGTCCATCAGCTTCTTCACTTGGCGAAATCTGTTAGGATGACTGAACTCATTTTCAACGTTCATCAGCTTCTTCACTTGGTGAAATCTGTTGGGGTGACTGGACCACTCTTGTCCGCTTTAAAATTTCCATTTCAAGAAGGCAATGGAGAGATTTCGAAGTAAGTGTCCGCAGCAAACGCTGTAAGGTGTGTCTAGGCACACCTTTTGCGGAGCATATAGCTAGGCACGGGGTGACGCAGTCGCTCAAACGCCTTTTGTCTCTGCCACAGTACTTGAAAAAGCAGCAGGATAATTTCGCAAAAGAGCACTGAGTAAAGCCATACTTGTATGTTAAGTGTGTTTGGAAAAAATTGTCCGAGCACTAATAGCAGAAAGAGTTGGTGCAGGTGTAATCGTCTGAGAATATTTCGGGGCTCGTGTTGGAGGCATCGTGTTGCACAGTGCGAAATACATCCGGGCCGAGAAAACATGTTCTAGTTATTTTGAACACTAGGGAGAATGTTTTTCAGGTTCAGGGTGTCTTTGCCACAGAGACAACTATAATATTGTTATGCCAGGAAGTTCTTCAATGTCAGCATTTCTTGCTTTTCATTTTTTACTGTTCATACGAAGCTTCACTTTGGCCACACTACGAGGCCCTGTGATCTGCATGGTGCTGACGACGGAACTGTAAGCCACAGCTAGGAACAGCTTTGCCCTTCAAAATTGTTTCATGTCGATGTGTTGAATAAGAAAAAATAGGGCACTGCAACTTCTTTTCTTGAATGGGACAACCTCCAGTAAGCGATCTGATGACAGTGTCGTACAAAACAAACCAAGTTTACAAAGTAATAGGTGAAGAGCTTCCCGAAACTTTGAACAACGAATACATTGGTCTCAAAGACGGGCCAAGTGCACAAGACAACAATCCAGAAATAGACAGACAGTTTTCCGATAGCTCAATTTGTGCCGAAGAAACTGCAGAACATAGGCCAAACCCAGAAAACTGTGAACTCAACAATCCAGATGTTGATCTCTCAGAGTTCATTGTGGCAAATTCATCCGTACATCTTTATGGCATTTCCACAACTAGGTTGCAAGGCATGCTGCTGGTTGTGGCAGCTGGGCTACCATGAACCCCAGTAGATGGTTTGTTGAAGTAGCTTTATGCAATATTAGGCCAAGAGGTTTTCGTGCCCACTTAGTATATGTTTCGAAAACTATAGGATTAGCAGGAATCCATAAAGGTTCAGGTCCACACGTATTGCTCATCGTGCAATTTTCTCACTTAAACCAATGGCCTCAATGAAAAGCTCCTTCACATATTCTCCATGGTATTACCACTTTCTGCACTGCTTTAGAAATAGTTTTTTATCCTGATGGAACTGAAGTTACAGTTGCAGCAGCTTCTGAAAATAATGGGAAACATTGTTGTCAACAACTTCCAAAAGCTTGCTTCAACCTAAACGTAAGGATATAACAGATGATGATATAACGTCATCAAAGATATAACAGAAGGTGAGCTGCACAAACTAAGGCTCAATATAAGGCGGAATGATTTTACTTTAAAGCCATTCTTCAAATCCACCAATGGCCCACTATGTCCGATCCAGGGCTCTCTGAAGAAGTTGCTTGTGTCTCTTTTTTGAAGCAACATCTTGATTGGAGCAGTTTGTTTCAGCCATGAACGTCCACCTGCTAGCAATTCTTTCATGGTGTTTGTTAACAAGATCCAGTCTGGAAAAGATAACATTGTTTTAGCTACAAAATAGGATCGTATAGAGCCAGACTGGTGTGTGTTTGTTTTATCATGGGTAAATAAGATTTGTACCGTATCTTCCAGTGTACAAGGCTTTTTTTCCCGAAAGTTAAATTATGCACCAGTTCTTTTTTTGTCTGGACCTGCTAATAATTGTATCTTGTCAATGCCTACGTATTCAGCAGTATATGTCTGCTTCTTATTATTCGTATGCCTCATGCACCAAGTAATTATTATTGTTTGGTAGAGAATATGTTTTCGATTTTGAAGTTATACTCATTATGATCAGCGCACAAAACACAGAAAAACACAAGAAGGTGCATGACACAAGCGCTGTATAATAACTAAATGTAATGAATGAAACGTGTCATTTATATGCAAACATGGAGGCATGAAAAAACCTTAGTACAATCACGAAGCACATAATTAAGTATTTTGAAGATAGAAAATCTCGGCATCTATGAGAGCAATCGAAAATGTCATGCACTTTTTTGTGCACTCATTATGATAAATATGCTCCAACTAGCCCAATTTACTACTTGAATATATAGCTTTTTTGCGCATTATTCGGTACATATTCGTCCTGCAAAGTGATAGAACGGCACTTGCAATCCCCTAATTACAAAGATTTGAAATACTCTCCTTAGTGCCGCGTGTAAAATTGTATTGGGCTGTTTTTGTCTTGTGCCTGTCAGTGAATTTATTTTTCTCTTCTGGTTTGTCAGAAGTCGTGTCGGGTATTTTCAGCTGGCTTGTTGTGGTCTTTTTTCTTGGCTGTGCAGCTTTATAACAGTGGCCATCCGATAGATCTCGTAATTTTTTATGAGTCACCTTAGGTTGACTTTGGCTGCTTTTTACATTATATGTTTCTATGTGACGAGCACTTTTACGTTGCAGTGGTATAGGTTCTTGAAAATTTCAAGCACGCGTGTCTGTTACTTTGCTTGTTTTGCATTATTTTTATTGGATATTCATGCTTGCCTTCACTATGTTTGTATTTCACTTATTACGAAAACCGTGTTATGTTGATGTAGTAAATAAATCCAAATGTGACTGCCTTCGTCTTTTTATCATAATAAACTACTGTGTGCTTTCCAATGAAAGTATGTGCATGTGGTAGATCTCTATATATCCATGTAGTTGTCTCTCCCTCTTTTGTGTCATAGATGGTAAAGTACAAACGCAGGTGCATATACATATATTATTTATATTTAGATTGTATATTGGATGCATCTGCTACAAAAGACAGCATGGAAATCTACAAACTACTCAAAAGACAGCTGCCTAAGACTTTTAAACTTCCCAAATTCAATCTGTGCACCTGCTACGACATTGGGGACATCATCATTAGTTAGACCCACTGCATGACACACAATTAACAGCATACTTAATAGCCCGCTAAAATTGTGTATAGTTCAGAGTGCATTTAATATATTTTACTACCACTTCCCTAAAAATATTTTTGGTTTCAATAATAATATTAAACTAATATATGTAACAGTACGATGTATATATCACGTCACGAGGCGATAGCAACACTTGATGTCCTTACTTCACTGTAGGTTGCTTTAGATTGTACGTGTTACATGGAATTAATGTAGACATTGTTACGAAGGACGGCGACGCCAACACGATCGCGAAGGCGCCACTGCTCCGATCTCCGCCGACACGGTCACCAGCTGTTTGGTAGCGTAGGTTTCTCAGCTCGCAACTGCTTCTGCGCAGAGCTGATAGACGAGTGGACGAGACGACGGTGAGTTAAACAAGGTTTATGTACAGCATACATACAGAGGCGTTACAAATTCGGCACTGGGGCCGACAGCTTATAGACCCAAAGAGCCGAGCTCTCCTCTCTAACACATAGCTCTAGTGCTCGCGACGCGCCGCACGGCTTCTTTTATATGCACCGGGTGGATTCTTTGAGTAACTAAATGGCCAACCAGAAGCGCCGCTGGTCATGAGGTCAGAATCCTCCAATGGGGTCGCCACCGGGCCGCGTCATTCTCATCGAACGCAGAGCCGCTGCGCTGCACGTGGCTGCACCCAAGGACGAGTGACGTTGCCACGCATTGCATCAGACTTGCCAGACAGGAAGGCGCCGACTCACTGGCTGACGTAACTCACTGCACGTGCGCGGCAGAGAGTCACCGCCGCGTGATGACGCTGTTGAGTTGTTCGCGTCAGTCGGGCTCGCGGGCTGGCCTTGACACAGATTGTCTTTTTCAGAGGCATGGACGTTCGGTGTGAACTCGCAGGCATAACAGCACCCCCACCGCCAGACAATGCGCCGGAAAGACAAGTTACTTCCATGTGGCTCGGATGTCAGGTGCGCTCGTTCGCCAGGTCCCTCCAGGTTCGCCTCCAGGGCCATGGGGAGAATGCAGCTCCAGACTCTGTTCCGGGAACACATCCCATTTTTGAGGACGAATCCCAGCTTCACTGGCTTGTCGCCAGAACTTGTCGACCAGCTTCGGTCGTCTCTTCTGGCGATCTTTGGTTTCAGCACTTGTCGATGGTTCTGCAACTTGTCAAGATTGGTTCGACCACAGACAAAAAACGACACAAAAAAGTGCCCTCGGTCACCCGACAGAACACCAGACAAAGTATATTACAACATATACCTAGCTACGTGTCTATCAGAATTTCATTCCCTCTACATCAAGAGGCAAATGCGGGACACAAGACCTAAAATGAGAACTAAATTTTTCACACGTACAACAACGTAACGAAATAGAATAGAACATATTGTTGGCTCCGTGAGCTCACTATGGACGAGAGCGCTCAGCTAAGGTCGTGAGGAGATCAAAATTTTGCCCCTAATCGCAAGCGAGAAACCGAAAGGTGGAGAAGGTACTAACTAAACGCACGGCTTAATTCGTCTGCATTAGCGTTGAGCTTCCCTTTTTTGTAGTGAACGTCAAAGTCGTGCTGTTGTAGTATCATGCTCCACCTCAGTAACTGGCCACTTTTAGGCGACCTTTTTTTTATCCAGGTTAGAGGACAATGGTTCGTTTCGACCACAAACCTCGAACCGGAGACATAACAAGCTAGATTTTGAACGGCTCACACGAGGCAAGCGCATTCCTTTTCAGAGGTACTGTATGCCTCTTCCCTGCCACTGAGTTTTCGACCTAAATACAAAACTGGCCTTTCGTTACCAGCACTGTCTTCCTGGCACAATACAGCTCCCTTGCTGCGATCACTGGCGTCGCATTGAATCACAATTCTCTTAGACAAATCAGGTGCCATGTGAACGGGCTTTTCGCTTAGGGCCTGTTTTAGCTGGCAAAACGCATTCTCCTTTTCTGAGTCTCATACTACTTTCACCGGCTCGGATTTTTGAAGTGCGTAAGTTAGAGGGCTGGCAATACTAGAGTAATTTTGCACGTATTGCTGATAGTATCCAGCCAGGCCCAAGAATGCCCTTATCTCAGATTTCGTGGTTGGTTGTGGATAGTTCACGACGGCGGCTACCTTAAGTTCTCAAGGTCTACGCCTGCCCCGCCCCACAACGTGCCCCTGGTAAGACACCTCGCCACACCCTAGGTGACATTTAGTAGGTTTCACGGTAAGGCCAGCCTCTTTCAACCTGTTCAGCACGACGCGTAAATGCTCTACATGTTCTTCCCTGTTGTTGAAGATAGCGACATCGTCAAGATACGGCAGAGCGAACTCGAAGAGGCCTTAAGAACGCCGTCAATTAAGTCTGAAAAAGAAAAGGGTGCATTTTTCAATTCAAAGCTCAGCTAAAGTGGACGTTACGTTCCAAATGGAGAAACAAATGCGGCATAGCGGCTAGCACGCTCTTTAAGGGGGACTTGCCAATACCCTCGCACGAGGTCTAACGTCGAAATATAGCTGCACTGTGACACACCTTCCACACTCTCGTCTAGGTTTGGTATCGAGTAAGTTTGGTCTCGAGTTATGGCGTTAAGACGCCGATAATCAGTGCATGGCCTAGGATCTTTTACTGGCACCTGAACCAATATTAGAGGGGATGCATAGTCACTCACGCCCGGTACTATGACTCCCAACTCCAGCATTTTATCGATCTCCTCTTTAATGATCTGCTTTTGCACGGGGGAACAACGATACGGCTTGCTACAGATTAGCTCCTCACAAGTTAGCTCGATATCGTGTTCGATCACCGTCGTGTTTCCGGGACGGTCCAAAAACACGTCTTGAAACTCAGAAACAATCCTTCTCAGGTGCTCCTTCTGGACTTCACTTAACCTAGGCTCTAGGTTCAACAGCTCCAAGATTACTTCCGATCCCCTTTCGATTACATCACTAGAACTCAAAATTTCTTCTCCCTCTTCCTCTGAAGCATTCAACAGCAGATTCACGACCGCTTGACGTTGAACGTATGCTTTCATCAAGTTACTTTGGTAAATTTTGTTTGGCCGCCTTCCTAATTTCACTTCTTAATCGGTATCAGAAAGCTTCGATATTACTTTGGCGGGCCCTTCCCAATGAACCTCAATCTTGTTCTTTTTGGACGGCCACAGCAGCATTATTTGACTACCAACTTCAAATGTACGCTTCTTCGCCGATTTGTCGTAGTACTACTTCGACAACACTGGTGCGCCTTCATGTGGCTTGTCACAAGATCTTTCGTTTTTCCAAGCCTCTGAAGGAGGTCTAGAACATACGCAACTACATAAGGGTCCTCATCGAATCCCTCCCAAGACTCGCGTAGCATTCGCAATGGTGTTCGCAAACTCCTGCCATACACAAGCTCTGTAGGGCTAAAACCAGTGCTCTCATGAGGAGCTGATCTCAAAGCGAACATAGCGGGAGGAATACACGCTTCCCAGTCGCATTTGTGCTCGTAGCAGAGAGCTCTCAGTATCCGTTTCAGAACGGAATGCATACGCTCTAGCGGATTAGATTGCGGGTGATGGATCGAGCTGTGCACTACATTTATGCCACATTTAACCATAAAGGTAGAGGTAAGGCAGCTGGTGAAGACACTACCATTGTCGCATTGGATTTCAGAAGGAAATCCGACGCGTGCAAATATAGATAGCAGTGCATCCACGACATGAGGAGAATGGAGCTCCTTAAGTGGTATGGCTACCGGAAATTTTGTGGCTACACAGGGAGCCGTCAGGATGTACCGACTACCTCGCCTTGACTCTGGCAATGGCCCGACTATATCAATTACTAGGCGCCAAAAAGTTTCTGTGATAATTGGCACAAGCTTCATGTGTGGCTTCCACTTGTCCGTTGATTTCCTCGCTCTCTGACAAGTTCCATGTGCGTACAAAGTATTCGATATCCTTCCAGCATTTTGGCCAATAAAACTCAAGGGAAACTCTAGCCTTGGTTTTTTCACGCCGAGATGCTCTGCCCATGCGTTTTCATGCGCCAGTTCCAATAGTTGGCGACGATACTTTTCTGGCAGCAAGAGCTGCTCATACTTGCGACCTTGCGCATTTGTGTAGCTCTGATACAAAAGCCCTGCTTTCTCAAAAAAGAAACATTCTTTTTCTTTTTCCACAAGTTTACGCTTTCCATTAGCGCTTTAATCGAAAGGTCCTCACGCGGCTCTCGAATGAGCATTTCTCGATCAAGCCTCGACAGCTTACTCCAACTTTCCGCTACAGGCGAGAGCGTTGCACCCCTTTCGCTCTGACTCAATGGCGTCATGTGGTCTCCTCTGCTACAGAAACCGCGCCGGTCGCTTCGGCAACGGGCCGCTCGAGTGACTGTTCACATGTCTCACACGGAAAATATCCTCTCTGAGGTTCCGTCGACTCGCCGCCAAGGTCACTTGAAGGTTCACAGCATTGAACAAGATCAAGCTCCTGCGAAAGCTTCCGCACATGCGATAGCGTGAGGGCTATGTACGCTAAGTTGGGGAAGAACGATTTACCCTGCTCTTTGAGAAGTTGCTCTGAATTGTTAGAGAAAAGATAAGGAAAACGATCGGGAAGCGCAGCAGAGACAGCCGCTTCGGTGCGAAGCTTACCGAACGGGTGTTCAATAACAACCGTAGCGATTGGTAAGCAAGCACTCTGCACCTCGGCGACTTGCCTCATCCACGCGCATTCTCCTGTAAAGTCATCCGGAGACACCAATGAAGGATGGACAACGTCCATGGTTGCCGCTGAGTCTCGAAGTGCTCGACACGTTTTCCCATTCACACCAATTTCTTGGATATACGGCTCTAACAGCTGCATGTTCTTTTCCGATTCTCGGAGTGTTGCGAAAGCAAACTTTTGCTTACCGTTTATTGCAGTGTGCCCTTCCTTTTTGCAGTTGTAGCAGATTAGCGGCTTCCGTGATTCAAACGCCCGTGTAATATCCGTGCGTTGTTAAGGAACCTCACTCAATTTCTCCGCTTCTGTTTGCCCTTCCCCTACAGTGTCCTTCTTAAAATTACGGTGTGGAGCGGGTTTCCGTTGATCATGTTTTTTTGAAAAGTCCCCTTTCTTTTCATCTTTTTCTACGCGCACATGCCCTGCTACGCAACTTTCGACGAGTATAATACTCCTCAGCTAACACTGCTGCCTTGTTTAGCTGTACTTCACCAAGTTTGTCCTGCAGCCAAAGTTTGACATCCTCCTCGATGCAGCGGTAAAATTGCTCCAATGCAACGCATTCCACCACTTTATCGTGGTCGTCATAAACACCTTCGCCCTTGAGCCATTCAATTAAATCGGCTTTAGGACAAAACGCGAAGTCAACGTGTGACTCATTCCCCTTTTTAGCATACCGGAACCTTTGCCTGAAAGCCTCGCGAGACAACTTATAACATCTCAAGAGCACTTCCTTAACCTCGTCATAGCTCTCAAACGCTCCCCTCGACAAGCAAGTTATCACGTCGGACACTTCGCCGGAAAGAAGAGCTAACAGGTTCCGCTCCCAAAGAGACCGTTCCAAAGCATTTCGCTCACATACGTGTTGAAACTTGACGAGATACTTCGCCATGTCCTTGCCTACTACGAACGGTGACAGTTGGTCCCGAATTCTATAACCGCTGACCTGAATCATCGGAGGAGCTACGCTAGGCGCTTGCGAACACTGTAGAATTGCCAATTCTATTCGTTTCAACTCGAGGTGCTCCTGTCTCTCGGCCTCCTCGCGCTCGTGACGTTCGTGCCTTTCAGCTTCTTCACGAACTTCTCGCCTTTTAGCTTCTTCACGTTCGCAAGCTTCTCGCCTGTCAGCCTCCTCGCGGCGTGCTTTGATATCCACCCAGGCCTCATCGAATTCCTCAGCCGACACTCCCTCATCCTTCATGATCTCAAGGATCGCTTGCTTTCGTTTCGCACGGCCCAAAGTAATGCCGAGTTCCTCACAAATTTCGATGAGTTGCTTCACTTTAAGGATTCTCCATCGTTCACACTAGCCTTTTGCTGTTTGCCCCTGTTAAGAATCTACTTGCCGTACCCACTATAAGCCTACTAGCAAGACGCGCAAGCAATTTGTAACACTCCCGTGTTTACCTTCTCCGCATTAACTTTGGTTACGAATCACTTCCACTTTGCTTGAAACGATCAAAGCTCTAATGCTTCACACAGCCCTTCTCTGAACTACTATAACCTGAGCTAGAGTAGTCTGGTGAACTGAGGGGAAAACATCAGGCACTCACCGCATCAATGTCGCTGACGCCGGCCGATCCCACCGCTGCCACCACTGTTAGAAGGACGGCGACGCCAACACGGTCCCGAAGGCGCCACTGCTCCGATCTCTGCCGACACGGTGACCAGCTGTTTGGTAGGGTAAGTTTCTCAGCTCGCGACTGCTTCTGCGCAGAGCTGATAGACGAGCGGACGAGACGACGGTGAGTTAAACAAGGTTTATGTACAGCATATATACAGAGGCGTTACAAATTCGTCATTGGGGCCGACAGCTTAGAGACCCGAAGAGCCGAGCTCTCCTCTCTAACCCATAGATCTACTGCTCGCGACGCGCCGCAGGGCTTCTTTTATATGTACCGGGTGGATTTTTTGAATAACTAAATGTCCAACCAGAAGCGCCGCTGGTCATGAGGTCAGAATCCTCCAATGGGGTCGCTGCTGGGCCGCGTCATTCTCATCGAATGCGGAGCTGCTGCGTGGCACGTGGCTGCACCCGATGACGAGTGACGTCGCCACGCATTGCGTCAGACTCGCCAGATAGGAAGGCGCCGGCTCGCTGGCTGACGTGACTCACTCCACGTGCGCGGCAGAGAGGCACCGCCGCGTGATGACGCCATTGAGTTGTTCGCGTCAGGCGAGCTCACGGGCTGGCCTTGACACAGATTGCCTTTTTCAGAGGCATGGACGTTCGGTGTGGACTCGCAGGAATAACAACATGCAGCAAATGACTCGAACAGCAATGTTGGTTGGATCCCAGACGCAGTGTTTGCAAATGTAGTAGTGCAGTGTCAGGTCCTGATAGGTTTTTTATGGGGTTATCTTGCAGGTGCTGGTGGACAAACATTTAAGATGTGTTGTACTGTTTCCTAGCTCCAGTGTGTGGATTTTATACTTATACTACATGCCGAAGAAGCTAAAGAGCATTGACACTGTGGTTGTAAAAGCTAGGTTATAAGTAAACTTACTAATTAGTTCACTCAGACTGAGCCACGAGTGCGAGTGCGTTGGGCTAAGTAATTTTTGGTGAGTGAGTCTGGCTGAGAAAAATATGACAGTAGAAGCCAGGGTGCATTTCGTTGAAAAAAAACCTTAGTTGAAGTAAGCCCCAAGCACCACCAGAACACATCTCACCAAACTAAACCACACCAGTGTCATTTTCCCACAAGAACACATCCCCCAAGAACACATCTCACCACAACACACCACACTGGGGTCGTTTTCCCACCAGGACACACCAGACTGGGTCGAACTTCACACTAGAACACATCCCACCAGAACACATTCACACCAGAACACAACACATTGGGTTGGCCTTCCCACCAGAACACATCCCACCAGAACACATTCAAATCAGACACCTCGTTGGGTTGGCTTTTTCACCAAAACACAGCACACCAGGCTGGTGTTTCCACCAGAACACACCATCGGGTTCTGGTGTATACACCAGATAACACCACAACACACCAAACACAATCTCGTGGTTTTTTCCGGGGCCATCGGCTCGCCTTATAGCCGACGCCCCCGAAACAGGTGAGGCCTCGTCTCTGTAGCACACGCGGCGAAAACACCCTTCGCGCCTAGCGCGACCGACGCGGCATCGCACCCATCACTTGCCACCGAAGAGCCTCTGGGCTTGTCTCGCACCCATTATCTTCCCCTCGCCTTTCCGCCTTCTGCGGCCTTTGGGATGCTGACGCTCGTCCCAAGCATGTACAAAACGCCTGTGTTTTCTTTGTCCTGCTTCTACCGTGCGTGCAACAATAAGGGCCTATCGGCCCGACATTGCAAAGCTTGTCAAACACATCATTAGTGCTAAGCACGACACGCTTGGCCCTGACGCTGTCAGTGCTTTTGGTGGCTAGGCCTACGCTCCTACCTGCTCTCAAATGACAGTTCGGGCTGTCTCAGTTCTTTATTACATATGGTCGAGTTTGCTGGGTCGCCTCGCAATCCTGGAGTTGCGCAGCTGTACTCGACCTGCTGCCATGAACACTGCATCTGCCACGAGCCCTTATCCCATGCTTCCCCAGGCAATTGTGTGCTCCGGTGCGGTCCGTCATCAGGGCCCTCCAATTATAAGCGGCACTGAAGATCGCGACGTGGACAACTAGCTGGCTACCTACGAACTCGTGAGTGTCTTGAACAAATGAAACGAAGCCACGAGACTGGCCACCATCGGTATTTACTTCAGTGGGATTGCCCTTTTGTAGCTTCGGAACCATGAAACTGACGTTCTAACCTGGACAACATTAAAGACAATGTTCAGTGAAGTCTTCAGTCGTCCTGGTGTCTGCAAACTTCGTGCGGAGTAGCACCTTCAGTCAAGACCTCAAGTGCCTGGTGAGAATTTCACCAGTTAAATAGAGGACGTCATTGACTCGTGCAAACGCGTTGATGCGATAATGGCAGAGGCGGGCCGCATCAAGCATATTTTTAAGGGTACCAATCAAGACGCATTCCAGATGCTCATTTCTGAAAGCCTGACTATTGTCGCCCAAGTTACCTACCTCTGCCAAAGCTAAGATAAGCACCGCCGCAAACGTCTCGTCACCCGCCCTGCAGTCCCACATCAGGAATCAATGTTCAGCTTAACTCCCTCGCAAGATCACGTCCTGCTCTCGCAGATAATCTCGACTGCGGCGGCTGCATTTCCGATGGAGGTGGAAATGTTGTAGGCCCGTGTGCTCAGATTTGGGTGCCCGTTAAAGAACTCCAGGTGGTAAAAATTGCCGGAGCCCTCCACTACAGCTTCTCTCATATTCATATGGTGGTTTTAGAACGTCAAGCCCCAGATATCGATTATCCTTTTGCAGATCAAAGATTTTGTGTGCGAAGAAGCTTTCCACCTACTCTTGCTGATTTCCGTCGTACTGGAGCGCTGTGCGCAGCTTAGCCCTACACAAGACCGAATGTCTGAGGTCCTTCCTCCGCAGTTGGTGCAACCAGTCAATGCACCATTGACGTACGCCAAAGCAGCAGGATGACCACGATCACGAGCGTTCCGAGCAGCACTTCCAATGCCTGCTCCTGTTTATGCTGCACAGCCGCCACGACCTCCAGTCCACCAAGCCCTTAATCCATAGCGCACTGCCGACAAGCGACTGGTCTGCTGCTCGTGTGGTCTACCCGGACACGTCGCACGTCTGGGCCGCCACCACCAACTCCAGTCGCGTGAAAACCGACGTCCGTATGAGTACGAGAACACGTACACTCCCTACACTCCATATCCCGAATCACACCCTCCTTGGCCAATCTACCGACCAGCTTGTAATCGCCAATCTCCTTCTCCACGTCGTTGCTCGCCCTCCCCGATGCTCCGACGTCCACCTACAATCGACGCGTATAAATAAAGTTGCACTTTCTGAGGCAACAATTGCGTCCTCGTTGCAAAGCTGAATCCCTTTTCGTTTGCCGCCGCATGTAAATAATGCCGTTCTTGAAGGTGTACCTGTACTTGCTCTTATTGATACTGGTGCCGCCATTTCCGTCATCGCCAAAAAATTTTGCCGTTCAATATGAAAAGTAACAACACCTTACTTGGGTTCGTGTCTTCAAACTGCCCCTGCACAACCTGTGCAGCCTGTGCCGCATGTACCGCCAATTTTGTACTTCAAGAAGTGCCCTACACAATGTAGTTCGTAGTACTCCTGCACTGTTCTCACTGCATCATTTTAGGTCGGGATTTCCTCTCCCCTCACCAAGTCGTCATTGATTGCGCCAGTGCCGAAGTTGTCTTTTCTGCCCTTTGATGGAGGCGGAAATATTGTAGGCCCGTGCGCTCAGATTTGTGTGCACGTTGAAGCACCACTGGTAGTCGAAATTTCCGGAGCCCTCCACTACGGCGTCTTTCATAATCATATGGTGGTTTGGGACATTGAACCACCCATATCAATCAGTCTTTTCTGCCCTTGGCGAAGCTCTACCTGCGAAAAATCGCCCTTTCTATGCGAAGTTGGTCATTAGTGACGACACCCAGATCCCTCCACGTGCTACTGTATTTGCACCTGTGTCGTGTTCCGCCGTCGTCGACGCTACCGTAGTCTTCACGCCTTCCGATGCTTTCGTTCATCGCCACCTCTCATCACTCCCAAACGCTCTCGTTACTCTTCAAGATAGTGCGACCGACGCGCCTGTGGGAAACCTGTTTCCATTCAAAATTACGCTGCTTCGGGACGAATGTATCAGCTCAATAGAAACATTCAAAACCATCGCTACACTTGACGTTTCTGATGAATCATCGGAAGCCAATGCCTTCTCCTATAGTTCCATGAATGGCCCTTCCACTGCCGATATTTTCAAACGTGTCGTCGACAAAAGCCTGAACCCACAACAGAGGTGTGAGCATTTGAACTACATTGACAAGTTTCGGTCATCTTTTGACAGTAGCAGCGCTACCTTAGATCGGACATCCTCTGTATGCCACCAGATCGACACAGGTAATCACCCACCACTACGGCAGTGACCGTACCGTGTTTCACCGACTGAACGCCGTGTCATCGATGAATAAGCAGGTGACATGCTAAAGCGCGGCGTCGTTCAACTATGAAGTAGTCCTTGGGCGTTGCCAGTTGTTTTAGTTAAAAAGAAGGATGGCATGCAACGCTTTTGCGTATAGATTATCATCGTCTGAACAAAATAACACAAAAAGATGTTTATCTTTTGCCTCGGATTGATGACGCCCTCGACTATTTACAAGGCGCAGTTCTTTTCCTCCTTTGATCTACGCTCTGGGTATTGGCAAGTGCCCATGAATCCAGATAATAGGCCAAAAACTGCCTTTGTTACACCAGAACGCTTATACGAGTTGAATATGATGCTATTCGGCCTATGAAATGCGCCAGGAAGATTCAAGCGCATAATGGACACTTTCCTACCAGGCCTCAAATACAACACGTGTGTGTGCTACTTAGATGATGTGGTGGTATTTTCGCCCAATTTTCCCACGCACCTTCGTAGCTTGAAACAGGTTCCACGCTGTCTATCTGCAGCAGGCCTTCAACTAAACTCGAGAAGTGTCACTTTGAAGCACGCAAGCTGACCATTCTCGGACACGTTGTGTCGAAGGATGGCGTTCTCGCTGACCCCGCTAAGCTGCGGGCTGTTCGCGAGTTCCCGAGGCCCGCGTCTATCAAGAAGCTGCGTAGTTTCATTGCGCTTTGCTCATACTTCCCCTGCTTCGTCTGGGATTTCGCCTCAATCATGGCACCTCTGACAGACCTACTTCAGACAGACTGAAATCTATCAGCGTGGTCTCCAGCCTGCGACAGTGCTCCTGTGACGCTTCGTGAACTGCTTATGACACCACCCATACTGTGTCATTTCGATTCAAGTGCTGTTACAGAAATACACACGGATACAAGTGGTGTCGGTCATGGCGCTGTACTCGTCCAATGAAAGCCTGGTTAACAAGAATATTTTGTTGCATACACCAGCCGCACTCTTACAAGAACAGAAGAAATCATTCGGCAACTGAGAAAGAATTCCTAGCGATCATCTGGGCAATTACGAAATTTCGGCCTTATCTGTATGGCTGCCCTACGGATGTTGATACTGACCACCACGCACTCTTCTGGTGATCCTCCTTCAAGGATCCCTCGGGACGCTTGGCGTGATGGGCTTTACGGCTTCAAAAGTACGACATCTGTGTCGTTTATCGCTCAGGCCAGAAGCATGCCGATGTCGATGCTTATTCGCGTTCACCTGTTTCTACTGATATTGCGAGTGTCTCCATTCAAGACAACTTATTTTTACTATCAGGACCCATCAACTCGTGAATTACGTCTCTGATGGATTACCTATCTGAAACACTCGCCCGCCCGCCATCTCGTGCGCTACATCGACAAGCCTCTCACTTCGCCATTCGTGATGTAATACTTTATCGCCGCAACTAACACCCTGACGGCCGCAAATGGCTACTTGTCATACCAAGGCAGCTCCGTGCCATCATATGTGCTGCTTTTATTTCTGATCCGCAGTGTGCACACGCCGGTTTGTTTAAAACCTACGCCAGGCTACGTTTTCGGTTTTATTGGCATGGCATGTACACATTCGGTGAAAGGTACATACGATCTTGCACAGTGTGCCAATGCCACAAGCATGATCCTAGCCGTCCTACTGCACCAACGCAGCCGTTACCATGCCCAGTGCAACCATTCTACGGAGTTGGAATAGACAATTTATGGTCCTCTGCCATATACATCAGCTGAGAATCGCTGGATTATTGTAGCGATCGACCATGTCACGAGATATGCAGAAACGGCCGCTCTGCCAGCCGGGATGGCTCGTGACGTTGCGTCCTTTTTGTCGGAGCGTTTTGATCTGCATCACAGCGCTGCTAGTGAACTTTTGAGCGACTAAAGCCGAGTCTTTCTCGAGAATGTTATTCAAGAAATTCTTGTTCAATACCATGCGATTCACCGCTCTACTACCACATATCGCCCACAAATAAACGCCTTGACCAAACGTTGCAACCGCAGTCTTGGCGACATGCTTTTGTGTATGTCGCCTCCGACTACACCAACTAGGATCATTTACTCTCCTACGTAACGTACGCTTACAACACAGCACCTTAAGTGACGACAGGCTTTTCTCCCTTCTTTTTACAGTAGGGCTGGGAGCCATCATCTCTAATTGACACCATTCTTCCCTACCAACCCGACTCATCCAAAGGCACACCAGTTCCCAAAGCCGCTTGGTATGCGGAAGAATGTCGGCAACTAGCTCCTACCCTTACAAAAGAACAAGCGTAACGAAAAATTCCTCACGTCGATGAACGGTCCCACTACAAGTTTTCGACCCAGAGTCTTGTTTGGTTGTGGGTGTCTCCCACTGCTGCTTCTAGTAGCTCTACAAAGTTCGTCCGCAGGTACCATTGACCTTATCGCCTCATAGAGCAAAGTTCAGTTGTCAACTACCTCATCAAACGCTCACACTCACTGCGAACCTGCCTCAACGAGGCCATGAATTCTTACACGTGGATCGTCTCAATCCGTAGCACAAACCATTTTTTCCCACGGCACTTTGGAGCACCTACTTGCTCCGTCTTCAGCGAGAGGAAAATATGTAATGAAGAAGTAGTGGGTAATGCAAAGCTCGGCAAACACATCGTCTTTGGTAAGCACGAGACGCTCGGCCCAGATGTTGAAGCTGCTTTCGTGGCCAGGCCTACGCTCTTACCTGGTCTCAAAGAACAGTTCTGGCTGTCTAAGTTTTTTATTGTGAAAGGAAAAAAAATGTGAACTTTATTTTCACCATCGCTTTCTGCCCTGAGCAGTGAATGTATCATGGCGGAAAAAGTCACAACAAATTTCCCGAATAATCATTTATTATATACTTACTAAATGTTTTACTTGGGTGTCAAGGACAACAAAGTATGCGATTTTTGGCAACGTACACCTTAACTTTCAGTGTTCAGTAGACGTAATATCGAAAAGGAGATGAAAGATGGGGAGCCGAGATCCAAAGAGTACATAACATCTCGCTTCATTTTCAATGCAATAGCGCTAAAAGTGCATGCTTTGAAAATTCTAGTGTAGAAATTGTGACTTGTGAGCGAGACATCTGCGTTGAATGTGCGTTAAAAACGTGATGGATGGGAATACAATATAATAAACAGCAATAACAGATACCCAGGCTTCTAAAAATGCTGTTTATCAACATAAACATGACAGTGTTTGAAACAAATTTAGTAAGAACACTATGAAGGAGCGTTGTCATGCAAGGAGCCATGTTAACCACATATGCGCAGTGCGCATGATAAGGGGCAGTGCAGGGAGTTTGGAAGTGGGACAAATTTTTCAGCAGAAAAAAATAGTGTCTTTAAGCACACTTGGAGCATGTTTGGGGCAGACAGACTAACAGTTCGGATCACTCTGAGCCAGGCCGGCAGCACGAAATATTTTTTGTGAGGGTGCACCTTTAAGAAAAGTATGGCTATTTTAGAAAACCACAAATTTTCATTATTTATTTTCAATAAAATATTACTCTTCATCCAGATTTCAGTGAGGGCGCATCGGGCCTCGATGGCGACTTCCATACTAACCGCCGTAGCTACCGGCCTGTTTGGAGCAATAGAACAATGTGGAAATGTCCCTTACTTCGACATGATGTGCATTTCATACTACGAGGGTGTAACACTGAACAAATAAGGGCCCAATGAAATCATTATTTGCATAAAAGCAGTGTTCTAACCAGCGCATCCTCTATTTTTTTTTTCAGAGTAGGAGCGAACGCCCTCTTCAGGCCATCCAGCGCGCGCTCCGTCTCTGCTTGCCGCTACCGCATGGTGGCGCTGCGCGAGTAGACTACGGAATGCTGGCGCTGAACAACTGCACCTATTAGGAAGCTCACAAATTCGTCTTTTCATGCGAGTTATTTTTCAGTCGTGCTTCTTGATGGCTTCACAGATGCAGGGAGAATGACAAGTAACACGAACATAGTGGCGCGCTGTTTTCACCGGGTTTTGTCTGGCCGTATTGCTGGTTTGATAGATGTGTTTAAGTTTTATAGCATTCAGGTTTTTTTTTCAAGCATTCGAAACCCCATTATTTGCATGCCTCGGTATGTAATACTGCTGGGTACCATTCTGCATATCTGACGATTTCTCTTCACTTATAATAAAAGCTCGCTCGTCCTCTTGTGGAGTCACCTGAGACGACTTGTTTGTTTGTTGGTTTGTTTCTTTGTAGCCTGGAATCCATGAGACACACCCACTCTGGGATATTGGCCAAGAAAACATATAATATTTTAAACATGGTAACTGCACTATTGCTTACAAAAACGAATTGGAAGACATAAAAAAACAAAAGTTCAGAGAGTAAGAAAAAACAACAAAGCATTTACTAATATAGGTACTATACCTTGATTTTGGGATTCGACCAGACAGCTGTGTGTGCCAAACCCGAATAATTTGGGATGTATGTCACATACTTATTGACATTTCGAAAATTACTTCCCGGCTCTTCTTTTTTCTTTGAGTATTTGTTAAAGTGGGCCTTATGTTGAGATACGTGTATTGTCTGGAATGAAATTGCACACCGCATCAAATAAATCTATATGGCGATTTCGCATTCGGAGGCACCAAAATTTTAAACAATTTCTGGCGTTAAACTTGTCAAACGAAATAGCTTCGCAAACGGAATAGCTAGAAGTCTTTTTTAATTACTGCGTAGGTATGACAAGACACAAAATAATGTTCAATAGTTTCCGATTCTTCTCAGTACGGACAAAGAGGGGAGAGTGTGAGACCAGCTTTGTGTAGATAAAAAAACATTTATAGGCCCCGCAGTGGCGTCTGCGTAAGTAGGTGTTTGGTGCGTAGCGACACCATGGACCCGAGCTAATGGGGGAGTTTCGACTCCCTCCCACGCCTAGCCGTGTGTGGCTTTGCCGTGCTCGGGGAAAAGGGAATCCTGGGGGTTGAGCCGACGCCGGGTGATTGGACCTTTAAGGCCCCCCGGCATAGGCAACACACTCCTTTGGCCCCGGCTTCACGTAGACGGCACCACTGGGCTGACGCACCCAGGGGAAATTCGCCGTCGCATTTTCCTATCTCTCTCCCCTACAACTTCGTCTTTATCTCTCACTTTTGGTGTGTCTTGTCTACTTATCTTTTCTAGTTACTTCCAGTTTTCCTGGCGGCAAGGGTTAACCCTGTGCAAATAGCCTACCTTGGTCTGGGCACATTGGGTTATGGCAGTGTTGTACGGCGGACGTCTGCAAGATTTCAGCACCTGCGAACTTGCAGCGTCCCCTTGTTGGGCTCCGTGGTGGGTGGTCGCCAACGCTGCTGAACAAAAATAAGACCGGTAGCCATGGAGAATTTCCCCTAAGTCTGATCGTACCGGCCTAAAGCAGGTACGCACCGATGACATAAATTTCTTCAACCAGCCAAGAGAAACATTTCCCCCCGTCCACGTCATTCACTGTGAAAAAATCGGAAAGCAAGCCAGGACTGTATCTCCTTTTGTAGTCGCCAGGTGTGTTACTGTAACTCTCGGGGTTGGATACAAAGTAACCAAAATGGCTAGTTGAGACCTTCTCCTCGAAATTCGGGACAAAGCACAATTTTTAAAGCTAGACAGCCTCTAACGTTTGGTGACGTACCGATTACCGTAACACCACACAGATATATGAACATCACTCGCGGAGTGGTATCTGATGCAGACTTACTTGACCTGACCGAAACTGAACTTTTGGAGAGGTGGAAGAGACAAAATGTCACTAATGTACAGAGAATGATCATCAGAAGAGATAATAAGGAAATACCGACGAAACACTTAATATTCACGTTTGCATCCAGTAAACTACCAGAATCTATTCAAACAGGGTACACGAAGACATCTATGAGGCCATACATACCGAACCCTCGTCGTTGCTTCCAATTCCAGAGGTATGGCCATGACTCTAAAACCTGTCGTGGTCGCCAGACTTGTGAACGATGTGGAGTCCTAGGCCACGTGTCTGAGAACTGCTAACAACCGCAACACTATGAAAACTGTGAAGGAAGCCATGCCGCATATTCACGCTACTGCACATACTGGAAAAAAGAAAACGAAATAAATACATTAAAGGTGAAGGAGAACATTTCATTTAAGGAAGCACGGCAAAGAGTCGAACCATTCTGTGGACCTACATACGCTGATGCGGCGCGTCAGGGGGCACCCCCGCACCAGCCCTTGCCATCCTTCGGCCCGTGCATAACGAGCCGGTGGTTGTGGCACCTGCCCCCAAGGAGGCTGTAGTCCAGGCTACACCGCCTACTCCCAAACAGAGACCGGAGACTGCAGAGTCCTCAGGTCTCAAGGCCTCACCTCACCAGGCGAGGCCCTAAATTCGAACATCCCGCACGTGCGGGCATCCAGTGCCTCCGAGGAGGCAATGGATACGTCGGTACCCTTGGTGCTGAAAGAACGGCATGGCTCCATGGAGCGCGCCAAGAAAACAAAAAAGCAGATAAGAGGGCCTGGTGACCGCCCTGTTACGTGAACTCTAACTCCCTGTCTAAGCAGCCACACGCTTTTCCTACACAAAGCACTATTTTACATTCACCATGAACACTCAAATTATACAATGAAACGTCAGGGACCTTCTCAAAAGCCTTCACGACATCCAAGAACATTTACACGAACACTCACCAAAAGTGCTGTGTGCCCAAGAAACACACCTTAATTCAAAACACAAACATTTTTTTCGCAAACACCTTATTTTCAGAAAGGAACGTGATGATGCCATGACATCATCCGGAGGTGTTGCCATCATAGTGAATCAAGAAATTGCACGCACGAACTTACAACTCCAAACATTTCTTGAGGCAGTGGCTGTTCGAGTGGTTCTTTTTGATAAACTGATCACAATGTGCACAATTTACATTCCTGCTAGCTATCAGCTGCTAAAACCTGATTTAGACTCTTTAATTGATGATCTTCCGGAGCCTTATTTTCTCCTTGGAAACTTTATGCGCATAGAAGGCTATGGGGTGATTCTCGGTGCGACACGCGAGGTCAACTGATTGAACATTTCCTTGTCTCGTCAAGCGCGTGTCTCCTAAATCAAAAAGAACCAACCTATTATAATCTCGCTAATAACACCTACTGCTCCATAGACCTAAGCATAGTATCTCCATCTGTTGTGTCTCTACTCCAGTGGAAAGTCGTCAGTAATGTGTAGGGAAGTGACTATTTCCCCGTAGTTTTGAGCACGACCACAGCAACTAAGTGTCCACCACGTGTTTCCAAAGGACTCATAAACAGAGCCGACTGGGAGCAGTTTTATACCATCGCTCATCTAGGTTGGAGAGACATATGTACTTTGAACATTGATGTTGCTGTTAACTACTTCACAGCGTTTTTGATTGATGCTGCAACAAAATGCATCCCAGAAACAAATGGACACCCTGGAAAACGACGTGTGCCATGGTGGAACTATGAATGCCGAAACGCACGCAAACAGCAAAACAGAGCATGGAGGTTGCTTCGGAACTCACCGACAGCCGAAAATCTTGACACTTTCAAAAAATAAAGTCTCAAGGCAGGAAAACGCGTCGATAGGCCAAAAGAGAAAGCTGGCAGAAGTTTTTGTCAGGGAATAATTCATACACACAGGAGGATAAAATCACATACACACAGGAGGATAAAATCTGGAACATGGTCGGTAGAATAGCAGGACAACAAGTGCACACACTTGCACTCGTGAGCACTCGGGCTGATACCTTGGAAGATCAGGCAAACTTTCTCGGTGCACACTTCGAACGGGTGTCCAGCTCGTTCCACTATATATACCCTTTCCAAAAATACAGAACAAGAATAGAAAAGTAGAAACTCGACTACAAATGCACTAGATACGAGGCATATAACCAAGCTTTCAGTCTAGCTGAGCTCCGACCATCTCTAAACTCCTGCAGTACTTCTGCCCCAGGTTCTGACCGTGTGGTGTATGAAATGTTAAAAAACCTACCAATCGAAACACGAAAAACCTTACTTTGCACAATGTTATCTGGTTTTCTTCCACTATCCCTACCTCCTGGAAGAAGGCTATTAATATTCCCATATTCAAAAAGGGCAAGGACCCTTCTTTAGCTTCGAGTTATAGGCCTATCGCACTTACAAGCTGCTTGTGCGAATTCTTCAAAAAATGATAAACTGCAAACTTCAACATTTCCTTGAAACAAACAATTAAGTCGACCCATTGCAGTGCGCGTTTCGTTAGAGTAGATCCACCACAGACCACCTTGTTCATATCGAGGCACAGATCAGAGACGCTTTCATCCATAAACAATATTTTCTCTCTGTGTTCCTCAATATCGAAAGGGCTTATGATAAAACATGGCGTTTTAGAATTCTAAGAAACCTGTCCCACCTTGGCGTATGCGGAAGAATGTTTCACATAATCGAAAGTTACCTGTCAAACCAGATATTCCGTGTCCGAGTGGGCAGCATTCTTTTCCAAACATTTGTTCAGGAAACATGCGTGCCACGAGGTGTTGTACTTAGCTGCACATTTTTTCTCATCAAAATGAATTCCTTGCGCTTGTCCATCTCTCGCAATATGTTTTATTGTAGATATGTCGATGACGTCCAGCTTGGCTTTAGATCTTGCAATCTGGCAATGTGTGAGCGGCAGGTTCAGTTAGGTTTAAACAAGGTCTCCAAGTGGGCAGAGGAAAACGGATTCCGACTGAAACAACAAAAAAGCACGTGTGTCTTGTCCTCCCGAAAGAGAGGCATGCACTCGGAACCCGACATTGAACTGAACGGTCAACGTCTGTGTGTTAATGCGGAGCATAAATTTTTAGGCTTAATCTTGGACAACAAGTGACCTTCGTACCGCACATCAAGTATTTAAAAACAAAATATTTAAAAGCCGTAAATGTTTTAAAGGTGTTGTTACGTACTACGTGGGGTAGTGACAGGCAATGTCTCATGAACCTGTATAAAAGCCTCATTCGCACCCGCTTAGATTATGGGCCCGTTGTTTATCAGTCTGCGATTCAAAGTGCTTTGAACATGCTGGACCCCGTGCACCATTTGGGCATCAGCCTTTCTACGGGTGCTTTTCGCACCAGCCCCATAGACAGCCTTTACGTTGAGTCAAATGAGTGGTCGCTTCATCTGCAAAGAACTTACATGTCCTTTGTATATTTCCTTTAGGTGAAAGCGGACAAGAAGCACCCCTCATACTCTACTATTAATGATTTGTCGAGCTCCATTTTGTTTCAACACAGGCCTTCGATGAGGCAGCCATTTTCAGTTTGCCTGAAGGGTCTAGCTGAAGAAACTGGAGTGTAACTTGAATACAGTTTAATGGCTCCTGGAACATACCCACCACCCTGGCAGTGGCAGACTATAGAGTGCCATGTGTCTTTTCTAGAATTTACAAAACATGCGCCTATTGCCCATATCCGGACGTACTTCCTGGAACTTTTCAACACAAATACCCACGTCCTGAGTTCTTTACAGATGCCTCCACGTCTAACTCCTCTGTGTCCTATGCTGCTGTCAGCCCATCCTTTTCGGATTCGGGCCCTCTACATCCAGGCACAAGTATCTGCACGGCGGAAGCTTATGCGATACTTGTGGCGGCTAAACACATGAAGCAATTACAAATACAAAAAGCAGTAACTTATATGGACTCCCTCAGTGTGGTAACGGCTCTGCACACTCTTAAAAACAAAAAAACCGTGTCTTTGTCTCACTTTACTCTATTTTATGCACACCCTACACACTGAAACAACATGTTATAGTGTGCTGTGTGCCAGGGCATCGTGAGATCAAAGGCAACGTGAGGGCGGATCAGCTTGCTGCATCCATCCACGAAAGCACTGCCACTACACCCATATCAATCGCGGCCCTTGATCTTAAGCCGTCTCTCAAACGAAACCTCAGGGACTACCGGCAGAGCAAGTGGGATAGGCACACACAAAACAAACTACACATTATTAAGCCACATTTTGGCCATTGGCTGCCAGTATCAAAATCGCGTCACACAGAGGTAATACTAACAAGGCTCAGGATAGGACACACATACACGACATACACATATCTTTTGTCTGGTGGCGATGCAACAGTGTGTAACAGATGTGGTGAAGCATTAGCAGTGCTTCACATGTTAATCCAGTGCAAACAGTTAGAAACTCTAAGAAAACAACACTTTCCATTACCTCACCGACAACATATACCTTTACACCCTGCAATGTTCGTCGGTAGGGAACCGCTTTTTAGTCATAAATCATTGTTAGCGTTTTTAAAAGAACTTATTAGTTTTCATATCATATTGTCACGGGGTCGTGACGTGGCCAAAGACAGGAGACTTCGTGTTGGGATTTAACTGTTTATTAGGGCGAACCTGTGCCCGGTAAACGGAAAGTCCAATTACAGCAGCAGTCTTGCACAGATAGCAGTCTCGGACTGATAGCGGCGAACGCAGCGTCGGCCTTCGATCAACAACTGACAAGCGGCGAAGCGCGTCGGCATTTATACTCTTGCCGCCGAATGTTCTAGCGTTATCGCTGGCGGTGGCGTAGGTTCTAGAACAATCTGTACCGTTCGCACAGTGGGTAGGATCTTATCGAAATGATCTACTACAGTCCGGAACCTTCTAGAAAACTGCAGGCGCGGTTTGCGCTGAGAATCGTGTGGTGTTTTGGGACGATAACAAAACTTGGGAAATGGAACGTGGCATTGCCCCCCTCTGAAAAAAGGCATCGTCCCAATGCTTTAACTAAGATGAAGGTACAATAATAATGCAAGAAAGTACAATGAATAAATTACGATACAACAATAATACAAAAAAACACTAGTTCAGTTTGTTAACGCGCATGAAACGGCTTGAGGCGCGCGACATGGACGACTTCAGGTCGCGATCGGCGTCGTTGAGAGTTCGTGATGCCGTCGGGGACAACCTCGTAATCAAGTGGGCCGAGCCGTCGAACCACCCTGTACGGTCCGAAGTACCGTCGGAGAAGCTTTTCACTTAGTGCACGTCGGCGTATCGGCGTCCACACCCAAACACGTTCACCGGGCTGGTATTCCACGAAGCGTCGTCGAAGGTTGTAACCGTGGCTGTCGGTCGTCTGTTGATTCTTGATTCGGAGACGCGCGAGTTGTCGGGCTTCTTCGGCGCGTTGAAGGTACTCGCTCACATCGAGGTTTTCTTCGTCAGTGACGTTGGGTAACATGGCATCGAGCATCGTTGCCGGGCTCCTTCCGCAGACCAATTAGTATGGAGATATCTGCGTCGTCTCCTGTACCGCCGTGTTGTATGCGAAGGTCACGTACGGAAGAATGGCGTGCCACGTCTTGTGTTCGACATCGACGTACATTGACAGCATGTCGGCGATCGTCTTGTTAAGCCGCTCGGTGAGGCCGTTGGTCTGTGGTTGGTACGCTGTCGTCCGGCGGTGGTTCGTTTGGCTGTATGCTAAGATCGCTTGAGTTAAGTCGGCAGTGAATGCCGTTCCTCTGTCGGTGATAAGGACCTCCGGGGCGCCATGACGTAGGACGATATTTTCGACGAAGAATTTAGCTACCTCGGATGCACTGCCTTTTGGCAGGGCTTTTGTCTCGGCGTAGCGGGTGAGGTAGTCGGTAGCTACCACGATCCACTTGTTTCCGAAAGCCGACGTCGGGAACGGCCCCAGTAGGTCCATACTAATCTGCTGGAAAGGTCGGCAAGGTGGATCAATTGGCTGCAGAAAGTCCCGCTGGCCTTGTAGGCGGTGTCTTGCGTAGCTGACAGTCCCAGCATGTTCTCACATAACGAGTGACGTCGGTGGTCAGACGTGGCCAGTAGTACCTTTCTTGTATCCTCGCGAGCGTGCGAGAAACACCGAGATGCCCTGCCGTCGGATCGTCGTGAAGGGCCTGCAGGAGTTCTGGTCGCAGAGCTGAAGGCACCACAAG
Organism: Rhipicephalus annulatus; assembly: GCA_013436015.1. Lineage (NCBI taxonomy): Eukaryota > Metazoa > Arthropoda > Arachnida > Ixodida > Ixodidae > Rhipicephalus > Rhipicephalus annulatus. The sequence continues at coordinate 642,647 of WOVY01010274.1, read as the reverse complement.
GAGGTACTTAGCTTGAAGCGGTGAAAAGTTTTTCTTTTGTAGAAGACCGTTTCGTAGAAAGAACGACGCAAGTGCGCGCTTGAATACCTTCGGGACTTCGGCGGTCCTGCCTTCGAGGTATTCTATTAGGGCCTTAAGTTCCGGGTCGGCCCTCTGTCGTTCAGCGAAGTCGTCGGTAGTTATCGTTCCTAAGAAGTAGTCGTCATCCGGGTCGTCGGGTAGCGGTTGGTCGACCGGCGCACGAGAGAGACAGTCGGCGTCGGAGTGTTTTTGCCGGACTTGTAAATGACAGTAATGTCATATTCTTGAAGTCTCAGGCTCCATCGTGCGAGGCGACCTGAGGGGTCCTTCAAGGTGGCTAGCCAACACAATGCGTGATGGTCGCTCACAACTTTGAAGGGCCTGCCGTAGAGGTAGGGGCGAAATTTCGACGTAGCCCAGATGATGGTCAGGCACTCCTTTTCTGTTGTGGAATAATTTGCTTCTGCTTTGGATAGCGATCGGCTGGCGTAACTAATAACCCTTTCAAGTCCTTCAGCCCTCTGCACAAGAACGGCGCCAAGACCTACGCTGCTTGCGTCAGTATGTATTTCCGTCTCGGCGAATTCGTCGAAATGGGCAAGTAACGGAGGCGTCTGGAGGCGATGTTTAAGCTCCTGGAAAGCGTGTTCCTGCGGCGTTTCCCACTTAAACTCCACGTCGGCCTTGGTAAGGTTAGTGAGAGGATCGGCGATGCGGGCGAAGTTTTTCACGAACCGCCTATAATAGGCACACAGGCCCAGAAATCGGCGCACGGCTTTCTTGTCAGTGGGCGGCGGGAAGTCGGCCATGGCGGCTGTTTTCCGTGGATCGGGACGAACTCCAGACTTGCTGATAACGTGCCCCAGAAACAAGAGCTCCTCATATGCAAATCTGCACTTTTCTGGCTTCAGTGTGAGTCCGGAAGCCTTGATAGCTTGAAGTACAGCTTCAAGGCGCCGAAGATGCTCGTCAAAACTCGAGGAAAACACGACGACGTCGCCCAAGTACACAAGGCAAGTCTGCCACTTCAATCCTGCCAGTACTGTATCCATAACGCGTAGAAACGTTGCAGGTGCAGAGCAAAGGCCGAAGGGCATCACCTTAAACTCGAAGAGGCCGTCCGGTGTTATAAACGCCGTCTTCTCTCGGTCTCTTTCGTCGACTTTGATTTGCCAATAGCCAGTCTTGAGGTCCATTGACGAAAAGTACTTGGCGTTATGGAGCCGATCAAGTGCGTCGTCTATTCGTGGGAGGGAATACACGTCCTTTCTTGTGATTTTGTTCAGGCGGCGATTATCGACGCAGAAACGTAGGGTCCCATCCTTTTTCTTCACTAACACCACGGGGGATGCCCATGGATTCTTGGACGGCTGGATAATGTCATCCCGCAGCATTTCATCAACTTGTCTCTTCATGGCCTCACGTTCTCGCGTCGAAACCCTGTACGGACTCTGACGGAGTGGGCTGGCATTTTCTTCGGTTATGATGCGATGTTTCGTGACTGGGGTCTGCCGAATTTTCGATGACGACGAAAAGCACTCTTCGTATTGCAGGAGCAGGGCCTTGAGCTGTTCTTGCTTATCGTTCGGAAGTCTGGGATTGACGTCGAAAGCTATGGGAGGGGCTTGGTTCCTCTGAGCAGGTTCCGCAGAATCGGCGAGGGCGAAAGCACTGGTGGCTTCGACAATTTCTTCGATGTATGCGACCGTTGTTCCTTTGTTCACATGTTTGTACTCATTGCTGAAATTCGTGAGCATAACCGTGGCTTTGCCTCCTCGCAGCTCTGCAATTCCTCTTGCGACGCAAATATTTCGGGTGACCAACAGATGCTGACTGCCTTCAACGATGCCTTCCAAGTCAGGTGATCTAGGAGCGCCGAGTGAAACAATGACGCTTGAGCGAGGCGGAATGGTGACTTGTTCTTCCAGCACATTCAAGGCATGGTGTCCTGACGGCGTGCGCGGCGGTAGTGCTTCGTCTGTGGATAACGTTATCGACTTTGTTTTTAGGTTGATGACAGCACCATGGAGGCATAAGAAGTCCATGCCAAGGATGACATCTCTCGAGCAACGCTGTAGGACTACGAAGTCTGTAAGATAAATACGGCCGTTAATGGTGACTCTCGCTGTGTAGATTCCTGCAGGCGTTACGAGATGACCTCCGGCTGCGCGGATTTCAGGGCCTTTCCAAGCTGTCCTAACTTTCTTTAACTTCGCGGCGAACGACCCACTGATGACAGAATAGTCGGCTCCAGTATCGACGAGAGCGGTCACACTGTGGCCGTCGATAAGAACGTCGAGGTCGCTAGTTCGCCGTCTCGCATTACAGTTAGGGCGTGGCGTCGGGTCACGGCTGCGTCGGCTTGTTCCGCTGTTTCCATGCTGCGTCGTCAGGCCACCTTCGGTAAATGAGCTTTCGCCGTCAGGGCTTTGCCTGGTTGGCGTTGTGTTCGGAAAGCTTCGTCGCGGCGTCGTCGTCGGAGGAGGATCTTCGGTAGTTCGTCGCACAGCAACTGCACCTCCATCGGTTGCTGCCCTTAGTTTCCCGGATACGGGCTAGGAGACCGGCCGCGCGTTGGGCCAGAGTACTGCCGTGGGTGCGGTGCCATGCGGCGGCTGGGCGATGGCGAACGGGAAGGACTTCGTGGTGTCCATCGAGTTCCTGCCAGGTAGTCGGCGATGTCACGTGGCCGATCTCCTGGCTGCGGACGCGGTGCATTGACGGCGAAGCCACGTAGTCCCATCTGTCGGCACTGGCAACGGCGGTATGTGTGCCCGGCCTCGCCGCAGTGGTAGCAGAGCGGGCGGTTGTCAGGTGCACGCCAAACGTCCGTTTTCCTCGGTGCACTGCGCTGGCCCGCTGGGGAACGGTAGGTCGTCGGGGGGGGGGGGGTGGCGGCGGTGGCGTCTGGCGACGGAAGTGCGACGGGGCGTCATTTTGGCGTGGACGGGGAGGAGCGTTGTGGCGCACTGCAGCGGCGTAGCTCATAGTTTCTGGCTCGGGCAGCGGTGTTTGGGGAATGCGAAGCGATTGCCGGACTTCTTCTCGCACAACGTCGGCGATCGAATCCACTTGTGGCTGCGCCGAAGGCAACAGTTTGCTCAGCTCCTCCCGCACGATCGCTCGCATCATTTCACGCAGGTCGTCGGAGTCATTGGCTTGAGCAGCAACGCATTCTGGAGTCAGGCGACGATTATACTGTCTGGTGCGCATGTCCAGGGTTTTTTCGATGGTGGTCACCTCGGATACAAATTCTTGGACGGTGTTCGGTGGATTCCTCATTAGTCCCGCGAAGAGCTCCTGTTTGACCCCTCGCATGAGGAAACGAATTTTCTTCTCCTCAGGCATGTCTGGGTCAGCGTGATGGAATAGGCGGGTCATCTCCTCTGTGAAATTTCCAACCTTTTCATTTGGCAGCTGAACCCGGGTCTCTAGTAGAGCAGCGGCCCTCTCTTTGCGAGCGACGCTCGCGAACGTTTGCAAAAATGCGCCGCAAAAGACATACCACGTTCGGAGCGTGGACTCCCGATTCTCTAGCCAGGTCCTTGCGGTGTCTTCCAGGTAGAAGTACACACGACGGAGCTTTTCTTCGTGGTCCTAGTGGTTGAGGGCGGCCACATGGTCGTATGTTTCTAGCCAGGTTTCCGGGTCTTCAAACGATGACCCATGGAACGTTGGTGGTTCCCTGGGTTGATGAATGACGATCGCGGGCTGGGACGCTACGGTTGTCATTGTCGCTGCAGTCGAGGTCATGGTCTTGGTCTTCCGCGCCTTGTCTTGTAGAAGACCGTACTCTGGTGGGAGACCTTGCTGTCGGTGGCTTGTTCGCTGCTCTTGGTTGGCGTCGGTGTCTTCTCCGCGACGTGGGCTGGGTTCACGGCTTGACGGGGGCGTCCGGTACATGAACGAAGCAGCACCTCCACCAGATGTCACGGGGTCGTGACGTGGCCGAAGACAGGAGACTTCGTGTTGGGATTTAACTGTTTATTAGGGCGAACCTGTGCCCGGTAAACGGAAAGTCCAATTACAGCAGCAGTCTTGCACAGATAGCAGTCTCGGACTGATAGCGGCGAACGCAGCGTCGGCCTTCGATCAACTGACAAGCGGCGAAGCGCGTCGGCATTTATACTCTTGCCGTCGAATGTTCTAGCGTTATCGCTTGCGGTGGCGTAGGTTCTAGAACAATCTGTACCGTTCGCACAGTGGGCGTGATCTTATCGAAATGATCTACTACAGTCCGGAACCTTCTAGAAAACTGCAGGCGCGGTTTGCGCTGAGAATCGTGTGGTGTTTTGGGACGATAACAAAACTTGGGAAATGGAACGTGGCAATATACAAGGGCGTTCCGTAGCACGACCTCTCCAGAGAGGTTTTTGCTGCGGTGACTACAGAACAAAAAACTTGACTTACGGCCCTTGGACGCAAGGGTATGAATGAGTGAGGCACTTGTGCTATTTCCATACATGTCCACCATCGTTTTTTATTATCACCAACTTTTGTCATCTATTCACACCACACACACATTTCACGGCATGGTCGTGATTGTATTACTTGTATGTTTTTACCCGCCTTACCGCGAGGCATTTTATGACCCTTTATACAGCCGCTTATCACAATCAGTGTCCATTTTTTCAGTAAGATGAACTGGCGCTCTTTGGCCGTGAAATGGCCCTTGCGCCGCAAAACATCAAACATCATCATCATCAAAAATTTAAAGGGGGGGGGGACACATCACGGGCATCTGGAGACAATAACTTCAAATTTTCTCGACCGACTCCAGTGGAAAAATGAGACGACTGAAAGGCCCCTCGTTTTTTTACAATTTAATACACTAAATGTGGTCTACTTCCCTCCAGGTTATTAATGCGCCCAACACGGTTTTCATACTGCTTCAAGGATAGGAGACAAAGCAATAGCTCTCGGCCCCTCAACTCTCCCTTGTGATCAGCCCATTTTAACCAGGTGAAGATGTTATATGCAAGTTATGCGACCTTCTGATAAGTCAAAAAAATTTAGGATATGTGACGTCTTATGGTGACGTTTTCACGTATGATAATTTCTTGCATCACTCGTGTTCACGCCGTAGACGCGAGAAGATGCCGGACGCCACCGACGATCAATTTTTGCTTTTGATGAGGCATTTAAGGCTACCGCCTTAATGCACTGTAACACTGTAGCTCTGTGAAATTGCAGCTTCCGCTGGTGTTCGGGAAGCATGCTTGCAGTAATCAGGCAGAACAATTTACTCCAAATAAATCTTCATACTACACTCTATTATGTAGCAATCAGTAACAACCCGAGTATTTTATAGATTATGAATAGTGGTGGCCGAAGACTACCCGTCATGTTTGGCAACCTGGCAATTGAAATGACTAAACGAGAGCACGCTGCATCCCAAAAGTCAACAATTGAGTCTATTAGTAGCAACGCTGCCTCGCAATCACTGCCCTGTGCAACGCGAACAATATCCATCCAAGCTGAATGGTAGCCCAAGGGCATCGCACAGCCATTTGGCCTCTACTTTGCCCGCTACAAATTTAAGGTGCCAGAGGTAACCAGAAAGAAACAGTGCTGAGCAGCCGAAGAATGAAGCTACAAGAGTCCGCTCCCGAATACACAAACAAGCTCAAGCAACTGACCATAGGCCGCATTTTTCTTGCCTGCCACGTTGGATCAATTTGAGAGTCGGCATTAGACTTCACACTTTAACAGCGCCTGTTCAAAACACAGGCAATGATTGCAAATATAGCGCCGCATGTGAAGCTGTTCTTGTTCATTTTACGATGATCTCATTGTTTAAGCTCTGAAATGTAGAAAACCCCTGCCATATTCCTTATTTTCTGGCACTTGCTTTTTTTCGGAGACAACACATGTGAGGCTTTGTGAAGGGAACGAATGATGACTTATATCTCTGGAAGTAGTGTAGTGACATTTTGAGCTATTTAGTGCATGAACTCAAGGCTTGTGCATAATGTGCTACGTCATTAGAGAGTAGCAAGCATCGTGGAACATTAGGCACCTAAGCTTTTAATATTAGCTTCTGGCAAAGGCTTCTCTCGAAAATTGTCTTCCAGTTAGTTAGAAAAGCAACTCAGTCTAGCGAACGCCATGGTGACAAAATTATCTTCCATGGATTACTTGCATGAGATATCTGGTATCGGCCTAGCTATCAGACGCCGCGTGAGTGTCTCGATCAAGTAGTTGCGAACGACTCAAGCATTTAAAGTGAGCTGAGTGCTCAGAACAACAAGTTCTTCACGATTCTGGTTTCCAAGTTCGAATTACACCTTACGCAATGGGAATACAGCCGAAAACCGAGCTGTACAGCAGCTTCGAATGCAGTCGCGGCATTCGTTTGTGCAATAGACGACGCCGGTGGCGTCTGTACTCCAGTTGCGGCGCCTGGCGGTGAAACGCCACACTAGCACCGACGGCCGCTTCCCATTGAAATCTGCTTCTTCGCCCAGGCACCGAAAAAGTAGAGGAGGCGCTGGTTTTCACACATGCGAGCAATGCCAAAAACCGCAGGCAGATGGCCCATGAGAACTACAATTAGGATACAAAAAGCTGGTCTAAGTATTATCACGATTTGATTTCATAAACGGGGCTTAGGTTTCAGCCTCGAGAGACATGCCAAACTGTCACTAATGAGAATAATTTCCGCACACATCAGTAAGGCTGGTTATGCAAGAACAAGAAGCAAACAGGTGAAACTGTCGAAGAGGGGGCTTTTCTAGCCGTCAAGAAAAAGATGGTGTGTTTGGGTTTGACCCAGACAATTTTCAACTGAAATGCTCCGCTGATAAGCAAGCAGTTGGGACCTAGAACTGTTGTGCACCTGGAACAAGGCGACCCTTTAATAAACGCACTAAGGTGTCCAAACGCAGGATTGTAGGAACTTGGCACAATTGTTGACGTTGGATCACCGAAAATCGGAGGACCTATCAGCTTCACCGTTAAGAGTAAAACGCGATAGCGAAACTGGCCCCCAGTGAATCCTTCAACAACTAAGTGCATACTTATTCATATGTTTTGTTACATACAAACGCACGCACAAAAAACACGCCCAGAGTAGATTGAACCAGCGCGCTAATATTGCTTAATGGGCTCGTTTTTGTCGTGACACCTGTCGAAGAAAATTCGTAAAAGGGGCCCTGAAACAATTTTTATGTAACCATGGAATGAATTCAGTAGAAGAGCTTATGGCCTCCCAAATTCAAGGCCGCAAAATGTTAAGAATTCGTCCAATGCGAGTGGAGGTACTTAGGTTTGTCACATGCTGCAACTGCATTATCTCTTCTCTCGTCCCTAAGAAAGCGCTGGAAGCGAAGCAGGGAGGGGTGACAGGGCAAAGAAACTACGCCCCGTGGCCTTTAGCCCTTTTGTTTCTTCGAATGCGCGGCTTTTTCTAGTGTGATCGCTCGCACGCGCGGACAAGTGGCAGCCTCCCGCGGCTATCTGGGTAACTTGATTTCTCGGTCACAGACGCACAGACAATTCTTCGCTCGCAACCAACGGGGGCCGATGCCGGCGGTGGATTTTCTGCGACACGAGCTCCTTAAATTTATCGCGTTAATACATGGCACCCGCTTACAATCACAAGAAGTGTCACACCTCGTGAATTGCGGGACGAGCAGTCGGTTTGAAGGCCTGCCGACAAGGCTTTTACAAAAACCCCATCAGCAATAGCAAAAATGAAGTGTGTGGTGTGGTCGCGTGTGTTAAATCACTGATTTCATGCAAAGAATTATTCAGTTGTGCAATTTTTTTGTTTGGTATTACACATTTAGATTACGAATGGCATATTATGTCAAGGTAAGGGGTAATTTGTTTAGGTGTGTGTACTGCCTCACCAAACGTATGCTCAAGCTTCACGAGATCGCTGTCGAATGCGCACAGAAAGTGCAATTTTTATTTTGCGGCCTTTGCAGAAAAAAAGACTATTTAGGAAGTCAACTTCCGAAGAATGTCTTCGAACAAACCGTGTGAAAGAGTACCCCCCGATCGTTTCACTTGTTACATATATGCTGCACACCGAAGGGTCCACGCGCTTCCCAAAAAAGCTACTGTACGTCCTGCAAGTCGCCAACCCATCTCATGACTGATGCTTTTATAAAAGCGAATTGTGTCTCGTTGGAAACCACCCCACCTATTCGCCCCCCTGTATATTTCCACTACCTCAAAAGCCTTTCCACAACTTATCTGCCTTATCTTTTTGTTTGCCACGACAACCGCTCCTTGCGAGTTGCCGTCACGCAACGGTACCTCAGGTATCATGCATACCACCACCTGTGCCTAAGTGGATATGACGGGCATGTCATAAAACCCTTCCGGCAATGTGGTTACTAGTGCTGCCAAGTCTACCACCCGCAATCATCGCATGGTTTCGTCCACTAACTTATGTTGTGAGTTTCATGCTCGCTTGCCTCAGTCATGATTTCAGCTTATGTCCTGGAAACGCCCCTAGTAAATTCCTCTTGCCGCCTTTCACCCTCTCTTCGATTGCTTCTGTGGATCCATTTTTAATTCGAGCCCCCAGTGGTTATCACGTGCTCCAACTTTTCTGCCAGAGTTTTTCGCTTCTGGAGGTTAATTGCGCTTGTAATACCGGCTGATTCGTCTCCTCCCATTCGTACAACTACTTCGCACAATCTTGGTCTTGCGATTATTGAACCGACTGAACCTGTTTTTTTTCGAACTTGTTTCCCATTTCTTCAACGTTGTTCTGGGTGACAGTGCCCTACTATTCTCGCAATCAGCTGCTTCTTTGTTCATCTTTCTCACCTTCGCTAGTGTCTCGTCTGCTGAACTAAGCTTTTGTCTCATTGCCTTCGTTTTTTTTCTCGCTCTGTCGCCCACGCAGTCTCCACCTCGGTGATGCTCATCTTCAGTTCACCCTAGGTAACCATCATTTCCTACATTTTTTTCTCGACCTCACAATGCATACACTTGGTGTCACTACCTCTGCATTCACATCCGCAATAGCGCTAGCCTGCATTTTCAACTTCCCTGCATCCTGAACATTTCACGGTATCTTTAAGCATTTGTTTTTACCCATGTCTTTTTGACAGTCTTTTTGATACCGATTCACCAGTGTCCACGCACAGCTGAATTGTTCCACTCGATATATACACGACGTGGCGTAAGAAGAATAGCGCCCAAACTGAAAAAAAGTCTAAGCTCTACTTTGAATATTCACGTGATTAGTTTACTTGCACTGCCATCTTGTGGTGGCAGGAGAAAAACAAACAAATAAAAAATTCCAGGTGACTGACCCCCCCCCCAACAGCCGTGCAATGTAATAAGGCTGATAAAGGTTTACACTACTATTTTATCAATTCTTCAAAACAAGCTCGAAGCATGCAAAAGCACCTATCTGCGCAGTTGACCCGGAGCCCTCGCGAAACACGTCCATTAACCACCAAACCACTGCACAAAAAAGTCGGCCCTTATGTCACAGCGCCGCCCGCACAACCGCAGCTGGAGTATGTACTATGGAATATTAGCTGCGTATGTGTAGCGTTCGTAGCAGCGTCGCGCACGTGCGAACTAAGCGTCAGCATTACAATGTTTTTTGTCCTCACACCATGCAACCAATAGCAGAGTTCGCCACACCTGGTGTTTTTCGGTCTATTTTCTAGCTAGCTCTAGTCGCTAGCGGCACAGTTTAAAAAAATGTCTAATCCCACATAATGTGGGAATCTATGATATGCGAAGCACGGATGAGGAATGTTGATATATCACTTTAATATCAGGAAAACGTTACGAAGCGGACATAAATTACACCGTATATGACTTCCATGCCATGTTTATCATGTTTGGGTGTTTCATTTACTTTCGTCATTCATTGACGTCACGTAACACTAAATTTCATATGCTTTAGGTGCACTAAGAGCATAGCTTGCAGTAATGTTTTTCATGATACACATTTCATTACGTTCCTGCTCACACGTGTCTCTTACCTTCATCATTGGTTAACGTCACGTAACACATCAAATCTGATATATATGAAGGTAGTGAAACGGCCATGAGCACGCTAGAAGCGTGGCATGTAGTCATGTTCTTACATGATACGCATATCAAAATTATCATCTTTGCACCAGTCGCATGCTTCGTCATTCATTCACGTCTAGTAATATCAAATTTGGTATGTGTGAAGCTAGTGAAACAACCGCGAGCCCACCATGAGCTTGGCATGTAGTGATGTTCTGGCAGAACACGCATACCATGATTAAAATGTTTTACGTGTTATTTACGTTCGTCGTTTATTTACGTCACGTGATACCAAATTTGATATTTGTGAAGCTATTGAAACGGCCATGAGCACGCTATGAGCATAGCATGTAGTGGTATTTTACATGACACGCATGTCACAATTATTGTGTTTGAAATTCGTAAATTAACACCAAGTAATATTCATTTGGTCACATGTGAAACTAGCAAAACGGCGGCGAGCAAATAATGAGCGTAACATGTAGTCATGTTGATACATAACATACATCTCATGATTATCATGTTTCGACCAGTCATATACCTTCGTCATTCATTCACGTCCCATATTGTTACGTGATTTCAGCTGAATGAAAAGGGCATAGTGGGACATACCCAAGAAAGGTGCCTCAGACTGAGAGTGAAGAAGTGGACGTTGTCGGTGAGCTGCGTTGTGGCTGCGAACTGACTACGTTATTTTCTACGTAACATTTTGGTGGAGGTGCTGGGTACTCTTTTGACAAAGGAGCTACGCAGTGGACGCCTGTTTAAGTCTGCTACCATGGCTCCGGGTGAGGATACGGCTTCGCCACCTACCTCGGCAACGACAGCAACCCGGTTCGTCACCCTAACGCAACCTCGTGATCCTGGTACCTTTACTGGAGAGGACAACGCGAATTTGGACAAGTGGCCGAGTATGTACGAGCACATCAGCAAGCAATAAGGCTGGGACCCAACCGTTACGCTTGCGAATGTCATTTTTTATCTTGACAAGACCCCTCGCATCTGGTTTGAGACTCATGAGCACGAAATAACAAGCTGGGAAATGTTTAAACAACAGCTCCGCGACCTCTTTGGCAACCCGTATGGTCAACAGCTTGATGCACGAAAGCAGTTGGCCGTACGTAAACAGACGTCCACTGAGCCCTACTTGACTTATATTCAAGACGCCTTAGCGTTGTGTCAAAGGGCCGATCCCGACATGACTGAGGCCGACAAGATTTCGCACGTTTTAAAAGGAAGCGCCGACGATGCGTTCAGCCTTCTTGTATTCACGAACGTTACGACCATCGACACCGTGATCAAAGAGTGCCGCCGTCTCGAGCAGGTGAAGAGTCGACGCATTTTGCAGCAGTTCCAGCGCCTACCCAACACCGCGGCAACGTCGTCTTGCAAAGCCACTCCTTGTCATCCGTCTACAACCGAAGACGTGACGCGCATCGTCCGACGTGAACTCGAGGCCGCTTACCCGGCCACCAACAAACCGACGTTGCCCGACGCCTCAACGCGAGCTGTCTCCTTGATCCAGGCTGTTGTGCGCCAGGAATTCGCTAACCTGCCTATCCTGTCCACTGCACCCACCCTAGATAATACCGATCCCTCGATAGCTTCGGTGGACATGAGACGTCGCTGTCCGTACTCTATTCGAACCAGAAACCCGTCTGAATGGCGAACAGCTGATGATAAGCCAATCTGCTTCCGCTGTGGTCGCGCGGGACACATCGCTCGTTACTGCCACAGCCAGTGGCCATCTATGCCTTCTGGCTCGTACCCCGCCTACAGAAACTCATTCCGTCCACCAAAGCACCGTTATCTGACCCGGCACTGAGTCTACAGCATTTACTGCCCCTGAGGATTACGGCCACCTTATCCCGTCGTCGCCGCCGCCTCCTCAAAGCCGCTCTTCTCGTTCAAATACGTGTCGCCACTCTCCCTCGCCATCGTTTAACCCCCGCATGTCCCCGGAAAACTAAGCTGCGCAGCTTCTGGAGGTTGAAGCTGCCCCGTCGACCTTACCCAAAAAACCTCTGTTAACCCTTACGTTTGCACCGGAACACAATTGCAGTATATGTTGATGGCACACCTGTTGAAGCTTTGATTCATACGGGTGCTCACGTCTCTATTATGAGTTCGCGTTTCGTCGTCGCATGAAGAAGGTCCTCCCGCCCCCCTCCTTGATTATTTTCGTCCAAGTTGCAGATGGCGCAACAGTCCCTGTTGTCGCTATGTGCACAGCTCAACTTACCGTAGCCGGTCACCAAGTGGTCGTCCTTTTTACCGTACTTGCAACATGTCCCCACGACCTCAGACTTGGCCTCGATTTTCTTGCTGCCAATTCTGCTCCGATTGATTGCTCCGCTGGTGTTCTCCGCCTTGAACTGCCGCAAATCAGTGACGCCCCGTACCAACCTACATGCCGATTACAATGCAGTGACTTTGTTCACCTGCCTTCCAAAACTGTGACGTACATCAATTTTCTGTGCTCACAAGCTGTGCCCGACGGTTACTATTACGCTACGCCTCTCACCGGCGTACTCCTTGCACACAATGTTGTAGTGCCCTACACGGTGCTCAGCATCACAGATAAGAGAAATTGTCTACCACTTGTAAATTTCGGCTACATTAATCATGTGCTTCCACAAGGCATTTCTGTGGCCCACCTGTGTCAGTTGCTCGATTCACAACTTGAAGTGCTTGCCTTAGAAACCCTTGTTTCACCGCAGCGCACACCACTCGCAACACATTCAGGCAGCCGTCAAATTGTATACATGATCACCACGGATCTTCCGCCTCCGAAAGTTGAAGCCCTACAACATCTTCTCGAGGCCCAACAGGATATTTTCTATTTTGGTGACCGACCTCCAGGGCAGACGTCCTTTGTCCAGCATCGCACACACACAGGTGATGCCAACGCTGTTCACCGCCGACCCTACAGAGTTTCTGCTTTTGAGCGGAGCATCAGTCAGAAGGAGGTGAACAAGGTGCTAGCGAAGGGCATTATTGAACCATCCTCCAGTCCCTGGGCATCCCCGGTGGTATTAGTTAAAAAAAGGAAGGATCGTGGCAATTTTGTGTGGACTATCGCCACCTTAACAACATCACCAAGAAAGACGCATATCCTCTGCCCCGAATTGACGACGCCCTTGATTGCCTCCATGATGCCGCCTACTTTTCTTCCATCAATCTTCGTTCTGGTTATTGGCAGATTGCCCTGGACCCCATGAATCGAGAGAAGACGGTTTTTGTAACACCTGATGGCCTCTACCAATACAAAATTCTGCCTTTCGGCTTACGTAATGCCCCCGCCACCTTTGAACGAATGCTGGACTACCTGCTTCATGGATTCAAGTGGTCATTTGTCTTTGTTATCTGGATGACGCGATTGTGTTTGCTTCAACTTTTGAAGCGCACCTTGAGAGACTGTCGAAAATTCTTGATTTTTTCCGTCTCGCCGGTCTTCAGCTGAATTCATCCAAGTGCCGGTTTGGTCGCCGCCGCATTACATTACTTGGACATATTGCTGACGCTTACGGCGTACAGCCTGACCCAGAAAAAGTTCGAGCTGTGAAGGACTTTCCTGTGAAAAAAAACCGCCAAAGATGTCCGCAGCTTTGTGGGGCTCTGCTTCTACTTTTGGCGGTTCATCAAGAACATCGAGGAAATCGCTCGGCCCCTAACAGATTTACTCAAACCAAATGATGCGTTTACCTGGGGTCCCTCGCAAGCAGCAGCATTCTCTGACCTGACCACTTTTCTCACTTCCTCTCCTGTTCTGGCTAACTTCAACCCTACGGCACCGACCTAAGTCCGCACCAATGCCAGCGGTTACGGAATAGGCGCTGTGTTGGCTCAACGACAACGTGGGCAGCATCGCGTGATAGCTTATGCCAGCAGGCTGCTGTCCCCCTCGGAGCGTAGTTATTCCATCACAGAGCATGAATGCCAAGCGCTGATTGGGCAGTCGAGAAATTTCGCCCTCACTTATACGGCCGACCATTTATAGTTTTCACCGACCACCACGCACTTTGCTGGCTCGCCTCCCTCAAAGATCCCACAGGTCGTTTCGCCCACTGGGCACTCCGCCTCTAGGAGTATTCTTACATCGTAGTGTATAAATCAGGAAAACTGCACAAAGATGTGAATCGTCCGTCATGCTACCCTATGGCCGACTGTGATCCTACGAGCACTGATTCTGTGGGTTGCGTCCTTTCCATCTCCCAGCTGCTTCATCTCGGGAATGAGCAGCGTCACGATCTGGATATCAGCCGCCCAATACAACAGCTTGAATGTTCACCGCAAGAAGCTTCTTTTCGCATGTTTACCTTGAAGGAGCACACCTTATATCGGCGCAATTTATCGCCCAATGGTCACGACCTACTTCTGGTCATACCAAAGCACCTGCGCTCCACAGTCCTACACGAGCTTCATGACGCGCCAACCGCGGGTCACCTTGGTGTCTCTCGCACATATGACCGTGTGCACCGCCGCTTCTACTGGCCTGGCCTTTCAGGCTCTGTACGTCGTTATGTCAACGCTTGCGAAATTTATCAGCGTCGCAAAAAGCCGTCGGGACTACCTTTCGGATATTTTCAGCCCATCGACATCCCATCGGGGCCATTATTTTGTGTTAGTTTGGACCTTCTCGGTCCCTTCCCTACATCCACCTCCGGAAACAAGTGGGTCACGGTTGCTACTGGGTGATTCCACGAGAGATCGACACGGGTCCAAAAGTTGATATTTTGGATTTCATTGTGTATTTTATATTTCGTGCACCTCTCGCCGGGTAGCCCCAAAGTCAACTTTGTTTTATTATTAACGGCATAACTAACGAGAAAAAAATTATGAAACTTCACCAACACGGGGGCACCAAGTTCGTCACCTGTCAATTTCAAAAAATTCAGATGCTCTAAAAACATAAATATTTTTGTTTCAAGGAACATATCTTTTACCTGAAATGCATGTCTAATCAAGAATGTTATCATACGGTTTTAAATTTGTAGATCTTGAGAAAATAGCTTTTAAAAATGTCTAAATTTGCGACAGTTTAAGACAAGGTACGTATTTCCCATTTTTTTTCCGAAAGTAATGCAAGCAGAGTTTTCAAACTTCACACGTTTGAAGGATATAGTGTGTTCATTAGGTACATAAAGTATTGCTGCCGTAGGGCAAGTTTAAATTTTTATATATTACCTCAAAATTCTCATAATTGCAAAAGTGTACGCTATAGAAATTTCAATAATTAAAAAAAACCCTATCTTCGATTTTTCCTAAAATCTCGTAAATAGACAACCGAAGGCCATCATACAGTAATATAGAAAAACATGTTGCAGTATTTTGTTTTTAGCGACAATATTTGTGGTAGAAATCATAGCTTTTCGAGAATGCGCTGATAAGTTGAGAAATCTAGAAATCGGAACGGAAAAGCAGCAATAAGCTTCAAACGCGAGTAAACGTGATCGCATTTGGGGAAGAAAGGCTGTTTTAGCAGACAGGAGTAACTGTTTTGACCACGATATTCTACAGTGTCTGAATTCACTCTTATACGTAGAGCTCTGAGACTTCTAATATGTGGTGCCTCTCCATTACTGACACACAGATGGAGCTGCTGTGACGGCCATGTGTTTGCAAGACGTTGAATTGAATGTTGAATGAGGTCATAAATGATTCATAACCAATTTTAGATGCGAAAGCATCTTATACTCGCGCCTTGTAGTGCGCCGTCCGCGCCGTCCGCACCGCTTCTCGTACATTCGACAGCTGACGCGCGCGCATGCGCCGTCGCGCCGTCGCCCACCATCTGTGCCGCGCGCGCTTCTCCTTCGAGAACATTCGACAGCTGACAGCGCATGCGCCGTCGCGCCGTCACCATCTGTGCCGCGCGCGCGCTTCTCCTTCGAGAACATTCGACAGCTGACAGCGCATGCGCCGTCGCGCTGTATATATACTCAAGGTCGGCGCTCGCTCGCTCAGTTGCCGCTCGTCCGTTGGTTTGTACGGCGCGTCGACGTCCGAAGTCGCCGTGAAATGAATGCCAACGAATCCACAAACACAATGATCGACGTCCCTTCGACCAGCGCCGCCCTTTCGCATACGTGTGTACGTGTTCACTCATTTAACACCCCCTCCTACAACCACGTTAACCAATTTAGCCATCGACCCAAGTAAGTCGCAATTTAACACCCCATTTCACAACCACGTTAACCAATTTAGCCATCGACCCAAGTAAGTCGCACTTTAACACCCCGTTAACCAATTATATGCTCCGCATCCTCCTCAGTGTTCCCCCGAGGGAAGCTGCGGGCAATTTTTTACCATTTGGGGCACGAAGACTGCCGCATTAGACTAAAAAACACGCTTTAGGGTAAGTTGTCATCCGTCGTCTGCTCTACAGATGATTACTGTGCGCCACATCTCGAAGGCAATATGGTTCAAAGTAGGTACAAAGATTACGCCTCCCGTAATTTTATCGACAAAAAAACATTGTGAATTTCTTTTTAACGTACTATACTTCAGTTTCGCATTCGCTTTGTGGATACTTGCGCACGCTGTTTTACGTCTGCTTTCATTAACGGTGAGAGACATAGGAACAGACGACAGATAGATCACTTTCGTGCTGCTGGTTTCACGCATAGTTGCATTGCCAGTAATTCGAGCCTCAAGGAGCGTGACGATGGCTGACCACTTCAGCTGGGATAGAGTTTTTTGTTCAGATTACCTCATGTTGCATAAAAGAAAATTTCTTATCAAAGAAAATTCCACAAGGTCGAAGCCTGTTTGCCCTCCAGAAGCTTTTGCCGAAAGCTGCCCGCCATGCACATAACAACGACCACGTCTGTCAGAACTGCTTCAGACGCCTCAGAGATATGCTCCCTGTCTGTCTTTCTGTACATTTGTCTGTTTGTTCACTTTCACCGGCATCGAGTACTTGAAACGGCCGACCCCATCCGCAGTGACCACCAGTATTGCTCAAGGTGTAGCGTTCATGCTTGTGCAATTGTCAATTAAAAATCAATTATTGCGCATGTATGGGGCACCATAAGAACACGCATATATATTCTGCATGTGCGTCTGTTACTATAAAACGCATGCATAAGTTATCGTAGCGTTTATTACGCTGCGTTTACTATGCTACGTTTGCACGGAACAGGGAGTGTTTCCAACGCTTTGCTAAGGACGAGATGGTTATGGCACCTACCCCTCGCCTCAGGTTCTGCACCTTATCACCTCTGAGACGGGTGCCCACGGCCATGCGCTTTAGTTTCCAAAAGAAACTGCCAGATGGCGCTCATGTCTCACGTGTGACGTGACTTGATGCGCTTGTTCGCCTCCACTGCATCTCGAGGCACTCTAACGCTGCGCCTCCGGAATACCATTCACCGATTTTCTTGCGCAGAACATCAAATAAATGTTTTGTTCACTCTCTCCACATGCAAGACTATCATCTTTCGAAGACATTTGCAGATTACATGCAGAAACGGGGCCAATTTTTTTACCTTGCTGTTTTTCTATGAAAAGATACATTTCTTTCCAACTTCATCAGAAATGTAGAGATACGGTGAAATATAGCGCATATCAAAACTAAGGGCGTAGTAGCCATAAAGTGGCACTCCAGGACCACACCTCCGCCCCCGAAAGCAAGGAAGTGCATGCCCCTGAAACAAATATTCTGCATAGAACCCTGGTCAAAATCATTATCGCTTATTAGTACGGTGGCCCCATCACAGAAGTAAAGGCTATGGATCACCCTGTGTTGAATCAATGTGAAGGAGACACGTGTCATAAAAGTAAATGATACGAGGATGATTTAACATTACTTAGCTCTTTCCCCTTACTTTATACTTCGCACAATTTACGCAAGCATATAAAGTGATTTTCTCAAAATACAGCATGTTTAAACGAAATTGGGCTGTGTTACTTGCCTGGATTACAGTATCATATGGCATGCTTTAGTGTGGCTCTGAAAATGCATGTAGACGTTCTGTGGTTTTTTAACAAGCTTTTGTAACTCAGAGCATGCAGATTTTTTATATTTTACCCCCAATGACGTGCGTAGGTCAGCAATATTATTAAACCTCATTTAAACTTACTCAATAAACACATTTTTGGTAGGACTCACTCGGACACACATTAAACAAAGTTTTACTTAAGCTGACTCACTCGGACTCACAATCACACTCTAATATTAGACTTATTCAGTCGACTCTTGAGGGAAGTGGCCAGCTTGTGCTGACCATTGTGATGCATAAACATCATGATGCATGAACATCTTGATGCATAAATTGAAACCATTTTCTGACAAATCTACCAACTGTAGCCTACATAAAAGCCCCCGAAGTCGTGAACAAAAAAGGTGCATTTCAAGGCCTCATTTTTTCCCTTAAGGACCACTTTAAATAAGACTAACAGACCGCAAAGCAAATGAAAGTATAGGAAATCGCATTTGTAGTAATTAATATTGTGCAAACGTGAAGAAAGTAAGTGTAGGAAGGCTGACTTCCCGTTGGCAGAGACCTAACCTGTGACCTTCGAATGCGTCTCATGCTCTACCTACTGAGCTAGAGTGGCCGTCATACCCCCGCCCACTTGACAGGTCGTTTGGCAGAAGTGACAACAATGAACGTAACTGATTGACACTTGCGACGCTCTGAGTGAACATAAAAAATACGTACGAAAACACACATTGCACACAACACGAGCGCAATGTTCTTTTCCTCCTGTATAAATGTGCCATACTCATTCATGCTCGCGTGACGAACTGCCTGTGGTATTTACTTGTGTCTTTGTGTTCAAATAGTGTATCGCAAGAGTCAGCAATGTAAACCAACTTGACCCCACTTCGGCTTTTCAGACGTGACTAACACAAAAATTCTTGTTAACTTGACAACTCAGGTGTGTGTAAATAACATACCTTCCTCAAGTGAGACGAAATGACTTCGCTGTTGAAATCGAATGTGAAAAACTTTTTACTTCTCTGTGATCATGAAAATTAGTGTGACTTGTAAGTGCGCATACTTAAGTCTAGAAAGAAAAAAGAGATAGTGTGCTAGACCGTAGCTAATGCAAACACTGATAAAGCACGCCATGGCAGTGTCCACGTGGCAAGTATCGGCACACTGTCAACATTTTTCTTTGTATTGCCGTTGCGGAGACACGTACGGAACTGGAGGCTTCGAGGCACAAAGAAGAGTAATGCAAAGTTCAGGACAACGAACCGACAAAAAGCACGCAAGTAGGTGTAAAAAAAACTCATGCGAGAAGGAAATAGACATTGGCTGAGATTCAAGATGAAATGTAAGCAAAAATGTGTTTGAGGGGAAAAGTGAACTTGACTGATCTTTCAGGCCAAATATAAGCACAAACGTGTGCAAGGAGGGTATTTGAGCAATGCTTAGCTTTAAGGACAATTGTAAGCAATAGTGATATAAGAGAGAAAATGATCTTGGCTTAGCTTGAAGACCAAATTTAAGCGAAAAAGGTGTGCGAAGAGGAAAGTGACCTTGGCTTAACCAGTGTCAAAAAGCATCAGAAAAAAAAATTGAAGCTGATGGAGTACTTTACCTTTTTGCGTGCAAACCCTTTTAGAAGATATAAACAACAAGAAAAACATTTCGGAGGAAAGCAACTTTACGCGCCGATCATTTGGACCTCGCTATGCAGTATGGGAGCTTACTAGCTCTGCTGATGCATGGTGAATATATTCGACAGCATGACTAGGAAAAGCCTCAATCACCAGTAGTGGTTAATAGCAGAGCTGTAGTGTCAATTCCTATTAAACAGTGAGCAACAACCTGTTTGGTGCCGAGAAGCTATATGGCCTCTGCAAAGCTCCAAAGCTTATCCTGATAATAGAAGGTTTCCAGCAGGCCTTTTCAGCCACTTCAATTGACTGGTTTATAATTAGGGCTTTTCTTACTGGTGCGGGTAGGAAGGCATATCTCGTCAAACAAGGCCGCTAATTACCCGCTAGCAGCTGTTGATCCTCGCAGCCTTCATGGCTCAGTAGATGGTCCAAAGTTGGTCTGAGAGGTCTGAACTTAGCATCGCCAAGGCGCCTCTCACATTATTACTCTAGTTGGACAGTGAAACACACCTCTGCAGAGCACCAAAGCGTTGTACTTTAAATTTTGGTATCGATTCCCAAGAATATTACTGGAATGAGTGACGAACGTTTAAAGAAAGCAGTCTCGTCTCGACCGCCGAAGAGAGCAGACGTGTTTTTCGGTCGGTCCCCGACCGGTTTTCCTGGAGGAGCACGCGGGCGTCTAGTGTGGCGCCGTACCTTACGGGCGCTTCCATGCTTCCCTTTTTTTCCCCAGTTTTTTATTTTGATAGCTTTTGCGCACACCCGTGCGCCGTTTTAATTTTTTCTTCCCTCCCTTGTCCTATTGAGCCATTTTTTGTCTCAAGCCCTGTTCAGGGCTATCAAGATATTGAGGAAATGTAGAGCCCTCTCATCTCCCCTTAGTTCTTTTTTTAATCTGTAATGACCTCGCCTAGTACGGCCCATCGCCTCTACCAGTAATGACGGACACCCCTTCTAAGGACGCTCCTGACGAGATCACCCTCTGCGCGAGCCTGCATGCTACCGCAACGAGCCGCCCCAGCTCACCCAAACAATCGCCTGCGGCCCCGATGATTACCCGGGCTCGTAAACTGAAGGCTGCTGCCAATCGTCTTCAAAAGCACTCATCTACCAGCACCCCAACTTCTCGGCCCCATGTACGAAGGATCGGGAAACTGTTGTCACCACGCCGGCGTCAGGCACCAAAAATCAAGGCCGCCACCACGAAAAGCGCGAAGCTAACGGCCGCAGCCGAGGAGGCCGCCGCCGCCATTTCCTTAGTACCACAGCCTTCCCAACTCCATCTTGTACCCACACTACAAGAGGGAAGCAAGGCTGAGCTGCAGGACTACCAAGAATCGGTCGCATCAACACCGGCAGACAGCGAGGAACAGGCCAGTACCGATTCCTCCTCGCCCACATCATCCTCCTCTTGGGAGCACAACACGCCTCCGTCCTCCTCTCCGTCCCTGTCGCCCTCCCCAAAGGGTCTGGCCCTTTTCAGAACCGGAATCTGCGCTGACGGACCAGGCCGCCAACGAGCAACACAACAGGCGTCGTTTGCAGCTCCCCCCAAGCGAGCGCGCGCTCACTCTGCGCCGCCGGCAACCACTTTCTGCCCTTGCCTGCTGGCTGTGCAAGCCTGCCGCGCCGGGCGTCAAGAAGACCTGTTCGGAGAGGGGTGTGCACGTAGTGCTGTCTCTCCCCTTTTTCCAGGCGAAGGAACGCGCATGACCTCTACTGGAAGGGCAACCGAGGCAACATTGGAGTCTCTTGCGCAAGCGGGAGCCTCCCAGACCGCCACAGGAAATCCCACCCTCCTCGAGCCTTCCCCACCTTCTTCCGGTCACGCAACCCGTCCGACCCGTCCTCCAGAGAGAGCGGCCTCTCCGGTGTCTGATGGGGTGGTTTGTTTACCTCCCACCTCCTCGCCACAACAACAGCACTCTCCTCCACTCTCCCGCTCAAAGGAGAGCACGGGCGCGTCGTCTGCTACGGCCGCAGCTCCTCCGAACTCTGCCGCTAGCACCGCGCCACACCCTCCTTCTGCTTTCGGCCCCATGCGCCCACTGACGGTGGACGCCTCTACCGAAGCAGATTATGAAGAGGCCCGACGCAAGCATCAGCAGAAAAACGGATTTCCGTGCCAGGCATCAACAGCTACAAATGCCCCTTCCAGTAGGCAGCCAGCCAGTGCAGCTCCCCCAAGCAAGGGAAAGGGGCCCCGCCAGAAACCAGGTCGCCGCCAGCACCAACTCGATATTATCGAACACCTGGTCGCGAATGAGCCCCGTCGCACCTCTGCCACCATCCTCTACCGCCCCAAGGGCAGGAAGAACAACTTCCTCTCCCTCAGCCGCGACGCAATTGCAGCACAGCTCTCGAAGGTGCCCGGCACGAAGCGTGTGCGCATTAACTTCAGCGGCAACGTTGTTGCGGTTGACACCACACCCGGAGCTGACACCTCCGCTCTCCTGGCAGTGGAAAGCATCGGGAAAGTGGCTGTCAACGCCAAGACCGCCAACAAAGGAACCTGTACCGGCGTACTTCACGGCGTTGACGCGGCTTTTGACGAGGAGGTCCTCAAAAACAACATAGAGAGCTCTGCTCCCATCCTCTCTTGTGCCCGTACCGGACGCAATGTCCTTCTCCGATTTGGGGGTAACGCACCGCCACCTGAGGTGGCGCTATTTAAGCAGACCCGCCCTGTACGTTGTCGTCGTCGCCGCCCTCTCCAGTGCGCTGGCTGTGGCGCTTTCGGACACACTCATGCGACGTGCACCAGCTCCCCACGCTGTTCGCGCTGTGGCGGCGACCACGCCCGCGCCGACTGCGTTGCACCCGGCCCCAAGTGCCTACACTGCGGCGGCCCACATCCCGCCACCGAGCCCCGATGCCCTCGCTGGCAACACGAGAGGAAGGTGCTAGAAATCATGGCCTCTGCGGACCCGCCCCTCTCTCGTCGTGAGGCCGAGAGGAACCTTAAGAGCGAGGGAAAAGCCGTGCCTGCTCGAGCACCGTGCACTGGTATTTCCTCGGTAGTGCAACCGGGCCGGACGTACAGCGCGGTTGTTTCGCCCCCGGCCGCCGAACCCTCGGCCCCCGACTGCGAGGTGCAAAAGGACATGGTGATTAGTGCCCTGGCCGCTGCCGTGCAGGCCCTCATCGGGACAATACCGCAATCCGGCCCTGTGTTCGAGCTGTGCAACGCGGCCCTGGCCGCCCACGCTGCCCTCAATCAACATGGCTAGCGGCAAGGTGTTTCGGCCGCGGATTCTTCAATGGAACGTTCGTTCTCTCCGCTGCCGTCACGCCGAGCTGTCTACCCAACTCCTCCGACGCGAGTACGACGTCTTGCTGCTGCAGGAAACCTACGCTCGCGTCGGAACACTCAACCTACCTGGTTTTGTCGGCTATCACAGCACCACGCAGTGCGAACTTGAAGAGTGTAGCGCAGTCCGGTGCAGCACTCCCTCGCATCCTCCCGGCACGTCGCGGGCTTCGGTTTATGTGCGCGCCGACCTCCCTCACGCTGCAGTGGACATCGAGGACATTCTCTGTGACACCCTCGAGGCCGTCGCCCTGACTGTGCGCATCGGGAGCACGGACACCAGTGTCGCGAGCGTGTACGTGCGCACATCGAACTACTCGGCACGCTGGGACACCCAATTCGTGTGCCGCCTCGCAGACCGCCTAAATCGCGACGCGGTCATCGGTGGCGACTTTAACTCTCACCACACCTCGTGGGGCAGTGGCGTGACGAACCACCGTGGGCGCGACCTTCTCGATGCCGTGCAAAAGGCCGGACTGCTCGTTATAAACACGGGTAGCTGTACTCTCGCGCGCCGTGGTGTGTCCGACAGTGCCATCGACCTGACTCTCGTGGGTGGTACGTGTAAATATGAGTGGCAACGTGCACCGGACTCTCAGGGCTCCGACCACTACCCCATCGTGGTCACACCCCCCTCAGCTTACATCAGGTACACTCGGACCTACAGTGTTGTGAAGTGGACTCGCTTCAGAGAACTGTGTGCTAGAGTGCCAGTCTCTGCAGACTTCTTCACCGCGCTGGCCGAGTGTCACGACGCAGCTACCACCCACTGCACCGTGCCTGCGGGCACCCCCGCACCAGACATCAGCCTCCTCAACCTTCGCGCCGCGCGTCGCAGGGCGCAGATTGTGGCGGTGCGCTCGCAAAAGGCGGAACATTGGCGTGCCTATAACTGTATTGACGCGGTGTGCCGCAGGCACGCCAGACGCCGTCGCAACCAGAGCTGGGGGAGCCTCTGCTCGTCACTAGATGACCCTCAGAACCACGCCCAAGCCTGGTGCATTTTCGCTGCCGTTCTTCGCACCAGAGAGCCTCGCTGCCCGGTTCTCTGTGTTGCTGTTGCAATGAAGATCGCCACGCAGGAATTGGCTGAGCTGCTGGCAGACAAGTTTGCCCCTCCTGCTTGCCCACAGCCTCCACAGGGACTACCACCTGTGCCTGCACTCAACAGGCCTGAGCTGTTCGCTCCCGAGCGGTACTTTCCCACCGAGGGCATTCTGCTAGAGATCCGCGCATTGTGCACGGAGGAGTTTACTCTCAGCGAGCTGACCGCAGTGCTCAACAACCGCACGAAGCGGTCTGCCCCGGGAGTGGACGGC
The DNA here is from genome assembly GCA_013436015.1 of Rhipicephalus annulatus. NCBI lineage: Eukaryota > Metazoa > Arthropoda > Arachnida > Ixodida > Ixodidae > Rhipicephalus > Rhipicephalus annulatus. The sequence goes on along the minus strand of WOVY01010274.1, from coordinate 618,424 downwards.
CTCACCTACCAGGTGCTGCGCAACATTGACCCCTTGTTATGCGAGGTTCTTGTTGCTGATTTGTTTTCCTCCTGGGCTGAGCCTCAGAGAGTTTTGTTAATAAGGACAAAGCCGTTCGGTTTCCAAGAAACACACAAAAAGTTTAATTGAAAAGAAAAAAAAGGCGAAAATTCCTCACGAAACAAAACACTTAATAAACAGTTGACTGGACATGACGAAACACATCTGTAAACACCCAACAAGAACGTTCAAAGTCAGTAACTAAACCTAACGCTCGAAAGGGGCTGAGTGATGAGAGTAGCGCAAGAGTATCGGTGCAGTCTCACCCACAAGTTGGTTTTCGGCGGTGATGAGAAACCGGAACGCCGTGACTCCGGCGTCAGTGCGTGGGCTGGACGAGGACGAGGGAACGCTGGCTGCTGGCGACACGTCTGAAAGCCCTACCAAATCGTGATGGTTTCGGCTTGAGGAGCGTGTACACGTCGGAGACGGGAGAACGCAGGCTGGTGGCGACGCGTCAGGGAACTAGGGTCGACCTAGTCAAGCAGCTGGGCGCACAGCTCGGGCCCGGAGCCCGACGGCTGTAGCTCGCCTGCCGGAACCAAAGTCCGCAGGCCCTGGAAAGGAGTTCAGGACCGGATGGCCACGGTCCTTTGGAGCGGGAACCCGACAGCAGGAGGCCCCGGCCGGTTGAAGTCCTGTAGGCTCGGGTCCGGAACCCAACGGCTCATCTTCAGCGCCCGGTCCGGTGACGACCTTCCGCTTGCACTGCCTGCCTCGAACTACTCTTGCTCTGGTCTGCTCAGGCTCCTGCTTCAGCTCTGGCCCACTTGTCTCCTTCTCATTGGAGATACTGCTGTTTCGTGGTGTCAAGTCATTGGGCCTTGAAATCTCCGTGTTCGCTGCCCATTGGATGTTTTACCTTTTTGTTTACTTCACGTCCTGCCACGCATCCTCGTGCTTGACGCTCTTTAACGTCGTCATTCTTGTTTAAGCAGCACCGCACGTGCACTCTGGTATTTCTCCTTTTTTTTTTTCCTTTTTTTTTCGTGACGCGCACTTTTCGAAGGCGCGCACTTTAAACGCGCACCACACATCACATACGCCCCCCTTTTATTCAAGTTTTTTTTTTTTTTTAGAAAAAAAAAAACTGCCGATGAGTGCGCGTTCTGCACTACGTCACAATTAAACCACATATTTGCACCACGCAGTTCAACACACCACCGGGCTACAGTTCGCTACATCGTCCAAATGTCCACACGTAAACTTTAGATTCACCCAATTGCATTTAAAAGTTCTGAAACACAGAATAAACCTTTTTACTACAAAATCGACTATGGACAAAGCTACTTGTGTCCGCATCTAAAAGTCGAAGTCCAGAAAGAGCTACCGGTTTTCTAACTCTACACTCAGGTTATTGCGTCCCAAACCAGACGCACTGCCCTTCTCGCACGTTTCGAAAGTAACTGTGGCAAACATGCTTTTATGCACGTTCGCTGAAACGCGTGTCTGCGCCCCCGCCGGCCACATGAACGCTTACCGGTCACAGAGGAACAGGGCGCGGTCTCGAGCCGTCGGCGTCGACACGAAACGCACTGAGACACGAATGTCCAAATGCCACAATCTCTCACACAAATGCTTTCTTTTAGTTCACCATCTAATGAACACAAGCTCGGTGTGCCCTCAACAAGCCCAAACGCTCCGACAAGCGTGTGAGGTTCCTGGATTCTTGAGAAGGAATGCCCTTGTGCTCGGTCATTATACAGCTCATCTTGAGTGGACTTAATTATAGGTTCAAAACCAATCACGTTCTCAGGTTCAAGACCCTGTCTGGCATTCTCCATACCTACTATCGAGCCCACCTCCGATTCGATACTGTTTATTTTGAAGAGTGCTTCAGCACTCCCATCGTGTTTTCTCGGACAAATAGCAGTTACGCTATCCTGTGAACTAGAATCCCCTCTCTCTCTGAGCGAGATATACGTATGGTCTAGGACCATCGACATGGTGCCTGCTGCTACCTCTGTCGGTACAAAACAATCAGTGGCCACTATATCAGAGCCTTCATGGCATTCGCTGCCATCATCCCAATGACGTTCTAGCGCTCCTTCCATGGAGCTATTGAGAGGTAGCCCTACCTCTTCCTGAAATGTGCTCGGCCTTTGAGACGTTCTGATACACACCTCATTCTGAATGGAACTTCTTTGTTCCCTGCTATCGAAGCTTTGCTCCACAACATTTTCCACAGCTTCTAGGTCGCCCATATCCAGGCGCTCTTCTTCATAGGTGCTTGGCCTCTCAGAGGTCCCCAAGCAGCTAACGGAAGTAATATGTTCCCAGCCAGAGAAGCTTTCCGTCGCTTCAACAAGCTCCTCATGACTCCTGCCTTCTTGGCTGTCCACCTCTCTGCCTTCCTCTATCTGAGCTTCTCGCTCCGAAGTAAGGCTGTCGCGAGGCTCGAGGCCAACCTTGCAGGAATCGACTTCCCTCCAGCAAACGCTGCTATCGGAGCAAACATTCACCGCTTGCTCGACCTTCGGCATCGCCAGCTGCCCCCTTTTCGCCATCGCAAGCTCGAGTCGCCGCTCGAAATCCACCCTCTCTAATTGGAGCTGCTGCTTCAGTATGCGTGTCTGACGCTCTAGCAACACTTTATTTTCACGCGTTACGCGCTCTAGCTCCTCCTTCTTAGCTCTAAGCACCAATTCAAGCTTTTCCTTCGCCGCCTTTCGTTCTGCAGCCCGTTGCTCACGCTCCCTCTCCATCCGCTCCTCGTACCATACTCTAAACTCCGCTCCCGTCAGTCCCATTTTATCCGCCAACTCAATTAACTCCCACGTGTTCGTCATCGTGTTAACCGCGTCAAAAAAAAATCTACTGGAAAAACAAACGACTTTGTCCTGTCGCTGCGGACGCCAGTTTGTTATGCGAGGTTCTTGTTGCTGATTTGTTTTCCTCCTGGGCTGAGCCTCAGAGAGTTTTGTTAATAAGGACAAAGCCGTTCGGTTTCCAAGAAGCACACAAAAAGTTTAATTGAAAAGAAAAAAAAAGGCGAAAATTCCTCACGAAACAAAACACTTAATAAACAGTTGACTGGACATGACGAAACACATCTGTAAACACCCAACAAGAACGTTCAAAGTCAGTAACTAAACCTAACGCTCGAAAGGGGCTGAGTGATGAGAGTAGCGCAAGAGTATCGGTGCAGTCTCACCCACAAGTTGGTTTTCGGCGGTGATGAGAAACCGGAACGCCGTGACTCCGGCGTCAGTGCGTGGGCTGGACGAGGACGAGGGAACGCTGGCTGCTGGCGACACGTCTGAAAGCCCTACCAAATCGTGATGGTTTCGGCTTGAGGAGCGTGTACACGTCGGAGACGGGAGAACGCAGGCTGGTGGCGACGCGTCAGGGAACTAGGGTCGACCTAGTCAAGCAGCTGGGCGCACAGCTCGGGCCCGGAGCCCGACGGCTGTAGCTCGCCTGCCGGAACCAAAGTCCGCAGGCCCTGGAAAGGAGTTCAGGACCGGATGGCCACGGTCCTTTGGAGCGGGAACCCGACAGCAGGAGGCCCCGGCCGGTTGAAGTCCTGTAGGCTCGGGTCCGGAACCCAACGGCTCATCTTCAGCGCCCGGTCCGGTGACGACCTTCCGCTTGCACTGCCTGCCTCGAACTACTCTTGCTCTGGTCTGCTCAGGCTCCTGCTTCAGCTCTGGCCCACTTGTCTCCTTCTCATTGGAGATACTGCTGTTTCGTGGTGTCAAGTCATTGGGCCTTGAAATCTCCGTGTTCGCTGCCCATTGGATGTTTTACCTTTTTGTTTACTTCACGTCCTGCCACGCATCCTCGTGCTTGACGCTCTTTAACGTCGTCATTCTTGTTTAAGCAGCACCGCACGTGCACTCTGGTATTTCTCCTTTTTTTTTTTTCCTTTTTTTTTCGTGACGCGCACTTTTCGAAGGCGCGCACTTTAAACGCGCACCACACATCACACCCCTCCACGCGGCCCCGGTTGCTGGAGGCCTACAACGAAGTGTGGCGCACAAGTCAGGTGCCTCCTGGCTGGAAAGAGGCGCTCGTGGTGCCCATCCTGAAGCCGCGGAAGCCGGCCACGGAGCTTTCATCCTACCGGCCAGTGTCACTTACCTCGGCCGCAGGGAAAGTCATGGAAGCCATGGCATTGCGACGCCTTCGCTGGATTGCCACCGCAACCAACGCATTCCCTCCCGAACAGAGCGGATTTCGCCCAAGGCGCTGTACGTTCGACTCACTGGCCGACGTGATCGCCACCCTCGAGGAGGCCAAGTACCGCGGCGATTACGGCATCCTCGTGCTGCTCGACGTGAGAAGTGCGTTTGACTGTTTGCCCCACGCATCGATTTTGGACGCACTTCGTGACCTCGGTGTGTGCGGGCGGATGTTTGACTACCTGGAGAGCTTCTTGGGCGACCGCACTCTTCGCGTTCGTGTTGGCTCCACAATCAGCGGTGCCCACTCCGTCACCGCAGGCGTACCCCAGGGCAGCATATTGAGCCCTTTTCTGTTCAATCTGGCTCTTGCCAAGCTGCCCGACTACATCCCGTGCAACACGGCGTGTGAAGTGCATGTGGCGATTTACGCCGATGACATTGCGCTGTTTGCCTGCGGCCCCGGTCGCCACCGGGCAGCCCTTCTCGAGTCCCTCCAGGTGGCCATCGACGCGGTTGACGCATTCCTGAACGGGGTTGGACTGGCGCTCGCCGCCTCCAAGACGGAGGCACTGCTCGTCCACCCGCGAGCGTCGACACGCCGCTCCACGCCTCGGCTCTCACTCCGGGGCCTCCCCATCGAGTGGAGCACGAAGGTGCGCTACTTGGGGGTGACCATAGACCACCGGCTCAGCTGGCGACCGGCCGTCAACGATCTGCGGACGAGCAACCGCAAGGTACTCGGCGCCGCACGCAGTCTCCTCGCGCGAGGTCACGGCTGCACCCCTGCCCTTGCCCTGCGAGTCTACAACGCAGTCGCATCGGCACGCGTGATCTACACTGCAGCAGTGGCTTCGTTGAGTGCTTGCCAGCTAGCTGCCTTGGACGCGGACCATCGCAACGCCGTGCGGGAGTACTACGGACTTCCCCAAACCTCCCAGGTGGGCCCCACGCTCGCCGAAGCGGGGGAAACTCCCATCTCCCTGCGGGTGACCCAGCGGACACTAAATCATGTACTGCGGCTGAAAACCACAAGGCAGGGGCAGCTCCTTGTGAACAGGCTATACGCTCTACCTCACTCATCCATGGGGCAGCGGGCGAGTGAGCTCTTGACGGTTGTGCCAGACATGCAGTACCCCAGCTGGCTGGCTATCCCACCCTACCGCCACACCCCTCTGGTGATCACCAAGACCATTGGCGGCATCGAAGCGAAGGCGCGCACCCCGCTGGCAGCGATGCAGCAGGAGTGCTCCGCCCTCCTTCACGAACAGCTGAACGGCCGGCTGCTTGTTTACGTCGACGGGTCAGTGCTTCGCGACGGCTCCGCGGCCGCCGCCTGCGTTGTGCCATCAGTCGGCGCGGTACTCAAGTGCCGCCTCCCCTCCCTCGCCTCCTCCACTGTGGCGGAACTCGCCGCTATAAATTTGGCAGCCGATTTCCTGAGTGAGCGGGCACCCATGAGCGCTGCAGCCATCATCTGCGACTCCCGGGCGGCCTTGGCCGCGATCTCGCGCGAGGAAGACGGCAGCCTCCTTGCGCAGAGAGTTGCCCGGAAGCTACACGCCGTGCAGCAAACGGGGTGCGACCTTTCGCTGCACTGGGTGCCTTCGCACATCGGAATACCCGGCAACGAGGCGGCCGACTGTGCCGCGAGGGATGCGCACGACCCCAACACCGGCGTCACCAACTTCGTGTGCTCCGCGGATGCCGGCCGTCTCCTCACCGCCCGCTACATGCGCGAGCGTCATCCCGACCCTCACGTAGCAGCTGGAAAGCCGCCGCGGCGGCTCCCTCTCAAGGGACTCCCAAGACAAGACCGCGGTTTCCTTCTCCGTCTCCGCACCGGAGACAACTACACCGCCGAGCGAAAACATCGGCACTCCGGGCGTGGCAGTCCATACTGCATGGACTGCGGTGACCTGGAGACTCTGGACCACCTTTTGCTTCATTGCCCGGCTGGTGACGCGAGCAGACAGGTGATGCTCGCAACGTACGGAGCTCTCGGCCTGCCTCGGACAACAACTGAGCACCTCTTGTTCCCTAACAGTGGCCGCGCGCATATCAAGCGTGCCCTTTCAGCGCTGCTCGACTTTGTAGACGGAAGCGGACTGCGTGAGCGAATTTAGAGAATTCGCGCCCCGTGATTTTGGTAGACGATCTGTGCGTCCCCCCCTTCCTTTGCTCGCTCTCTCCTTTCTCTTTCCTCTCTTCGCTCAAGTCTATTATCCCCCATTCCCCTTCCCATGTGAACCACTGCTGAGGTGTCGCACTTAGCTGCAGACAGTTGCGGGGTTCACTTTTCTTTTCTTTTCCAATTTTAAGAACCACTTCCCCCCCCGTTTAAAGAAAAACACCAGCACTTTTTGTGTACAAATCCTGGCTGTGGCGGCTGCATTTCTAATGGAGGCGGAAATGTATGCCCGTGTACTCAGATTTGGGTGCACGTTAAAGAACCCCAGGTGGTCGAAATTTTCGGAGCCCTCCACCACGGCGTCTCATAATTATATCATGGTTTTGGGACGTTAAACCACACAAATCAATCAATCTTTTCGTGTACAATTGGCTTGAGAAGAAATTCGTCATTAAGATATTCGCAAGCACCCTTCAGCAATGACAGAGTCACACTGTACCGTTTTTCAATCTGCTGAAACATTTGAATCCTTCTACATTGGCATGAAAAAGTCCCAGCTCTGCTGCAAAGGCGAAGGAAGGAACGCGTAAGCAGCACATTGGAAGGTCACGCACAGGTTTCCAAGTCGATTGAAGCGTGCCCCGAGTTTCTCACGCAGAAAATGACGGATGAAACTTATTCACAGGTACACATGAATGTCAATAGGCACCTCATTGGTTACTTTGCTGTGTTTTACAAGCGGCTTTTTCGCAAAGAGAGACAGTGCAACGATTGCAGTGACCTTTGTGCACCCGGTAACTACGCCAGACTCGTTCTGGTAAAAGCCCAAGGCCACCCAAAATGTACGTTTCTAGCCACTGCAAGCTAGACGCACGTGAAACGTCCACCCCCTCTCCACGGGGCAAAGTACGCATGATAAAAGCGTGTGCCGCTGCGTCGTTAGGATGTGGTGACGCGCGATTGATTGATTGATATATGGGGTTTAACGTCCCGAAACCACCAAATGATTATGAGAGACGCCGTAGTGAAGGGCTCCGGAAATTTCGACCACCTGGGATTCTTTAACGTGCACCCGAATCTGAGTACACGGGCCTACAACATTTCCGCCTCCATCGGAAACTGTGGCGACGCACGCTCGTTGCGCCATCTTGCTTGTATAGCTGAAAACACCATAAATCTCCCCGTGATGTTGTCACCAGCGGTAAGTGACAGAAACAGCATGCCGTTTGCAAGTGCAAGGCAGTGTTCCTTCGTGGCTAAGTGACAAACGCCTCGCACGCACAATTCTGAGGTCCCACTTTCGATTCCGCATGCCGGAGTATTTTTCTGCAATATTTTTTTCTTGATGCGTTTTATTATATAAAGATACTAATGTATATGCGGTGAGTGACGGCCGACGCCGGAGGCAAAATGCAGTCGAGAGTGTCCATATAATTTCTATCACAATGAAACGTGCCTTAAAGATGGCTTGGCTGGAGGAAACCACCAATGTTGCCAGCCACTACTTCATATTACTGTAGCTTTAGCGTACCGAGAGTGGCTTGGTCAAGTCTACTGTTTGTGCACCCAATTGTCATAAAAAAGGCAATGCTGCTAGTTTTGTACATTGTAGCTGAAGTTCTCTTGTATCATGATTAGTCAGTTAAAAGCGAAATTCGCTCCGATGTTTTATTGCGTAGGCCTCAGGCTGAATAAGGTTTTATTGCATCCGAAAGTTGGTTGTATGCTGGTTCATGCACGTCTACGTGCAGTTATTATTTGCCTGAAAACCATCTACCTTTAGGTTTGTTCGCAGCTTTCGCAAACATTTTCTGTGTTTTTACTAAAGCCACCAGAGAACCTATGTAGGTTGGTTAATAAATAATAGGTAGACATGACGTATGCTCAGTAATGCCATCTTGTGTTCTTCACAATTAGGCTCACTAAAGGAGTTTTGCTGCCTGGAAAGTTGGCGCGTCACATTATCTGGAATCACGTATCTTTCAACAGGAAAGTGCTACGCCAGGGTCCACTAAAACTTCAGTGAGGTATTTCCGTTACGAAAAGAATGTCGAAAAAGTACGGATGACCAGAAAACAAAGTTCCATTAGGTGGAGTCGCGCGCATGGCCTCTAGGTCTTCCATAAGAGTTACTGGGCACGCTATCCAGTTGACACGCTTCGTAGGCTTCAAAAATATCTTAAATCTAACACTGTGCTCTCACAGAAGTCTTGGTGAAGTACAGTAATGCATCACGACTGTGACATCCACGATTTCTTCTTTTGTAGCGAAGCCTCCGAACTTTCCAATAGGTCGAACTTTTGAGCACCTTCTAGTGGGGATACCCAAGAAGAACGCCGCACGCGGTGCGAGTCCGTGCTTGGCTGTGACTGTCGCCATCGTGCACGCTCGCTGGTTGCCGGCTAATAAAAACCTTAACGAATTGGTGGAGGTGTTGCGATCCCTTTCGATGCCCTTGGAGCTACTATCACGTACTCTGCCATCTACTATGTCCCACGATGCCTCTCAGCAAACGTCTTCTCCCATGCCACCCTCTTTTCCCGGTGTCCCCAGGATCTGTGATCCACCCATCTTCACTGGCGCTGATGGCACTGACGTGGAGGACTCGCTCGCTATTTAAGAGCGCGTGAGTGTCCCCAACAAGTGGGACGAAGACGGAAAGCTGACCAACTTGGTGTTCTGCCTTGCGGGCTTTGCCAGTTTATGGTACAACAACCGCGCGTCCGATTTTGCAACCTGGTCTGATTTTAAGACCACTGTCATCAACGTTTTCGGCCGCCCTGCTGTTCGAAAGCTGCAAGCCGAGCAGCGCTTAAGTGAACCCGCTCAGGAGGCTGGTGAGTCGTTCATTAGCTATACTGAATGTGTCCTGGACTTATGCAACAAATCCAATCACACCATGTCCGAGTCTGACAAAATGCGAAACATCATGAAAGGCATTGACGATGATGCTTTCACGATGCTGCTCGCCAAAAAACCCCGGCACAGTGGCTGAGGTCATCACACTGTGTTAGAGCTACGAGGAGCTCCACCGGCAGCATTTGACGACCCATCGCTCCCCACCACGAGCTGCAACGCTTGCTGGCTTGGAGGCCAGTTGTGACCAAGTGGCGTTGATGGCAGACCTCAAGTCCTTCACCCGTGAGGAAATCGCGCGTCAGTTCTCTCGTGCCCTTCTGCCCTGTGCCCACCAACCGGCTGTTCAACAATCGCCTACTACCCTCGGTAGTAGCCGATTGTCGCGCCCACGACGGCGCATGTCCGAAGATTGTTCGACGGGTTCGATCAAATAGTTGACCGGAGATGTGCGCTCGATGACATGGTAGGGGCATTCGTATTTGGAAAGTAGTTTGGAAGAGAGGCCAGCTACAGAGGTCGGGATCGAGAGCCACTGTGCCCGTATTCCGCGTGAAACTCACCAGCTTCAGAATGCTGCGACCACGGTGACTTTGAGCACGGTGCAACTGACACTTGAACGCGGTGGCTCTAACGCTGAGATTAAAATGCTGGGTGCGAGTATAACAAGTTCCTTCTCGCATTTATTTCACTGCTAGGTATCGTTAAAACTGGCGAGCAACCGCACTTTCTGCAGTCGAGCAGGCGAGTCTCCAACCGATGATGTGACGGACATTTCAGGTTCTTTGGGCGTCCTGCCTGGTCTATGCACACTCTACCACAAAACAAGGAATGGCTAAAATCCCTGTCCTTTTCTTCTTCCTCATACAACAATAAAACGATATGCGATACATAAGGCATCTAACAAACTAATGTGCCCTTAAATGTACGCTGCTTTTCTCACGTTTGCGAATACTTCGGTTAATCTATTACGTGGCCAGCTGTACCTGCTCCTTGATTTCCGGATTTGACAATCTCACAAAATCGCAAAATCGTTGCATGACGCCAAGAATTCAGCAACTTTTTTTTTCACGGTACTATAAATCGTGTTCTACCGCTCGCCTACTGTACCCACTTTCACGCGTACCTGAAGTTCCATCTGTTTTTTTAGGGACGAAGCTTCTTAATGGCCAAACCATGATACGGCCGCATGCCCGGTTCCTCTCCGTGTCAGCATCGGTGTCAGCATTGTCCTGGCCGTGCCTTGAAACGGGGCGTGCTGGTATTTCATTTCGCCGCAGGGGGTGGCACGCAAATCGCCACCTTTAGGGTGGCCACCCTACCACAGTGATCGATCGAGGGCGCTCGCCAACCGTTAGCGCTAGAGTGTACTAGAAGTATTGAGTGGCAAGGCCGTGCCTCGCCCATGGTGCTGTAGCACCACAGGGGCGCATTTCTTGTCCTTGGTATTTTTTTCGCAATCAACAACTCATTCGTTTTAGTTTTTGACATTAAATCTGCAGAGATAGGCCATCATATACGTTTGTTAGCTCGGATCTCATTTGCCATATCTGTAGCAATATCTGTGCTTGGCTTAGGCGTACAACAGTCCAGCTGCACCTGTGGAACAGGTTTCTCAGCATTATGAGCACATTCAGACAATTTATCTAGCACCATGCTATGTAGTTCAGTGTCGTCAATGGTGTCTGATTGTTGAGGAACTGTTGGGGCCGGAGCTTGCATTACTTAAATCATCTGAGTGGAAAGGGTTTGCGTTAAACAGTCACTGAGGTGAGATATTAACTCTTCTATTGCCTTTGCCATTGCCTTTTCGATGGTAGATCCAATGGCTTGTGGAAGGTTTGAGTCTAAACTAGACATGTGTCGTACTGCCGCCCCAGAATAGCCGAAGGCCCTGTGTTTAACTATATGGAATAGCTTCCCTGTGCGAACAGCGGCGGTGGTCTATATTCTCTAGGATTTGTATTTCCTAAAAGCAAGCAGATCATTCGGAATGGTCTGCTGAGTGACTCACTCCACAAAGGCAGCACTATTATGATGTTGCTGAGCATTCGCTTAAGGAGTGGCTTTCGCCGCAGACACGGCAACGAAGATTCGAGTTGCATCCTCCCGCACTAAGGCCGAATCTCCGGCAGTTTTTACATTATATGGAACGGCAAGCAAGGGGCTCCACGCGAAAGATAAAAGGCCATAACTTTATTTCGGACGGGCAAGTTGTGCCCACAAATGTAGCAATGACGGATTCGGTTAGTTTGCTCTTTTTATTATTCAGGCGACTGCAACGGTAAACGGAAATTATGCCTGCTCTCGAAAGCCTGTTTAGGGTCTCTTCTGGACTCAGTTTGGAATCGACGCCCCTTACGAGGCCTTTAGTACACGCAAGGCGAAACGGAATGAAAGCCCTCACAAGGGTTGATTCGAACGAAGTACACTTAAGCAGATCCTGCACACAGTTCTGGTCCAGTGGCCTACACACTATGCCACCTCGTTCAAATTGGCGCACGTCGGTGACAGTCTGAAAGGGGTTCGACGCGGCTTTCAGTTCTTTGTGGAGAGCCTGGAGGTTCTTGAGCCTCATGAAACTTTTATTTGTAGGCACCAGTGCAACGGAGTGTTGCTGACCCCACTGCGGAAGAATAACTCTAACGGCAATTCATTAGGTGACAGAGACGCTGACCAGGCGGATCACGCCTCGCCAGGAGAATCGGTCGACATCAGCCCAACAGATTGGGGTAGATTCAAAAGCAAATAAAATCAACTAGTGACTGTAAAAAACTCCGAACTAAGACAACTCAATACTAAGTCAACAACCCCACAGTGGAACCCGGCGACAACAAGAGCAAGAGGCGATGATCTCAAACGACGGCTTCTTCCAGCTGAAACTGCCCGTCCCCGTAAGTACCCAACTGCCGTTGATAGCCAGGTTAACTGCCACCTTCCACATAACGGCTACATCTGATGCGGTCGTTTGATGGGAAAGTCCACAAGGCCACTGGTGACTACTTTGTTTGTTTGTTGGATTCCTTCGATAAATGGCACGTACCCACTTCAGCGGATATGCCAAGATTGCTATGTTGAGACTTTTAAATGATATTTGGGGTAAGGTAGATCATTAAAATCAGAAATAAACTGCTACTAGTACGTAATAAATTCTGCTTACACTACAAGTATTATGCTTTTGAGCTTGTAATTCTTTATGCCGTATTAACCAAATAGGAACAATATTAAAAAATAGTTCTGTTTTTCCGTCTTGAAATGAAGAAGAGTTTTACATACCAGAATAAATGGTACATTTTGAGTAGTTATAATAGAACATCTCGTAGCATCAAAGCCATCCCTGTAACAGTGTGCCAAGCCTGAAGCAACGAAGCTCCAAACATTTCCCTTCGATAAAGTTAATCCCTAGTTTAGAGAGAGAATTAGTGAGAAGTCCAATTCAACTAAGAGACTATTGTGAATATGAAAAAACGTAATTTGCAATATTATGCATTTCTCCGCAGAATCGGTATAGAGGTGATATCATCCAACAAGCCTTGTACAAGTAAAAGTTTAATGGGGGGACACGACATCAAAATCTGGTGGTCGTCATTAGTGATTGACGAGAGTGGTTCCACTGCGATTCTCATTGATATTTTAGGTCATTATATTCTGTCTACGTGATTATTGTTTCCGCCTTATCTGTGTGAATTGCTAAGCTTCTATTCCTGATTGCGGTGAAGTGTTCTACCACCGGGAGAACTTGAACTATGGGGAAATGTAGTGATGAGCGGCTAAGGCGTCGGCCATTTCATTAATTGTCAACCCGCTATGACCTGGGACGTTCAGTAACTTCAGCTGAGAGCGAACTAGAAATCGTAACTTCATGCTGGTATAAGAGCTATGAAAATCTTCAAGAGCTGTGGACATTGACATTGAATCAGTAATTATTACTGTCCTGTTCTCATCCGTTAGAGTTTTCGCAGTTCCATGATCACAGCCATGAGTTCCGCTTCAAAAAACGAAGGTAAATTTGGTACCCTCACGGCAAATGACCAGCCAAGTGACCGGAAGGCTGTTTCTGCGCCTGCCCTTTCCTTATTTACCGACGCATCTGTAGCTAATATGACACGTGTCTGTTTATGCACCAGGAAATCTAGTATCTTGTTCTCTAAGAATTTGTAGGATTGAATAGTAGATTGCCGAGGAAAGATCTCATCATTATCTATCCTGAAAATTTGGTTCGAGTTGTCAGATTCAATTATTTCTTTAATTTTGACAGTCATATTTTTCCAGTTTTTTGTACATATTGCCACCTGGTGTTCTGTGCCAGTGAACAGTGGATCAGTTTTGTGCCGGTGAACGAGGAAGACGAAGACGTAACATTTTGACAGTCGTGTCCCTTTGTACGTTCCTTCGAGCTCTTAGTGCGTGACAACTGGTGGAGGTGCTGGGTACCCTATGCACCGAACCCCTACCTGTACAAGAAGCTCCAGCCCCATACCAGTCATTACACCTGTTGACCGTGCTAGCCACAGGATCCGTGGACTGGACCCTGAGTTCGGACTTCTCTCAGAGGATGTGACGGCCCCTACTATACCACGTAGCGCCGTCCCAAGCAGCTCCAACCCAGCCGGTATGGAAGGCGCAACGCCATTCCAATATACGCTGTTCAAACTACGAACAACGAATCCCTTTCATGGTGCTGTCCATGAGGATGTTGCAGATTGGCTAGACCACTATCACTTCGTTGCCGCTCATAACATGTGGGATGACAGACAAGCTCCGACATGTCTATTTCAGTGTGGACGAGTTTGGTACGAAAACCGGGCAGGTGTGTTCACGTCATGGGTATACTTTAAACGCCGGCTTCTCGAAACGTATGCAAGTCGCAATCGCCGAAAGTGAGCTGAACGTGAACTAAAGTGCCGTATGCAAATGCCAAATGAAGGCGTAGCAATGTATGTCGAGGACATGAAGCGTCTTTTTCGACGAGCCGACCCTCACATGCGGGAAGAGGAGAAGGTGCGATACCTGATGTGTGGAGTGAAGCAGCAGTTGTTCGGGGGTCTTGTACGCAGCCCCCCAAGACTACGTCAGAGTTTCTTGCTGAAGCCGTCGTGATTGAAAGCACGCTTCGGCAACGGACCCAGACGTACGAGCGACAAGTGAACTTTGCCTCTGCTACAGACTACAAGGGCGGTCTTGGAAGCCACGTCGACTTTTTCTGAGAGCTCATACCCTCTGTAATCCACGAAGAACTGCAGAAGTTATCAGTACCTTCAGCGCCCACTGTCAGTTCTTTGTCCGGCATCGTCCGAGATGAAGTTCAGCAGGCACAACGACAACCGGCCTGCCAGACAGAGCCGCGGCCCCTAAGTGACTTCCCTCGCATATCGTATGCGCAAACTCAGCTCCAGCCAGCACCACCTATGTCTCCGCTTCCAACCGCGGCCCTGCCATGCTTCCGGCACACCAAACTCTTCGCCAACCTGCACTCCATTCTGTCTGCCTTTTATCACAGCCCCAGCCATGCTTCAGACAGTCCAAGCGGCCCGTACCTCAGTGACCACCAACCGATTCCACGAAAATCAGACGTGTGGCGGGCCCCCGATCGACGTCCTCTCTGATTACACTGTAGCGAACCTGGGCACATCTACCGATAGTGCACTTATCGAGAGCTGGAACCTCGTGGTTTTTCGGTCAACTCCCCACCTCCTAGGTTCGACCAGCAGCCTCCGGAAATCGCTGACTACGTTGCCCAGCAGCGCGGATCGACATCTAGGCACCACTCATGCTCTCCATCTCAGCGGCGGCCCTTGCCGAATAATCGCACCTATTCGGGCGTGGTGCAGAGCTGGTCAACTAGCCCGCGTCGGGAAAACTAGCCTCAGCGACGTTCGGGGGCAAGGCCGCTCAGACTGGTCACGCTCAAGGCTCCCTATCAACGCGGACTGGAGATACCGACGATACATCGACAACGACACCACCGGCTGATTGCGGAGGAGTTTCCTTAGATATTCCTGTTCTGGTAGATGGTCGCGAAGTCAGGGCTTTAGTGGACATTATTGCGGACTATTCCATAATTAGCGAAAAACTGGCCGCCCTTCTGAAGAAAGTAACGACGCTTCGGAACCAACCGAACGCCAATTTGTACAGCGGGCGGGCATATTGTCACGCCACTTGGTATGTGCACGGCAAGATTGCAAGTCCGCGGTTGTACATTTGTTGCCAGTTTGAGTGTTCTCCGGCATTGTTTTCGAGACCTGATCATTGGCATGGATTTTCTCAGGGAGCATGGTGCTATAATTGACATTCGACGACGTCTAATCATATTCGCGACCACAAAAGCCACAACAGCTTACGCCGACCGCAGCCACTCCCGAGTGTCTCTTCGCGTCATTGACGACGCTGTCACGTTACCACCGAGTGCAACTTTTGTGGTTCAGGTGGCGTGGGACGGAGTGATGCATGGTGAAGCAGTCGTGGAAAGCAATCACTCGCTTCTGCTGTCTCATGGTGTCTACGTAGCGAAAAGCCTGGTTGAACTTCGTGATGATAACTGCGACGTTTTTGTCACAAACTTCAGCTACGACTACCGGCACCTTTTTCCTGGAACTGTCATCGCCTACGCCGACCCAGTCGCCAATGTCGCCGAGTGTTTTGCTTCTGAGGCCATCGGCACTGCTTAAGTGCCTTTCCGCAGCGTCGACATCAATTCAACACTTTCTGGAGTGAACAAGCAGCGTTTGAGCGAGCTGTTGCTAGAGTTCCACACATTCTATGCACGTTCTTCGTAGATCCATCAAACACCGATAACAAAACACCGTATTATCACCTACGACGACGAGCATCCCATACGGCAGCAGCTTTATCGTGTTTCGCCAACCGAACAGCATGCGATTCAAACGCAGGTTAAGGTAATGCTTCTGGATGGCATGATTCAGCCTTCAAGCGGTCCTTCGTCACCACCAGTCGTTCTTGTGAAAAAAAAAAAGATGGCACGCTTCGCTTTTGTGTCGACTATAGAAAGTCTAACAATGTCACAAAGAAAGAAGTGTTCCAGTTGGCCAGAGTCGATGATTCTTTGGACAAGCTGTGGCGCGCGAAGTATTTTTCGTTCGTCGACTTGAAGAATGATTATTGGCAAATATAAGTCGATGAACGTGACCGGGAGAAAACCGCTTTCGTAACGCTGGATGGCCTTTATGAATTCAAAGTGCTCCCGGTCAGCCTCTGTTCCGCTCCAGCCACATTCCAGCGAATGATGGATACCGTCCTGGCAGACCTCAAGTGGAAAAGCTGTCTCGTCTACCTCGATGATGTCGTTGTGGTTTCAGAAACGTTTGACGAGCATCTTCGTCGCCTTCGGAATGTGCTCGAAGCCATTAAATCGGCCTATCTCACACTCAAGCCTGAGAAATGTCATTTCGGGCTACGAGAAGTTAAAGTTTCTCGGTCATGTCGTAAGTGCCGTTGGCATTCGGCCTGATCCGGACAATACTGCTGCTGTCGCCGCTTTTCCAGCTCCAACTGACAAGAAAAGTTATCGACAATTTCTGCGTCTGTGCGCTTATTACCGGCGCTTTATTGAAAATTTATCCAACATTGTTGAGCCTCTATTACGCCTCACGCGTAATGACACACCATTTGTCTGGGCTGACGAACAGCAGACTGCCTTTGTGGAACTACAGCACCGGCTATTTTCCCCTCCCGTCCTCGGCCACTTCGATGAAGATGCTGACACAGAACTACGCACTGATGCCAGCAATATTGGTCTTGGAGCTATTTTGGTGCAAAGACAATATGGCATTGAACGGGTAATAGCCCACGCCATTCCCACACTGTGTCGCGCAGAGTCTAACTATTCCACATCAGAGAAAGAATGTCTCGCGGTCATTTGGGCAATTACAAAGTTTAGGGCATATCTCTATGGAAGACCAACATGCTTTGTGCTGGTTGACCCATCTTCGAGACCTTTCTGGACGATTAGCAAGATGGAGTTTGTGCCTACAGGAATTTGATGTCACCATCGTGTACAAGTCAGGCAAAAAGCACGATGGTTCCGACAGGCTATCACGAGCACCTCTTCAATATTCCAGTACAAGCGCAGAAGAGAACGGTGCCTTCGTGGCAATTCTCAGCGGACCGAATCTCATGTCTCATCAACGAAATGACGCCGATCTTAGAATGATTATAGAACACTTAGAAGGTGGCACCACGCCTATTACTCGTCCAATGTCACGAACGTCGCCATCATTTTCCTTATAAAATGACGTCTTATACAAAAGGAACAGCGGTGCTGGTGACAGATCTCATCTTCTCGTCGTGCATGAAGCCCTCCGCGATGACGTCTTATTAGCTAGCCACGACGAGCCCACATATGGCCATCTGGGCTACTCGAGAACTATGTATTGGGTGTGACAATTCTACTACTGGCCTAAAATGTCTGCCTCTGTCAAACGCTACGTGAAGGGATGCCGTGAATGCCAGCGCCGCAAGACACCACCTTTAAAGTCTGCAGGCCATCTACAACTGGTCGATCCACCACGTAAACTGTTTGATCAAGTGGGAATGGACCTCCTAGGCCTGTTTCTTTTGTTTTTTTTCGGCAACAAATGAATTATTGCCGCAACTGATTACTTTGCACGTTACGCTGAGACGAAGGCGTCGCCACAAGGAACCGCATCAGAAGTTCCCAGTTTTTTTATGCATCAAATTGTGCTACGGCATGGCGCCCCGTCATATGTCATCACTGATTGAGGGACATCATTCACAGTGAAGCTCTTGGACGATATCTTCAGGTTGAGTTACACAACCCATCGAAAGACCACTGCGTATCGCCCTCAGAGTATTAGTTTAACAGAAAGGTTAACCAAAACGCTAGCCGACATGATCTCTATGTACGTGGATGTGCAGCATAAAACGTGGGACGATATCCGGCCGTACGTGACATTTGCTTATAACACTGCAACGCAGGCAACTACACGCTTCAGGCCATTCCGGCTCCTTTATGGTCGAGATGTCAGAACTATGCTAGATGCCATGATTCCGTATGAGAACATCAACAAGCTCGACAAATTAGCCCCCGACATCAATGAGTACATTCAGCGCGTGGAGGAAGCACGTCAACTGGCCCATGTGCACATCAGAACTTAACAGTGCGCAGATGCACGGCAGTACACATCCACCATCGAGAAGTCAATTATGAACCTGGTGACCAAGTTTGGGTTTAGACACCCATGCGGCGAAGTCTCAGGGAAAAACTCTTGAGGAAGTACTTTGGACCTTACAAAGTACTCAGACGTGTGAGCGACGTGAACTACGAAGTGGTTCCAGACGGAGGCTCACCATCATCCCAGTGCAGGTTACCACGCCCAGAGACTGTACACGTAGTCCGCCTAAAACCATTCTTTACGCGGTGACGTGAATTTTCTTCGTGTTCTAGTGACCTCATGTGAACAGTGAATGCCATTTATTACCAATTGCTGGGCACAGGACGCATTTTCTTTGGTGCACCAATTTGTTTAAGGTTTCTTTCTGTTGCCTATTTCGACGCACTGCTGTGCACACTTTTGTTTGAGCATCGCGTCGATGCTCTGTTGAGAGGAGGAGTATTGCCACCTGGTGTTCTGTGCTAGTGAACAGTGAGTCAGTTCTGTGCCGGTGAACGAAGAAGACGAAGACGAGCAACCCATGCAAGCGGAGACGTCCTTCTCTGTCTCTGAGATTTTGACAATCGCGTCTCTTTGTACGTTTGTACGAGCTCATAACGCGTGTGACAATATATATATATATATATATATATATATATATATATATATATATATATATATATATACATATAGGATATGGCACAACGGGAGCGTTGTCAACAAGGATAAGTATATTTATTTTTCCAACAGTTTCGGGAGGGGTCCTCCCTTCACCAGGGGATGAGTTATACTGACATGAGCTTCCAAACTTTATTGCTGCCGCGTCTCTCTCGCCTTGAAAGATGTTTGCGAGAGTGAGAGGGAACTAGAAAAAGGAAAAAAAAACAAAAAAGGGGGAGAAAAAAAGACGAAAAAAAAAGAAAGAAAAGAAAGAAAGTAAAAAAAATTGCCCGCAGCTTCCCTCGGGGGAACACTGAGGAGGATGCGGAAGCATGTAATTGGTTAACGGGTGTTAAATTGCGACTTACTTGGGTCGATGGCTAAATTGGTTAACGTGGTTGTGAAATGGGGTGTTAAATGAGTGAACACGTACGGCACGTATGCGAAAGGGCGGTGTTTTATTTATTGCGACGAACTTTGAGGACGATGGCTTTGTGGTCGGTAAAGTAAAGAGTGAGTGGATCGGGTTGCATTGGTCGTAGGTCGAAATTTGCAAAGGCGTGGTCGATGCTGGTTCCGCGAATGGTGGTCGGCTGGTGGTGTTTGCAGTCGTCGTGCATTGCGCGTTTCAGCGAGTGTCGCGACGCCATGTATTCGACTATCCAATCGTCCTTGATGACTTCGACGTTGAAGTGTGGATTCGTTGGCATTCATTTCACGGCGACTTCGGACGTCGACGCGCTGTACAAACCAACGGACGAGCGGCAACTGAGCGAGCGAGCGCCGACCTTGAGTATATATACAGCGCGATGGCGCATGCGCTGTCAGCTGTCGAATGTTCTCGAAGGAGAAGCGCGCGCGCGGCACAGATGGCGACGGCGCGACGGCGCATGCGCTGTCAGCTGTCGAATGTTCTCGAAGGAGAAGCGCGCGCGGCACAGATGGAGGGCGACGGCGCGACGGCGCATGCGCACGCGTCAGCTGTCGAATGTTCGAGAAGCGGTGCGGACGGCGCGGACGGCGCACTACAAGGCGCGAGTATAAGATGCTTCCGCATCTAAAAGAGGAAGAACCACTGTCAACACTGAGAACGAAACCAACTGTCCGTCTACATCCACATACGGTTCATATCACGTGCTGTTCAGTTCTTGACGTGTGTCGGGCCACCCAAGATTGTCGCTGCGGTGCCGGGAGGGTCCGTGATGGCGTGCGTAAAGAAAGGGCTTTCCCCGTAATGGGTTGTTGGCGGGCGGCGTGAGTAAAGGAAGGGTTTCTCGTTAATGGGTCGGTCGGCTATTTACCTTTAATCTTCGTCCGTTTTCCTTCAATGGTCATCAAGTGGTAGGCGAACGTAAACACTTTGTATGTGCATGTGAAAAAAAATAAGAAAGGACAGTGTACACGTACGAGTCAGTCAGAAAAAAGCATGGTCTCCAGCTATCAATCTTTGTCACCAATTTTCTCCTGGCTTCGTTGATGCCGGCTACTCGTTGATGCCGGCTACTAATGTACGAAATTTGAAAATAAAATATGCCTCACGCTGTTCGCGCTCGCGTCTGTTTGAGAAACCGGACTGCAAAAGAGTTACGCTGATATTTTCAAAACTGTGGTTTGGCAGGCACAGATGTCTAGATAAAGGTAGCTTCGGCAGTGAAGTGGCGTGGTACCGGTGATCACAATCTTGGGTGGCCCGACACACTTCAAGAACTGAACAGCGCGTGATATGAACCGTATGTGGTTGTAGACGGACAGTTGGTTTCGTTCTCAGTGTTGACAGTGGTTCTTCCTCTTTTTTACTTTCTTTCTTTTCTTTCTTTTTTTTCGTCTTTTTCTCCCCCTTTTTTGTTTTTTTTTCTTTTCTCTAGTTCCCTCTCACTCTCGCAAACATCTTTCAAGGCGAGAGGGACGCGGCAGCAACGAAGTTTGGAAGCTCATGTCAGTATAACTCATCCCCTGATGAAGGTAGGACCCCTCCCGAAACTGTTGGGAAATAAATATACTTATCCTTGTTGACAACGCTCCCGTTGTGCCATATCCCATACCTTCACGAAGACTAACTGGCCCATTGAATTATTACTCCCACTATATATATATATATATATATAAGGGAAAGAAGTGTATACCTAAGGGCTCGTTTTTCCGTGTTTTAACACAATATTATTGAGATATAACAGACAGTAATGCCAAGGAATGTAGAGGGGAAGTTATAAAAACCAATGGAATGTAAATAAGAAGAAAGAAAAGTGGATGAAAAAATTACCAACTGTGAGCAGGAATCGAACCTACGACCTTCAAATTACATCGAACGCGTAATTCGAAGGTCGTAGGTTCGATTCCTGCTCACAGTTGGTAATTTTTTCATCCACTTTCCTTTCTTCTTATTTACATTCCATTGGTTTTAATAACTTCCCCTGTACATTCCTTGGCATTACTGTCTGTTATATCTCAATATATATATATATATATATATATATATATATATATATATATATATATATATACAAAAACTTTTCATTTCCCCTTTTCAATAAAAAAGTGCGTTAAACAAGCAGGGTTTCTATTATTCGGCACCGATATGTCTGACTGTATTGTTTAGGTGCCGCCATGCCGAGCAGGTTGATCAAGATTAGCGTTCAAATGAGCATTTGGCTTCAACCTATTAATGAATCTTATAGCACGCTGAAGGGTAGAAACAAAAAGGATATCTGAACGCGCCCAATAAGAGCAGCGCTTAATGCCGATCGACTGACAATGTCGGCCAAAGGAGCGATCCCAAAATTAACTTTTTGTACACTGCTACAGTCATCTCCATCCCGTGAGATCTTTAAAATGGGGATTTTTATCTGCAGTAACGTATCATAGAATGAAAACTGTTTGCTGTATCGACCTATCTGCCAGCCAAACTGACATTACTCCCGAGCAGCATAAAAGCGATGCAGATCAATTTAGTGCAATAAAAAGAGTTTCCTTACCGTTTATGGCTTTCGTAGCTTGTCATTGTCAACGTCACGGCTAGCAGAAACAAAAAAAAACAACTTCTAAAACACTGACATTGCACGGAGAGGTAATTTTTTCAACGGAGCGGTACAAAAATGCGGGCGTGCCGCTGCTAACCCATTGGTTATGTCGAACTGGGAAGCCTTCGTATCCCACATTTCCTTGCGATTGCCCATGTTACCGGTCACCTATTCACGACAGATGTCTCTCGTATTCCGGCAAGTCGAGAGCATACTTGACGATGACGTCCCGCAAACAAGAGACTGACGTTATGAATTGTGCCACGAAGACGGGAAACGTTGGGGCAATAACGCGCTCGTTCTTAATGTTTTCAAGGGTGGTTTAATGGCCCTTGGGAGAGGTACACACTGACGCAAAATTTTGGTCCCACATTTTATTTTTTGCAATGTGTGTGGAGGTTTGTGCCTGATAACACGGAACATCGTTTGCTGCAGCATATTACATATAATTAATTACAAACTTTGTTAACCAACCACTCTGTTTCGGCTTGAGAGAGCTCCAAAAAAGAAAAGCCGCTGAGCGCACCTTATACCTCCAAGAGCGTGCGAACTGCTCGGGCACGTCAGCACGAAGAACTGAGACGCATTACCGCACAGTACGAAATAGAACAGGAGTGTCGCCAAACATTGGACGTTCAACGCGTGCGCTGCGGCCAGATTCGCGAGCATCCACCGAGTATATGCTGGAGCAAATGCAGTAAAAATATATTGAGGCTAAGACGTCATCATAGTGTGCCTTATAAAATGCAGTGTGATGACGTGAGGGAAGCAGGTGAGCCACAGTGGGTCACTTTGCGCGATCGCTCACGTAAGCTTAAAAAATTTAATTACAATGCAAGCCATACTCGCTGTTGATGTTTTTTGATGATAAAAGCATGTAGAAGGGAATTCATCCCGCAGGCAATCTCACTCTCCAATTTTTCTGTCAGTACCCCCTTCATACGTTGCTTCAGTAATTCAGTAAATACCTATTGTAAATACATATTTCACAACCATTATACTGACCATTAAAAAAATTAAGGTAGTTTTGTGGTACGAAGCCTGAAATGCGAAGCTGGGCAGCATGCGCTTTCCGAAAAATTAATTTTGGAATACTGGAAAGATCGAGCTTCACACCCGAAAGTGACGAAGGCCCTGCTGAAGTTTCTATCTGCGATGGACCCGCCTCGTCGAATGTTTGTGACGTTTTAGTGTGTTTTCGCTTCCGCCCCTCTATCTTTTCCTCATTCCCATTTCCTTACTTTTCTGTCTCCCATTTCCTCTCCTCCATTGCAGGGTAGCAAACCAGACACTCACTTTGTGGTTAACCTTCCTGCCTTTATTCCTACCATATCTGTCACTTTGGGCAGCATGGTTTGTTTCTCCTCTGTTTTTCTTTCTTTTTTCTTCTTTGTCTCTATCGTTTTGTTTTGCAGTTTTTGTTTTTGCTTTTTTTGTTTATATCCAGATTTTTTCATTTTTTGCTTTCTTTCTTCTTTTCTATTTTCTGCTTGCCTCCTATTTAAAATTGTATACGTGGTTTGTTTGTGTTTTCGTGTTCTTGATCTGTTGCAGTAATTAATTTCCGCACTTAATCGTGATCAAGGCTCTGTTGCGACTGGCCTTTGCGGCACAGAAGATCCGGGATGAAGATGTCGAGGCAAGAGAAGGTTGAGCTTAGTAGAGAATGTTTACTTACATTATTTACCTGGCAAGAGCTCTCTGGCCCGAAGCTCTACATTGAGAAGCACTACAATGAGCTCTACATTTAACAAGTACCGTGAACAAGCACACAGTAGCCCGTGAGGGCTGTTTTTAAAGTGTATCATTTCCTGAGAAACCTCGATCGGAGAATACGTCCGTACTGTATGGTCCAACATATGGTCCCACAGCACACATGAGTGTCATTATGCCGGCACCACCCCCAACATACACATGCACAAACTAAAGACGTGTATGGCTCCGGTGATGCTGCCTCCTCCAGCGAATCTTGTTTCCAGTGAGCGAGGTGAAACGAGTTTGTCATCTCGCTGCTCTGGCCGGCCACCCATGCTTTGTCGAACGGTGGTCATGGCTAGGCACCTCCGAGGGCGAATTCTTGGACATCTGGTACTGATATGAGCGTGCGCGGCTCATCAGTCAGAAACGCACAGCGTGGTGGCCCGACGTTCGTAATCTGCGGAAGCTTGGAATTGTGGCTTTTACTAGTGCACGAAAACGCCACGTGTCACATCTTCACGCCGACTCGAAGAACAGTGGTGCTCTGTCGAGTAATCACAACCACGCACCATTCAGTACATGAAAACAGGCAGAGCATCTGCACACCGCTGCTTATCAGGAGAAAGTGAGGCAGCAGCCTTCCTTCCAATCCCGCGGCCGCGGCAAAGGGGTGGCTCATTAAACGCAACAGCACTCGAAGAACAAGACAATAAGAAAGACTTCTCTTTGCCACGAGCGTGCACTCAACAGGCTACAGTTGGCTACCCCATATGTGGTGGACTTGCGTTTGCATCACCATCAATGTGCTCAAAGAACAAGAGGAAGGAGACTTCTCTGGCCCGAGAAAGCGCTCAATTAGCTACAGCTGGTCAAGCTAAATGTGGTCTTGCTTACGTTATACCAACCGACGACGATAGGATACGACCACAGCATAGACAGCCAGGGTCCCTAAAGAGTTTGGACTCGCTCGCTGGATTTCGTGCCGATCGCTTGTGCCCCCGCGATCTCCGACGACAGCGCAGCTCTGGTCGACTGGGCTCACCGTGCGCCAACTCCTGACGCTGACAAGAGCTCTCACCGAGTGGTTCCTGTCCTCGGACTCCTCCGACCGTGTCCATCTGTTCTATCTTCTCCTCACTTCCGTATGTGGCTGCGCCTCACTCTCTCCTTCTTTTCTCTCGATTTATATGCCTTTTAATCCTATCATTTTATTCTCTCCTCACCCCCACCCCTCGTGAGCTACTGTTGAGGTGTCCTTCCCTTGTGAGACAGTTATGGGGCTCACTTTTCTCATCTTTTCAATTAGAAACCACTTCTTCTCCTAAAGTGTTCCTTACTTAAAAAAAGTGCACAAGGTGACCCGGGTTTGCGAAAGAAGCTAGTTTCTTGGCCCCATGTAGCCCCCCCCCTTCCAGGTAGATTTAATTGCGTTTGCTGGCACTCAACGTTACTGAGTAAACGAATAAATGAAATTTTATTTTTTCCAGCAAAACGCGATAACAGAAGCAGCTAAAGTGCTTAAAGCATGCGATAAAGTTCTCTAACTCCGCTCGCTAATGTATTTGTGTCAGTTGATTGGTGATGCAATAAAATATTTTAATGAAGTCGTCCTTTGATTACTTGAAAGAGCGCTTCAGAGCGTCATCAAAATGAATGTTCATCTTATGATCTCGCTTACTATCTTATACCCCTGTCGCACTGGATCTGTGGCAGGGATATAAGGTCCAAACGTCATTAGGTTCTTCTTCGCTCAAGGCAGATGTCTGTGGCCCTAAATGGTTGTTCCTCTACATACGTTGTTGTGACCTCTGGTGTACCACAGGGATGAGTCTTGGTCTTTTATTTTTGTTGTTCGTAAATGATATCACTTTCGGTATCACATCATCATTTAGAAGATAGAGAGAGAGATAAAAATGCAAGGAAAGGCAGGGAGGTTAACCAGACGCACATCTGGTTTGCTACCCTGCACTGGGGAAGGGATAAAGGAGAGAAAAGAGGTTGCAGAGAGATGAGAAGGTACACACAATCACGAGCACACTCGGGGAGCACACACAGTCTACAGGTGGTCGCTCAGGTTTGTTGACTTTAGGTAAAGTAGCCGTACTTCAGTTGCTTTCTGCGCAACTGAGGCATATGCCCAAGGTCCTAGTATCTTCTGCACACAAAATGGTCCAGGGTCAAGTTGATTCAAAACCATCCGGGGCTGGCATCGCTGTGTGTTGTAGCAAGCGCAGCTGCACAGGATGTGTTCGATGGTCTTTTCAGCTCCGCAGTATCGCATGTACGAGTGTCTGCCATACCAATGCGAAAGGAGTACACCTTTGTAATTGCAACACCCAACCAAAGGCGGCATAACAGTGTCGCATCGGAGCGGGAAAATTGTGATGGTAGCTTTAGCTTGAGCGAAGGATCCAGTTCATGAAATTGACACCTTTTGAAGCTGGTAGACGACCAGAACGTGCGTGTGAGATCTCGAGCCAGCAGGTAAAGTTGTCTTGCTGCATCATTCCCTGATAGAGGAATCGGGACTACACGGGTTCCTTCATCGGCTGAGCGGGCTGCATCATCGGCTAATTGATTTCCGGTAATACCGATATGTCCACGCAGCCATTGATATATAATATTGTGCCCTCGTGCTAGAGCTTCATGATGGCAACGTCTTATTTCTTGTACCATTTGGTCATGACTCCTCCTACGCATGGCAGACTGCAAACTCTGAAGCGCTGCCTTCGAATCACAGAATATGACCCATTTTCCTGGAAGTTCTTGAACGATTTATTGTAAAGCAGTCCTTACAGCAGCAATCTCTGATGCCGTAGATGTAGTCATATGCGACAACTTAAACTTGATTGTCATTGCTGCAGCCGGAATTACAGCGGCACCTGATGAGCTGCTGGACGAGACGGACTCATCAGTGTATATCTGCGTTCGGTCTAAGTACAACTCATGTAGTAATAGCAGTGTTGCTTGCTTCAATGCTAATCTGGAGTGATTGCTTTTCTTTTTGATTCCCGAAATTTCTAGACGTACTTGCGGCTGGTCGAGGCACCACAAAGGACATGCCATTCTCGCATCTGGCGTATATCCTGATGGAATGCTGTTTAGGTGCTTGGCTATGACGTCTGAAAACGTAGCACGTGGTCTTCCGGAGGGTAGAAGGTCCAAGTGGTGGTCGTGGACACGGCTAGCATGTCGAATGTGCGCTCTGAGGCAATCCACAACTCTATATGTCCTGACCGGATGGTCTTTGGCAAGCATGATTTTGGCATAAGTAGAAGCGCATCGGGGCAGTCCTAGGCAGATAGGCAGCGCCTGACCCTGCAAACTCTTCAATGAATGAGTATTGGATTTGCAAGTGTAAGTCAGTACCGGTAAGCTGTAGCGCAATAGACCCAGAAATAGGGCCCTGTACAGCTGTAGCATGGAGACCACAGAAGTTCCCGATGCTTTCCCGCACATGAATTTCATTATATGCACAATAGATAGCAGTCTCTTCTTCAAGTACGCACAATGTGGGCTCCACGAAAGACTTGCGTCGATTATTATGCCCAGGAAACGATGCGTCCGTGCATATTTGACACTCTGCCCATTGATGTAAACAGGGTATGGCGTCATTGGTTTGCGTGTAAATGCCATCAACGCGCACTTCACGGTTGGTATAGTTAGGCCTCGTTTCTGAAGGTAGGCTGTTGTGAGGGTTGCGGCCCGCTGTATTCGTGCACGCACCTGAGGGCGAGTAACTGTAGCACTCCAGAGGCAAATATCATCGGTGTATATGGATAGGCACACCGACTTTGGCAGAACCTTCACCAGACCAATGAGGGCAACATTGAACAATGTGGGGCTTAAAACACCTCTCTGAGGTACTCCGCAGTAGGTGTAATGTTCAGCAGTTGTACCTTCATATGTTTGCATAAAGAAACCCCTCCCAGTTATATAAACTTTTATCCATTGAAACATTCGTCCACCAATGCCCATTGCTGCGAGAGATGTGAGGATGGCATCGTGAGCTACATTATCATAGGCACCCTTCACGTCAAGAAAGAGGGCCACTGATATGCGCTTGCGACTTTTTCCTTGTTGAACAATGTCGATAAGTCAAGGACACAGTCGATGGAAGAGCGGCCCCGACGAAAGCCTGCCATGCAAGAAGGGTATTTGGTGTATCGTTCCAAGTACCACTCGAGACGAAATAGAACCATTCTTTCTATCACTTTTCCGAGGCAGCTTGCGAGGGCAATAGGGCAATAGGGCGCTGTCAATTCCAATGGTGATTTTCCCGATTTCAAAAGTGGTATGAATCGACTTATTTTTCATTCTCGGGAACACTGCCGCTGAGCCAGGAGTTGTTGAAGCATGTTAAAAGTTCTTTTCTGGCTTGTTGTCCAAGGTGTCCCAACGCATTATAAGTAATACCATCAGGACCTGGCGATGACATGCGCTTAGAAGCGACTAACGCACCTTCCAGTTCTTCCATGGTGAATGGAATGTCCATTTCTGGTAATCGCGTCTCAGGAACGATCACGGCGTCGATGCTCTCGTTCATAGTATTACTGGCGACTCTCGTGCACAATTCTTCAGCCACCTCGAGTTCTGTTTTTCCATGGAGTTCCAAAGCTTCAAAAGGGTGCCGTTGTTGCGGAGAGGAGCGAAGACCACGAACTGTTCTCCAAATTTATGACAGCGGTTTATGAGGGTCTAGATATTCGCAGAATGCTTTCCAACGTTCACTCTCCAGCTTGTAAATGCGTCGTTGAATCTTTTTCTGGAGCCGCCTTGCTCCCCTCAGATCGTAAATTGATCTTGTGCGTCTGTATCGTCGTTCAGCACGCCTTCGTATAGCTCGTAATCTTTCCAGTTCGATGTCAAACTGTGTTATGTTAGACGAAAATGGTAATTTACATTTGGACGCTTGCATAGCTTCCGCTATGGTATTTTCCAGGCTGCAGGCGAGGCCTTCTTGGCAAGCGTCCTCAACATGCGATGTAAACATCGACCAGTCAGTGCCAATTACAACATCGACAGAGAAATTTTTTATGATACCAGCGATCGTCACATAGGTGGGTATGTGATCACTTCCATGAGTCTCAATATCACAAAACCATTTAACTTTGTGAGAGAAGCACCATGACACCAATGTCAGATCAAGGCAACTGCCATACGTGAGACCACGCAGATATGTGGGGGTACCATCGTTCATGATCGAAAGGTCGTAATCGGAAGCGAATGTAACAATGTTTCGGCCCCTGGCATTCATCGTAGTGCTCCCCCAAAACATGTGATGGGCGTTGAAGTCACCGGTGATAATCTAAGGCCCATTGGTCCTCATTGGGATGTCTTTTAATCTGTCGCAGTCAAATCGCAATGACGGAGATATATATCCACCAATAAGCGTGAACGAAACTGCATTCTTCTTTACACGAAGACACACGTACTGAATGTCGTTATTTGAACTTATTGAGTGCGAAAGATAAGTCAAGTTTGTGCGAATCTAAACAATTACTTTGCTTCGTTCTTCGCAAGCGGCTGAACAAAATCTTCCTAACCGGACAATCAATAAGGCGTTGATGCGTTTGGTTCACATATGACAAGTATAGGAAATATATTGGCCCGAACAAATTGGCGAAAGTCCGAGATACGGGACTTCATGCCTCTAGAATTCCACTGAAAAATTGACGCACTTTTAACTTCAGTGCGGAAGATGAGATTTTGTTGAGCCATTGTGCTTATACGACATGAGCAAGAACTGGATTCAGTGCATCCAGTATTTGCAGCGCACTCTTAGCAGACGGAGATTGTATGCTGCTCAGTAGCGTGCGAATCGTGGCAATTAATGATTGCACGATTGCAGTCACTTGCCTGTCTTGGTTGGAAAAATCTCGAACCGGGATCGCGGACGGGCCGTCATGAAACTCCTTTGGTTCGCTTGATGCTGCTTCCCTTTGAAGTGCAGGCCACTCTGTCGCAGTTAAGGTATGCTCACTGGATTTGTCCTTTACAGCCTTTCCCACGGCATGTGGTCTGGGAGGCAGAGGAGGTGGTACTGATGAGCGATCTGGCAAACGTGTCAAGGAGGTAGCGAGCGTCCTTGAAGACCGACGTCGACGTGAACGACGCCTTCTGACTTCAGCTGCGGCTTCTCGATGAGATGAGTGATCACGAACCATCTCCTTCAAGATGGCAATTTCCTTCTGAATCCGCGGGCCGTCCTTCGATGTGGCCTCATGGGATACATTGCAATTAGAGCATTTGTTGACAGTTGCGACGCACTTATCCGCTTCATGGGGCTCGGCGCAGCGGTGGCATATCACCGATTTCTCGCAGACGCTGCTCACATGTACAAGTTCATGCATTTACGGCACTGGAGAGGCTTTGGAATGAAAGGCCGCACAGCATGTCTTAAGTACGCCACCTTCACATGAGAGGGGAGTGATGTGCTCCTAAACGCAATCTTCACACAGCGAGACTTGCCTAGCTGGGTGACATCAACAATTGGAGTATCAGTTGTTGACTTGACAAGAAATTGTGAGTCATTATTGGAAATAGCCACATCTATGTCGTAGATCACGCCGGTTACTACATCCTATCCCAAGGGAACAAGAGAGCACACCTGCTTGCCGTCCAAGTCAGTTACACTGCGCAGAACGCCCAACGCACTTGCGTGCAAAACGTCCACAACCACTATATTCTTTCTGGCGTTCACTCTTATGTCCGTGATCTCATTTGGCACGAGCGTTTTCAGAGACCTCAACACAGACTGTCTGTTAAGGCGTTTCATGCTGACGGTAGGAAGTGCAGGCAGAAACAGGATGGTATAAGTGTTCGATTTTGGCGCTTCACTTACAGTTTGAATAGTTGAGGATGAGGATGTCCTCATGTTCCTCCCCTTCGTTTTGCGGCTCAGCACAGGTTAGAAACCGTCATATGAAGAGTCCTCACTGCTGAGATAGTAAGCATGAGTATCTTCACTGTCGCTGTGACTCGCTTGTGCCATCCGCTTCCTGGAGGCGGCCGCGGCTCACGCCGCCGGTGCCGGCAGGCGCCCGGGGTGGTCTACATCCATCCCCTCCAAGGGAGCAGCGAAAACTGATCAACAGACTTAAATTACAACTGAAATACGGCGGAGTTAGCAGAAGTAGCTTCTATTCAAAACACACTTCTCATCATTTAGAATGTTTGCAGATGACTGTATATTATATAGGGCCATCAATAGTGACCTTGACAAATAAGCACTGCAAAATAATTTAGATTTAATTGCCGCATGATGTGAAAAATGGAAAATGTCGTTGAATGTGAAAAAAAGCGTTCACTTCATCTTTACCAGGAAACTCACGCACTACAGAAATTATTACACGATTAATAACAATAATCTTTTACATGTCACGGAATATAAATATCTAGGCGTATTTTTCACTGCTGATTTGAGATGGAATAAACATGTCACTTACGTTAGTTACAAGGCGGTAGGAACATTAAGTATTATGAAACGTAACTTCAGTAATTTACCACAAAAACTTAGAGAGCAGCTCTATTTTACACACGTTCGTAGTATACTGGAGTATGCGTGCGTCTGCTGGGACCCATATACTAAGGAACTTACTGAAAAATTGAAAAGTGCAGAATAGAGCAATTAGATTTGTCCTTGAAAATTACGACAGGATGCTTAGTGTGACAGAGAGCAGAAAAACATTAAATTTGGATCTTCTTGAAACCCATCGTTGAAACCTCAGATTGAAGTTCTTTCATAGAATTTATCATTCGAGAACAGGGATCATCAGGCAATTGTATTTTCAACCACCCAACTATGTTTCTAAAAGACGTGATCATCGTTTAAAAATACGAGAGATTCTTTTTGGGTGTAACGCTTTTCGCTACTCTTTCTTTGTCCGCACTATAAGAGAATGGAACACTCTGCCACCGGATATAGTCTCTATTGATTCTAGTGATGAATTTTTCCATGCTTTATGAATGTTTTTTCATGTGTTTGATCATATGTACTGTATACACCCTGCTGCAGTGCCTTATGGCGAAGCAGGGATTTGATAAATAAATAAATAAATAAATAAGTAGGAATCAAATGAATAAATAAATAATTAAATAAATAATTAATAGGTTCAAGCCTTATTCAGGGCAACGAATGTCATTGAACCCATGGTGCTGCTACGCAAGAAGAAAATTCAGCAGATCCCACGTACCTGGGCTGGAAGTCGACGTTATGCGAAGCAAGCTGAGGGAAAGTGACCGTGTTCCAATTTTTTATTGAGCTACACGTCGTGAAGTGATGCTAAATATATGTACAAATGTTACACGCACAGACATATGTTGAAGAGTGGCTGATGTTTATATAACCAGCTGTTTGCACTTGCGAAATGATGTTGGCATGCGTATTAGCAACACCAGAAGCTGATATGAAGCGCTGATGCTCGCGAAGATGCTGGCCCTGGACACTGCTGCCTAAATCAACTTCAGCGCATAACAACTAACCACAATTGACGCTAACCGGACGTGACGACTGTATTGAAGGAGTACATATGTGATGTTTATAAAATTGGGTACGCAGAACTGCAACTACTAATAACGTTTCACGATGATTAACGTCTATTTGAAGAGTATTTTCAAAACTTGGCGTAAAATGTGGTAAAATGTGGTAAAATGCTTCATTGCCACGCAGAATGCTTTGGTTTGATTCCAGTTGGGACGCTGACATTTATTCTTTTCATTCGTAGGGTCCACGCTACTGATGTCGGGTATTTCTTAACGCTCGCGCGTTAAAATTTCCCATGTGCCAAATTGCCAAATTCTCGTCGTTCTTTGGTAGATAATGAGTATTAATCACCTGTGCCTCAAACCCACATACCAGAGGCACATACCCGCCCATGGTTATGTGCCACTGTCTGGTGGAAATTGTTTGATGACGTACGCGATGGGATTTTGACATTATTCTTGTCTTGACCAGCATGTCTTATTCGTGAAACTATTTTACCCTCCCATGCTAATTTTGGTTCCCACCAATTTAGGGGGTGACGACGAGATCACCCAAACGTAAGTGGCTAGACAGACAGATAGATAGATAGAGATAGAGATAGATAGATAGATAGATAGATAGATAGATAGATAGATACGCTCAAAGTCACTGAAGTTCGATGAAAATGCTTCGCATTTAAAAGTAATTCCATTCGTTCATGACATCAATGTCAATAATTCAGAAAGAAATGACCGGAAAGTTGAGGTAGGTAAATGTGAAGTGACAGAAAATGAAGTTATTAATTTTAAAACACATGCTAAAAGAATTCACTAAATGAACAAGCATTTACACTTTATATCGCAGAATATATGACCAGCACAAGCCAAGACGATCCACTTGGCCAGTAGCCAGAGCCGATTGAAGTAACACAATATACACGCTGTGATGATAAAAAATGGGAAAAGTAAAGAGGGATGTCTGTTTAGGTTTTCTAAAACGAGAAGTAACAGATAAACATGCACACTTGAGAGCGTTTGGTCGCTTTGAGACATGGTGCCTCACGCATTCATGCTTGCAAACAGCATGTAACGGAACTGCCGTAGCTTTATGAGAGCAGACGTCTCCGCCTGGGCTTATTCACGCTCGTGATGCTCATGCCATTACCACAGGTCGATGTATACGCGTGCACCGCGGCTTCTGTTTGTTCATATCGGGACTGACGACCCTGTCGGACAAATACCAGTTGGGTGGAGAGTAGACGTTTAGCGACAGAATCCTGTACTCTTGTGCTCTTTAAAATCCGGACCCTAGTGCACCCTTCAACCGCTAAGTGCATACTTATTCATGTTTTTTTACATACACACGCACGCACACAAACACGCACGGAGTAGATATAGGACCAGCGGGTGCTATTGTCGCTGAATAGGCTCGTTTTTGTCGGGACACCTGCCGAACAAAATGCGTTAAAGGGGCCCTGAAGCACTTTTTCAAGTAACCATGAAATAAATTCACTTGGAGAGTTTATTGCTACATGAATTCAAAGCCACAAAAATTTCAAGAATCCGGCCAGTGCGAGGGGAGTTAGAAAGGTTTGTCTCATGCTGTATTTCAATCATCTCTTTTCTCATCCCGATGAAAGCGCTGGAAGGTAAGCAAAGAGAAGTGGCAGACGCCGCGCCTCGTGAGCTCGAGCACTTTTTTTTCTTCGAATGCGCGGCTTTTCCCAGTGTAATCGCGCGCGCACGCGTGGACAAGAAGCGGCCTCTCACGCCTATCTTGGTAACTTGATTTTTTGGTCACAGAGGCACAGACAACTTTTCGCTCACAACCAACGGGGCCGGCGCTGGTGGCGGGTTTTCTGCAACACGAGGCCGTTAATGCTAACGCGTTCAAGTGATAGATACCCTAAAAACGCAGCATTATAATTATGTTTGCATGAATGCTGGTCAAACTGAAAATGAAAAATACCACCTTTTAAGTCGTCTCTGCTTTAGCGAATACACATTTGGTTCGACCGCAACAGCGAATGTGTTTCTCAACCTCATTCGATTAGAATGAAATTGTATCTCTGTGTAGCAGCCACATATTGTCATAGATACGAATGCCATTTAATTCGAATGGCATTAAAACGTGCAGTGTGGCATGGTTGTTATCAATACTTACTCTGTTTTCCTCTCATCTGAGTCACAGAAATTTTAGTAAACATTCTCATATAATTTTAACTGAGCTGTTCGGTCTCCTCAAGTCTTCCAAAATTTTTTGTCTCCTCTTTTGTTTGTTGGCATGACATTTTTGTTTTTCCCAGCCTACCGAATTGGAAGCCATGCAGTGTTGCCAGGCTGAACAGACCAGAAATAGCCAAGAAATCTGAAAAAATAGCATCAAGTAGCCTACTTGATTTTGGGGCTGTAAAAATAGCCAAATGTAGCTCCGCTTGAGCAATGATATTTGCGATGCTATTAGTTTAAATACTAAACAGCAGCACCCATTAGCGGCTATGCAAATAGTCACAGCATGAACCCTTCAAAGCCATAATTACCTCGATTAAAGCGTAACTTGATGGGACTTGCTCACTCGATTCCGTGCCGACCGGTTGTGCCCTCGTGATCTCCGACGTCAGCGTAGCTCTGGCCGACTGAACTCGCCCTACGTCATCTCCTGACGCCAACCTCCGACGACAGTGTAGCTATGACCGACTGGACTTGCTCTACGCCACCTCCTGACGCCGACAAGAGCTCTCGCAAGTGGTGCCCAGTCCTCGGACTCCTGTGATCGTGTTTTCATCTTTCCTATCTCTTCTAGCCCCTCTATATGTCTATGCTCTCTGGCTTACCACCTCACGCCTCTTTCTCTCTCTCAACACCTTTATTCCTATTCTTTTAATCCCTCCTCACTCCCATTCCTTATAAGCTACTGTTGACGTGTCGCTCGCTGAAGCAGACAGTTACGGGGCTCACTTTTCTCTTCGTTTCTCTCTTAGAACCACTTAGTAGTAGTAGTAGTAGTGGTAGTAGTAACTTGATGACTAGCAGTCATAGCATGCAGGATGAATTTTCTTGGTGCAGCTGATAAAGGGAAAGAAAAAAACGGCCGAGCCAACCAATAAAAAGCAACAAATCGCTTACTCCCAAGTGATATTTATTGGCAGATTGCATCAAATATAGTCTTACGCAAAGATGCAAAAATATAAAGTTTTTATATATGCGTATATAATATATAAAAGCATTTGAAAATAAATATAAAACCCGTTATATGTGCGTGCTCTGTCTGTTTTTGTATACCGGCTTAGCGATTTCTTTTTTTCAGTGTGAGCGAGACCAGTGAAGAGGAACTAGCTCACCGAATCTTCAACGACAGTGGAAGTCCTGGCGCTGTTGCAGAAGGGACACCTTCTTCAAGGGTAAAGTGGTACTTTTCTGAAAGAGCTAGATGTACCAACCCCGTAAAAACAACAAAGTGAGTACTGTATGAGTGCGCTCTAACTTATAGTTCTCGGATTAAAACACAAATCGCCGTCACTTACGTGATCGTTTGCCACGTTATAGAGCAGTACAAGCAATTTATATTTCTAAGTTGCAGTCAGCACCTAATCTTAAGGAACAACACACAATTTGTCGGTCACCCCATTTACAATGTCGATGAGTGCTTCCTGGATGCAGAGCGTTTAACTTGTCTTGTGCACTTCCAATTACATGTAAACGTCACTTTCAGGATTAAAGGAGCACTGACGTCAAATTTCAAAATTAGGTTGTGCCCATCATTCGATCGCTTTGTATGCATAGGCCTGCTTGGCCAAACTTCAAGGACATTCCGTCGCGTGGAAGTTTTTTAATTCGATGTAAAGAACGTAGAAAAGCTAAGGAGAAAAAAAAATCGCCCGCAGCTTCCCTCGGGGGAACACTGAGGAGGATGCGGAGCATATAATTGGTTAACGGGGTGTTAAAGTGCGACTTACTTGGGTCGATGGCTAAATTGGTTAACGTGGTTGTAAAATGGGGTGTTAAATTGCGACTTACTTGGGTCGATGGCTAAATTGGTTAACGTGGTTGTAGGAGGGGGTGTTAAATGAGTGAACACGTACACACGTATGCGAAAGGACGGCGCTGGTCGAAGGGACGTCGATCATTGTGTTTGTGGATTTGTTGGAATTCATTTCACCGCGACCTTGGACGTCGACGCGCCGTACAAACCAACCGACGAGCGGCAACTGAGTGAGCGAGCGCCGACCTTGAGTATATATACAGCGCGACGGCGCATGCACTGTCAGCTGTTGAATGTTCTCGAAGGAGAAGCGCGCGCGCGGCACAGATGGCGACGGCGCGACGGCGCATGCGCTGTCAGCTGTCGAATGTTCTCGAAGGAGAAGCGCGCGCGGCACAGATGGTGGGCGACGGCGCGACGGCGCATGCGCGCGCGTCAGCTGTCGAATGTTCGAGAAGCGGTGCGGACGGCGCGGACGGCGCACTACAAGGCGCGAGTATAAGATGCTTCCGCATCTACAAAACTGAAAATAGACTGTCCTACGAGATCGACACTAGTGCTACGTGTTTGGTGTGATACAATCCACAAATACCATCCTTAGTGACGATATGCTAGTAGCAATGATTTAGACAATCTGAGTGTGTTTGGAGCCGACTCCACGTCATGCTCTCACTAATGGCTCTCCTTACTGTGTTGAAGCGTGTGTGCAATTCATCGTGTCGCATCGACTGTTGTGGCGTGTGCTCCACAGTGCGAGCGCGTCATTCAAAGTGACAATACGTGCCAATTCAGAAAAAGCGGGAATAGCGTGGCGTCTCATGCCTTTCCAAGCCACGAACCTCAACGCAGCCAGTGAGTTGACTTCGTACGCGCCGATGGACAAAGGGACTGCACGCCCAAACAGCCACATTTGCTCGCTTCACTTTGCGCCAAGCTGTTCCAGGGTAAATCGTGTGTTGGCGAACAAGGTGTGTTTCACTGGCATTACGAGACCCCTTCTCGAGGCCGGGGCTAAAAAAAAAAGAACTACCGTATTTACTAGCGTAATCCTCGCACTTGCATAATTCTCGCACCCCCCCCCCCATCGCCCAAGAAAAATACGATTTTTTTTTCTCGAGTAATTAATGCACCCCCGAAAACTGCCGCAATAATGTCGTCTGCTCCTTCTAGCCACTGATTATGATAGCGCGCGCCATCTGGCGCCCTGTCTTAAGCATCAACCGTTCTATTGCACGCATATTTAATCCAACCCAAGCCAGGCCGAAGTGGCCAGTGCGCGTTTCGGCGTGTTTTGTATGCTGTGTCGGTAATCTTGGGACGTTATGGGGTGATACTGAAGCTACACGGCTGCTTCAAGTTGCAAGTGATAGAACATGCGCTAAACGACGGCAACAGGGCCACTGGTAGGCCCTTCAGAGTCTACGAGTTTTGTGTTCGCCACTGGTGACGGCAGCTAAAAGCCACCAAGACGCGTTGGTCCTGCCGTGGAAAGCGTATGCCCGGAGTCGGGACTCTCCTGGTTTGGCGCAAAACTGGATCTGACGTTGCCATGGGGAGGTACTCCCTGCCCCTAGACAGGTACTGTTGTAGCTTGGGAGAGATTCGACAATTCCTCGGCCTTGTCCCCAGCCCAGAGAACACCTACCAGTTCCCAGCTTGCCAGTCATCAGTCACAGTCAAGCTTCGTCGGCCTTGTCTTTGCATGTGGAGGCTATGCCTTCTTTCAGGGTACGTCCGCTTTGTGTGTCATGATTGGATTACTGCACCGAAGGGTAGCCCCTATGTTGGGCCTCCTGGTCTTGTACGCGAGGAGGCAGGCCGCGTCTGTTTGGCGCCTGGCGCCGAGCGGCGGCCCCCTCTCCAGGGTATGGCCTTCTGCCCGAAACAAAAACTTTCCCCTCACACGACCCTGGGAGGGAAGACATGCCGGGACAGTCGTATGGATGATGATGGGTTGATGAGTTATGTGTGACTCTGAGACAAAGCGCCTTCGGCGCCGCGTTTCGTTCCTATCTGACAACGGCATGCCTTCTTTGCGCGGCGTGGTGATTGGCCACAGCCAAGTGAAATTTATGTTCAGGAGTCACCTTCTCTTGAACGTGAACGCGGAGCCTCATGAGATATGCGACAATATTGGAGTACGTATTATTATTTTATGCTTGGCGTGAGTTGCTCAAGGTTGCATTTTCTTTACATTTCAGAAGTTAGTTTTACAACTGCAGCACAAAGTGGTCCCTATTGTCTACGTCTTCAAGGTGCTCCCTCGCTGCTTCA
This sequence comes from Rhipicephalus annulatus, assembly GCA_013436015.1. Lineage (NCBI taxonomy): Eukaryota > Metazoa > Arthropoda > Arachnida > Ixodida > Ixodidae > Rhipicephalus > Rhipicephalus annulatus. Next base: position 580,028 of record WOVY01010274.1, on the reverse strand, counting down.
ATTCTGAAGACGCCGATTCGGAGCGCAACAACAACAACAACAAAAAAGCGCGCTTGCTGAACCACAAGCTCACAGCTGCGCTAAAGCGTTGGCCACGTGTTCGCATAATGAAAGCCGAGGTAAGCTTGCGCAGGCATGAAAATGCCGTACCGTCGTGGTCGGCACGCAGCTTTTTAAAAACACGATTTAGCCGCGCTAGTCGCTCATTGTTTGTGGTAAAATGACGTAATAGGGGTATTTAGGATTACAATGCCGACATGTGGATCACGACCGGCACTGCCAACAGACCCGAATAAAGCGGAATGTAAAATAGCGAAATGAAGGTACTGGTACAAAGCATGTCAAACGCTGAAGACATTGGTAACAACATTTGACATGCTCTTAGCCAGAGTCTCATCTATACGCGTCTGCTGTTGGGAGAGCCGGTTTGTGCTATTTGTGTTGCACGGGAAACCAAATCATTCTAGTGCAAATCACATAACTAAGGTAGTTCATTTTACTTTTGTTGAAGTGAATTCATGTCTTTAGTCTTCAAAACGAAGGTAGGTCAGTAGTCATATAATGATTGGCTCAGCAGAGAAGTCTTTTGCAACGAATTCAAGACTGCTGGCAATATCCTTAATGTTAGCTGGTTTTCACCTTTGTTTGAGACGTTCCATTTAACAGTGCAGCATGTATCAATCTGTGGAGAGTTTAGTGCAGATGGTTTTATTCACACGTTTTTACTTACGTGGCACTGCTCTTGGGTTACATACACAAAGCAGCTTTTACCAGTTGCCTGTGAAAGCCCACCACCTGTGGCAGCCTAATATTTACAAGGTGGTCAAACTGGGCATCAGAAGTATTGGCTTTCAAGCATTCCATGGACATCTAAAAGAAGACTGAGCTTGCCTTTTACCAGAATTGCCTTCATATTACTTCTTTCTGGAGAGTGTCAGTTGAAGAGCTTTACTTCGATGCTGTCACGTGGGCTTCGAGAAAGTTTCGTTCGTGAGCTCCATATTTTCATGACAACAAGGGCTTTGTAGAAGCTTTGCCATGTAATTGAGATTACAGAGATTGACTTCCCTTCATCAGGCTCAAAAAGGCCATTGAAAGCAGCAACTTTGAGTGTACTTTAGCTACAGCTTGTTATCATGTTTAACTAACACTACAAACTTGACCACTATGTAAGAACTTGTTTTTGGAAGAGTTGGTGGGAAGTTATCATGATTTTAGCGCTAAATAGATGAACTCTTGTAAGAGTAAGAACATGTGCTTTTTAGTTCTAAAATCACAATGTTGAGGTGATAACTATACTTGCATATACTGCAATCTACAAAAATATAGAGTAAAAAGGGTCTTTTTGTCCCACGACAATAATCGTCATCCGGCTTGCTTGCGTTTTATTTCTTAAAGAGACCTGTGGTTGTGATGGCAATCGGCTTAATGCATCGATGTTCTGATAGTTTTTGCCATATGCCTGTAGATGATGATGCAGTCATACGCCGTTAACTTGATGCACCATCTGGTCATTCGTGGAGAAACAACTTGAGTCCTTGGCTTTTGTAGACCCAATATGCCGACCAGTGGTTGATTCTCAGTGGCGAAGTCACCTTTCTACCCTCAGTATACTTGTGGGCTGCAAACAACACAGCAAGGCCTTTTCTGTCCAACTGAGCGTAATTGCGTTCGGCTGGCCCTAGAGTCCAAGATGCAAACGATATTGGCGCCTCTCTATTCCGGTCATCGCATTGAGATACAACAGCTCCTATGCCGTATGGTGAAGCGTCACATGAGACAATAAGCTCCATCTGTTCGTCGTAGTTTGCCAGTACAGTCTGACTGAGAAGAAATTGTCTTAAGATTGTCAAATGCTCCCATCTCCACTTGACGTCCTTCGGAAGGAGCTGGTAGAGACAGCTGGCAACTGTTGCCCCGTTCTTCAAGAATTTGTCGTAGAAAGCCAGCATCCCGAGAACTTGAAGACACTGTCCTGACCAGATGCGTAAGAGATTGTTGTCAGTCTGAAGCTGTGGTGGGTCATCTGTTAATGTGGCGTTGAACATGGCCTCACTGATGAGTGCGTGCAGGCTGCACCCGAGTCGACTTCAAAATCCAAAAACTTGACAATCTAAGAACTTGACAATCAAGAACTTTCTTGACTGTTAACTACTTTTCTGCAAACATCCGATGGAGGCGGAAATGTTGTAGGCCCGTGTGCTCAGATTTGGGTGCACGTTAAAGAACCCCAGGTGGTCTAAATTTCCGGAGCCCTCCACTACGGCGTCTCTCATAATCATATGGTGGTTTTGGGACGTTAAACCCCACAAATCAATCAACTTTTCTGCAAACAGCCATTGCTGGACCTGCTCATTCTGAAGACGGCAAACGAAACGATCACGCAGCATTAGTTGTCTGCCGTAGTGCCTGTGCTTGTCCCAAAGTTGCATTCTGCTGCTAGCGTCTTGAGCGCCGTGGCCTAATCACTGACTCAGTGAAATTACTGAATCAACTACAGAAAAGAACAAGTTCACAGTCGTAGCTCAGACATTCAAGTCACGGTCAGCTTGCGTTCAATGCAAGGCCCGCACACGTGCTACAGCTGTAGGGCAGTTGCGCGCGCATTTTGTTGTTGTCGTCAACCAAGGCGACATGTCACTTGCATATACTGCAATCCGAAAGTATTTCAAGTAAAAAAGGTGTCTTTTTGTCCCATAACAATAATCGTCATCTGGCTTGCTGCCGTTTCTTTTCCTGAAAAGACTGCGCTGGTCACTTTTTTATCAAGCATCCTATGTCGCGCTGACAGCGCGTATGCATTGGTGACCGGGTAGTGCCAGGCTTACGGCGATAAGACAAGGAAAGAAACAAAAGATAGATGAGGTATATTGTTGTGGTGCAAAAATACGCCCTTATAACTCTATCTTTTTTTAGAGTGTATACTTAAGCAGTCCATATATAATCTGTCTTGATGACTGAAGGGCAACAAATAATTGCCTCTGGGACTGAAAAAACTGTCCCACTCACCCACCCAGTGATCCTCCCCGAAGGCAGGGTCACCAGCTGCGTGGCTCTTGGGGTTAGTCTAAAGTAGGGGACCGCAACCTTTTTGAAGTGGAGGGCCGCATTATGACATGAAGCTGGTGAGGCAGGGACCACACGTCTGAGCGAAGAGAGGGGGTGGTTAGAGAGGGGAAGGAAGTATGCTATGCACGTAAGGAGAAAAAACTTTTGCAAATTGACAATTATGTAATGACATACAAAGGTGGTATAGAAGTCATGTTTATTTTCAGCACTCACCTCACAGGTTTCAAGGTATAAACATAGGTTACAACAAAAAACTCATTTATCGTGACTTTAGATTCAGAACAATGTTAGCCAACTTGCGAATGCTATCTGCATCAAGGTCGTGTGAGCGACAGACTGAACATTGTGGAAGTGTTTCTAAGTTAGTGAAAGAGCAGGAAGGGGTGAGGGGAGGGAAGGAGAGGTCCTAATTTATGCGGGAGGCCGCATGTGGCCCGCTGGTTGCCGACCACTAATCTAGAGTATTTACCTTTGACGAAGTGCTGCATGCTTTTAAAATTGTATCCAACAATAAGGACCGAGTATCAGACTTGCACGGTCAACACTTGCGTGAATCGGATGTGCTGAATAGTTCACACCAGGATGTGCAATGCTTCCACTTTGCAGATTTTTCTGCCCATTTTGTGCATGTACGCTGAGTCTGGCTACAGCCATGTCTTTCACAACTTACAGTCCAAGAGCCTTGATGATTGCACTGGCCATTGTGTATCTGTTCAAAGCGTTTACTCTGTTAACGCTGATCAAAACAACCTAATTCTCTCTCTTTTTACTGTAGGAGCACTGGAGTCTGTCGATAGTAACTACGGCAATACGTGGGACTCGTGACACTCGCGCATTATATATGTGAATTTTCACCTTGTCCTTGTCAATAGCACCTTTTAGGTATCACCCGAAGTCGTCCTCATGGTTTTCGTGGCCTTATAGTATTTGTGTGTGAAGTCCCCTAGAGAGACAGAGAAATAACATTTATTTATACATCCAGTCTGTAGGAAGTCCCTGGCCTTACAGGGCGCGGATGTTCCCTATCTTAAGATTACGGCTATTAGAGTCCGATAATGTTAGAGCCTAGACCTCGAGGATGTTGTGCTCCGACTAGGCGACAGTTGCTCGGTGCGTCCACGCCCGTTAGACGGATCGTCGGCTCCTTTTCTCCGTTGCTTCGCCAAAGCCTCCTCAAGTCGCTGGAGGCTCATTCCTCTGTTGCATGCCAAGGTACGCTAGAGCACGAACAAGGTTGTGGTTTATGCCGCCTGCTTCAGCTTCATTCTCATGTGGCCTACAGGATGCAGTAAAGGACGTCTTCTGAGATGTCTTTGCCTTCTCAGCCTCAAAGGTTGATATCTTGGGCTTGACAGGATGACGCTAAATACACACAAATTAGGGCATAAAGTTTCTTCGCTCGATCGGTGACCATCTCAGTGTTGCAATATTTGCGCTATAAACTATGGCTGTGTTTCACTGTGGCCTGGAGACTGTCATTCTCATTCTACCAGTCCTCGGTTGTCTTTCGTTTTCTCGTCTCCAATGCAGGATTCTTTTCGTGCTTTGTACTGAGCCCCAGTTTGAGATGAATGTTCGACACAGCTAATACAAAGGGAGAGCCGGTATCAGGCCTTATGTATTCTTTCGCAACTAACTGTTCGTCCGGCCATGCTGTGTTCAGCCAACCACTTTTTACCTCTGTCAAGCATGACTACAGCCTTGCAAGCCTTACTCCCTGCCGGCGGCCACCTCATATACCCACTTAACTTTTTCTGTACTGCATTCACAGGGCTTTATAGTTCACTATCGAAAGTTTGAATTGCTGCATTAGAGATATATCGTGTCTTACGTGGACATACTGCACCATTCATCATGAAGGAGAAAATCTTTCTTTCAATTTATGTAATTTTTCCCCCTGTATGGCCTTGGTTTTTGAATGAGCTTCGAAGTTGCGCGATCGTCTAGTGGGAAGCGGATATGGTCACAGTGAGCTTTGTGTGCCCTTTTGTCTGGTGTGAACCGAGAATGCTGGCCCTCGTATGTCGCTGATGAGGGGACTTAGACTGGGTAAATTTAGTTCGTTTATTCGTGATCCGCACCCGGCGCATTTTGAAATCCGTCTCTCCCGGACCCTCCCCTCACATCTGTTAAAACACTGCGGCATGGGGTCTTTTCCAGTTAATTCACGAAGGTCTCGTGTGAGGGTCACGGTCCCAGCATGGTGCCTCCTCTGGCCTCTGTTAAGAACACTGCTGCACGGGGGTCTTATGAAGTTCATTAGCAGAACTCTCGTGCAAGGGTCACTCTTTCACGGTGATTTCCCTTAGCATTCTCCCACTGCTCACTTTTTTTATCCAAGTCACAGGCATCGCGTCGTTCAACCCGACAACTTTGCTGCAGTCTTGGGCAGTAACTAGTTGCTTGTAACGTGTTACTTGTAACTAGTTACTTTCCCCAGTATTTTTCAACGGTAACTAGTTACTTTTAGGTTAGAGGAACATGTAACTGTATGTACCACTGTTACTTTTTTATGCAGTAACAGTAGCGGAATGTACCGTTAGTTACTTTATTTAATTTTGTAAAAACTTAATTAGTAACAACACTCGTTAGAGGCCAATGCTAAGTGCTTTTGACTTTTTCGAAATTTGTTCACCACATTTTCTCCACGTTTAACTTTCCACACGAGGGCTCACTCATAGTTAAGAAGTCGCTGAGAGGAATATTCATTCTACAAAAAAACGGGGCGTACGACCAGGACACAAGAAGGAAGAGTAGACGCCACAAACACCGACAAGCAACTGAGGAAGCGCACAAAAGACGAAAAAGAAGGAAGAGACGAAAAACTTGTGCATGCCCATGTGCAAGGCTACACTATCAATCCGGCACACATGGCAAACTACGTGAAATATAATTGTTGAGACATTTTATTTCCTCTTTTTTCAATTGACGGTTGGCTTACGCATGCACTACCACTTATCTCTCATGTGCTACCACTAATTTGTTGCAAGCATTTTTCAGCTTCTACAGTTAACAGTAGGCATTTGTGATGTCTACTCTTCCTTCTTGTGTCCTTGTCGTACGCCCTGTTTTTTGTACAACGAATACGTACCAACTAGCTCAGATGTCTGTTATTGTAAGAGAGGAATATGTTCTCTGCAGAAGACCGTATTGGGAATTCACTTGTCAACTACATGTCGTACATCAATAATGTTGCAACTGAACAGCTTGCCAAGTTCACGTTCCACTTTATAGAGGGGGAAAGGCATATATGTTCTTTTTGACTGTTGAGCTGCTAGCTCTCTTGTTGTGCCAGGGGAGCCTCCTTCTGAAGCTTCTAACCGTGTTTGACAGACAGGTGGCTAGAAAATGGCAGCTTTAAACGGCTGAAAGTCTGATGTGCCATGAACTAGTGAATAAAGAAAAGGAGAATTTTAAAGGCTCTTTTTTGTTAGGCAAATTACAACAAACAGATATTACAAACAACAACAACAAACAGAATTACAACAAACAGATAAGCCAAGGAAAATATAGGGAATGTTATTTGTAGTCAATATAATGAAAATGCCAAGAAAGTAAAAAAAAACGGGGAAAGATAAGTTGCCGCTGGCAGGGACCGAACTTGCACTTTTCAAATAACGCGTCCAGTGCTATACCAACTGAGGCACTGTAATTTTATTTTTTGCAGCCTCTTTGTCGCTGACTGTAAAGGTATACTCCAACTTAATTCAACAATTCGGAAATTGACAGATGTTCCACCTCCTATGCAGGTGGCACCTTCAGTATACACTAGCAATAAAAACAAGAAAGAGGAAAAAATTAGTGGACTTCAATCAGTTCATCAGTCACTCTTCTCCTTGCAAACATCTGGCAAGGGGCCGCGGTTGCTAATGCAAGCCGATTCGTCATGGGAAATAAATGACTTTTTCAGAAGTTCCCCTCTCTCATGAGCCAGTGTCATGGCATTGTTTAGGTCAAAGCTACCTATACCCTGTCCAGCAGTGTTGAACAAACTCCACCTAAAAACGCGTTGTATGGTCGACTTCACCAACCTTTGCTTTCCTGGTACTTTCCTGGTCCTTTCCTGATCATTTGCTGCCAGTTTTATTGATGTAATTATGTCGCTTCGCAATCCCGCATCGTACTTGTAGATGATTCCATACTGATCGTTTCCAGGTGTGCGGTGTTTGGGTTTCGCGAACATGTGTCACAAATAATAGCGGGGCTTAAAAGCGGTTTCTATGCCCAGCGGACGCAAAGCTGTCTGAACAGCGTCTGACACACAATGAACAACATAGGGAATAGACTTGATTGATGTCGGCTCCACTCGTTACGCACTCCCCGTTCCTCTTCATACGTTTTTATTAAAAATATTCTACAATTTTGTATGCAAGCAGTTACTTATTTTATGTGGTGATTAAATAGTAACGATGTTACTTTTTCACAGTAACTAACTGTAACATTGTTACTTTTTACTGGTAACGTGTCCATGACTGCTCTGCCATCACTGTGTTGCATAAACGTCTCGTGATGCAACTGACCAATGTCTGACGTCCGCATTTGTTGCTTCCTGTAGAGGCTGAATAATGCACTTGAATCACAGAGGAAGTGCAAAGTAGGAATGTGCCACTCACTAAAAGCGCTGTTTTCTATCTGATTGCTGAGAAAGTATATTTCTTTTAAAATGCAATACCAAGCAGCCCAAGTAGCTACTATTTTGCAGAAAAAAACTAAAAGCCCACAATACCATGACCAGTATAATTCCTATCCATGCATTCATAGTCTACCCCAACGAGTGCGGGCTTGCCAGCCGACACAATGCGTCCACATTCACATAAGATCTACCCCTTCTGTGCATTATTGTGACATTAAACGTCTGTGATGCCAGTTCCCAGCACGTCACCCATGCCCTCTAAGCAGACGTCAAAGTGAGGAACTTTGGAGGATTATGGTCAGTCACCACTGTGACATTTGCACCAAAAAGCCACGTCTCAAGACACTGTAATGCGCATATGACAGCATAAGCTTCTCTTTCTGTCGTGGCTCAGTGGGTTTCGGTTGGTGTTTGCTTCTTGCTGAGAAAAGCCACCAGCAATTTCCTGTCATTTTCATCAATTTGAGCAATACATCCTCTTAAAGCTACGTCGGATGCATCTGTTGCCAGTATGTAACCATTGCTTATGCCAGCATGTGTCGGCATCCTTAATAACTGTTCCTTAATGGCTTCAAACGCTTTTTGCGCGGCATTGCTCCACGGTATTTGAAGTGGGACCCAACGCCCTGTAAGATTGTTTAGCGGTAGCACTAACGTAGAGTAAATAGACACGTAGTAACGGTAATAATTACATAGCCCGAGAAAGCTCCGTTCACGTTACTTCTGCGGCCGAGCATAGTAGCGCCATGTTGCCAAATTCTTTCCTTATATTCACTAACAGCACAAAAAAGGACGAGAACAAAACACAGATAAGCGCTGTGCTAGTCCATTCTTGCGCTGTTAGGAAATTTATTGGACCACCATCTTCCCAAAGTTTTGCATTCTACCTTATCTTATGAAACTATGCTGTGGCCCCATGTTCACTACCTTGTGTGTGTGTGTGTGTGTGTGTGTGTCTGTGTGTGTGTGCGCATCAACTCAAATTGACCTATGATTTCGTTCTTGCCTTAATGCATCACATTTTTTCTAATCACAGTATTTTTTTGCTCCCACAGCATCGTTTTCTCAACCATTCAAAAGAGCCACGACGTGAACTCTTCGCATTTGACGGCTACCGTTTAGACAGAGCCCAGGGCATCAATCAGCTCGCCAAAATCATCGTTGCTTCCCTTGTTCGAGACTTTGGACCCGGAATCCAGTCGCATGGGCGCAGCGAGCAAGGTGCCCGCTACAGGGTGCTGAAGTGCAGCCACTGCAACACTAAATGCCACAAATCCTGGAAATGGTCCGAATTTCTTCGCCTGCCTTCTCGTCATGGTCCAAGGCAGCTTTAGACTATCTTAACGTGTGAAGCAGCGCACAGAAACCAGACATGGAAGGGAGAATATGATTCGCCAGTTAAACCCACTGTACTTGCAACTAGGTTATTTTGAAGGGGAAAATGAAAGTGGTAACAGTGACATGCACAACTGCACCACATGCAAAACTTAATGCATTGTCATGAGCAAAGCTCTTCGTTGCAAGTGGTGTACTTGTGCATATGTGTATTACCTCCACCTTTTTTTTCCTTCAAAATAAGCTGGAGGCAAGTGCAGTGGTTGGCCTGTCAAATCATATTCTTCCTTATATGTCTACTTTATGTGTGCATCTTCATACGTAACATGCTCTGTCACAAATTTGCCCAGCCCAACTTTCAACTTCACTGAACTCTTACCCAACGGTCCTTTTCAGGGCCACCCATGTGTTGTCCGGCGGGTCCGAATGTTTCAAACCGTTACCATCTCAAGAGATTTCCTGGTCGGCTTGCCTGGCTAGGGATAGTTTTCTGTCAAGGTAAGGATGTGTAATGTGTATAATGTAAGCATTTCACATTCTTCCTGCATCCCTAGTTTCCTTGCAATAGCCGCTATTATAATGCCTCTTTTTTTCCCAGAAATTTCAGTAAGCGTTTTAGTATTCCTACTTAAAAAAACGGAACAGCATTATAGCTTCAGTATGAAACAGGCGTCCATCTTAATCTGCTTTATTTTTAACTTCATCCTTCTCTTCTTTCCTGCCCCGGCTCTCGTGCTTCTTCTTCTTCTGTCCCAAGGCTCATACCGCTTCATGCGTATAACTATCAACAGCTACTGCAGCTACAACAAGATGCAGGAAAGTTCGTATAGGCATACACAGTAGTGGCTGCATAGATCAAAACACCATTGTTGGAAAAGGTATTCTTAGGAATGTCTAATTTGTTTTGGTATAACCGTTTTGCTGGCCAAAGCTTTTAATACGTTTCAACAAAAGTTTTTTATACAATAGAATTTTATGGGCAATACTGATAGTTGGCCTAGTTGGTGATACATAGAATTTTAGTCATGAGTTCGCATAAATTCGTTAAAATTGCACGCTGGACGCGAATAGTCTATTTTCATTGAGTGATTACGCAACCACCAGCGATAACGCTGGAAGCTTCGATGGTTTACGTATAAAAGCAGATGCGCGTTACCGCTTGCCGATTTATGGACGGAGGCTGCTCTGTTCGCTGCCATCAGAGTACAGCGAGCATTGCTGTAGTGTGATTTTTGTTTCTTGGCACAAGTTCGCCAAATAAAAAGATTTGTTCTCAACCTGCCGACTGCTGCTTTTGTACAGTCACGGCCACATGACAATGTTGTTTGATATTTATATGCCAGTTTTATTTAAAAACTGTTGCCAAGGTGCCACCTTGTAGTTACTGCAGTATTGCAGCATGTAGTTACAAAATATTTATATAGTTTCACTTGCGGCTGTATACAACTTTGCCTCACTTTACATAGTTTTGTTATGCTTTTATCGCCTACAAGTAAACATAATCTTTCACTGTGAATAATTGTGTCGAGTAAAATGTAAAATTCTCAGGCTATTTAGCAAATGATTATAATAACCATTCCAGAGCTGCTTTAAAAACAGTCGCCTTGCCCCGCCGCCGTGGTCTAGTGGCTAAGGTACTCGGCTGCTGACCCCGCAGGTCACGGGATCCAATCCCGGCAGTGGCGGCTGCATTTCTGATGTAGGCGGAAATGTTTTAGGCCTGTGTGCTCAGATTTGGTTGCACGTAAAAGAACCCCAGGTGATTGAAATTTCCGGAGCCCTCCACTACGGCGTCTCTCAAAATCATATGGTGGTTTTGTGACGTTAGACCCCATATATCAATCAAAAACAGTCGCCTGAGTGCTCAAAAACTACTCAAATAGCATTTGATTCACATTTGTATTCCATTGGGTCCTAAATTTAATATTCATGCACCCTTTGCTTTGTGCAACACGTGCACAACTTTACTTGATGCCAGACGCATTGTATGAAGTGGGTAGATGCTAGGCATTCTTTTTACTGTCGTCATTATTGGGTCATCAATCGAAAAATGCCTCTTTGTTTAAGAATTTACTGTACCAACAGGCTCTATAAAAATATTAACATTTAATAATTTATCTAACAATATCAGACTTGGCAAAGTTCTTGATTTAACAAAGAAATTTTCCTTCTCTGGCGCCTGCCCATACCATTAGATATTTCATTCACTCTCATTTAAAGGACCCCTAAACTTCCTTCGATAATTTTTTTACATTTCAAGTAAGCGGTCATCACATTCAGAATGCCATTGCGGTCAACAATGCCAAACGTGACGAGACTAAAAGCGATGAACATGCCGCAAAATTTAAGAAATAGCCGCTTCTCTTCTACAAGCCTTTTGGTAATCCTGAGCGTTTATTGTGACATAAACATTCTTATCTGCTTATGTAATTTACGGAAAAAACTTGTTTGCTCGCAGGTAGGTGTGCTGACTGCTCTTCGTCATCGCATGGTAAGGAAGAGACAAGTCGATAAACAAAGCATAGCGCAGGAAAAAAGCAAAACTTGAAAAAGATTCTTGTAAATCAATAAATGCATGTAGCACTATTGTTACGGCACACATTTGAAATAGTCTCATAGCTTCGTGTTCTTTGCAGACTCCTGTGCAACTTAAATTCAACATCTACATAGTTTAGGTGTACTGACATTATTTTAGGGTCCCCAGTAGGCACCATTTTATTGTTTCTATGGTGAGTTCAGTCAGCTTTCTCCACACACCGGAGCAAGACAACATGTATAACATATTTAACTCTGGTTTTAAAGTTACCATTTCTCAGCATCTGCAAGCCAGCCTGATTGCAAGAGACATTATCACGACAAGTCAACACAGGTTGTGGTGCACTTCATGGTCTGCCAGCGACCAGGCTGTCATGCAAGACAAAAGACAGCATGTCCGAATGAACGCTTCTTGTTTAATAGATTATCGAATGAATGAGAACAGATGACTTCATGCCCTCGAGCTATTGGAGCTCGAGAAGCGCGATGATGATGACAGACGTCTGCTAGACTGATGAAGATGTTCACAGGTCACTGTGTTGGCAAAACCTGTGTCCGGCGTGCAGCCTAAATTGCAGCAATAATCATCTGAGCTCTGGACAACCAGTCACTTGGCATCGTTTACGTGAACACATGGCATTGACAGCCGATTCTGGTATTTGCGAGTTTGAGCTTCTCGTGATGTCAGACTTGTTTTGATACATCACTGTGAAGCCACCTTCGATACAGAAAAAGCACTATGACACTCTTTTAGGGTTCTCAACACTTATTTTTATTTTGAAGGAAGGGTCGGTGATATGCGGCCCGCGAGGCAGTATTATGCGGCTTCAGACACATCAGCATCAGAACCCCCCTCCCCACACACACACATAATTAGACTATGCACCTCCCAAGTAACCAATGAGCAACTATACAACTTTATATGTGTTTGGTGAGCACCTTCGGCTTATACAGTTTCGACCTGATTTCCATTTCAGTTTTGTAGATCATTATTGTTGATCCGCCTATTTACTATTTGACTTCAAATTCAACTCCCCTCCAGTTTGCCATACAAGCACCCGCAGTGTCTACTTCGTGCGACTTGGCCCTCCACTTCAAAAGGTTACTGACCCCTGATCTAGAGCAACAACCCAAAGATATTCGAAATTGGCGTCACTACTTTTTGAAGGAAAACTGACATTGTACCAAATGTCATTTGGGACGATGGCTCAACCCCACAAGTGCGATTTATTGGTGAACAGTGTCTAGTTGAGCTAACTATAACACAAGAAGGCATTCTGGACCTGCTTCTTAAAATAGATAAGAAAAAAAAATGCCCAGGACGTGATCAAATTACCCACGCCTTCCTAAGGCAATATGCCGAGTGGTGCTCATTTTTCTTTTGGACATATTTACAAAGTCACTTCACTCTGGCTATGTTCCGACAGATTTCAGGTGTGCCAAGGTGATACAAATTCATAAACAAGGTTCGGAAAATAACGTTGCAAATTACCAAGTACTTGTAAAACTCTGGAGCACACTTTGACTTCTCACCTTACGTTCCTTATGTTCGTAGAAATTTTTCTCAATTTTCGCATTTCATGCAATTGTGGCTACGCGCGGCGGCGGTAAAAGCTCCACCGCCACTGCAGTTGTGAGCTGTTAACAGCTTTTGCGGTAAAAAAAAGTGCGCTTCGTGAACCCGCCGTGAGGTAGTAAAAGCACTGCCGTTCGAGTATGTTGCACCACTTGCGTCCGACGCTCCATCTGAGCCGCCACTCTCGGTGTCCCACAGGCGATCATCCTTGGCCACTTCTTAGACTACCTAATGGCAATGTCGACCTAATCCGCTTCCATGTGTCTGAAATACATGTTGTAGCAATGTTCCGATCACTGTCGCAAACACTGCAGTGGTAATCTCCATTCTTTTCGTGATCTCCATTGCTTTCGTCTGGATGGCTTTGGCAAGGACAGTGAAGTCTCTGTTTTGTTCGCTGCAAAAAAACTCGCAGACTTCCTGTTCAAGATTAGGGTACCGACCCTTGCGTGCAGGAGCGTAGCCAGAAACTTTTTTCGGGAGGGATTTTACCATACTTTTTGCATGTTCGTGCATCCCTTTGTATGTGTGGGCGTATATACACATGCAAAAGTAGAAAAAAATTTGGTTCACGGGACTACGCAAGCAGGGGCGTCGCCCCTGCTTGCGGAGTTTCTGCAGTCTCGTGAACTTTTTGCAGGGGTGTCGCCGGGTGGGGAGAGGGGGAACATGGGCGGTTCCTACACCTCTCCAAATTTTTTAGTTTTGCATGTCTATACACACGCACACATACAAAGGCACAAACGAACATGCAAAAAGTATGGCTCTGAACCCCCCCCCCCCGAAAAAATCTTTGGCTACGCTACTGACTTCTTGCATGTTGCAGCGCCCTTTAAAATCTGCTACCGCTGCTTCCTCCACTTCATGATGCAGGCTCGGTCCATGCCGAACTCTGCTACAGCACTATGGTTAAGTGCTTGGATTCACAAGCAAACGTTTTTTTTTTTTCAATTTGGTTTAGCAGAAACAGGGGGCTTACTTAAAATAACGAAACTATGGTATTACTTTTCTATAATTAACCTTGTGCCCCGGGTATTTCAATTGAAAGGAATACATGTAGCATGACTTTGCATTAATTTTGTTTCATTGATGCTAATCGCTACCAAAAATCGTGAATTTTTCTGTATTGCAGTAAATAAATGTAGAAATCACATATATCACCACACCTTTATAGCACAAATAATTGCTTTTATTGCACATTCATCAAGCTAGTGACTGTCTATACAGGACACTATCTCTGCATGCTCAAGTGTGTATGTGCAGGCCTTGTAGTTTTGGCCTGGCTATCTCCGCAAGCACTCTGTTATATTGCTAATTGTGAATTTGCCAAGCAGGTAGGTCTGAACACATTTTAGAGTGCAGTGTGGGCTAGTTGGTACTGCTTCGTTAGGTTACACCGTGAAGAAAGAAGCCAAGGTATGCCGTGCTGTGTCCCATTGTTTGATTCTCTTCGCTTTTCCTTCATTTTTGGAGTGCTGTCACAATGAACATTTGAGGGCATTCACTTCGAGCTCAGGTTATCACATTTGGCAGCATGCTCCAAGCCTAGCTCATCTGGACATGATTAACCCCTCAAACACTTATGACGACCTGTGCTCGTCGTGGCTCTTCAACAATGTTTCAAGGAGCTCACTGAAATGTTTTCCTGTATAAAACACAGACGGCAGCAGAGGTTTCATGACTCCCGTTTTTATTGAGTCTGCCCACTTAAAGGGCGATGCGTGCCTTGGTTATAAATGAACATGGCCTCATCTGTGAGGCGATCTCACATGGAATATCTTTCTTTTTCAGATGATTAAAGGGTTAGTGATGCGAATGTTGGTGATGGATTATTTTAGTCATGTTTGAGTTTTACTTGAGATTCAAGTGCTTCAGGAATGAGGTATTGCATGACTGTGCAAAAAAATGATGAATAATGCATTACCTGATGCAGAGTGTTGTTGCAAGTATTTTTCTGTTTTCAACACGTCAGCGAAGCATTTCACGTCGTACAAAAACTTCATTCTTTAAAGGTATAACTGCACTAAGCAGACAGGGGCATAGACAAGCACACTTGTATTTTTGAAGAATGAATATCAACCAACTAGCCCAATTTGGAGCTGTCTTGCTGTATAAAAATGGCAAATTTTGAACAATTTTTCGCAATTTATTTGGCACTTAAGAGATAAAGACATCACAGTTGCGCTCACATACACTATCTGTGTAGAGAACAAAATTACTTTGAATTAAAAATTAACTATTTACCGGTTTTAGCACAAAGCTACCACAAAATACATACTGATTTCTCGGAAAGAAAGACAAAACGTTGTGCTGGCTCAAGCCTGGAACCAGCACCTTTCTGGGTTTGTTACTCTACAGATATAACTAGGAGGCTAACAATGTGTTGTGCAAGTGCCAATGAGCCAAAAAGTCTGAGCACGTACATTAAATATGGCAAGAGACCTGCGAAAACATTCTGCAGCTTTTAGCACGTGATTCTTCTTTACCATATATCCATGAAAATCCAACTTCAGAAGATTACTTGCACCTGGTTATCAGTGTCCATGCACTTCGAGTTGAATTCACCGTCGCACTGTGATTGCTGGCAGCATATTGGTTAGCTTAAACGGTACAGAGATCATCCCGAAAACGCGTCGGTCACGGTTTCAACCTGCACACCATATCAAATTTTTTTACCGACTAAAATGCTGTTATTCATGACAAATCCTTATGGGCATAATTGCAGTTTTGTGCAACAAGCAGTAGTGAATGGCCATTTTCACATACATTACCCCTCCTCCGTTCTGTAAAACTGAGCTGTTATAAACGAGTTATTCTCTTGCAGCTGACAGCACATCACAGTGTTTGTAAAACTGGATAGTTTCCCAACACATCATATTGAGAACTACGCAGCTGCATTGTGGGGCTAAAGCATATGGGCAGTTTGCGCCATCGAGCAAGCATTTGTTATTCTGATGAGGCCCAGCAATAGTGCTAGGATAGTTTACATAGTTCTTAGAAGGCAGTGTGGGTTAACATAGGCACTGCTGAAGTTGAGGCATCTCCGTTATGGTGCAAACGAAAAATGGCTGCAGAGATTTTATGTGACTGAGAGAAAGCAATGGAAGGCATGGCACCAAGACACCATATCATTTACGAGTTTCCAAGGCATACAATATTGGCAGGTCAACTGCACCAAGGCGGATGAACTGTAAACAAGAGAGCCAAAAGGTGCTTCTAAGTGTCAGGCTGTACGTCACGAAAACTGAGCTCAAGAAAGTGAGCGCATAGTGTGCACTGTAGGTGACTGCATCTGTTTGTATATCACAGCAAGGTCGACAGCTGGGCTAGTTGGTAGAGTTCCATTTTGATTATAGCAATGCAAACAACAGGACGAAATGGACACACATCGCAAATAAGGTAGTTGTACAAGTTGAGCGAGAAGGGTTCAGCAAAATTTTCGTGCCACGCCTTGAGCACTGGCTGCCACCGAACAATGTATTTCGCCTGATATGATCGATATGTGGGGTTTAACGTCCGAAAACCACCATATGATTATGAGAGACGCCGTAGTGGAGGGCTCCGGAAATTTCGACCACCTGGGGTTCTTTAACGTGCACCCAAATCTGAGCACACGGGCCTTCAACATTTCCGCCTCCATCAGAAATGCAGCCGCCGCAGCCGGGATTCGAACCCGCGACCTGCGGGTCAGCAGCCGAGTACCTTATCCACTAGACCACCGCGGCGGGGCAATGTATTTCGCCTTTCTTATCTAGTTACACCTGCATATCCACAAGCTGACCTCCCAGACAATGAGGTATTCTATGGGTGTCATACTGTCAATCTTGATCATGAAGGAGTCTGACCAGATAGAATTTCTCTGCCGAGAATACTGCAAGCGGGTCGCAGAAAGGAGTTGGCCACTATTGAGAAATTCGATCCTGATTGGGCTTACCTGCAATCAACAATGCATTGTATCATCTGAGTGGGCGCTGGGCAGCCATTGATGCCCATCAGCAAAGAAATATTCATTCGCGCCAATACCTAATACACTTGAATGTGGTGCGGTGTCCACGCGTGCATGCACGTTGACGATCGTGTCCCTATTATCGGAAATGAATTTTCAGAGTTCGATACATCTAGCGCAAATGATCGATCAAACCGCTCGTTCTTTTCGAAAGTAGAGTGCGTGACAATTGTATAAAGCACTAAGATCAATTGGAAGTTGCTTCATAGCGCGTACCTTACTCACCTGTCGTAGTGGTTGAGTACAAATATCCAGGAGTGAAGAAGTATCACACCTTCACATGTGACAAAACATACGCCAGCTTCATAAGAAATGCAAAAATTAACGCGTATAACTCAATAAAGTCGCTAAAGAATAATTTGTATCGCGCGAACTTTGCATGCATGTTTGCAAGTAAACAATCCGCCATTGCAGACAATGTCATTGTCGATCGAGCTATTTGTAAATTTGGTACGAAACGCAAAGCAGCCAAAAAAACGCACAAATACAGCAGCAATAATAATGATAATAATCTAAGCATTCTAAGACTAATATTTTAAACTGATTTAGTCTTCTCCGTAAACTTCAATTGACCCGCCATGCACCTAATCCACGTGGCCTGAAATGTAACTGCCTTGCAACACCGTTATGAAAGTAGTGCAGACACCGTGTTCATGCATTATCTACACAGGAAGACAACCAGGTCACGTTTTCACAATAAGCTTTTATTATAATGCTGTTGGTTGTAAGTGCTAAGCCTTCACTCTGAAAGAACATAAAACTTTGGCCAGGCTTTTGACATCTTGGTTTTTCCAGAGCTTTGAATATTCTACAAAATCTGAAATGATAAATAGTCGGTGAGTAATTGCAGGTCAGAAAATTCACTAACTAAACACTAGACAATACGTTAAATAATTAAGCAGGTGTATCAGATAGAGCAGATGAGAGACTAAAATTTTATTATTAGTGAAAGCCTCAGTGCAGTGCCAATGTCAACACAATGTACTTGTCATCAGTGTACCTGTTCAGGCAGTGGTCATCATCAGCAATTGTAATTTTTGTGGTTTTACGTGCCCAAACAATGATATGATAAGGCACGCCGTAGTAGAGGGCTCTGTAAATTTTGACCATCTGGTGTTGTTTAAGGTGCACTGACATTACACGTAGTACAGTTTACTACAAATATTTATCAGAGTTACGCCATCAAATCGACGATACCATTCACAAGAGCACGTGCGTCCTGTCACACACTAAAAAGGGCATGTGAGCTTAGAGAAACAAACAATAAGTGAAGCAAGCCGCAGTACTTCCAGTGCGATCTCGAGCAGGAATTAGCCCTTCTGTGCATTCTTTTATTTTCCATGCGACAAGCACACAAAAATTACCTAGCTAGCTCAGTTAATACACGTGCAAGCGATCATGTGCTGTACAGCCGCACCACAAAAGATAATGATAATGTGCTAGAATTGCTTTTTCTAACAACTACCAACCGGTTAAAGCATGGGTCACTCACCTTTATCGTTGAGGAACGTGCGCTGCACGTACTCGGCGACGAATTCGTGCGTTGCGATGTGGTGCCTCACATACTCTTCCAGTGAAGACAGGCCAACGCCACAAACATCACATTTCACACGCGTATTGACTTCTGGGGTTCCTTTATAGACGTGCCTGACATGCCGAAGCATGTTTTTTTCTTGGTGAACAACATACTGCCAAATCTCGCAATGACAGCTTTTGTCGTCAGTGACAGCTCGATCACAGTTGACCTGCGCCATTCCAAAGCGGAGTGAACAAGAATGGACATAGTTGCGAGCACCCGTATTTGTAGATTTTCGTGTGGCATTATAATTCAATTACCCACGCCATGCCATCGTTTCCCCGTGAGTACTAGTGAAGATGACACTAGGGACGAAATTCATCAAGCACGTGACATACTAGGCACTCCGTGACGATACGGGGGAAAGTCAAAACTAACTTAAGGAAAAAAGTCTTCAAGTGACGTCCCATGTGAGTGACGTAGCAGTGACGTAATCTATTGTTTGTGACAGAGCCCAGACTCCAGCGAAAAGCATGTCTGCCGTGGGCCTAAATCTGGGATTGATGTTAAACTTCATTTCTTCAGAAGGAAACTGCGGACGATTCTGTTAAATAGTCGTCAGCTCAATACCGACGTCCTCCGCTTACCTTTTGAGGGCTCCTGTTGAGCGACAAACCCTACCGTTACGCCCGCAACGCCCACAAGCTTTGCGTATGGTATTCCAATTCTCGACTATTTGCTTGCACTTTTTGTGTTTCAAATAAACGTTGCCTTCGTGTTGAACCTCTGCTTCCATTGTTGAGGTAAGTTTTAATTAGTACTTCTAAAAGCTTGCCATAAGTTGCTTGTGTTAAATCCCAATTTCCGGCCACTTCGTTTTCTTTTTTGCTCTGTACGTTGTCGTGAAAAGTTTTCCCTGCGTAATTCTCGCAACTCCCAAATTTTGCATCAGTTTTCCGGCAAAAAAAGTGCGAGGATTATGCGAGTAAATACGGTAGTTGGCGCTACTTTAAACGCATGGAGGGGCTTTATTCTACATCATCAGAGACACAGCTGGACTGACTGCACGTGCTCTCCAAGCAGACAAAATTTCAGTGTGCGTGACGTCACCGTTTTTTGTGAAAGAAGCATCAGCTGTGCAGCGCCTTAACCGTGGCCGCGAGGAAGCACTGACATCACTACAATTTGCGGGATTTCGACCCATTTAAAACCACGTTCGGTAGTGGATATATAAATCAATATTACAAATATTCATTCGTAACTCAGATGCGTTTGAGGTCCCAAATCGCTACTAGGTGGTCGATAGCTATTCGTTGACGCGAAAATCTGGACATGAGTAAATTTGATGTTAGTGTTTCTTTAAGGTGTCTGCAAATTAAAGCCCCTTCTTTCCCTAAATATCATGCATGTATAGAAAAGTATTTTCCTTTGTGTATCACAAACACCTATTCAGAGAGCTCGAAACACCCATTGATCACCATACTACAAAACTAATTCTTCGACTGTCACAAGACATCAAGGCCTTATTAGATGCTTCAATGAATACAAAAGACTGACCAGCGTCTCGCGTCGGTGGTGCGAAAACGAGTTCTTCATAATATCACCATAAAGAAGAAGCGAAAAATCTAAAAAAATGCAGTTCACCGGGCGTGTATACACAAGATTAGAAGGCGTCAGACGCGCGCTATTCGGTGTGTGTATGTCGTCTTCTCTTCTTGTGTACGCGGGTCCGTAAAGTGGTTTCAGTTTTCATTTATTCAAGTATGTGCAAACATTCCCACCAACAGAATCACCATCAAGTGATGACGTCACACATTGGACAATTTTCGATTACCTATTGATATTTATTGGGACGTTACAACGTGGCGTCCACACATGACGTTGTCGCCTGCTCAAAGGAGGACCGGTCCAGGAAGCATGGCAAGACCACGTGAGTTGCAATGCAGACAAATGCGGGAGGCTCGGCACGCCAACTCAAATAAAATAGGAGGTGGCTTTGAGTCGACTGAGGCATGAGGGACGTTCGGAGTCTTTATTATTTGCTTCGAATTGAGTGTAGAAGACAGTAGCCAGAATATTCGAAATGTTCATAAACTGTCGCACTATCTAGCAGAATTCAGAAGCATGCTCTCAAAAATAGTGAGTAGGCATACGCTTCGGGTTTCGCTAGCCTAACTAATCACACGTTGGCAAGAAATAGACACAAACCACTTTAGTGCATTAGTGAATATACCGGGGCGTCCGTGATGTGATAATTTTGATTAGTTCTTGCGATACACGAAGTTTTCCTGAAAATACGTGGTAACTAGCGCCTTCGTTTATAGCTCAAAGAGTACACATATCAGCTTCGCAAGAGTTTGTACAGCCACATTGGATAGGTAAATGTTATCGTGTGACCTTTCCAGTTGAAACTCACCTGAATGTTTTACTTGCGTATAGCATTCCTCAGTGCTTTCGTAGTGCAAGAATTACGTAAATTTCAGTATACGTGGAAAGTCTCGCGAGCTCGCGATTTGCTCTTCCAAATCTTTGCGCTTTGGCCAACGCTGCGCCGCTTGATTTTTACGTTAGTTTCTAGATGGCAACACAGTGCAAGCTATTCGCTTCTTACCGGGTGTCAGAGCAAATTGTTCTCCGCACCCAGATAAACATGGTGAGTGGCGCCGTCTTGGTGTTGTGCTTGATGAGGAACGCGTTGTTGGTGTTATTGAAGTTGTTCGGTGGAGAGACTTCCTCAGATGACTTCCAGCAGTGGTGCTCAGAGAAGGCATCTTTACGTTGAGGATTTTTTACTGGACGTAGAATGCACCGAGAGTGACAGTGACGATGAACGGATCAGTTGCTAACTCACAAGCACCGACTTGCACTTCACGTCCCATCGTACGTTAACATATTTTCACGCTCGTGAATCACTTTTACTGTAATTATTGTATGAAATTTTTTGGCGAGCTGAAAATAAAAACAGTTTTTCTTGTGCAATGCATGTAACCCAAATAGAGTGGATATTAAGGAGCGCCACTAGCCGCCAACGAGCTCGAAGCGAAATGGTTAGACAAATGAAACATGCGGTTACAACTACAGTCACGCCTCTCTGCTAACTTCTCTCGCACTTCACTGGTACCGTCTGAACGACGTTGTTATTTGACGAATTTTAAAAGTTTTGAAGTTGCAGAAAGCCTTAGTGTGTATCCGTTTTGATATCCTTGTTGCGATTGCGCTAATAGAACCTGCAACATCCGAGTGCAATGTATCGCACACTGTTAGGGTCTGATGATGGCTGCGATATAAGCGCTATTTAAAAGGTGTTAATTGCTTGCGTTCTGTCGAAGAAGCAACTCTATGCCTCTTACAGCGCAATAAATGACCACGGCGTAATACGTTTGCCAACCATCGTTACGTTAAAGATTCAGTCCCATGCAGCCACAATGGTGCGCTATACTCGCTAGTGGCCCACTACTGCGGCAAATCCATCAGGCAGGCTCGGCACAATTTTTCCTGGATTGCCGTTCAGTTGATACGTGAATTTGAGTTCACGCTGTTTTCCGTAGCACGCAGAGGAATACGCAAGGTGTCGTTGATGCACGGTCGATCAGCGGCAAGAAATGAGCTAGCGAACATTTAGCAGTTCCTCTCGTTTGAGAAAGTACTTTGGTCTGAAGTACATTCATTCGACGATCAAGAGTGCATCCTTTGAAAGCGGCACGGGGCGTAAGTTGATTGATGGATATGTGTGCTTTAACGCCACAAAAGGACCACATGATTAGGAGAGATGCCATAGCGGAGGGCTCCGGAAATTTTCACCACCGGGTTCATTAACGTGCACCCAAATCTGAGCGCACAGGCCTAAAGCATTTTCGCCTTCATAGAAAATGCAGCCGCCGCTGCCGAGATTCGATCTCGTGACCTGCGGGTCAGCAACCGAGTACTTTAGTCACTAGACCACTACGGTGGGGCAACAGGGCGTACATCCGTGCGTCATATACATTTTTGTATGTGAGTTCACGGCTTCATCATCCTACTGCAGGCATCTTGGATTGCACGGCGCACCGCCTACAGCCCGTGGGTGTTGCGAATAGCTCGTGCATTTTAGGTTTGCCCAGTTGGTGTTGATTCATGGTGTAACTGTGCAAAAAAATGAACGGGAACACAAAAACACGCTGACTATATTATTTCAAAAAAAAACAAGCCAAATATAAAGGACAAGATAAATGAAACACAAGGAAAAGTGGTGACGAGATAATATCACGGACGACATATGTGAACAAATGCCGAAGTCACATTGATAATGACACGCTAATTACACAAGACCAAGAATACTTAACTGTTTTTCGTGTAAAGCCACAAATGAAGCGCTGGCACAGACTCAGAATATTTATGAGCGCAGACTCGGTAAGTTCACGCGCTCTTTGATTTTCACGTTGATACAATTGAGCCTCTTTGTGTGCCAAAGTATGTAACAGAAATGTGGTGAATCGACTAGTGGTCCAGAAGGACACGTGCAACGTTAACAATATGTGTAACCATTGATTTTATATTACCAATGTTGTCCACTCGATACTTCTTTCTTGCAGTCATGTATATACGTCCACCAAATGGGATGCTGTGTAAACGTTAAACTTAAAGTACATTCCCATTCTCTGAAAGGCCACGTTGGCTACCATGTAGAAGCGTATTGAAAGAAATGTGTGTACGTGACGCTCTTTCGAGACACCTCGGTGCTGTCTCACCACGAAAAAATCAGGCCACGTGAACTTGTTGAGGCTGTGCACACACATCGACATTCAGAGTTTTGTGTTGGCATTATCTTTGTGCTTTACATGAAAAAAAATCACAGCATATATACGGAATGAATGCTCACGAGTGGGGCAAAGCGTCCGCTTTCCTGCCTGACTATGGATACGCTGTGCTGTCTAGGTTGTAGGGATGGACTGCCCTAGACCACAAAAAGTTCACCCATAAAATGTTATATTAGTCTTTTGTGATAGGCGTGTAATGGTTGATATGTCTTCGGTGTTTGTTGGTACGGTTCCTCTTCACCGTGCTCACCTAGACCTTTTGCCTTGTCTAGAAAAGACAATAGTATTTCTTGAGATACTTCAATGCCGAAAATTGAATCTGCCTATCTGCGTGTCTGTATTTCGGCTTCCGCCTTCTGATTTCATAGAATTGCGAACGTTTAACCTCTTACGAAGCGAGCAATCATCTTGAGCTTGTTTTTGCGTTCATATACGTGCTGACATTCTTAATCAAAAACAAATGTTACGCATATTTTGGCACAAAATCCGTACGGGATCATTGCGTTACTTTATTTCTAAAATGTATAGATACGTAATTATAAAGAGCGCAGGGCTTAGTATGCGATGATGGCAATCCGACGCTATGACAAAGAAAGGAGACAAAAAAAAACGGATCATTCTACACTTCACTAAAGCCACATGGTGCTACCACCTACCAGCGACTTTGCATTCTAGAGAAATTTTGAACTGTCGACATCATCTAGCAAATAACAGCTAGATAACTCACGCAACATCAAATTATTTTATATACTCCCTACGAGAGCAGAGTGGCGCATAAGACCGCAATCTTGACTATAGTTAGTAATCATGCCTCGCTGTGTTTCTTCAGCTGATCGACGAAGCACGTCGCCGATCGCCAGTCAACGTGTCTAGTGCGCCAAGAGCGAAGGAGTAGAGCTTAAAGTCAGTTGAAAGTGCTCTGTCACTCTGTGCTGTTTTTGTTGTCTTTGTCTTTGTGTGCTCATAGTTCTCAGCATAAGAGCAGTGCTGAATATTAGCACCACCTCTCCCACATGGTCCAGTGGCCCAAGCCATGAAAGGTAAGCAACAACAGAAAACACAAAAATAGGTCCTCCGAATTAAGGAGTGCCCCACTAATCCAGCATTGATTATTTCAGTATGATCTTTGAAAATGGCGCTAAATTTACGCAAATACTTTGCTATCGAAGCTTAAGGACATGAACCTAAAGTGAATAAAATCACCAGTTCGTACTTAACGGACCTTCAGAGTGCACGACGGTTATTTGATAAATTCCAGGTGGACGGCAACCGCTTTCGGTGGTGCAACGTGTGCACCATCTTCTCCGCAGTATATGGTTTCTGGAGGTGATAGAAAGAAATGCGCTACTCTGCTGCCCAAGGGTAGCATATACAGTGATTCGAAGGCAGCATCTATTCGCCGGTTTTCTCGCGCAGACCGTCAAATTAGCGTTTATTCTCTCTCTAAAGACTATCGCGTTTCGACGACTTGTGACAGCGAATTATTTTTACCCTTTGTCTTTCAATGCTTTTTGGAAAATGAAGCTTCAGTTGATAGAGTGTGCCGTTTTGTGCTTTTCTCCTATCTAGTGTTCCCGTTCATTTTTTGCGAAGTTAGGTCAGAAAGCATAGCCAAGCAGCCGAGACGTTTTCTCTTCCGCCACCTGCCTCAAAAGTTAGCAGAACTAGCGCAAAGTAGCCAATCCTGGCCATTTTGCTGTCGAGTTTCAGTTCTTAATGCCTTTTAAATATTCTCTTCTCCCCATTTTTCATCAAATGAACTGCTGTGCCGTCGTCTCCGAAACAAATAATAAAAATTATTTGCGCCAAGTCAGTACACAATCATGAAATTATAATGTTACAGCGCGTACAGACAAAACGCACCACAAAGAAATTCTTTCAGGAGCTTTCTAACGTCACCGGCAATTCCACCCAGAAGTTCCGTGTACCGGTGTTCTTTCATTGTACTCACCCAGTAGACTTACCTGCATAAAAACGATAGTATTTTGTAATAAAGAATAAAATACCTGTCTTACCATTTTCACGTCATTAAAATTATTAATAACATTGCCCTGCATATTTTTAACACGTGAATTTTTGTCTTTCCGTTGTGCAATTTAGTTTTAGCTCGTTTACGCAGCCATTTTTTACAGCGCAAGCTGCTGTGAGATCTCAACGGCCGTTGCACCGTAATTGTTCGTCGCCGGCGGTGTCCGTAAGCAGTGAGTAAATAAAGACACTCAAGGTAGACCGGGATTGAAAGCCGGCTACTCTGCACGCCAGCCCAGTATGCTACCTCCGAGCTACGCCGGTTCTTGAAACTCTTTTGGAAACAGACCCTACGCAGGCTTCATGTCGTGGAAGTAATTGCGTTAATAATGTGCAATAAAGTGTTTTAGAACGCCAAAAGAGCTATGAGGCTTCACAAACACAAATTGCGTAACGAGTGGGTCGTCCAGTGCTACGACACCATCACAATAGCGTAAGAGATAGTTTGTTACCATCGTAAGACCCAAGCATAAAAAATGCACAATATTCCTTGCAAGCGTGTAGACGTTAGCAGGCTTCTTCGAAGAATAACGAAGTATGGCGTAGTGGATGGCTCCCAACTACACAAATTTATTATTTATGGTGCAGTGGGTAGGTATCCTGCAAGGGTTTTTGAAGCAGTTACCCTAAGAGTGTTTAAATATGGCTCTAAAAGGCCACTCTTGCACCTTGAGCTATGGCACTGGTGTGCGTTCCGCCAGGTCTGTCTATTTTTAGCGTCGTAACTACGTATGTTCTTTCATCCGTTGTTGCCAAGCAGCTTGTATATCTGAGCAAATTAAAATGAACCTCCCTAAACGCTTATTTTTTCATTTGCTGTCGTTCCTTATGTTGTTGTCATCGTTTGTAGTTTTAATCAGTGTGTAAATACGTATAAATGAGTACCCAATTCATTATTTCAACTCACCATTTTTATTTTACTGTACATTCATAAACTGAAACAGGGGCATTTCCTCTACCAACGTCACACAGAAGGATGATGTAAAATATGTGAGATGAGTGTGAAAAGCCTGAGTAGCTAAAAAAGAAAATTAGAATTATGGAAGTAAATGGTGGTGAAGTGTGGTCGCTAGTTATGATGCGGGTTCATTTTCACGACCAGCCACCACAGTGAAGCTGGTGATCATTCAAGGCCTTTTGTTTGGTTATTTGTTATTCTGAACAGCTGTCACTGGTGCACCTTAGTGTGTGTTTAAATGTCTGTAGACGCCTACATTCGAGTGTTAATTACAGCTCGCACGTCTAGACGTAGACAGCGTTTATATCCAAGGAGTTTTGTGAGGTCCAACCAAGCCGAGCAAAGGAAACATTAGTCAAACTGACCATGAATTTAGGAAAGTGCTCATGACGGTTAACGAAAAAGTTTGTGTAGGCAATAGCACATGAAGATGCCTGAAGTTTAGTGCATGAATGCCTTGAGGGGTGAAGAAGGCGTACGAGGGCTCTTCCTGTAAAATGTTTGCGCTGCTCGCGTACAACAGGCTGGCTGTTGGCCTACGCATTTCGCGCACAGCGTACCTCGACGCCAAGCACAATCTCACGTTCAGGAAAGACGTTGATGAGGGGAACCTTTACTTTCATGGGAATTTGTGTTTCATCGCATACGCTGAATTTGTACTTTCTGACGAGTTTTGAGAGGACAGCCTTGAGTTCGAGCAGAGCAAGGCGCTTCCCGATGCATTCACGCGGTCCAAAGCCGAACGAAACGGTGGACGCCGCGAGGCGCTCCCCATCGAGACGCTCGCTGAACCTGTCCGGATTGAAGTCGTAAGGATCACTCCACAGATCGGCGTCATGAAGAACATTCCACGTCGGCAAGATTATGTGTGAACCTTTCGGAATGACGTGGCCGCTTGTCAGCCGAGTGTCTTTGGTGCATATGCGCGACGTAACTAGCACCAAAGGCGGGTAGAGACGCAGACATTCTCGGATCACCGCGTCAAATCGCTTGAGTGCGTGCAAATCTTCGTAGCTGAGCACATCTTTGTCCGGGAAGAAAGACATCAGTTCATTGTGAAGCCGGCGCTGCTCTTCGGGGTGTCGAGCTAACTCGTAGAGTGTGAACGCTAACGTGCTGGCAGTTGTCTCGTAACCGGCAACGAGAAAGACGAAGCAATTAGACACAATGTGCGTGTCCTTGATGAAGCTGGTCTTGGGCCTGATGTCACTCGCTGCTGACGTCACTGTTTCGTTGTGCCCCTCATTTTCGCTAGCGGCATTCTTCTGGGCCTCAACCATCAGCTGAACAATGTCCGCTACCGCAGGTGTTCCCTTCTTGCGCACTTGCAACACTTGATGCAGGTTGTCCTGCATGCTCGTGAACAGCCTCCCGTAGCTGAGCAGTGGAAATATGTATGACATAATGGTACCGAGTGAAGGCACAAGTATGCACACGTCATTGATGGCGTTCCCTGAATTCAACAGTATCTTTCGGATCGTGCTGATGACGGGATCATCCGCGTTTTTCTGGCAGTCAGACTGCAAAGAAAGGAAGAAAATAAATTATTACACGCGTTACGGGAACGAGTATCAATTCAAGCTAATGACAACCTAATTTAAGGGAATAGGAAGTTATAGGTGTTCGTTTGCCGCCACAATATGTCTTCCTCACTATGTCTGATCGCCTTCGCTCCATTTCAATCACCTTCTACGCCAATCTTTATTTATTTTTCCGTGCTTCCAATTAATCTTTTATTCACTCTAAAGTTAGCTATATTGATGTACCACCTCATTTATCATGGTCTATTTGTTTCAGGGCTATCCACACAACATCTTGTCAATACTAATAACACCAGGTTTTCAGCCTGTCACAATTTCCTTCTCCCTAAAGTGCGTAAAAAATATGGAAAACTAACTCTTAAATTTACAGGTGTATCCGTATGGAACAACATACCACTTGAAATAAAGTTATGTCCCACATTCTATTCGTTTCGCAAAATGTTTAAAGAGTACCTAATCACAAAACGTGTTTTCTAAACTCTTCCGTCGTGCCTTACTCCTAATTTTAGTATTTCTTTTACTCACTATACCACTTGCTGTTACACAGAACTTTTCTTGCCTTGTTGTTATGAAATTTTAACCATTCTTGTTAATTCGTGCAAAGTGTTTTTCACTGCTTGCTGCATTGTTATCGCACTTGACTTATTCTCTAACGGAGGTCCCCCCGACAGTTTTCTAACTTTGGGACCTCCTCTGTACTGTAGAATTTTATTCATGTAAAGGTATGCATTCCTGAAATAAAGTTTGATTGATTGATTGATTGATTGATTGATCACGCAGAGAATAGTAAGTGAAGCTCACGATTCACTTTCTTAGCCCAAATGGTTCCTAGGATTGCTATTTGTGTTTACAGTTACACACGTCTATTCTCCTTAGTGAAGTTGGACTAGCAGAGCTACTCAAAAAGTGAGAAGGCGCCAAGTTGTTTTCTTTCTTTTTTTTGCAGTGCAAGAGAAACTGGTAAAGCATGCACTGCTGATTATTGTCCATTCACTTTATTACAAATGGTTCCCTGAAATGTGGGAGTTGGGCTTGGGGCTTTTAATCAAGAAAAAATGTGTGGCCACTGCAGAGCAATTTCTCAGCATGCCTGAAAGTGTAGTGGGTGTCGCGTCCATTTAACGAAGACGAAAAAAATGGGGAGGGGCGAAGTATGCAGTTCGCTTTTAGTTCATGCGCGTGCTACAGATATTTATTGTTCAGCAACGCACCAGGGGAATCTCTCCACCAGCACTACACTGCAAGTCGTGATGCAGTGCTTACATATATGTGATGGATGGTGAACAGTTAAAAAGCATGGGCAGTCTGTTTTTTTTTAACCAAGAAACTTGCAGCAGACGCTGCCTCTGTCGGCGATTTCTCTCATGGCCGAGGGTGCGTGCTGGTTTCCTTGCGAGCTGGTAGTTGAGCGTTCACTGTGAAACGAGCACCTTCATAGTCACTGTTCGTGGCGGTGGCACTCTCTTTGGTGCTTAAACAAGTCAAACGTCACTATGACGATGCACGCCGACACCCTAAGGTGCTTTGGCCTTAGAACACACCGATGTTTCACAGAATTTTAGATTGACGGATCCGCAACACGCGAGCAGATTGGTTGTGGAGTTATTGGAGCAGAAAAAGAACATGCACTAAGCTAATCACGCATTATTTCGTGCAAATTGGGGTACTACTTGCGTACTAGCCTAATTCACATGCTCTCACTGCAAGAAATAAGGACAGCGTGCATCCAAGTGCGCGTGTGACAATATGAGGATGCACGCCACGCTGCACGGAGATTCATATTTTGGTAAAGAGCCAAAATAAAGTAGCAAGAGAAAATTGGAAGTCTTTTTCATACAGCTGAGGTGTAGCGATTGTGTAAGTTGAACCTCAAATAATGTGTATAAATCAGAAGTACGATATCTTGCAAGTGTCTGATAGCGCAGTTTGGTAGACTACGGCTCAAGCACGGTGCGCATGCGTTGACCAAAAGTGAGTTTACAATCCTGTATTGGTAAGGGAATAAACAGTAGTAAATGAGCGCCTGTCCTGTCTATGATTTTTTTCTTTCAGTGTGCACTTTATTTTGGCACAAAGTTGATTACTATAAATGCACCAACTAGTCCCCAGCAGCGAGAACCAATGAGAGGTCAAGGCGCTGACACAAGTAACAACAACTAAAATATCGTGAGAGCAAAAGGTCGGCTGCGTGTAGACGTTCGCATGCTTGTTTCTGTCGAGATCGTTCGAGCGCCATCGCGCAACTCTACTCCACGAATTGGGCCGCACAGACCTTATCGCGGGCCTTCCCATAAGATCCAGGCGGAAAGATAAAACAACTTTATTTTCGTTACTTTTATTCGGGTGGCTTCGTGGCAGTTGTATAAGCTTGAGAAACGAAGCCCAGGCACCACTTTTTGTTTCACTCAGTGTCTCTCCTATAGCACTGTATTGTATCCTAAAGGGCCCGTAAACCACCCACCGGTTGAAATGCTGTTGTGGTGGAGAAATGGTGCACGAATGTACGACGAAAGTGGAGCCGTCAGAATTTTTTGAAACGGTCCAGCTATAGCGGAGTTATACCGCTGTCACACGGGCACCCGCGAAGGCCGTTAAACTTCCTCGTCCTTACGACAACGAAGATGCGGTCCGTGTCACACGGCCACCCTTACACAAACGAAGGTAAACTGAGCATTTCGCAAAGGACGTTCAACGATCTTCCTTTGCAGCGAAACGAGGTACTCGCGTTCCCAGCAGTCTAGAGGTCAGAGAAAAATTTCGAGCACTAAGTGGCCGCAGTCAAACAATAATATGCTTTGGCAATATTAAAGGTTCTTTCGTTGTAGTACTTATTCAGAACGCGTGTTTGTTTACATATATTTACGCCCGCCAGATTTCACTAACTCTCAACTCTGATGCCCTACACTCCGTGCCTCGCTAGTCGGGCCGGCCGGCGCCAAAAAATATTTCGTCCACGCATGTGGTTGTAGTCATCGCTGTGCCACTCATGGCTGAAGGACACATAATGTGCGCTCACGAGGCAAGGAAGTACAAGAACTTTCGTACACGGGCATGAACACAGGCAACAAAACAACTAAAAGCACAATCTGGCCAGCGTCACTAGCAGCAAGGCTACATTTAGCAAATTCGTTTTAATTTGAAATGATTTTTAATGGTTTGTTAGCCTCTTACCTACCTAATAGTGTTTTTTTGTAAAAACTGCATAACGAGAATTTACAAAAAATAATAGAGATGAAATTAGAATACTTTTCCGAAAATAAAACAGCGCGAGCTGAGCCCCCTCGCGGCAACTGTTACAACCTTGTCATTGCCGTGTGACACTGCCACAACTCCTTCTCCATCGAACCCACTAGGGGAGATTTACGTTGACGCTGTTCAACGGAGTTTAGTGGTGGCCGTGTGACAGGGGTATTAGACGCGTTTGATTATCGAAACCGTTATGACCACACCTTTCGCTCTCTCCTGCGCTTCCCTCCGCTGGTATCCTTTCCCACGCCGCGTTGCCCTTTTGCCAAGCACCTATCTCTTTCCCATCTCAATCTCGCGAGGGATACGTCATCGCTAGTGCACTGCTTAAAACACCGTCTACTTCCGGCTGCCGCGACTCCGGCCGTCAACTCTCCGTCAGTTGTGTTGTAGCTGCGTGCTTGTTGGGTAACCGTGGCTGCCGTAATTGTGCCGGTATGAACCCTGCGTTGTGCGCACGCCTTCAAAGGATCGACAATGCGATGGATTCATACGGGGACACGCCGTGCCTTGCACGTGTTGCACGCACGCGGGCAACACAAAAGCTGCTTGCAGACTGACCGGAAGTCATAGGCTCTTGCTCGACCAATCAGAGCATATTTGGCATATCTGGCTCGGCACGTCATAGATGTAGCACGGCGAGTCACGTTGAGTCCTCAAAGGCCCGGAAAGGAGGAGGAATCGTTCCTTGGAATTTGTGGTGCGCTGGCGGCTCGTAGCGCAGCCACGTATAGAATCATTGATCGGGACGCCATTCTGCACACGATGCACGCGTTAGTTTGAAATGCTTGAAAAAAATATATATTGTAGGTGGTTTGGGGGCCCTTTAAAATTAGCGACATTTACCGATACACGAATTTAACGGAAAATGCAGATACAGGTACTCCTCTTGCGAGACGTATATATAGACACAGCCTACCCTCAAAAAATCTTACATTGCATCTAAAAAACAGGTATCTTCAGTACTGTCCAGCCCTGGTTCTAACTATCCCAGTTTCCGACATTACTACAGTGAAGTACGACACAGAATAGGCATCTAAGCTTCTTCTAAGGTAGATAATGGTGATGAAAACTTCATTTAGGTCCAGGGAAGACGCCGATCTTGTGCTATACGGCTAGTTCCACACAGGGGCCGCAAATTCGAGCTTGGCGGCCTGTTTGATGCCACTTCCATATTTTAATACATGCAAAAAATATTACTTTTATAGCAGGGATCGCCGCAACTCTACAGTTGACAAAGAGCTGTGAGTAAGCTCAATATGGACCAAATATCATCCTCCTCCTCTATATACTCCTCTCAACTTCCGTTCGACAACACGGTGGTAGTCATTGCTGCATCAAACGTTCAAAACTAACCGCAGTGAGGCTTCCCGCAGAGAACCATCTCTGTCATCAGTTCACACTTACGCTATTCAATAATGTAATAATAATTGTCTCGGTTTAACGACGTCCCGAAACCACTATATCTCTATGAGAGACGCCGCAGTTTATGGCTCTGGAAATGTGGACCATCTGGGTATCTTTAACGTGCACCAATATCTAAGCACACGTGCCTGAAGCACCCTCTCCTCTACCTAAAATGCAGTCGCCGCGGCCGGAATTCGATCCCGGGACCCGCAGGTCAGCAGCCGCGGGTCAGCAGCTGCTTAGCTACTAAAACGCCATGGCGGGTTCGTAAGATATTCAAGCAATTGTACTTTAGTACCTGCCATCCAAGAGAGCACTTGGTAATGACGTCCATTGAGACACCTTGAGACAGCTTGGAGAGATTTACAGCCGTGCGTCTGTCTGGGGGCACTTGCTCACCAAGGATTTCCAGCAGCGTGTCTGAACAATGATGTATAATGCCTAGCATTAGCTTCATCTTTGCTGAAGTGAAACTAGGATTTAGTAGATTTCGCACTGTCTTCCATTCATCCCCTGAAAAATAAAAATAAAGAAAGCATGGGTAAGAGACGAGTACCTACGCTGTTCTTGCTGTGTTACTGCAAGTGTACTATGCACGATGCAATGTGCGTTTAGCGCAGGCTAAAATATACAAACGTATGTTGCTATTGAAGCTAATCTCGTAATGCGACGGTACTCAGGGCAGATCGGGACTGTCGAACACCAAATATGTTCCTTCCTCTCAGAGTTTTCTTTCAAAACGGGGTAGTATGAGAGGCCCTATACTATACGACACGTATGGCCAATATGGTGCTTTCAACATGACTGTAAACTTCATCACTGAGAGACCAACTGAATTGACGAGATCTTTTCGATAATGTTATACCTAAGGCATGTGGGGACACGACAAAAGCATATAAAAAGCACACGAATACGAGCGTCAAATTGAGTGCCAAGCGTATAGCAGGTCTTCCAAGATTACCCACTTTCATGTACTCTCCAAACATACTGGTCACATAAACATTGCCTTCCAGTGAAACAGCTCATTGTTTCCAAGTTTTCTTTTTCTTAGAGTATTTAGGCCCGTGGTAACAAACGCTCCTCGACTCGGACCTCGACTGGAACTGATACATGAGGATTGTTTGGCATTGAAGAAATCGTCATTGACTGCAAAGGCTTCTCGAATCTAGTGAATCCTCAGTATAAGCCTCAAAAATCTCGAGGTAGCACAGGCGCTCTATTCAGCGCTTCTCACACACAGACACACACAAAAATTCTGCATTAACACGGCAAACCTAACATGATACGTCTGTTTTCTCTCCATATATTTTTATTTTTTGTGATTCAGTGAATCATCATCCAACTCTTCGTAGTGCACACTCGTAAACAGACCAAGACTGGAATAACGCGGTTAACAGAATGGCACTCCTTTAGGAATGACCTCGACGTGAAACCACCATAATCGACATTGAAGACTGGTTTAAGAATGTGCTCAAGATAGCCGAACGCTACACTAAGGACATACAGCTTGACGTCGATACACCCACCATCGACGCACATCTCCTCCACCTTTGGGAGGCTAGAAAAGGACTTCTAAAACGGTGGAAGCGGCAAAAATAAACGGAAAGTTACGGAAACGCATTTCTCTCCTCACCAAGCAATCTCAAAATTATGCGAACCAATTGGCCAGGCAGAACTGGCACGCTTTCTGTGACAAGCTGCAGGGGACTCTGAGCAGCAAGAAGACCTAACATATGCTACGCACACTTCCAGCCAGGCAACTCCCCAAAGCAGCACAGAAGCAGCACCTTCAGAGGCTTATTCGAAACTACGCCGGTACAGAAGAACACCTCCTAAAAGAAATACAAAAGGAGCTCTGTGGCGATGCACCCACTCGGGCTTCAGTTCAAACCAAAGAATACGCTGGTGCACCAAACACTGAACTCGACCGGCTCTTCAGCCAGGCTGAACTTCACACAGCCCTAACGAAGTTGACAAGAAATACCAGCCCCGGAATAGACAGAATTGTCAACAGGCACTTGCGCAACCTACCGCACCAGGCCACCACGGCTCTTCTCCGATAATATATTGCAACGACTGCTGGGATAAAGGAGGGCTACCTGCGGTATGGAAGCACTCGGAAATCACCATGACTCTAAGCCTAACAAACCAGTCCGCATTGAGAACCTACACCCGATTTCTCTTACCTCGGGAGTGGGAAAGCTGTTCGAACATATGGTGCACGACCACTTAACCCAGTACCTGGAAGACAGTGGACACCTACCGGACATCATGTTCGGCTTCAGGCAGCATCTTTCGACGCACGACGTGCTTTTACTACTCAAAGAAGACCTCCTTGATCACCTCACCCATCGAAGAAAGTACTTCATACTCGGAGTCAACGTCAAGGCGGCCTTTGATAACGTCAGCCACGACGCGATCCTAAACAACCTCGAAGGCGTTGGCTGCGGCATTAGAACCTACACGTATGTCAGAAACTTTCTGACGGACCGTACGGCAACTGTGAGCATATGCAACATCCGCAGCAAAAGCTTCCAACTACCGAAAAAAGGCACGTTGCAGGGTTCGGTCATCTCGCCACTACTTTTCAATGTGGCTATGATAAATCTGCCAAAAAATTTTGACAAAATACCAGATTTACGGCACGCAATCTATGCTAATGACATCAGCCCTCTGGACCAGGGCTTCGAACACTGGGAGACAAGAGACCTGCCTACAAACCGCCGTAGATACCATCGAATGGTATCTCAGAAACTGCGGTCTCTGCTGTGCCCCCAAGAATTCCTAGCACCTCGTACTTAAAGCGAGAACAAGAGGCAGACCCCCTCTATACGGCGAGCCCATCCCTAGCGTAACGCTGAAAGTGACCTTAATTCCAAAAGTCGAGACCCTGCGAGTACTTGGGGTTAACATATACAAGGATGGATCGGGAGCTGCCACCCTACCGAGACTCCAACAGACACTATCTTAACTCACGCACCTCCTCAAGAGGATCGCGAATCAACAAAACGCATCAAAGAGAATGACACGCTACGTTTATTGCAAGCTCTGTTCACCAGCCGCATTACGTATGGCACGCGGTACCTGAATTTGAAAACTGCTGAAATTGAAAAACTTAGAATTATGATAAGAAAGGCCACTAAAATAGCCTTGGGACTTCCACCAATGGCCTCTACCACACGTCTCCTAAAGATGGGCGTCCACAACACGTGGCAAGAGCTCATCGAAACGCATAGAAACAGTCAGCTGGAGATGCTCAAACTGACGCCCACGGGGAGGTCGGCGCTCCGGTACCTCAACTACAGTGACACGTTCATCGCCGATGCACACCGGAAAAAGCGCATCCTGCTGTACGTTAGGGAGTCGCTGTCCATCGCACCTATTACACGCAACATTCATCCTACTTTCCACAAAAGTAGACGCAAGGCTAGAGCTAACGCTATCGAACGAAAGTTTAAGCAAGACCTGGCCACCCGCTACACTGACACGGCCAAGTATCCGCATACAAACGCATACACTGTCAGCGTCGTAGATTCTCAAGGGCGAGAATTAGCGTCGGCCATGGTCAACGCACTCAATTCAGACGCCGCAGAAGAATCGGCAATCGCTCTAGCAACCGCAACTTGTACAGACGCCGCGATGATTTTCACCGACTCGCAAGCAGCCTGCAGCAAGAATTTTGATAAAAACTGTATCTCAGCCAATGCCATCAATATTTTGAAACGGCGAAGTGCTCCATTCCAATACACTTGTATATTATGGGTGCCAGGACACGAGGGTCTGCAGGGAAATGAAGTGGCTCCCGCCGCTGCCCACGAGCATGTCAGCCGGGCTGCCTCCTGCCCACAGGACATTCGACCCGTCGTTGAAGAATCAGAAGCTGTTCAAAACACCTACTCGTCGTTACTCCAGCATTACAGGCTGGAGCGACGAGTATACCCACCACCACACCCAAAATTAGCAAAAGAGGAAAGCGTAGTACTGAGACACCTGCAAAGGAGCACATACACACATGGGGCCCTAATTCACCGTCTCTACCCGACGAGATATAGCTCTATGTGCCCACTTTGCAACGTATCAGACACCCTGGCACACTTGCTTCTTGCATGCCAGTGTATCGCCAGACGTAATTTGCAACAACACACGACCGATAATGAAGCAGGACGGACGATTGAAGACCTAACTGAAACGTGGGAGGTGAAGCTTGCCCTCGAGAACATAGAAGACCAACAATAACTCGTCGCCAGGGCCAAGAGGGCAGTAGAAGCCAGAGGGTTTCTGGACTAAGGAGCCCTCCCACCTCAGGGTGACACCGGGCATTGCTCGGGGCACTGTTTCAAAATAAACGTTTACTTCTCTCTCTGTCTCTTTTTCTCTCCGTGAATATGCTTTCTTACTGTTTCTGTAATGAACCTAAGGAAAGCCGCATAAGTCTCTTCACCAAGGCACTTTTCCAGGCAGCTGCTCAATCGTCTGGAACGTTATAGTCACACTATTTACACTCGCAGTTTCCCTTCATGAGCTTTGCTGTCATAGGCGCGCGTTCAGGGGTGGGTGAAGGTTAGTCGCAGCGCCCCCGCCCTCTCTGTTATGTCAATGTATGGGCTGATTTTTCGCACCTCCCGTTTCCCACTAGGGTGACTAGGTTGTTGGCCGACCCTGCCTCCTTCCCTTCTGCGCTGGCCTATGTTCATCATGGCAAACCTTCTGTGATGATGCTGTAAAGTACTGGCAGCCACAGCCGGTTAGGACTTTTAGTGTAGCAGTTTATTATCGCACTGCACATTGACAGTGCACAGAAATTAGAAGTAACCACTGAAGGCAGTATGTGTCGCATTGTGCCCTATTAGGTAGCTAACGTCGCGGCTCCGAGAAAGCTCCTTCTTGCTGTATAGGAGGGGGCTCTTTTGTTTATGTTGCCTTTTCTGTTGGGGTCATTTGCTCACTTCACCACGCAGTTATAAGATTATTGTCAATAGATGACAAGTCAGTGGAACTGTGGGACAGATTTATATGAGCAAAATTTATCTCAACAATACTTCATTGCAGAATAGTTTGTTCATGCTGGAATATAGACTTGCTGCGCACGCGGAACGAAAACAGTTAAGAGACACGATGAAGCGCAGACTGCTAACTGTTTATTTTCGGTTGAAGGAGCCAATATACTATAGGCATGCTTAGCACTGCGCCCTCACACTTCTCACAAGACTAAGACTCCTTTAAAATCGTATGTGCAGAAAACGACAGCAGAGCAGTGAAACATGCTCCTCATGTATAGTAAATGCCACAATCTTTTTATACGCAACCACAAAGTGTGCAGTGCATACTTTTCAAGCTGAATTTTTACCTCTTCACTTTTATTTTTTACATTTCAGTGACAAGCACAACACGTACAATGGCACTAAATTGTATTTATGAATGAAAAAGAAAACATTAAGAACAAAAAACAGTAAAACAAGAATTCTCGGATCATCTGAAGCCAAATAAAAATGAACAACGAAGATAGTTAAAATGTCGGAAGAGAGTCAAGGCATTGAAATTATTAAAACGTTACGCTTTGTCATATAGGAAACATAACCGGAGAGTGCAGGTTATCTAAAATTATCACTAAAGCTTGCTGTCTAACAACTATCTCTTTATTGCACTACGTATGCAATCTCTTGATCGGATACCTGGTGCTATCAAGACAAACGTTTGTGTAGGTGTATATGCATGCAAAAAGGGGCGCTGCGTACTATTCTGGCATCGGATAAGCATGAAAGCAAATATTTCACTTCGTTTTTTACCTAAGTGAGGATTATTACTCTATCATGAAGCTCAGGAAACTGGTGGATAATCAACTTAGCGAAAGGCAGGTGTGCCGGTACGGACTCAAGCAGACGAACGAAAGAAGAAATGTATGTGTTTGCTTTATCCCATTTCAATTGAGGTACTTGTTTTCGCAACCCATATTTCGCGTAATACAAAGCGTGTCCAAGCCGTATAGAAGACGTTACCTTTCAGACCTATGAGGCTGTTCAAAATGGATTCGATGTCGGTTACCATCGGTGGCCGATCGATGAATTCGTGGGCTCGTTTAACGAAGCATTCCTTCGCAATATTAATATCGCCAATGACAACTTTGGCAACCTCGCCTTCGTAGAAACCGTATATCTTTCCATACTTTTGGGCCCACTGCTCCATGACCTGCGTTGTAAGAACAAACAGGTGAAAATATACAACATATGTTAAGTAGGTTTTGTGCTTAACGCGACATGAGTTGAAAATACCACAACGAAGTTAGTGTTGACGGAACTGAAACATTTGAGTGGCATATCATGCAAATCTATTGACGCCTTTTGTAGTAATAATTCACTAATCTTGGCGGCCTTAATGTGCCTTCGTACGCGTTTGCGTTCAGATTACGAATGGCGTATACGACGTCTTCTTTTCTTCTATTTTAACGCGTAGAGGTGGGCTGCTACGCTTGAGATAGCGTTGCTTCACTAGGTTTACAACCACAGGCCTTGCCAGTACAAGCCATGCTACAGTCAGGCATCTCATGTATGCACGAGGACTGAAAGGTGAAGCGGGCGGTGTCTGCATAGAAGCTATGCATCAGAAAGTATAATAATGAGTGTTGGGGTTTCACGTCCTAAAACCACCATACGAATATGAGAGAAGCCGAAGCAGAGGGCTCCGGAAATGTCGACCACCTATGCGTATGCGTCGATTTCGTGCACCGTAAATGCATATATATATATATATATATATATATGCATATATATATATATATATATATATATATATATATATATATATATATATATATATATATATATATATATATATATATATATATGAAAACGCAGGGCAGGAAAAAAAACTCCAGAAAAAACGCTTCGGCGTGCAGAATCGAACGTGGGAGCACTGCGTCATGAAAGCAAAGCGTTAAACACTGAGCCACCCTGGAGCACTTCCTTGACTGGTAAAACGGCAAGCTACTTATATCTAACACTTACCGCATCTAACAAACATCTTGGCACGGGGGATTCTGTTTTCAGCATTACCAGCAAGATGGCGCAATGAGCGTGTGCCGCCACATGGCGCGGCGGCGCCCGCTCTAATCTTCTACGCGTACTTTGCCCGGCTTAGAGAAGAGGAGCGATGCCCTCAGGCACCCTTATCTCGCGGTGGCGAGGAGGGGCAGGTCATACACCTTGGCTGGCCTCGGGCTTTACCTCTAACAATTTCGCTGGAGTTACCGGGTGCACCGAGGTCACTGCAATCATTTCAGTCTCTGTTTGCGAAAAGCACGCGCTTTTCAGACACATCAAAGTAACAAATGCGACGCTTATACGCGTGCATCCATACCTGCGAGTACGTTTTGTGTGTCATTTGTGCGTGAGGAACGCGGGGCATGTTTCGATCTGCTTTCTATTCTGCGCGTGGACTTTGAATTCGTTGCGATCGTGTTCATTGCTTCGCTTTTCCGGCAAAGCTGTGACTTTTTTTAACGTACATCTTTAAAGGGCCAGTAAAAAGCACTGAAGTCAAAATGTTTTTAAAGAGATATATGTGCAGTTTTTCTTTGCGAACATGCTGCCACAAGAATTTTGCGAATACGTGCTATAATAAGGAAGTTACAGGGGTTAGAACATCGGTCTAAGCTGGTTTCAAATTTTCGCATGGCTCGCCCCCCCTCTCTCCCAAGAAGATTAAGGCGTAGCCCATTGTCGTGACTTCGCCCGCTTCGGCAACGTGACACCACGTCAGCAATGGACGTCATTGGTGAACTCGATCAGTCGCAACGCACTTCCGCTTGCTGCGAAGCGTGGTTATTTGTTTACCGTTTGACGCACCAGCCGCGGCTGAATCGTGTAAGCGTAAGGTGTGAAGTGTCGATCACAAACGATAAAGTCTCCGACGTACGTCGCTGGATGGCTGATTCGCTTCAGCCATGCAGCGTGCCGGGCCCCAGCGTGAGCAACTCGGCACCGATGCTTCTCCGCTGCCCATTCACTCGATTTGTAGTAGACGACAGAGCAACGCTTTTTTCCCCTGTTGCTCATGTCAAGGGCGAAGTACATTCGTACGTGCGCACAGGCGCTGTAGTTGAAAGAGGAGTGTACACGTGCACGCGACAACTGCGAGGTTAGTCTTGGGCTGCTTCTTTCACCGCAGTGCCAAGAAACAAGAGGGAGTTTTGTAGCTGTAGGTGAGAACAGGAACTGACGTTGACTTCACTACTGCTTTTCACAACTGATTTAGACCAATTGGCGAGCTGCGTGCTACGTGACGTCGCCGATTGCCGAGTTGACGTCACTGCACCTGCAATGGAGTCAGTCAGGCGTAGGAAAGATGCACAGAAATTTGTTTTTTCGAAATAGAGGCTCTGCACGGCGCAAAGTGCTGTAGTTCTCAGAAAACATGATCGCTGTGGTCTACTCTATGAATTGCCGAGCTTGTATGGAGGGGGGGGGGAGGGAGTGTAAAAAAGTCGGAGCTTGTTTACTGGCCCTTTAACGTGCACACGGGCCTCAAGCGTTTCCACCTCCGTCAAAAATGCGGCCTCCACGACCGGGATTCATTCCTGTTACTTGCGGGTCAGCAGCCGAGTGTCTTAGCCACTAGATTAGCACTGAGCTAGGCCTCGAAAAGGGAACACGCACGATTGTTCAGCACAGAGGATCAACTTTATTGTACTCGAACATTGGATGATATTCTTACAAGGAAATGTATATTTACGGATATTTACGAAGTTTATACGCGACGACAATGGCTGGCACACTGGTAGGGTAGAACCAGTTTCTATACACTTCGTACTCTTTTCTTCCAGGCAGAGACCCTCTACCGCTTTGTGCCCCAATCACACTACTGCCTTGTGGGACTACCCCGAAAAGTTAAAGCACCGACCCGGCTCTTGTCATGAAAGCGGAGTGTTGGGTGACACATAAGGCTTCAGTCTTACGACGTGCACAACAGTAGATGGTGGTTGTGTTGAGTGTTCTTCATTGGCGACTCGCTGTATCTCGTAGATGAGGTTAGTGACCTTGCGTAGAACTTTGTATGGTCCGCCATAGCGAAATAAGAGCTTTTCTGATGTGACGACATAGCGTCCACAAGAGTACTAGAGAACCGGGTGCACAAAAAACTTCACGGTGATGACGATCGTACCAATCTTTCTGTGAGGCTTGAGAAAGTATGAGCCATTCTCCGGTAATCTGTCGTGCGGCGTCGGCTCGTTCTATGGCATCGCGGACGTATGTGACAGGGGAGCTTGAACCAGCGGGAAGAAGTGCATCAAGAGGCAGAGAGGGTTCACGTCCATGAAGAAGGTAGAACGGGGAATAGCCTGCGGTGTCCTGTCTGGAGGAGTTGTAAGCGAAGATGACGTAAAGTAACATTGCGTCCCAGTCGCGGTGGTCTGGAGAAACATACATCGACAACCGGTTGGTGATAGTGCCATTCAGGCGCTCTGTAAGTCTATTAGTTTGTGGATGGTATGCCGCTGTGAACTTGTGTTTCGTGGAACAGAAACGAACGATATCCTGGACGATGCGAGATATAAAGTATCGGCCTTGATTAGTAACGAGCTGTCGAGGAGCACCGTGATGCAAAATGATGTCATGCCGTAAAAAGTCGGCGACATCGGTAGCGCAGCTGGTTGGGAGAGCACGGGTGATCGCGTAACGTGTTGCGTAATTGTTCACCACGGCCAACCAATTGTTCCGGGATGCAGAAGTGGGAAATGGCTGGAGAAGGTCGAGCCATACGCGTAGAGTGGCTCAGCAGGGATCTTAATAGGGTGAAGGAGGCCAGCTCGAAGCGTTGTTGGTCGTTTTCTACGTTGACAAAGGTCACAGCTGGTGACATTCTTTTGCACAGAGCGATATAGGCGTGGCCAGAAAAAACGGCGCCGGACGCGATCATAGGTGCGGGTAACTCCCAGGTGACCAGCGGCAGGTTCATCGTGAAGCCGCCGGAGAACATCTACTCGCAAATTGAAAGGCACGACGAGAAGGCGGTCAGGGCCATTAGGGCGCATGTTGTGGCGGTAGAGAACCCCTTCATGAAGGAAATACAAATTTAAAGAAGTGGATGGAGTAACGGAACTCAGCCTTTCCATGATGGGAAGTAAATCCGGGTTGCGGCGTTGCTCAAAAGCGATATCAAGAAAGTCTGATATTGATAAGACGCAAGCCTCAGTAGCTCTCTCTGTGGCGGCTGGCGGATTCACTGGATATTGTGACAGGCAGTCGGCGTCCTGATGGAGGTGACCAGATTTATACACGACCGAGAAGGTTTATTCTTGGAGGCGGAGAGACCAACGACCGAGACGTGCCGTCGGATCCTTGAGCGACGAAAGCCAGCAGAGCGCTTGTTGATCAGTTACAACAGTAAAACTGCGGCCGAAAGGGTACGGGCGAAATTTAGCGACAACCCAAACAAGAACAAGAGACACTCTTTCGGTGATGGAATAGTTCTGCTCAAAGGGGACAAAAGGTGGTGGCGTAGGCGATGACGCAGTCACGTCCGTGCTGGCGCTGAGCTAAAACAGCACCAATCCTGTGGCCACTCGCGTCAGTACGAACTTCTGTCGGTGTGGTCCGATCGAAGTGGGCTAATATTGGCGCAGTCATGAGGGCTGC
The DNA here is from genome assembly GCA_013436015.1 of Rhipicephalus annulatus. Taxonomy (NCBI): domain Eukaryota; kingdom Metazoa; phylum Arthropoda; class Arachnida; order Ixodida; family Ixodidae; genus Rhipicephalus; species Rhipicephalus annulatus. The sequence goes on along the minus strand of WOVY01010274.1, from coordinate 536,751 downwards.
AATGAGCGCCGAAAATGCAACACTTTGAGGCGAATTCTAAGTAAATGGGACGCCTTATTTAAGAAGCTCGGTGAGAGGCTGCGCAATATTGGTGAATTTCCGGATGAAGCGGCGAAAATAGGAGCACAAACCAAGGAAGCCCCGGAAATCCTGAGCAGACAAGGGTGCGGGAAGTTGAGTCGCTGCACGAATTTTGTCCGAATCGGGCTGTACCCCAGATGCGTTAACGATGTGACCAAGTACAGTTATTTCGCGACGGCCTCAACGGAATTTGGAGGAGTTCAGCTGGAAACCAGCGTTACGGAAGACTTGGAGAATACTGGACAGTCGCTCGAGATGGCTCGCAAACGTCGGTGAAAAAAAACAATCATATCTTCTAAGTAGTACAAGCAAGGATACCATTTGAAGCCGGGTAGAAGGGAATTTATCATGCGTTCAAAGGTGGCCGGCGCATTGCAATTCCCAAACGGCATTACTTTAAATTGATATAACCCATCGGGGTCTACATATGCTCTTGTTTCTCGGTCCCGTATGTCAACAGCGATCTGCCAATAACCAGATCGAAGGTCAATGGACGAGAAAAACTTTGCGCCATCAAGGCAGTCAAGGGCGTCATCTATTCTTGCTAATGGGTAAACATCCTTCTCAGTAACCTTATTGAGATGTCTATAGTCGACGTAAACCCGCCATGTGTTGTCCTTCTTGACAAGCACGACCAGGGATGTCCACGGACTAGATGAGTGTTCGACGACGCCTTTGGCGAGCATTTTCTCGACCTCTTTCTGGTTGACAGAGCATTAGGCAGTGGAGACACGGTAAAGGCGGCGATGTATTGGGTTGGCATCGCCGGTGTTGATGTGATGGGTCACAACTGATGTCTGGTCTAAAGGGCGGTTGTAAAGATCAAATATGGCAGCATAGGATGTCAAGAGACGGTGGAGGTCTTGTGCTTCGGAGGGCGAAAGATCTGGCGCTATCATTTCGGCAATGTCAATGCTTGAAAGGTTCGGCGCAGTGAGCAGGTTGACGTGCGGAGTCGGTTGCTCAGCTGAGAGTTCAGATATATCACACTCTTTCATTGACGACATGACGCCTAGTTTAATACCAGTAGGCAGCACGTGCGTGGAGAAACTAAAATTCAAAAGAGAAGGTAAATAGTTCTGGCTGTGGTGTACTCTCACCACGGTATGGAGAACAGGAATGAAATGCTTTAGCACAACGTCTGTAATTGGTTAAACGACATATTCACCATCACACACAGGCGGATCACACATGAGCTGCACGCGAGTCGCGGCTTGTGGCGTAAGATGCAGGAACTCACACAGATGCACAAAGGCGAGTTTGAGCATCACGGGCAACAGCGGCGTTTAAACGCAGTTCCAGCTTAAGAAGGCCCGTCGAGCAGTCGATAAAGGTGGAGGACGCAGAGAGAAAGTCGAGACCGAGAATCACGTCATGTGGGCACTGCTCAAGCACGGGGAACAACACGAGGATCTGACGGCCAGCAATACACACGTGAGAGGTACACATGCCGAGAACGGTAGATGTGCTCCCATCGGTAAGCATTACTGTACACTTAGGAGGAGGCGTGATCACTTTTCGCAGTTTAATACAGACACCAGCGTTCAGGACTGAAATTTGTGCGCCAGTGTCTATCAGGGCTGTAATGATTACGTCATCCACCAAAACGTCCCAAACATTGCGGCGTGTAGGAATCGTCAACCGATGATTGGAAGACCGGGTCGTTAATGCAGCGTCACCTCCGGGAGCTGCATGGTCTAGTTTCCCGAGGTTGAGGGCCCAGGTCGTGCAAGGGACCTGGATCTAGGAATAATCGGTGAGAGAGATTGCGGCCTTGGGGTGATAGTGACCGGCTGAACCTTCGGCCCTGAACGTTAGTAGCAGCAGGCTGGGGATCGTGCGGTGTAGAAAACTGGAGGGAGTCGCCTTCAAAGCGACGCCATGTCCCAGTGTTCCTGGATGAATTGGACGTCCAATGACTGTGACAGTAGCGCGCAATGTGTCCGGCGCAAGAGCAGTGAAAGCACATCGGTCGATCATTTGACGCCCTCCATTCAGAAGGGTTCCGGTAGCGGGAAGGGTAGCGTGAAGGGTACACCGGGATCTCGTTAACCGAAGCTGAACTCTGGGTAGTGCGAAGAGCGTACACAGATGCGATGCCGAGATTTCCTATTTTTTTGGTGAACGACGGCTTGAATGAGGGAGTTGGTGGAAGCGTTATCTCGAGGGCCGTCGGATGTAACGGCTGCAGGAGCCATGGATTCGAGTTCGCGGTGAATAATTCAGGTGACATTTTCGGATGATGTAGCTTGCGTGAACTTGGGGCTGTCTTCGCAGGTCGTTGAGGCTGCAGTATTAGGCAGACGCGCAAACTGGCGGTTTTTGCGACGGTACTTGGCGTGTTCGAAGCGCTGACATTCCTTCACAACCGCGTCGACAGTGGCTCAATCTTTAACGATTAATAGGTTAAAGGCATCATCGGCAATTCTTTTCAATGTGTAGGCGATTTTCTCAGTTTTGCTCATGTTCTCGTCCACCTTTTGACAGAGGCTCATACGTCCATATGACTCCATCAATGTCTGCACGCGACATTCCAGGTCTTTCCTCGCAGGCAACTGTCGCCCAAATGGCCTGCTGAACAACTCAACAAGCTTCAGTTTGCAAATGACCTAGCTGGCCAACTCCGACTCATGCATCTCATACCAGGTGAGTGCCGTATCCCGCAAGTAAAATACCACGTTGGCCAGCATCAACGTGGGGTCCCACCTATATTATTCACTAACGCACTCGTACAATGCGACCCAATCTTCGACATTCACCTTGCCCTTGCCTGTGCCCGAGAAGGTTCCGCGGTCTCGTGGTAGCAGGAGAATCAGAGGAGGCCGCTGCTGCTGCTGCTGCGGCTGCTGTTGCTTTTGTGGGTTGGCCTGTTGAGCCATTGCAAAAAATTTAAACTGGCGACCACTCCGAAGTTCCGTGTAGGTTTGCCAGGAGAGCAGGGTAGGCGTACCCAGCACCTCCACGAATAATCTTCCAAGGAAAACGTATATATGCGGATGTTTACGATGTTTACACGCGACGAGAACGGCTGGCACACTGGTGGGCTGGGAGCAGTCTCTATCCACTTCGTAGTCTTTTCTTCCAGGCAGAGACCCTCTAGCGCTTTGTGCCCCGATCCCACTACTGCCTTGTGGCAGTATCCACAGGCACCAGGGCGGGTGGTCCACGATTCACGGTACCCATATATGTCTCCGGCGGCAAGTGCCGGCCCCTGGCAATCAGTGCGAGTTTAGTCGGCAGGGCGGCGCTGGACTACAAAGTTTACCATCGCCCGGAGGGCTGGGGATTATTGTTCAGAAGGCACACACCTGGTAACTCTCTTATTTCCACGGGCGACTTCCGAATTTTCGACAGACCTCTATACTGTGTGCGCTCAGCTGTAAATTTCTTTAAAAACATTTCTAACACTTCTATAATAAGAAAATTATAAAAGAAAAGGTCAGCGGTCTTTTAACGTTTGGGGTCTTCATCTATCGCACAAAAAGCACTCCTTAGGTAACTTTTGTTGCAGTACGGTAATTTCGAGCGTAAAAGCGTACCCAAAATGTCGAAGAGGCTATTAGCTTATAAGGAATCTGATATGAGCTTGTTCGCAGCGCATATTCAGTAGGTTTCTTTGTTGTGCACATACAAGGCTGTACAAAATGGAACCACGTAACTATGTGTATATGGGCACATATGTGTGCATACGCGTGCTTTCATTTTGTCCTGCCGTGTATGTTCGCTGCAGAGGAAGCCTGCTAGCAGTGACTGGTGAGAACACATCTTGTTCATTATTTACACACATGCGCAACCACCACAAATTCACGAACACAAGTATAAGTGCCGACGTCTGAAAAAAACGCAAGCGCTACGAAGAAGGCGCAGTACAGTCACAGCGAAAGCTAGAAGAGCAGCTTTTCAGAGCCTTTTATAAACACTCATTGGGTAACTGCTGCTAGCACACTTGCTAGATGCCCACTATGGCAATATTAATAAAAATTATAGGTTAGTAGGCCCGCATTCGCTATGCTATTTTTTCGTAATTGTTCTGAGAAGCGTGGTACACTGTAAGCAAAAACTATCTGAGTTCGGGGTTTTTGCGGCTCATGACCTCTGAAAACCCTCTCGCGTTGAAAATTACTACCTCGTGTTGGAGTAAAAGATGGTACATGACATAGTTTTACTAGCACCTTTGACGCACGTAGAAAAAAATGTCAAAATCCAGTTTTACCACGTAGGGCATTTTCTATTACGTGATTTTTAACCTGCGTTTCAAAGTTTATTACCACGTGACTGCAAAGTGCAGCTGCTTCAGCGGCTTTTGCCCCATACCCCCCTAGTGACGCTCTCAGTGAATCCTGAAGGTACGCGAGGACCACAGATATTGTTTTTTTTTTGCATCGTCGTTCTTCATGATTGACCTTGGGTCAAGGCCCTTTCACAGGAACTAGGGGCAGCATAAGCACAACGAGCCAGAACAGCATTCTGTGAACGAAAAAAAACGGGAGAAGAGGGGGCTTTAAGAAAATGAAAACGTGCTGTGGAATGTTGTCCTGCATATTTTCGCAAATTGTTTGCTTTTGCTCTGTGATGGCCCTGGAGACAGACGGTGCAAGAAGCTCGAGATCTGTGTGTCTGGTTGAGTTGATAGATCTCACGTGTTTCCTACATCATCGAGCGACCGTGAGCTTCCGCACGCACCTTCGAACCTGCACTGTCGGGGATATCTCGCTTCCGTGCCGATTCGCGAAGATCTACCAGTGCTAACAAAATCAATCTCATGTCATCGTCCATGCTTGCTTCCTGGAGAAGGGATAAGCGAAATGCTTCACTATGTCGTCGGCACTGAGCCGCGGCCGCTAGTGACCAGGGGGAGTGTGTCGCCGGGGCAGGTGAAAGAAGCATCGCATATATTTTGACCCAGAGAAGACGACGTCTGCTGGAGTAAAGTTCTGCCAGAATCGCACGCCTTATGCACCAACTGTTCTCAAACATGTAGCACAAAGCCGATAAGAGGCAGACGGAACCAACAATAAGTGTCTGCCGGTGGGCACGAAGGAACCCATATGGTGGTCCATCTCTTTCGTTGGAAGTACATACATCGCCGCGTGTCCGTAAGACTCTGCAGATAGCGGACACGTGTTCATTTGTGTCTGAAACGACGATGAAGTTCGCACAGGATATGTATTTTGTGATCGCTAGCTGTGTTTCATCGCATAGCGGTGCTCCTCGAAAAGGCCTAGTACGCCGTCGGTAAGAAGCTTCTAAGCAGACGTGTACCGCTCTTCTACCCCGTTGTCATGAACACGTGCTGCTACTGTGCTTGTGCACCATCGATCAATGAAAATCATTGAGCTGCCATGGTTTGTGTGTACTTAGGTACATTTTATGGACTTGTGCATCAGCAGTGCTAACACGTGTGGGGCCAAGAGCTCAGTGTGACAAGTAATAATTGATTAACGAAAAAGGTGACATTAGGTAGATTTATAATAAAAAGGTCGGTGTGACATTTAGCGGCCTGCAGCCCACCTCAAGTTTACGGTTGCACCTTCAACTTTTGTTGTTAATCGATGCAAAAAAGGAGCTCTCCTAGCGGTACTGCACGAAAGTCGTGCCTAACAGATAACAGATTGTTGAAGTGTAGTCGAGTAACGCGTGCTTTCAGTTCAAGTGGTGTTTTGTTCTGCATTTGTTGCGTGTGCGTGTTTGTCTGTATGTGAATCTATGTGTCATCAATTCTGCCGTCATTTGATGTTTATTAAATTTGTGGAACTTGGGCCAATGCACTCGTCAGCCTTTATTTTTTACCACTGGAAATAACTCCAAGAAATCACTTCAAAGACATTGTGAATGCAGTAAAATATTACTCTCTCTATACTAGCTAAAAACCTTATTAGGGTAAATAATTACTATCCTTTCTACGTTCAATACCTCAGTTAGCACGAGAGTAACTTTTTACTTCGATAGTAGGTGGTAAAAAACGAACAGGAAACGTAGTACGCTAGAGGACAAGTGGTTTACCCAGTTTTTGAGGTTATTTCAGGTCATTTTTGTTTAGTGTGTATTCGCTAAACTGTTGCGAGGAAATTTGTGCCAATTGTTCATGTGGTGATTAATGCCGATGAGGAATTATGTCTGAAGTGGGTGTGCGCCATAGTCATAAGCTGAATAAAAACAAGCTTTTTTTAATAGGTTGGAGCATTGGACGACCCACTCGTTGCGCTATTTGCATTGTGCGATGACTGGTTGTTCTTTCGCTGTTTTAAAATGCTTTACAAGTCGTTAACGCGATTGCTTTCCCGACATGAAGCCTGCTTAAGGCAAGTTTGCCAAGAACCCCGATTAGCGGCGTTGCTCAGTGGTAGAATTCAGGGCTGGCATCTAGCGGTTCCAGTTTCGGCCCCACTGTGGCAGTGGTGTCAGGTTGTTTTTTTTCTAATTTCGTGCTATGTTGTTACGGACAATGGCGGCAGCGGCCGGCAACTATGGCGCTGCGTGAGATCCAAGTTGTGATCTCATAGCAGCTTTCACTGTAAAACTCGATTGGCAATAACTCAGAGCTGTTAAGGACGTTGGTGCTGCTCTGAGAAACAACAAATTAAACTACACGCAAGCGTTCTTGTTTTGCATACACGTTTTTCATGTTTTTTGGTGATACAAGTTTCGCGTGATACTAATAGTTTCGGTGAACCGCGGGATTTTTATCACCGTGGTTTTACTATTTATAGTTCCAAGGTCTAGATGGCTTACTAGACGTCTTACACACGCACTGCCAAAGTGTCGACGGAAGTTAATACATTGGGGCAAAATGTTCAATGATGTGATTTGTTATAGCAAAAAAAAGTGACGCCAGTCTGAAAAACCCCGCTGTTTTCAGAACGTGAAGCTCTTTTAGTGTAACAACTCAAAACTAAAGTTTTTTTATATACGGGAGGCTAGTACAGTTATACGTTATTCACCGGCTAATACGCTACTCCCTATATTAATGTGAAACAGAGAACAGCAGGATTCCGGCATCCTAGGTGATGAGCCTCTACGTGGCGTCAATTTTCAAGACAGTGTTAGGAACCGTACCATTTTTTTTTCATAGGCAGTTCCATCTGGTACTAATTTATATTCGTCAGGGAGTGCAGTATTACCCATTTCAGTTCTAAGATTTCCTTTGACGCAACCATATATTGTTCTTGAAGAGAATAGGTGGTAAATACTTCTGTAATGAGAATATGCACACTAAGGGTTTGAAACGTAAGACTATAAGTGTTGCCACGCGGGAATCTTTTGCGGCGTTTAAAGATGATCCGGCAAATATGACTAGAAAAAGTGAATGATTGCGCTTATCTGCTACGGTATACAGCGCCATCAACCATGCTACGAGCGAAAGTGCCTTCCGCAGGCAGCGTGGCGAATTGAGTGGCAGCACGAGATCATTTTTTTAATGTCCTTAGATGAAACAATTTTGCAAGGTAGCAAGACTCATTGTTCTCGATGCCGTTCTCTTCCCTCTCTCGCTTACCTATCTTTTTTTCTGCCACCGGCGTCTGTAATTGGTCCATTTTTTGCACGTGATCTTGCAAATGGCTGGTGATGTTATTTATTGTTATGCAAAAGGTTCAAAAAGAGTACGCATGCGCATATGGCCGAAGCTGGATTCTCGCCATGACTAAAGACAAAATCGTGGCCAGAACATAAACTGAAGAGGAGGAGCATTTCTCATAGCGCCATGTCGGCCAAGAGTGTTTCGCAGGCTCTTCAATGCAATATGAGTTTTTCAACAATGCCGGGTTTCCATAAAACAACAGAAAATGGTTTCGCTCTCTTCAACTTATCTTGTGCTATCAAAAATGAAGCACGTCATGAAGTGTAGCTATGAAATATTTCACGTGAACGCTATCGTGCAAATTCATCGTTGTACGTCGTCGCGGATTACTGAAGCGAGTTTATTTGCCCATTTGTCGAACGCCCGGAGCGCGTCTAATGTGCGTCTAACGCATGCCAGTTGTTACAAATACTTGTGCGTATGCAGATATACAGAGCAGTTGGAGCGTGTAGTCAACGCACCTTCAGGAACATTTCACGCTTGAGCAGTTGAACATATCGCGGCATAAAGGAGCCAAAACGCGTTGCATCGCGACACCTCACCAGTAGAACTCTCACTTTCCAAGCAGATCCGTGCCCTGCATCAAAATAATTTGGCGTCACAGTTTCCAAAATGGGAACAATTAAAAAAACTGACATCGCAATGCTGCTAGTCAAGCCTTTATGGCCGTGGTTTTTCTTGCGTGTGTACAAGCCGGCTGCAATCACTCGTCACAACGTCACGCCCTGTGGTCACTAATTAGATCCAGCAAAAAGCGCGTTCTCTTTGTCGCAGCCCGAACAAAACACATTTGGAGAACTGAACTAGTTATAACAGGACGAACTACGATGTACGACGTGAGACGCCATTGCTCGTGTTGTAAAATAAAGAACTGCACAACGTTGCCAGTTGAGTAACGCACATCCCGCAATCGCTCCTGCGTTGCGCCGTTCATGTTCGTTTAGGTAAAGGCTTATTCTACGACTGCTTTCCTTTCACTTTGTGTCATTTACATCTACTCACCGTATACCAAGTGAACCCAAACAGTCGCTTTTTAATGAAACTTTTGAACCTTCTAGGGCGTGCTCCAGGAACGTAGGCTAGGAGGAAAGGGAAAGTTGTCGCTATCTTGTAAACTTGTTTCATCTTGGGACCTTAATTGTTTACGGTGGTACAGAGCACGGAAGCGCCGTCGTCCCTGATAGAAGAAAAGTCCTTTGTGCGCTGTTGTGACGTTCGAAATTCGGCTGCGAGAACGCGGTAGCACCCGTGGACTGTCAGGTGGTTTCATCCCATATTTCGAAGCGTTTCGTTCAATGCAGAAGAAACCACTACACAACTAGTACATGAAAGAACAATTCTATTGGTCGTTTTGAAATGCCATCTTGACTGAAACGAAATATGTTCTCAAGTGAATATTCAAATTTTGTGTAACCGACCTTAGTGAATACACAATAATTGAGAGCTACCTAGTATATACGCTCACGAGCGTCAGGTGACGGCAAACCATGCTTTCAATCACTTGCGTTTAACAATTTGATGAGCTTTTCCTAACGTTGAACTTCAATTAGGGTTCACCTAAATAAAAAAACTAAATCTTAAATAAGTTCGATAATACGCATTTGAGCTAGAATTGCCACATTTGTAGAATAGCTTCAACATGTAACGCTCTCACAGCCCACAGAGCTTTAGAGCATTTCAAAATTGAAATCATTAAGAACAAAAGTCACAACTTTGCCGCACAGGTGAAGCAATGAATGCGTTAGCAACAAATGGGAAGGTCACGCGCAAAATGGCAAGCAGATGGAAACATGCCCCGAGTTTCTCACGCACAATTGACACACGAAACGTACTCATAGGTACAGATGCACGCGAATAAGTGTCTCAGTTGTAACTTCGCTGTGTCTGAAAAGCGAGCACATTTCGCAAACGGAGATGGTACAACAATTGCACTACCTTTGTGTGCCCCATAACTACAACAGAATGCTTCCAGAGCGAGCCGCACGCCAGGCAAGGCATTTAATCTTCTCCACGGGGAGATAAGGGCGCGTGACAGATAGTCCACACACCTCCTCTGCGCGGACCAAAGTATGCGTGAGAGATGAGTGGCGCCGCGTGCGCATTGCGCCATCTTGCTGATAATGCTGAAAGCACGATAGCTCCCCTCCGAGATGCCCGCCTGCAGCGTTAAGTGGTAGATAAAGATAGCTTGCAGTTTAAACGTTGAAGGCGGTACTTCTGCGTAGCTCAGTGGTTAACGCCTCACATTCACTACGCGTAGGGCCCCTGATCGATTCCGCACGCTATGGTTTCCTCTTTTTTCTGGAGTTTTTTTTAGTTATTCCTATTAAATATATATATATATATATATATATATATATATATATATATATATATATATATATATATATATATATGCATACATATACGTTGCATGACGCCGACGCCTGCGGCGAAATCTAGCCGAGAGTGTCCATATACTTGCTATCACAATAATAAGGTGAATTTGGAGAACACATGTTGGTTATTTAGCACTTCATTGGAAACACTTATTTAAAACGCTGTAGGCCTGTAAGCTCAGATTTGGGTGCACGTTAAAAAGCCCCAGGTTGTCGTAATTTCCAGAAGCCCTCCATCATGGCGTCTGCCATAATAATATGGTGGTTTTGGGACGTTAAAAACTACATGGCAATTATTAGATTTGATCAATCAATTGATCGTTTGATCAATCAGAAACTGAAGCGATTTTCAGACGCTCTTGATTAGGTGCACATTTTGAACAAAGATGTCTCAAGCATGGTGATATTCTTGATATTGTATCTTCACCAATTTTGGAGAATGTCTCATGCTCGAAAATGGTGTCTTCTCATTGCATGAATTCATTATCTTTCATTCTTTGATTACGGATTTCTTGAGTATGCGAAGTCCCCTTTCGGGTAACCGTGTGATTTGCGCATAAAAATTTAATACCCATTTAAAACGTTTCAAACTTTTCAACCCACTTTGCTCTCTCGGGTTAATGATCAGTATACTATATACTAAGTATTGAAGCCTGAAATATCACGTGGATTGGAAAAGAAACGCAGGCGCCTAAGTGAATTTTGATCAATTATTATATAAGTGCTAGAAATTAATGCAGCTTCGTCCTACGATACGGAAATTTCCAGCATTTTTTTTTTGTTTCCGCTCAGTCTTTTTTTCTCCGATTTTTCTTTTTCTTTGTGTTTTTCTCGCTTTATTCCGATTCAATAATACTTTTCATCCTACTTTTTTCTTCTCTTCACTTTTTATATCTCGCTTTCTTTCTCTTTTATTTTACACGTGGTATGTATTGTGTTTCCCTGGCCATAGTAGTAATGCCTGTCCCAACAAGGCACTCGAAGAGACTGAAGACAACACTTTAGAATGAGCGCACGCTCAATTTGCTGCACTTGGCTATGCTGCATATGCTTTCGCCTGCTTTCCAGCCAGCGACGATGACAGCATACAACAGCCCGGCCCCCTAAAGTATTCTAATCTGGAAAGTATACATTTTTAAATTGAATTATCAGGTTTTTGTGGGCCAGAACAGCCTATGCTTATGACACCGCAGTTTGATTACTATATAGTAGCAGCACTGAAGAAAGGAAATGCGCAAATGGTTTTTTCATGTTTTTTTATATTCCAAATATAATAATTTTCCGTATAAGTGACATGATTATAGGGCGCCTCATAGTTGGATTAGTTTTCTATCCCTAGGATTTGTTGACTTGGGTCAAAGTACATGGATGTGCCATTGAAAAGTGCCTACGGTGTACATAAATCAAACCCTAACTATCGAGTTTTATAGATTGATAGTGCGAACTACTATGGTGAATGTATTAACCCCTAAGAAATGTTGCCAATATTCCCTAGATACTCACTGATACCCTATTCTACATTACACTACTTCACCTTTACAAAACGCAAAACGGGCCTGGGTTCTATTTTAGTCAATGCATCCTCAAAAAACTTATCGCATTCGGTACTTCTGTCAAAGAACAATACCAGGACACTTTCTGCTTTCTACTTACACAATACTTATCTTAGAGGTAATTTTTTATTTTTTTATTCATTGGCATGGTAACCTCATCGCACCAAAGGAAGCATCTGTGAGGAATGGCAATCTTGACAAGATAAAGTTTTAAAGTGCGTGGCTCAATGAATTCGATACCTTGATTCGGTCCTTTTTGAGCTCCGTGTAATTTCCAAAAAGTAAGCTTGGTTCCGGTCCGGGAATTCCGTACCGTCCTGAGGACACTCTGCTTGTGGCGTCTCCGAGCGGCCCACATAATAAACGTAGTCAGTAGAAAGACTACTAAGAACAGAGTAGCCTCTATCGAAGGCATTTCCTTCGCTGAGGCCAGGCAGGATCGTCTGTGGTGGAACCTGCGCGGGAAATATCAAATAGCACTTGAAACACAACAACAGTAAGCTTCCTCTTCCTTGCTCATCTTTACAAAGCAGCCACGAGGCACAATTGATGAAAATGACAGATAAACAGGCCCACGTATGCACAGCATGGCGTAATGGGCCTAGGAAGCGAAAACCAGACTGCCCACTGTGACATGCTAGGGAGCAGCTAACATATATAACAAAATGAAAAAAGGAAAAAAAAAGCAAGGGACGTACTTCTCATATACGTAAAAGGTATGTTTTGTTTCATGGCAACTATTCATTGCATTATGAGTCCAAATAGTATTGAATGTGAACTGAATAATTATTTATTTATGAATTATTCAGTTGACCTTTATTGAAAATGACTTGTCACATGAGGTATTAGTGTTTTTGTTCCAGGATTCCTGGTTTCGAAACGGCCCATCGTAGATTCATGGGATAAGTTGGCGTTTTCCGACCAAGCACAACTCATAGGGCAAATCATCCCACGGCTCATTCAGCAGGTTTGAGCCTGTGTCTCGTGCAGCTGGTTGTGTAGCTGTGATATTTGCTTTGAGTTGTTTACATTGTAGCCGGAGGTTCTCGTGGGCTAGTGTAGCCGATTAGCAGTGGTGGGTAACGGTGCCATCGGCAGCTGTGTGCGAAGGTATCGCTCTGGAGCCTTCTGTAGTAATTTCATTTATCTCTTATGAGTTTAAGATGTGGGGATTGATATACTCTGTGTAAAGACTGATAGTGATGTGTCATTGTTTGTTTGCGGAATTGTTTCTATTTCCTGCGCTGGTGTTTTCGGGTAGGACGTGACTGTGATCTCGTCGAAGAGGCCCGGTTGAGACAGGCGTGGGCTGGTCGAGGTTTGTGTATCGCGGCAAAGCCTTCATTTAAATGTAGGGAGGAGGAGTGCCACCAGAGAGACAAGCAAATATGCAATCCTGATCTTCACCTAATTCTAAATAGCACCATGCAAGTCAACGTCAAAGAGAAGATCTGCATCGGAGGGATCAATGCAATAGAATTGTAGGTTGACGGAAAATATTTATTTAAAAAAATAGATAAGGAACTTATATTTTTACCAAGATAATAAAATCAGTCATGCGCTCATGTCACGTGAAAACACGCGCGGTGCTTGAAGCAGAACACATGCTTCGTTATGACTTCACTGAGCCAGGTTTCAGATTTTCTTATATTTAAAAATCTTGAAGGTCCTACGTCAACATAATTCGGGGAGAGCGAAGGAATACAAACGGGAATGGCAGGGAGCTAATGATTATTTTGTAAGCTTTCTTTTCATTGAATCACCATAGTTTTGTATACTACAGTCGTTTCGAAAATTTAATTTATTGGAATACTTAACAAAACCAGTGATAACAATTCCTCAAAATTGAGTAATATTCACGAAAAATTTGGTAGGCTTGCCAAAAAAAGTGGTTGGCGTTTATAACATTAACAATTATTGGGTAATTAGAATGTCTCGACAGTACACGTATTATTACGATTGAATAGTTGTTTTCGTGTTGTGAGGATTGAATTAGGCCAACGGAGGTTGTTTAACCTGCTCGCAACAACTAATGCATTTTAGTTTTTGCCTTCTGCCATCACCGAAACGAGATCAGTATGGCGACTTGAAATTTCGCAAATAAAGCCCATAATTTAGCGCTCATCAACGGGGATCCAATTACAATCGCCCATTATGGCGGCTTAGAAAAAATAATGAAGTGGCAAGTGCAAATATACGCCGAATAGTTAAGCGGCAAAATTTCTGCATTAAAGGTAACGTGAAGTTTGTTATGTGGTACATTAAACAAGTTTGCCTTATGCATCATGCAACAAGTTTCGAGTATTGCTAATTCAAATCCCGAAGGTTTGAATCAGAAATAACGCCATACTGCTTTCGTGTTGACAGTGTGAAAGCCACACAAGATACATGGTAATATACAAAAACAAATCAGGCGCATGCATAGCGTACGACGTCGAGCGATGTCACAATGATAAAGGAGGAGTCTGATATGTGAAAAGCAAAAGCTAGTAATGACAAATGTAACTTGAAATAATGCAGACATCGATCTTCCTAGATTTGAACATTTTATTTTTACTACAGTGGTACTTATTGGATTGATACGATTTGTTGAGTGTAGGTACATACACACAGCAGCAAAATCTGAATAGAGAAATGAACCCTTTCATGTGCCGCCAAGTGAGAAAAAAATATCATTTGTGTTGTTACACGCACATGATTTCTTCTGGACTAACAGCAAGAAAACTTTAAAAAAGTTATGCGACTGTTAATAGGTTATGCGCTTCAATAAATGTCCGTGTATTTCAAAGACGTACAAATATAACGACATGAAGCGGCGTTACACATAAGAGAGAAAAGTAATTTTTATCCAGTCAGCATCGTTTTGCAGTGCACACGTCTGAGATTCCGCTTGCTCATCAGTATGTGAGTCTTAAGTCGCATGTAACTCCTCGTACGATGAGTTGATACCCGATTAATCAAATTCGGCAGTCGAGTAGTGATTCGGAGCAATCGCTGCTACAGTCACTTATGACACAGAGACCAGCCCGCATTTTATAGCGAAAGCAAAGTGTGCGGTGAGTCCACTTAAAAAATTGCTTGATTATGAGCGCATCCAAAAAGAACAAAAAAGAAGGAAGAAACCTATCATAAGCCTTCATGTCATCGCCAATGAGACGGAAGTGCTTTTTTAGAGTCCACGAAATAGGAAAAGCAACCACAGAGGCATCGCTCGTTTCAGTCAGCGTGCACTAAAACAAGCATAATCGCGTAACGGAAAGCGATTAAAGAAATAGTAACAAATTGACTACCTTGTGAAATTTCTAAACTGCCTAAAAATTCGTTTTGCGAGCACAGCAAGCGCGAAAAAACTGAAGAACAAAACTAAAAGTATAGCCGGTGCACCACTGCAGCGAAGAAAAATAATTAAAAAAACATGAAACATTGGCGACAAGAAAGAACGCCACGTATGCCCATGCTGTTTGAACACATGCCAAGCAATATATATATAGATATATATATATATATATATATATATATATATATATATATATATATATATATATATATATATGGTACTGGCGCGCGCTTTTAAAGCATCTTAAAGCATCAGGCAACGAACTGCATGTACAGTACTGACGCATTAAAACAAAACAAGTTGGGGCTAAGCAACGCGCCTGCTTTTTCCTTTCATGCCCCGCCGCGGTGGTCTAGTGGCTGAGGTACTGAGCTGCTGACCCGCAGGTCGCGGGTTCGAATCCTGGCTGCGGCGGCTGCATTTCCGATGGAGGCGGAAATGTTGTAGGCCCGTGTGCTCAGATTTGGGTGCACGTTAAAGAACACCAGGTGGTCGAAATTTCCGAAGCCCTCCACTACGGCGTCTCTCATAATCATATGGTGGTTTTGGGATGTTAAACCCCACATATCAATTAATCAATCAATGCTTTTCCTTCCAGTGTCTTCCGTTCAGATCATATCGGTGTAATTTCTTCTCGAACGCGTACATCAAAACCAAAATTATCCTTAGAAACCAGACATAGTTGTGACGTGACATGTCTTTATTGAGCAGCTGCGCATATCATTCATTATTCGCATTGCCAATAGAGTCCTTACAGCAATATATAAAATCTGTATCAATAACCTTCGAGTGTCACGCTGCCAAGCGGAATTCAGTAGAATGCTCTCGAGGAATATAATACAACTCTAGCAAGCCTAATGGAAGCTTTACTGGGAGCACTACGCAATCACTTCTTTGTTTGGCTGTGCAAGGTTCAATGTTAACGCGTTAGCGACAAACGAACACTACGGCTTTCCATATTTCCTGCATGAATGAACAAACTGGTTCCCACTGTAACCCGATAAATTTGACTCTTCCCTAAGAGACGCAATGTCTTCGTGAAAAAAAATATAGGGGATCCTTCAGCTTCGTCTTTATTAGTTGAGCACGGAAGCGATATCGTGCTTCTATATAGTGCATACAATAACCAGTTAGGGCATGCTTTTACTCGAGAAAGTTAATTGTAGATTAGTGCAATGTATTCGAAAAAGTTGGAAGTGGTTTGTGTCAGTGAAAATTTCTCATATGGCTGCAGTATGTATAATGAATAGCATGCTTCAAACGACAAGCAATTATACGCCTGTAATCGTTTCGATTGCTATACCCATTTGGGAGGTAGTGTGGTCAGATACTGCACCAGACGGGTCAATTGTTCCTTGGCGAGGGAGTGCGTTAACAGCGGTGGTCACCGGGGAGGCCGAACCACAGGGCTCTTTAAAATGGCATTCGGTCATCACACAGATAACGTATTTATTCCAGCAGAGAATTGCGTGGAACCGGGATTCAAACCATGGACTTCTTGCATGCGAGGCTGATACTCTTACCACTACGCCATCGTGGCTTGCTCTCAGTTGTATACAAGCTATTTAGAAAGGTAATTGCTAACAAAATTCAGTCAACCAAAGAAATAGGTAGATTTTTGAACAGGCTACTCAACTATCGACCACATTCACACTGTAAATCAGGTAACAGAAAAATCCTCCGAATACAACCAACCACTATACATAGCCTTCATATATTACGAGAAGGCGTTTGGTTCAGTAGAAATATCAGCAGCCATGCAGACACTGTACAATCATGGCGTCAAACAAGCATATATAAGCATCCCAAAACAATCTACAGCGAATCAGCAGCTGTCATAGTGCTTCCTAAAAAAGAACGGTATAATACCAATAAAGAAGGATGTAGGACAACAGAATATGATGTCCCCAATGCTATTTACCGCGTGCTTTGGAAGAGTTCGGGAGACAAATAATAGAGATAACCTTGTAAGGTTTTCTTCATTGATGTGCAGGTTACGATAGTAACCTGCACATCAATGAAGAAAACCAATGTGCAGGTTACGAAAAACAATGTGCAGGTTACGATAGTAACCTGCACATCATTGATGCACGATAGCATGCGGCATTGTGCAGGTTACTATCGTAACCTGCACAGCGCCGATGACATTGCTTTGCTTAGTAACTCAGGGAATGAATTGCAGTTCATGATTACTTAGACAAGGAGAGCAGAAATGTAGGCCTTAAATTTGTTCTGGAGAAAATGAAAATGCGCAGCCACCTTGCAAGAGTACATCGCTTCGAGATAGGTAGCAGTGCGCTTGAAGTTGTGAAAGAATACGCCTACTCGGGGCAAGTAATAACAGTGGAGCCGAACGAAGAGAGGGAAGTAACGAGAAGAATAAGAATGGGGTGGAGCACATTCAGCAAGCATTCTGAAATCATGAATGGTAGGTTGCTACCATACCACAAGAGGAAGGTATATAACAGCTGCCTCTTACCGGTACTTACAGAGCAGAAGCCTTGAGGATTACAGAAGAGTACAACTTAAGTGGAGGACGACGCAGCGAGCTATGGAAATGAAAATTATGATGTAAGCCTAAGAGACACGAAGAGAGCTGAAATGAATCGGGGAACAAACGGGTCGTAAGGGCAGCGTAGCTGAAATCAAGAAGAAGAAATTGTCATCAACAGGGCACGTAGAGCGAAGGAAAGACAACCGCTGGTCATAAAGATTGACATACGGTATTCCAAGAGAAGGGAAGTGGTTGAGGGGGAGGTAGAAAGTAAGGTGGACAGATGAGATTAGAAAGTCTTCGGGTATTAAGCAGCAAGAACAAAAAGAAGTTGACTTGCGGAACATGGAGGAGGCTTTTGTCCTGTAGTAGGCGTAGTCAGGCTGAAGATAATGATAGATCTTTCGAACTTTCCATCCACCCACTTCATGGCCTCAAGCGAATGTGCCCAGTAACGTGTGCGCCTTTTGTAATGGGTGGCCGGCTTTAAACCACGAAGTCATTCTATTACATACATGTTCTGATGCGCAATGACAACGCACGCTTGTACCGCGCAATATTACTGTGATTTTAATGTAGTATTCTGAAGCCTGTATACAGAGCGCACGTGCTTATAAAGCATCAGTTATTTTCACTGTATTTCCAAACAAAGGAAGGTAATTTTTCCGCATTTACAAGGGAGTGCATGGTGGTGTTGTAGATCACCTACTTGCTACGTAAAAGACCCGTGTTCGATCCGCACTCAGGCCGGGATTTTTTAGGGGTGAAGCTCTTTAGGATTGAGCCATGTCCCCTGTACATCGGCATGACACGCTAGTAGTGGAAGCGCTCGGTAGAGGGTGGGGCGGAGCCAGCGCTTGGTCTTGGCGCTTGCTGCGCTTTGAAAGAAGATCGCTAGGGGCGCGGCTATCTCTCTGTCTTTCTAAAGCGGTGGTTATTGAGTGCGCAGCGTGGCTTGGCGGCAACGCAGTCCAGAGTTTAGGGATCGCAGTGCAGCTGCAGCATGGGAGCATAGACAAGCAGATTCCAGACTTGCGGGCTCGCTGCTGCAGCGAAATGGCAGCGCCGGCAAGCCAGCCCGGAACTGAGGGCTCGTGAAGCTGCAGCGGCACGGAAACGCAGGCAAGCTGATCCAGAGGCGGTGAGGCCTCGCGCAGCTGCAGTGAAACAGCAGCGCCAGCAATGTACGGGGGAACTCACGGTTAATGATCCCCCGGAGCTATGCCCTCTCGTCAATATTGACTTCATGGATATGCTGCGATTTTTATTTATTTTATTTGCACCTTTTGTTCGGTCACGCACAAGATGATCATTTTTGGGTCACAACCTACTATGCCGACGCAGACGAAGGAATTGCTGCGAAGCGAGCTCTTTAACGCGATCCCGTTATTACGTGGCAACTCGCGCACTGAATGATACACCACAACGTACATATATATATAAGCTTCACGAGGTTTCCTCTTACCACTTAGTTTGATTGATAAGGGGGGTTTAACATCCCGAAACCTCCATATAATTTTGATAGAAGTCATAGAGGAAGACTCCGGAAATTGCGACCACCTGGTATTCTTTAACCTGCACCCAAATCTGAGCACACGGGCCTACAGCATTTTGCCTCTATCGACAATGCAGCCACCACAGCTGGGATCCGATCCCGCGGTCTGCGAGTAAGCATTTGTGTACCTTTGCCACTAGACCACCACGGCTGGGCAGCCACATAGTTTAGGTAAACATTTTTCGTCCTAGGCGTTTAGTTTAAGCATAACGTTAAAATTGCATGTTGCAATAATCTGAAACTGGCAATACTTTAAAAAAAGGTGTTTTATCTTTGTGCACAAAAAGTCTGTTATAAATCAAGTGAGCGACGTTTCTCTTATTTGAGGGTGCATTTGCTCTACGATAGCCGTAGAGAGAATGCGATGAATGCCGTCGTTCGCTTATTTTCCAACGTTGCGCCACCTGTCTTAGCACGTTTGTCGATATGTGGCAGCACACTGCAAGTGATGTGCTCATAATGTTATGCTGCCGTTTTGAATGGAGGCGCCGCACGGTCGAAGTAGTTCGGAGGAGAAAAATTCTTTAGGTTGCTCCTATAGAAAAGATTTGGAAAGAAACATTCTTCACGACGGGGACTTTTCACTGGAAGTAGAAGGCTGAAAGCATCACTTGTGGCAGCGACGAATAACGATCAGCTGCTCACACGCGAGGGATGAGTTGCACTTCACGTCTTTTCGTGCGTTGATGTTTTTTTTCACGCTCGCAAGTCAGTTTATTCGCATTTATTGTATAACTTTTTTTGCGATGTCCAAATGAAAGCGTCGTTTTTTTTTCTTGTGCACCCATATGTAGCCCCAAAATTTTGAATATCATAGAGCGCGCCGCCCACTTCCAACACGCTCGAGTAGAGGTTGCACCGGCTTCGGATAGCTCGAAAGCTTGAGCCCGGCCTGACCCGTGGGCCGGGTTCGGGTTGGTCAACGTCTTTTAGGCGCGAAGCATTTTATGCGTATTTTAGGAACTTTTGGCGTCTATTTGCGTATCTTATCTATATATCTAGTCGCTTCTGTCTGGGGCTCTCATGATCACCCCCTTAACTTGGTGTGAACCAAAATTTCTATAGGAGGGTAAAATGGCATGACAATATTGACACGCTGGTGAACAGATGAATAATGTCAGAATCCTGTAGTGCAAGTCATCAAACCTTTCCCGCCAGATAGTGGCACATACCCGCAGGCGCGTATGTGCCACGGGTATACGGCTATGTGCCACAGGTGATTCCCACTTAGCATCTACTCAAAAACGAAGAGAACACTTTTGGGAAATACTAACCCATGGTCGTTAAGACGAACCTGACATCGGCAGCGTTGACCCACCAAATACAAATAAGTAATATCAGGGTCCTAGCAGGAATCGAACTCAAGCATCCTGCGTGGCAATGAAGGATTCTACCACAGAGCCACGCCCGACATCGGTACTGCTTTTTAGATAGACCTCGATGATTGCGAAACGTCAATTGAGGTGGCAGTACTGGCTATATGATTTTATAAAGCCTGCATATGTATTTTTATGATACAGCCGTCTGGTCGATTTGACGTCAAATATAGTTGGGTGCTCTGCGCTGGAGTTGATTTATGTATAAATGTCCAGGGCTACCATTCCCGTGTGTTGGAGCTGTTGTCCATCATGTTCTCTTCTGCTGAACCATCACCTTTCTCGGTTCTCTTTTTCCTTGGCCACTATGTGATTATATTTACGCAAAATAGTCCCCTCTCTTACATGTGATGTACTGAACTTCCAGAAAAACAAAAGCGTCTAATTATTCGGAACTTGCTATGTTTCAGAAATATATATTGGCAATTGCGCCTAGCAGTGCGAGCAAGGAAACAACCTTCAGTTGGCCGGGATATGTGACACAGGAGCGTCGCACTTCACTGAAACCCGAATCAATGGACAGCCTACTTTTATACAACTTGTAATCATAGCATGTAGTGACTGTTTTGGTGTTTTGGTTTCATCTCGATGTGTTAAAAAAAGGCCGCATTATCGAAAATTGGCATCCTGTCTCCCCAGGAAAGCTTCATTGTGTAAGGCTGCATCGAACCGGGCAAGGGCTCTTATTTTTCTACGTCGGGCCGGGCTGGGTGGGGTCGCAGTTTTTTAGCGTCGAGCTCGGGCAGTTTCTCGATGCACTGAGCGGGCTCGGGCATGTCTCGGACTCTGAAGTTCGGCCCGTGTGCAGCTCTAAAGTGAACCATCACCAGTGAAGCGTGATGGTTTGAGTCATTAAATGTTCAGTCACGGCCACAATCCACGTCTCTCGGCTAACTTCACCCTTATTTAACCAGTACCTTCCGGGCGACATTATTGTTCGACAGCTTTCCGCAACATCGCAAATATATTCTTTGTGAAAAGCAATCGCGTGCATTCCTAGGACTTAAGTGCGCGACCCTAGACGAATACCTCTTTCCGAGTGGTAGAGCTTCTAGACGCGACCATGCCCGTCGAGCTCTCCTTACATTTATGAATTAAACACGCCTTTCCACATTTTTATAGACAGACTTTTTTATCATTTTTATTTATGCTTAATTCACTCATACTTGTCGAAGCCTTCGTCAATTTTCTTTCTTTATTTTCTCATCTTCTTTCCCTTTTCTCCCCTCTAATCCTTGTTTCCTCTGTTTCTTCCCTCCTCCCGAAAGAGTGAGCAGGCGTTGTGCCCCTCCTGGTGGCAGTTGCCAGCTTGCTCTCCCACTTTCTTCTGTGTCCTTGTGTATCTGTGTATGCAAGTGAAATAATAATAATAATAATAATAATAATAATAATAATAATAATGTTTATTTTTATAATCATGTTTCCATCGTGCTAACTGAAACAACAACATCCTTGTGCTGGGCAATGCGCATGGCGCATGGCTGTGACTCAAGCGCGACTGAGCGGAATACTCAATGCCTGTTTTGTTTAAAGAACCAACTCCTGCCTGTGCAAGTAATGACGATGGCATAATATGTTTGCAGACCGCTGACACGTAAACATTTGGTTGCTTCGAGTATAGTGATGGCGCTACTCGCTAGCGGGCAACTACTGCGGCTATTCCATCTTGCAGGCTCGGCACGTACCACCTCAGGTGTCTATCGCTTCATACGCTAATTCTAGTTTGTGTAGTTTTTTGTAGCAGGCAGATAATATCGTTGACGCATAGAAATGCCGCTGAAATATGACCGTTCACACCACGACCAAAAATTATGTGGTGAGCACTTTGCACTTTCTGTGTTTTGGGCAAATAGTGTGTCATGCTCATTACCAATTCAGTGTGGCTGGGACTTTATCCGGTTAAAATGGCACTTTCGCGCGTCCTATCAGTTTCTATAACAAATGGCCTGACTCAGTGCCATCTTAAATTGCACAGCGCGCCCCGTATAGTTATTGGACATGGTGATTAGTAAACGGGATGTTTAAAACTGCATGTACTGTAAGTTTTTCACCCTCAAAGCGTTAAGAAAAGTCAACAATATGGATCCCTTCAGATTGTTGTGGTTGCAATAGCTAAGCTGGTTTAGTGCGTGCATAGTTTATTCAGTGTGGTGAAATTTGTGTGAGCAGTGGTGAACTTATTTGCATCACTCGACAGTCAGTCTGCATATATTACTTTTAATGCGAGCATGTCGCCAGACAGCCTCGTCAGGAAAGACGGCAAGCCATCTAACCGCAAATATGGATTGCTTATTCTTTAGGTACAATGTGATAATCTTATGTGCTTGTTGTCTAAGTTTTAAGTAGCCGTCGCAGTGTGTGCTAGGAAAAGCGCCGCTATGGCTGATGCTGAGTTTTCCGATATACGGTGAAAAAAAGGGGAGAAACGGTGGTTTTGTTGCGAAAGCAATTGATAAGTACTGAACAATCATAACAGTAAATTGATATGCTGTGGCGATCCAGGTTACTTTGCCCTTCGGGACAAGATACTGTCATGATGTGTCTTCAATAAAATTTCGTCTCTTATTGTCACCGGGCAGTCCAGTTTGACCTAACACGGCAACTGCCTTCTCGACGCTTCAGGCGCCACGGCACCTGGAGATTCAGTGACAGTGACCAAAAATTAGACGCCAATTCTGAAATGAAATGTTGAAAAATCAGTTATGCCACATGGGCCAGCCCACAACCTTTTCTTATAAAGCAGCTCTCCTTATGTTAGCAGTGAAAATTCCATGTTGAAGAATGTTTGCTAATCAGTGTTTAGAATTTACGTTGGGCGCAGCGATTCCACCATAAGGCAGAATTTATCTAAAAAGACGACACGTGCCTTGCTGTGATATTTCCTTCGATAAAAAAGTTTTTGAAAAGCTGAACAACCCGCACAAGTTTTCTGTACCGACGACCGTGGTGGTTATGGTGCTAAGCCCTTGACTCGGAGGATGTCGCGGGCTCAACCCTGGCTGCGGATACCGCATTTCATTGGTGGCAAAATGGCTGAGGCCCGTGTACTGTGTAATATGAGTGCACGTAAAGAAATACCAGACGGCCGAAATATCTGGAACCCTCCACTACAGCTTCTATGATAGTCATACATTGGTTTTGCGACGTAAAACTCCATATATTAGGGGCGAAGCTCTTTAAAGCGGCACCCGTTCGTCCCTTGTAGTAGTAGTAGTAGTCGTAGTGTGTAACTAGTCTTACATTTTGACCTCCAAGGTGGTGCCGGTGAGAGATTTCTTCTGTGCGTTTTTTAACAATAAAAAAATTGCAGCGTGCGCGTTAACTAAAAGCCGAATTTTCCTGTCTGTCATTCCCCCTTAGCAGCCATTGGAATGCACATTGAGCACTACCTGACAAAAAAGGGTTGCTACGTTATACTCGCTGGGCGTAACCTCCTAGGTTTTAGAAAGGTTTACCGAGCGTTGGGCCGCAGTGCCATGAATACAGTGAATTAGTATATACCATGAACTCGAGGTGGTTAAAGGTAGGAAGTAGACACGAAGCGCAAGCCGTAAGAAAGTGTGCATGTGCCTCCTCTCGTTCAGTCCTTGGAATGTCCGCTGGATGGCGGTGCTTCTATATGAGGAATATATGATGAAAAGATGCGTGATGGTGGTATTCGGAGTGTTGAATAGGTGTACGAACGGACACACAGACAGATGCAGGGACGGACATACAAATGGCTGCACGGACGGTCGGACGCATGGACGGACACAGGAGCGGATGCATGAACTAAAGCAGGGACGGGCGCACAGATGAACGTGCGGACGTACGAACAGGCGCACGCATGGACGGGCGGATGGACGCACGGGCGGCCATACGGACGCACGCATGGATGGACGGAAGCAAGAACAAGTGGACAGACGGATGCTTCGCCCCACTCTCCATCATTCACTCCGTGGATATGGTGCTATTTTTTACTAATATAGGCTTTCTTTACCGGGTGTTCTGTCAAATATCAAGAACGTTTTTGGAAGTCTTCTGTAGTACGCACGGGATTGCTCACAAAAGCTGACCACTAGCAAAGGTGGGCATCATTGCTACAACGAAAGTTAACATGAAAAATAACTACTACTTGCAAAGTTTTCATGAATCACCACTCTACTTTACTGTAGCACGCATACAGCAGATATGTCAGTTTCGAAGCCAGTCATTGGTGAAGGCACATGCAAATGAAGAGAATTTGGTAATTCGTATGCTATAAGACAGGGTCTATTATTCTTGCTGGAGAAGTATACTGATGTTCCATGGTCTGGAAGAAAAGCAAGTGGTTTCTAGCGCAGAGAGGCTCAAGGAAAGAGAGCCACGTATGAGGAAAATGCAGGTAGGCTTACCGCAAGGTAAGCTCCTGGTTTGATATGCGATTCTCCTTACTGTAACTTTATAATGTATTTTATATTAGAACACTGGACACAAAGTAACGTGTCTTCAATTGTTGTTGCACGTAGCGTTGCAATATGCCGATAACGTCATCCGGTAGCCTAGTATTCCTACGTCTCACAGCATGCTACGGAATACCGTACAAGCAAATAATCACTATTATGATTTCGCGCAGCGCTGATTGAATCTTATGGAAGTTAGATAAAGCTCAAATACAGTTATCATCATAATTTACTGCGTAAACGTATACCCATAGAAGGCTTGCAACCGATGTCACTGAAACAGCCCCGATGTGGTGTTCCAACACGGTGGGTTGCAAACTTAGTGATGTGACGTTTGTGTCGTCAGTGCTTCGTATGCTGGTTCTTTCATTTTTAATGCACGTAGCCTGTAGGCCCAATGAAGTCCCAGTGACTTCACTATCACAGTGAAACCGGTTAATTCTCAAGTGGTTATGCGAACATTACGTCATCTAAGCCACCAAGTTGGAGCTTTGTTCTATGTTTCTGTACCCCGGTAAACGAAATTTGTTAATCCGGTAATCCTCAGTATATGAAAAAAACAAAGACCTCTGTTATTTCAAACCTTTATAGAAGAAGTCATAGCTTTACAGCAAAGGCGAAGTAATGAACACGATAGCGAGAAATTTGAAGGTCACGCGAACAAAGACAAGCAGATTGAAACGTGCCCCGCGTTTCTCACGCACAAATGACGCATGAAACTTACTAACAGGTACAGATGAACTCAATTAAACGTCTCAGTTGGTACTTCGCTGTGTCTGAAAAGCATGCCATTTTCGCAAACGAAGACTCTGTAACGAGTGAATTTACCTTTGTGCGCCCGGTAACTACAACAGAATTTTTCCGGTGAAAGCCCAAAGTGTACGATTCTCTCCACCGCGAGATAGGCGCGCGCACGCGTGAGCGTCTACCCCCCGTTCCCCCTCTGCGGGGCAAAGTACGCGTGGGAGATAAACGCATCAGCGCGCGTTGCCGCGTCGTGACGATCTAGCGACGTGTGCTCATCGCGCCAACTCTCTGGTAATGCTGAAAACACGACAGTTCCCCGAGATTGCCATAGCCAGCGGTAAGCTGTAGCTACAGATAGCTTGCCACTTGAGCGTTGAAGGAGGTGTTCCTTCGTCGCTCAGTCACAAACACCACGCACTCACAAGCAAGATGTGAGACGTTCGATTCCGCGTGTCAGAGTATTTTCGTGGATTATTCTTCTTTCTTGCGTTTCCACATACATATTCACGTATACGGTGTATGACGGTGGTTACCTACGTCAACACTAATGCCGGCGGCTAATTCCAGCCGAGAGTGTCCATGTAATTGCTATATTAATATAATAAACTTTCTCGTTACTTTTTCCTTACTCCAGCAGATTTCAAGTGCATTCACAAATACGTGCACGCAGTTTTCTTAGTCGCATGTATTCCCTACTGCTTGAAAATACGAAACTACATTATCAATAGTGCGGTGATTCGCACACTTCACCAGGGCTGCATCTTTCTGAATTATGAGCCTGGATAATAGGTATGATAACTTTTACACCACTTTGGAATGCTGCCTATTATGTCCGCCGTGCTTGTGGACATAACGTTATAAAAGGATTTTGGCCTTCATTGAAATTGCGGCCGCCATGGCCCGGATTCGATCCCGCGATCTGCGGGTCAGTAGTGGAGCACCTCGTAATCGAAGGCAGTAGTAATACGTACTGTACAAGCACCCGTCATATTAATGCAGTTATGACAAGAGAAACAATGACGTCGCATTCTGGCTTGCATATTCTCACTGGTAAGTGGATACCCATTCTTTCCTGTTCACGCCTCTCCGTATTCCACGTGGCATATTATTCGCGGCGCGCCGGTGCTTTTGTTCTGTTGAATTATTTACCTTTTGCTATGAGGGCCATCCACTTTGCGGAAAAGGAAAAAGTAGGCAAAGGAAATGAAAAGAAGGCGACGGCAAAGCATAATTGTGTAGAACGCGTCGGCAACACATGGCACGCAATCGTAACAGATTTCAGCACGTATGTTTACAACACAACATGGAGGAGGTATGAAAGAGCGGTTTTTCTGTTTTCAAGAGGCTCGTTTCTTTGTTATTCACACCCTACCAAAAGTAAGAAGCAATAAAAGCGCAATTAAGGCACTTTGATTGTAGCCTTTAACGTAACAGGTTATAAGGTAGATCAACAAAATAAGTGATTTTTTTGCTTCGTTACTGAAACTGAACACACACTTCTAGGAGAAGCACTATGCATTGACGAGGCGTTGGGGTGCTCAAAGCCTTTCAAAACTGGCACCAGAGATCGCGCCTTCTAATGAATATGGGGTCTTTTTTTTCCATCATTGTTTCTACGTCACCGCAATTTCGAAAATAACTATGGCTTGACTGGTTTAATATATTCACTTCCTACCATTCTAATACATTTCAATTGAAAATTTTCTCACCAAATGCATTTTAGCACAGTTATGAGTGTATGTTGTGAGCACGCTTCCCAGGTGTTTTCAATAAAGGCGCGTGTTCTCTCGATACAATTTCTCAAAATTTTCATTACTTGATATACCCATTCTGAAAAACTCTCTCACTGATTACGCTCAAGTTTTCTCGGATTGTATCCTAATCCCTTCAAAATGGTGTCAACGCAAATCTTTGAAAAGCTGTTCAGGATAAATTAAGAATAAATAATTGTAAAGTCTTCCTCAAGGCACGTCAGAAGTAAAGATAATATTTCTTCTTCCTTCGACATAAGTATAACAACCACTTTTTATAGGCTCGTTTCAATGCCACTATCACGTTGAATAAACGCGCTAGATACCATGGTCATACTGTATTGGTTTTTGAGAAAAGGATGATTGAATTCAGCCTACTAGTCCAAATTTAGTTCTCGACCTGAAGCCAGAAGGAAAAACTACAAGATCAAAATTTAACAGACTGACAGCCACAAGCTCTCTTATTAGGAACGTGAAATTTCTGGACAAAAATAGTACAGTTCTGGAGATATAGAGCTGAAATGAAAACAACCTGCTTGCTTTGCCTTGCCCCTTAATTGTGTGTGTGCTGATTACTCCCTTTACAGGTGATGGCTACGTTTATGTACGCAACTTATTTATGCTATTTTTGTCAACTTGTGGCGACAAGTGAGCAATGAGCAGTGAGCCATACAGATTACTCATTGGATGAACTGAACCTTCGGCGTAGCCAGCGCGTCTCGACTTCCCTGTCACTAGGATGTGTTGACTGCCACCAACGTTAACATAATCAGATCCCGTCAATTGTTACCAATCAATTCAATATCAAAGCAGGCGATGACGCCGCCTACCTGTGAACGAAACTGCACCATTATAATAGGTTTAATTATCATGTTGCATACATACAAAATTTTGTCTTATGGCATACGCATGAAATCTCATTATGTATTTTCCCAACATAGAATACTCCTATAGTACTGCGATTTTTCTCATTCTCTTATTATTTACTGCATCCCATCTTGGGGCAATACGTACGGCAGTCATATCGTCTCCCTTCAAACTTTGCAACATCATTGTATAAAAACACTTACCTGTAGTCAACATTGCAGGGATGCTAATGCACTCCTGCTTGCGAACAACATCGTAACAGTGGACAACCCTTTCAAATATAACCTAGGAATACTAGTTTTCAAGCAAATAAAAGATCAGCTTGTTTTGTCTTTGTTTATAGTCCGCCCATCATGTCTGGAGAATACAAACAAGAAGTTTCCACACAATTCCAATTTTATCTTACCTATAGAACGTACTAACTATAGCAAACAGTTCAGTACACCAGAATCAGTCTGTAGATTACGATATCTTCAGAAATCAAAACGTCTCAATCAATCAGCATATTCAAACAGATCTGAAGACTATTCTCGCAAGCATTCTATAATCTGGATAGTTTTTTGGTTGCCTCTATTGCTTCCGTCCGCTTTTATGCGGCATCAGAATTTACTGTTGACGAAGCTAGCATCATCGTCCTTCATTGCAGAAATAAGACGCAACTGTTTGCTTCCTTTTATTGCGAAAGCAATTGTATGGAAACTCTCGGCTGGATTTTGCTGCCGGCGTCGACCTCATCATAGGCATCGCCGTCGCTCATTGTATATGTATACGTATTTATATATATGAAAACACAAGAAAGAAAAAAATTCTGAAAAATATTCTGGCGCGTGGAATTGAACGTGGAACCACTCAGTCGTGAATGCAAGGCGTTAACCACTGAGCCTCAGAGAAGCACGTCCTCTAACGTTCACAAGGCAAGCTGTTTATGTCTACCACTTTGCGCTGATAATGAGCATCTCGTGAGTGAACTAACGTGTTTTCAGCAATACCAACAAGATGGCGCATTAAGCGCGTGGCGGTGCGTGCTTTCACTCTCAAGCATACTATGCCCCAAAGAAGGAGAAGGTGGACGCTAGCTCGCGTGCCCTTATCTCGGGGTAGGAGGATCGTACGTATTGGCTGGCCTGTTAATTTCACCAGAACAATTCTGTTGTAGTTACTGGGCGCACAAAGGTCGCTGAAATCGTTGCACAGTCGCTGTTTGCGAAAAGAGCACGCTTTTCAGACACAGGGAAGTAACGACTGAGACGCTTATGCGCATCCATCTGTACCTGTGAGTACGTTTCAGGCGTTATTTGTGCGTGAGAAATTTAAAAAAAATTTAATGTTAAAAAACTTGAGCTCCCTCTATTTTTTGTGTTTTATAATTTCCGTTTTCATTGCTGCTTTCTAGCATTATTTTTCTTACTAGAAGTTGCTTTCTGCCATTGTTTACCTGATATCAAATACTTTTTCTATTTTAGTACTGCAGGCAAATTCGTTATCTATCTATCTATCTATCAATCTATCTATCTATCTATCTATCTATCTATCTATCTATCTATCTATCTATCTATCTATCTATCTGTCTGTCTATCTATCTATCTAGCCGTCTATGTCTAGGTGCTCCTGTAATCAGCCCCTTAACTTGTGGTAAACCAGATATAGTTGAGAGGGTAGGATGGACTGATGGATCGTGGTTTTGGGACGTTGAACACCACAAATCAATCAATCAAACAATGAATTGACAAATAGGACTCGCTGGTAATTACATGAATATTGCCACAATTTCGTCGCGTATGACGCCTAACCCTTTCACCAGACACGTGATATATACCCACAGGCACTGACTGCGGGTGCAAGCCGATAGTCTTATGCGCTGCAGCTTCCCGCGTCATGTCACAGCGTAGCCGAGACCTGCAGTCGCCACCAGGCAGGCAGTGTCGACCATCTGAGATTTCGACACTTGAGGCGTCGTGGCATTCACATGACAGATAACTCAGGCACAACCGGGACTGTCTGCCACGTATCAAAGGACGACGACCAGAGGCGCTGTTGACAACTTTGTGACAGGTTCGGCAAAGAAAGACTGTCGGGCTAGTTGTGAAAGTTATTCTCTGGAGAGAATAGAAACTGAACGTTTCATTTGCCTGAAAAAAGACATATTTTCGCAAAAACAAAAAGAAACACGTAAAGGGGAATGCTAAGATCAGCAAAACATAAACAGACGAACACCGGCTGTTCTCGTTAATGAGGTGAAACAACTACAAGTCTAAACAGTCTATCGAGTTCTTGAGTTGGAGTCCAGACGCGCAAGGAGATAGATACGGCTCACCAGTGGTTCACGCCCTTCAACAGTCTAGTGGTAAAGCTGCCGTAGTAGGAGTGCATAAGCAAAGGCCCGTAGCCCGACGGCTCACTCCCGCTCCCGGTATACGACGTCATCTGCGGCGCTGTCTTCAGCTCGAACACCAGAACCAGGCCGTGTCAGGAGCTAGCCTTAGCATCGATGGTGGTTGAATAGCCACCAGGCCCCGTGATTGTCGTCGCCGGCTAGGTGGATGTCTTGCCACCTTGGTGTCTGCCCGATACATGTGCCCCGGACTCTACGAAAGTATGAAGTGCAGTATCGGTGCGCGAGAACTGGCAACACTGACACAGGCGCTGTGGGTGTGTGACGCGTGTGCGGGGGGAGCTATCACCGACACACTACCACTGAAAATTGTGAACCACATAGGCTCGCCCGATCACGAGGCGCAGAGCCGCGTGATCGAGCGAGCCAGGGCTGCGTCTAGCCACTGGGTGGCTTGACGCGTCCCTGGCTCGGCAAAAGCGAATGGAGCAAACTCCTAGTAGCTCGCGCAGGGCATGCCATCGTTGAGGTCTTGATAGACAAGAGGGTGCGGAAACCTGTGCGGTGCTCCCCCCGTCCCCTCGCAATATTGCCCAATAAAGTCTATTTTTCTCTCTCTCTGTCTGCACCCGATGAACTCGCACGCCGCACCCTAGCCGCATTCTTCCAAGCCCCAGCACGATTCTTCCTCTTCCTCTTTCTTTGATGCAGTTGCTCTAGATCTTCTTCTTCCTCCTCTTCTTCTTCTCTTCATCTCATGGCTCTTACCCGATGCAGGGGATTTGATCTTTCTGTGATTTACTTGTGTTTTCTTGTTTGTTTCGTGGAAAATGTTTGCCGCACTGGTGCAGGTCAGCAGTCCATTGTCAGCAGTCCATTTTGCCGTGCCAAATTTGAAAATCACCTCACTAGCGCAATTCACTCATAACAACCTCATCAAGTCAAGTCATTGTATGGCCAAGACCAACCGACACTCGACAGTCAATGGCGGCCTACCGAGGCGATTGCACAGTTGGCCCTGCAATGTCGCACCGTCCGAGTGCAAGGAAGCAAGATCGGCTTTGCTGCATTGGCGTGCACTCGGCTAAGAGAAAACGAGGAGAACCAAGTGAGAATAAAAACAGCCGGCCCGCCGCAAGGGAGCTCGGTCTCCTGCTTTTGACTCGGAGCTGTACCTCTTGGAATACATTTTCATAGTGTAAATACACACGTTCTACTATCAAGATGTGGTAGAAGCTGCTGGGCAAGACAGCTACTGCCAAGCAAAACCGGAAGGCAACCGTTTTACTAGTGACGGAACTGCAACAGTACGAGCTTCACCAAAGCTGTCGGCTAGTGGACTCCAGCAGTCGTCCGACATCCAGCAGTCATCCCGCGAGTGCGTCGCCTTACCGCTACCGAGAGCCACGAACCTTCACGGAGAAACCTGGCGATGACATCTAGGAATGGCTCAGCCATCATTAACGGGTGAGCCGAGTCCATTGCTGGAGTTCTGCTAGCCAGATATCTTACGTGGCTCTATTTCTCGCCGTCACTGCGTCAGTATTGTCCGAAAATCACGAAGACCCCTTTGACAACCTAGGACCGATTCACAGAGGAGATCAACAAATGCTTTAGCGAACCGGCAACGAAGACGAAACGTGCAGAGCAAATGTTTTCGCAAAGAGCTCAAGCTTATGGTGAAACTATCAGAACGTGCATGGGAAAAGTTTTTAAATTGTGCGAGTTTGTCGATGCTAACATGAAGGAACAGAACAAGGTATTGTCCTCACCAAATGCTCAAAGGTATAGCGGAAGAAGTTTACCATTTCCTACTCGGAAACGAGAGCCTTGAATCTGTGGCCGATGTGATCAAGCCCTGCCAAACTTTTCAGACCCTAAAGATTCATTGCATCACTTCAAAGTTCGGGTGCCTGACCAATGTCATGACGATCACAACTGTCAATGTTTGCCAAGACTCCTCGCCTGTTGACTCTTTTTCAGTGATTCGCCTTATTCTATGCGATTAACTTCGTCACCGCAGTTCTCTACCCGGGAACACCCAAGACCCACGATGCTATACATCATACACAAGCATTAATGCTGCGACTTTCGACAAGCGAAACTCTTCCAACCACGGTCCTCAGCAACGGGCTTCACCACGGGCGTCTTCTTATGTCAAGCCGCTTTTTGCTTCCCGCCGCCACAACGGATACAGCAGCCGTCCACCTCCTTTTGTTTCTCAGTTGGAACAAAGTGCCGCATACCCTCAGCATTCTGCGACGTTCCCTACGCCTCATGAACGGCCCACCTGCTACCAGTACGATGTTCATGGACACATTGCCCTATTTTGCCCAACGCGGCGTCATCCATGTCTTATTTTTCCTGAGCGAAACGCGACGTTGCTCCGTCAAAGCCAACGGCCTGAGTAGACATACTGCCCCCCCCCCCCTGCAAACCCAAATGACGAGCAAACCCCTACCACCCGAACAAGCAGAGTGATTTACCGGGGTCTCTGAACAGGTTAACGGCTCCTACCAAGTGTCCGCCCCGATCGCCATCTCCACGGCACTGGTGACGGCTTTCATCTCTGCCATCGGGAGACAAGCCGGCGTGGCCGATGGAGCCGAGGTTGCTGAACGTACCACTTTTCACCAAGTTAAGCCTCCACCAGTTTATATCGTTCAAAATTTGGTAATGTATTTGTTGACCACGTTCCAACGATGTCGTTGGTAGATACTGAGGCAGTTGTTTCTGTGAAGAGTTTAGTATTTTAGCAACGACTTCGGGAAGGTAATGTTTTATTGAGACAAACATTCCGCTTTTTTGCAGTGAGCGGCGCGTTCTTGCGTCCAGTGAGAGTCTGCAATGTGTCTGTAAGTGTCGCTGGTAAAATGTTCAAGGCGGAGTTTGCAGGACTGGCTAAATCAACCCACGACGTTATCCCTGGCATTGACTACTTTTGAGAGTGGCGTGCGACAATGGAATTGTGAAGTAGGCGAAGTTCTATTGTCAAATCTTGCCAGCAGCCTAATTGTGAGAAAGATCACCTCATGATCGCTGAAGATGTCCTTCTGTTGGTGGTTCATGGTCCACTTCGCAAACAGACTTGAGTTCGACTTCACGAGACAATGTTATAAATTTGTTGTCCATACCCTGTGTCCAAGAAAAAACATCGCTGTACCTCGCTGCATTGTATCTCTCGCAAACGAGAAGGCTCCACTATGAATGATGAACAGCTCACCTGAGTTGACTGTACTACCGAGTGGTTTTCACCTTGCCCTGTTTGAAAAGCTGAGCAGTATCTGTGTTGGGGCCTTAAGCGATCCTGCAAAGGCTGATTCAGGTGAAGCTTCCGGTTTGGAATCTGAATTCTTGAAGATGGTTAGCAAGTGCATTTCTTTGCAGAAGCGCAGAGCCCAGCTTGCACTAGTGGTGAGGCATGCTAAAGCATTTGATTTTGCACAGAGGGTGCATAGACCAGAGATAACAAACACGCGTGCTCGTCACTCAACACTGGCTGTTCTCATACTGTCCAACAAAAGCCCTATCGCATTTTTGTGTCTAAGCACAAGCTTATTGCAAAACAAGTTAGCGAAATGCTATCGACCGGTGTGAATCAAGAATCGTCAAGTCCCTGCGCTGCACCTGTTATATTGGTAAAGAAAATAACGAGTCCTGGAAATTCTGTGTTAATCATCAGCGTCTCAGCTCTATGAACAAAAAGGACGTGTATTCGCACCCTGACACCGATTACGTCATCGACTGCCTGCATTCAGCTTCCGGGTATTTGCAGATTTCCGCACATCCGACTGATGAAGAAAAGACAGCTTCTGTTGCGCCAGATGGTTTCTTTGAATTTAATGTGTTGCTGTTCTGGTTGTTTGATGCCCCGGCAACATTTGAGCGCTATATGGATACTGTCTTGTGGGGCCTTAAATGGGAAATTTATTTATGTGACCTGGACGATGTAGTTATCTTTAGATGGACTTTTGAGGAACATGATCATCGCCTCAACCTTCTTCAAACACGTTTGGAGAACGCTTCCTTGCCACTGAGTTAAAACAAGTGTAGTTTTGGTGAATGTGAAACACTGATTTTGCGACACAATTTGGGCAAAGCTGGCGTTAGGCCGGAGCCGCAGAGAGTAGACGCTGTCGGCAACTTCCAGCAGTCACAGCCTTTTCTGCAGCTATAAAGCTTTCTGGGCATACGCTCTTATTTTTGCCGCTTTGTGCCTAATTTTGCTGAGAAGGCCCAATCACTGACTGACTTGCTGCACAAGCACGTCCCTTTCCACTGGACACCAAATAGTTAGTCAGCGTTTCAGCAGCTCACCGCGGGAGTCTAGTAGTTAAGGTACTCGGCTGCTGATCTGCAGGTTGTGGGGTCGAATCCAGTTAGCGGCAGCTGCATTTTTGATAGAGGCGTAAATGCTGCAGGCTCGTGTGTTCAAATTTGGCCGCACGTTAAATAACACCCATGTGGTTGAAATTACTGCAGCTCCTCACAATGGCGTCTCTCATAATAATATGGTAGTTTTGGAACGTTAAGCCCCACATATCACGTTATTCGAAGGTCACAGGTTTGGTTTCTGCGTACCGCAAGTTATCTTTTCGCCCACTTTTCTTTCTCCCCGTTTACATTAAAATTAGGTAAAATAACTTCCTCTATACTTTCCTTGGCTGATTGATTGATTGATATGTGAAGTTTAACGTCCAAAAACCACCATATGATTATGAGAGACGCCGTAGTGGAGGGCTCCGGAAATTTCGTCCACCTGGGGTTCCTTAACGTGCACCCAAATCTGAGCACACGGGTCTACAACATTTCCGCCTTCATCGAAAATGCAGCCGCCTGCAGCCGGGTTTCGAACCCGTGCCCTGTGGGTCAGCCGCCGAGTACCTTAGCCACTAGACCACCGCGGTGGGGCTAAATTGACATATATACCCTATAAAGTGGCTGGGGGGATAGCTCTCATGGTAGCTCAGTGGTAAAGCATCGAACGCGTTATTCGAAGGTCGCAGGTTCGGATCCTGCCCACAGCAAGTTATCTTTTCACCCACTTTTCTTTCCTCTCAATTACATTACAATCGGCCTAATAACTTCCCTATATCTTACTTGGCATTATTGTCTGTTAGATCCTAATATTATAGTGTAAAACACGAAAAAACTGGCCCTTAAGTGTACACTTGTTTCCCTTCTATATATAAATATATATATATATATATATATATATATATATATATATATATATATATATAGATGAAATAGATGATCAGAGTTTCTTCCGGCTACCGTAATAAAAGTTATAAACTTCGAGAATAGTGCAGTATAGGAAACCAAACAATAAAATATTTATTTATTCCTAACAGTTTCGGCTGGTGGACCAGCCTTCTTCGGAGGATGTAAGTGAAATGATACAAGTTCCCGTAGCAGAGGGTCACCCTCACAGTTTAAAGACCCTCCAAAAAAAGAGAGAGAGAAAAAGACAAGCGGGCGAACGAGGTAGCAACAGACAACAAGAAGCAGAAGAAGGAGAGGAACTAGAAAGGAGTGACGGAGAGCCGCCGGAAACGAGCGGGTAATTCTGGCATTGTTACTGCGTATAGGTAAGACGCGCCGCCAGCGGAGGCGACCAAGAAAAACGAAAAAATGTGGAACATGTTGCCGCTTACTCGCATCCCACACATGGATCGAGTTTAAGTTCACGTGGTTCGGCGGCTGGCCCGTGGCATCGGGCCACACACACACACACAAGAAGCATACGACCCGCTCCAGCTTTCGGAATATAATTGCCACGTTGGAAAGCTAATGTGCCCCCTCCCCCTCCCTCGACCTGCCCTCTCTTGCCGAAAAATGTACAACCAGTCATACTGAAAATAAATAAATGGGTATTCTTGTAAAGGATGAAAATATATAAAAATAAATAATACTAAAAAAGTACTCAGAAATGAAATTAAAGTCTAATAATACTAACACAATCCGTTTGGTTCACGTAGCATCGAAGTCGTTTAGTTTCGCGGTATTGACCAACTTGCGTGTGCGACTTGTATGTATAAATAAATTAATTGAGTAATTCGATTTCTGTGTTTCACGAAACGTCGCGGAGACACGTCAGTCGCCCAGGGCTCTCGTTGATTCCGTGGGTAAGTGATCTGAATTTCTTTATAAAGTATGACTCCCGCTGTTCGCGCTCCCGTGTGTTCTGGAAGCCGGATTGTAGGAGTATGACACTTACGCGTTCGAAACAGTGACCAGGAAGATTGATATGTTTGGAGAACGGCAGATTGGGGAGGCCCTTTACGTGTGCCCTGTGGTTGTTGAAACGCAAACGGAACGCGGTTTCCGTGTGTCCAATATATTCCTGTTTGCACACCTCACAGCGAATTTCGTATACCACGTTGGCTGAGTCACAGTTAAGGTCGTCTTTAATTTTGTACACATAGTCTGAACAGGAGGCTTCGGCCGTATCTGTGGTCACCATGTGTGTGCACACCCTGCAGCGAGGTTTTCCGCACGGTCTACAGCCCTGATGGTGGTCGGATTTGTGTGTTTTCGCCCTGACCAGTAAGTCTCTCAGGTTTTTATTTCTTCGGTAAACCACCTTGGGCGGAGTCTGAAAAATGGCAGAGAGGCGACTACTCTGTTTAAGTATGTTGAAGTGGCGGTTTAGTATAGAATTCACCCGAGGGGCGGCGGCGCAGTATGTGAGGATTAAATTTGCCCCTGAAGTTGTATCATCTTTATTCCCACCTTTTTCTCCCATTGTTGATTCTCGGTCCAAAGAGCGAGCGCGCTCAATTGCATTGTCAATTATTTTTTTGGGGTACTTTTGACGCAAGAAGGCTGTTCTCAATTCCTGTGCGTGGGTGTCAAATTGCGTGATTTCAGAGCAAATTCTTCTGTATCTGTGGGCTTGAGAGTAAGGAACACCTGTTTTGCAGTGATGGGGGTGACTGCTATGGAAATGCAGATACTGTTGGCGGTCTGTTGGTTTTTTATACAGGGAAGTAGATATGGTGGTGCCACTGAGTGATACAGTGACATCCAGAAAGTGAACACTCTTCTGCGAATACGTGTGCGTGAATGTTATCGAAGGATGCACGGAGTTGAAACCGGAAATGAATTTGGAAAGATTATGTTCACTATCGGCCCACACGAAGAATATATCATCGAGGAAGCGACGGTAAAATATAGGTTTGAATGGAGAATTTTCGAGGAAAGGAATCTCTAAAGAGGCCATGAAAATATTTGCGTAATTTGGGGCCATTTTGGTTCCCATGGCAGTTCCGTTTACTTGCAGATAATGATTTTGGTCGAATTCAAAATTATTATGTTTAAGTACCAGATTTAGGAGCACCTCTAAAGCGCTTTCGTCGAATTCACTCGTCGATTTACTTTTTCCATAGGCGGTGACTGTGGCGGCGATTCCTTCGGTGTGGGGAATGTTTGTGTACAGTGATGAGACATCCATGGTGACCAAATAGCAATCTAGAGGTACCACAAGTTTTGAGACTTCTCGAAGGAAGTGGCTGGTATCTTTGATGTATGATGGGAATGATTGTGGGATGTGCCTAATCAGAGAGTCAATGAAACTAGAAATTTTTTCAGTAGCAGTACCGTTGCTGGAAACTATGGGTCGGCCGGGATTGTTAGTCTTGTGAATTTTGGGTAGTAAATAGAAACGCCCGGGAGACGATTTGCCAGGTGACATCATTTTAAGCATAGGGTAGGTTATCTTCCCAGTTTTACGTAATGATATTAGTGAGGCCTTAATAGTACTTTCATACTCCTCTGTCGGATCACAAGGGAGTTGTTTATAGAAATTTTCATCGGCCAGTTGGCGAAGCCCTTCTTTGATGTAGTCAGTCCTGTCGAGTACAACCACAGCACCACCCTTATCAGCTGGTTAATAACGATGCTCTGGCTGTCACTTAAACTGCGCAAAGCCTCCCGCTCCTCTTTGGACAGATTAATGCGAATGGGTCGGCGCTTTTCATATTCCCTGATTATATCACCCTGGACGGCTGAAATGTACATGTCTAGATATTTGTCTCGTTGTTCACCTGGAGTCCAAGATTTATCTGAAAATTGATTTTGTTGCGTGCTGCTTCGATCATGAAAATATTCTTTTAGACGCATGGTTTTGGCAAAGTTGTCCAAATCTTGGTAAAATTTAAACTCATCAATTTTGCCAGAGGCGGGGCAGAAGGTTAGACCTTTTGATAGCAGCTTTGTTTGCGCAGGTGTCAAAGATTTGCCGGAAAGGTTAACCACATTGGTGACATCAGTGCTCTTTTGTGGAGATTGATGAGAGGTAGCAGGTTGATCTGTATACGTTGTGGGAGGATTGCTGGCGGAGTATTTTAAATTCGGCCACGCACCGTCACGCCTCAATTTCTTGTCCTTCTTGCCCTGAATGGTCAATCTCTTTTTTCCTTCGTATTTGGCCAGCTCTTCTGTTTCTGACTGCGTTAAACTTGACTGTTTTAGTCGCGCCTTTTGTTCCTCTTTAAGTTCCGCGGCCTTACGTGTACTGTGTTGTATTACGACCTGTGTAAGCCTAATAGATGCATCTTTTAAGATATTGCTTCATTGCCGCTGCTCATTTTCGTTGAAGTTATTCATTGCGGGTTGCAGTTGAACAGTGAGACCCTTTGGTGCGAATCCCGATGAAATATATGTTTTAAGGTTTGAAGCATGCATTTCAAACCTCACGCGCTTATCAACATTCTTTCTTAAGGCCATGAAATCACGAGACCAATATGTGCTGGAGCGGGCCGTACCTGACGGGTTGTTGAGTCAGTCCCTGCGTGGGGGAGAAGCACTGTCACCGGAAGCCTCTGGGTGGCCCCGAGTCGTGTTGTAGGGGCTCTTGCTTCTTGATCTATGAGGAGCGCCCCTCGGCGCTCGTGGTGATGATCGTCGGCATGGGATCCCGCTTGCTTCGCGGATGCTGGGGTTCTCACTCCGGGAATGACAATGTTCTCTCGGTGGGCCCGGCAGACCTAATGGTGCATGGTCAAGCCAGGTTGACGGCGACCTCACCATATTTCGCAGACTCTCAAGCAAAGTATCTCTACAACCATTTTGACCCCCGTCGAACAAACACGCCCGTCTTCGTGACTCAATCTGGACTGATTATGCAGGAAGCACTCTCACTGCTGGACTTTATTCCACGCACAGTGACCACTCTGGTGTTACACGTGGGTACAAATGACATAGCCTCCTCCTCAGCCACTGAGGTGTTTCAAAAATACAAGGACATGGTGAGCCGAATCGTGGAGCAGCGCCCGGAGATTAAGAAGATCTTCACCACATTGGTGCTACCGAGGGCCCCAGACCGCAGGCGCGCGTGCCTCAACCGGCCCTTCGTCGCACGGTTCAACAGAGAAGCGGGCCACTTCAACCACCTCCTTCGATTGCACTGTCGTCGAAGCGGGACTATCTTCTACATCGATCACGCCTTGAAATGGCTTCCGCCTGGCCGGGTTCTGGCGGCCGATGGTATACACCCAAGTTTTGAGGGTGTTGCCCTCATCGCCAGCCTCCTGAGATCGCTGCTTCTGCGAAATAAGGTGAGGTCGCCGTCAACCTGGCTTGACCATGCACCATTATGTCTGCCGGGCCCACCGAGAGAACATTGTCATTCCCGGAGTGAGAACCCCAGCATCCGCGAAGCAAGCGGGATCCCATGCCGACGATCATCACCACGAGCGCCGAGGGGTGCTCCTCATAGATCAAGAAGCAAGAGCCCCTACAACACGACTCGGGGCCACCCAGAGGCTTCCGGTGACAGTGCTTCTCCCCAACGCAGGGACTGACTCAACAACCCGTCAGGTACGGCCCGCTCCAGCACATATTGGTCTCGTGATTTCATGGCCTTAAGAAAGAATGTTGATAAGCGCGTGAGGTTTGAAATGCATGCTTCAAACCTTGAAACATATATTTCATCGGGATTCGCACCAAAGGGTCTCACTGTTCAACTGCAACCCACAATGAATAACTTCAACGAAAATGAGCAGCGGCAATGAAGCAATATCTTAAAAGATGCATCTATTAGGCTTACACAGGTCATAATACAACACAGTACACGTAAGGCCGCGGAACTTAAAGAGGAACAAAAGGCGCGACTAAAACAGTCAAGTTTAACGCAGTCAGAAACAGAAGAGCTGGCCAAATACGAAGGAAAAAAGAGATTGACCATTCAGGGCAAGAAGGACAAGAAATTGAGGCGAGACGGTGCGTGGCCGACTTTAAAATACTCCGCCAGCAATCCTCCCACAACGTATACAGATCAACCTGCT
Source organism: Rhipicephalus annulatus (assembly GCA_013436015.1). Lineage (NCBI taxonomy): Eukaryota > Metazoa > Arthropoda > Arachnida > Ixodida > Ixodidae > Rhipicephalus > Rhipicephalus annulatus. The sequence goes on along the minus strand of WOVY01010274.1, from coordinate 495,991 downwards.
ACCTCTCATCAATCTCCACAAAAGAGCACCGATGTCACCAATGTGGTTAACCTTTCCGGCAAATCTTTGACACCTGCGCAAACAAAGCTGCTATCAAAAGGTCTAACCTTCTGCCCCGCCTCTGGCAAAATTGATGAGTTTAAATTTTACCAAGATTTGGACAACTTTGCCAGAACCATGCGTCTAAAAGAATATTTTCATGATCGACGCAGCACGCAACAAAATCAATTTTCAGATAAATCTTGGACTCCAGGTGAACAACGAGACAAATATCTAGACATGTACATTTCAGCCGTCCAGGGTGATATAATCAGGGAATATGAAAAGCGCCGACCCATTCGCAACAATCTGTCCAAAGAGGAGCGGGAGGCTTTGCGCAGTTTAAGTGACAGCCAGAGCATCGTTATTAAACCAGCTGATAAGGGTGGTGCTGTGGTTGTACTCGACAGGACTGACTACATCAAAGAAGGGCTTCGCCAACTGGCAGATGAAAATTTCTATAAACAACTCCCTTGTGATCCGACAGAGGAGTATGAAAGTACTATTAAGGCCTCACTAATATCATTACGTAAAACTGGGAAGATAACCTACCCTATGCTTAAAATGATGTCACCTGGCAAATCGTCTCCCGGGCGTTTCTATTTACTACCCAAAATTCACAAGACTAACAATCTCGGCCGACCCATAGTTTCCAGCAACGGTACTGCTACTGAAAACATTTCTAGTTTCATTGACTCTCTGATTAGGCACATCCCACAATCATTCCCATCATACATCAAAGATACCAGCCACTTCCTTCGAGAAGTCTCAAAACTTGTGGTACCTCTAGATTGCTATTTGGTCACCATGGATGTCTCATCACTGTACACAAACATTCCCCACACCGAAGAAATCGCCGCCACAGTCGCCGCCTATGGAAAAAGTAAATCGACGAGTGAATTCGACGAAAGCGCTTTAGAGGTGCTCCTAAATCTGGTACTTAAACATAATAATTTTGAATTCGACCAAAATCATTATCTGCAAGTAAACGGAACTGCCATGGGAACCAAAATGGCCCCAAATTACGCAAATATTTTCATGGCCTCTTTAGAGATTCCTTTCCTCGAAAATTCTCCATTCAAACCTATATTTTACCGACGCTTCCTCGATGATATATTCTTCGTGTGGGCCGATAGTGAACATAATCTTTCCAAATTTATTTCCGGTTTCAACTCCGTGCATCCTTCGATAACATTCACGCACACGTATTCGCAGAAGAGTGTTCACTTTCTGGATGTCACTGTATCACTCAGTGGCACCACCATATCTACTTCCCTGTATAAAAAACCAACAGACCGCCAACAGTATCTGCATTTCCATAGCAGTCACCCCCATCACTGCAAAACAGGTGTTCCTTACTCTCAAGCCCACAGATACAGAAGAATTTGCTCTGAAATCACGCAATTTGACACCCACGCACAGGAATTGAGAACAGCCTTCTTGCGTCAAAAGTACCCCAAAAAAATAATTTACAATGCAATTGAGCGCGCTCGCTCTTTGGACCGAGAATCAACAATGGGAGAAAAAGGTGGGAATAAAGATGATACAACTTCAGGGGCAAATTTAATCCTCACATACTGCGCCGCCGCCCCTCGGGTGAATTCTATACTAAACCGCCACTTCAACATACTTAAACAGAGTAGTCGCCTCTCTGCCATTTTTCAGACTCCGCCCAAGGTGGTTTACCGAAGAAATAAAAACCTGAGAGACTTACTGGTCAGGGCGAAAACACACAAATCCGACCACCATCAGGGCTGTAGACCGTGCGGGAAACCTCGCTGCAGGGTGTGCACACACATGGTGACCACAGATACGGCCGAAGCCTCCTGTTCAGACTATGTGTACAAAATTAAAGAAGACCTTAACTGTGACTCAGCCAACGTGGTATACAAAATTCGCTGTGAGGTGTGCAAACAGGAATATATTGGACACACGGAAACCGCGTTCCGTTTGCGTTTCAACAACCACAGGGCACACGTAAAGGGCCTCCCCAATCTGCCGTTCTCCAAACATATCAATCTTCCTGGTCACTGTTTCGAACGCGTAAGTGTCATACTCCTACAATCCGGCTTCCAGAACACACGGGAGCGCGAACAGCGGGAGTCATACTTTATAAAGAAATTCAGATCACTTACCCACGGAATCAACGAGAGCCCTGGGCGACTGACGTGTCTCCGCGACGTTTCGTGAAACACAGAAATCGAATTACTCAATTAATTTATTTATACATACAAGTCGCACACGCAAGTTGGTCAATACAGCGAAACTAAACAACTTCGATGCTACGTGAACCAAACGGATTGTGTTAGTATTATTAGACTTTAATTTCATTTCTGAGTACTTTTTTAGTATTATTTATTTTATATATTTTCATCCTTTACAAGAATACCCATTTATTTATTTTCAGTATGACTGGTTGTACATTTTTCGGCAAGAGAGGGCAGGTCGAGGGAGGGGGAGGGGGCACATTAGCTTTCCAACGTGGCCATTATATTCCGAAAGCTGGAGCGGGTCGTATGCTTCTTGTGTGTGTGTGTGTGGCCCGACGCCACGGGCCAGCCGCCGAACCACGTGAACTTAAACTCGATCCATGTGTGGGATGCGAGTAAGCGGCAACATGTTCCACATTTTTTCGTTTTTCTTGGTCGCCTCCGCTGGCGGCGCGTCTTACCTATACGCAGTAACAATGCCAGAATTACCCGCTCGTTTCCGGCGGCTCTCCGTCACTCCTTTCTAGTTCCTCTCCTTCTTCTGCTTTTTGTTGTCTGTTGCTACCTAGTTCGCCCGCTTGTCTTTTTCTCTTTTTTTTTGGAGGGTCTTTAAACTGTGAGGGTGACCCTCTGCTACGGGAACTTGTATCATTTCACTTACATCCTCCGAAGAAGGCTGGTCCACCAGCCGAAACTGTTAGGATTAAATAAATATTTTATTGTTTGGTTTCCTATACTGCACCATTCTCGAAGTTTATAATATATATATATATATATATATATATATATATATATATATATATATATATATATATATATATATATATGGGGAGGGAGGTTCATTTGGGTGCGTCTGCGCCCACAAAATGAAGGCAAACTATTCCGAAACTGCCACGATACACGCTCTACAGGCGCGCTCAATATGACTTGCAATACAGGAGCGCGTGACTCCACGAGTGCAAAGACTGTGCATGGCTTCCACTAGCCTTTATTTTCATTACTAAACACGGTGATGTTAGTTGTGTAGGGTCACATATAAAAAACTAAGGTTTAGTGGTTGAAATAAAAACAAGATTCCATGTTGCAAGTAATATTGAGCGCGCCTGTGCACTGATGATGGATCTTCGCAGAAGGAAAGCCTAACCCAGAGTGATGTCTCTTCTTTCTCCTCGTTTACACTTCGTCTAAAAGCCTCGTATCATTTCGCCCGTTGCAGACGATGCCCGTGCACTGGGCGGTTTCGTCAGTGCCATGCGTGATATTGTTTCGAATGGGTGGCTTGCACTACGTCAGGTTTTTCGGAGCATCCGCCAGAAGATGCTAGTCGTGATATCATGTACGTAACGCCGCTAAGGTGCGGCAAAACGAAGAAGGGACCGGTGTAGCGGGCTAAACATTTTTGATACAAGCCACGCTTACGGCATATGAAGTCCACAGCGACACTATATCTCGTTTGCTGTACGATACATGTCGACGTCATTTATCGCATTGAGCCTTTGAACAGTCTTCAGATGCGAAAGTGCGGAGAGACGTGATGCGCTATGCCTACTCTGTCCGACTAGGTCTTTTCAAGGGAAGGGTTTTCTTGCTTTGAAAACGGGAGAACTGTTGCAAAAGTAGTACATGGCTCACGTGTGTAAAGAAGGTAAAACCAGCTGAAGGTGGTGGTTTCTCGTAGCGCAAAGCTGTAGGTGTATGTTATAAACAGCCAAATTGCATCCCAGTCTTTATGCTTGGAGTCAGCGTACATAGCTACTTAGCGAGCATGTTAATAAGTGTCTTAACACGCTCAGTCAGGCCATTGGTCAGATGTTACAACATGGCGTGACAAAACTGGGAACCAGACCGGCGTAGCAACTCTTCCACGGCATTAGCTATGAACTGACGGCCACGGTCGCTGTTGATGGCATGAGGGAACCCATGCTTGAGGACAAGGTAGCGTACTACGAATTCCGAAACGTGGATCGGTTTTTTGTTGCGACACACACAGATTGCTGCCATTACAGCACACCGAGTGAGGTGGTCCACATAGATTATAAATGTGTGGTTCCCAGTGATCCATCGTGGAAAATGGTCAAGTCAATACCGACGAACTCAAAGGGAAAGCACAGAGATGGTATGGTATAGAGTAGTCCTGGTGGCGCACTCGCTGGGCCTTTGTACCGTTTGCAATGCTCACAGCTGATCACGTATTTCGTGAGTTTACGCATGCGGGGCCACTCGAAATATTCCAGTGTGCGGTGATGGGTCCTGGATAATCCCACATGCCCAGTTGTTGAGTTGTCATGCATATCTTGCCGCATGTTGGATCGCTAAGCCTTGGGAACAATCAAACGTAGGCGGGTCCTTTTTGCCACAAAATTTCACTTGCAATGAGTGTCACCCTGTATGACGAATTGGGAGTGACGTAGCTTATCGACGGCAGATAAGAGAAAAAGGCCAGACTACGGTGTTGACGTTCTTTTGTACGGAACGTTTCCAAATTTAAAGACCATGCCAAAAGAGCGGCCACACAGTCGTCTAAATTGTCAGAGTCGCATTCAGTCGCTGGAAAGGGTAGTCCTAATGGCAGTCGTGTGACGGCAGCCACTCATAAAGCACACATCAAAGTCACGTTCTTGCAAATGCAGTGCCCAGTTTCAAGACGGACAGAAGATTATGGTAAGCCAGTGAGCCAACAAAGTGATTGGTGTTCTGTGAGGATAGAAAATCACTGGCCACAGATGTATGGGAAGAACTTGTGCACGGCAAAGACAACTGCCAGACATTCTTGCTCTGTAACAGTGTAATTGCGCTGAGCTTTAGTCTAAGAACGGCTTGCGTAGGCAATTACATGTACGGCGGCTTCGTGACGCTGAACTAAGACTGTGCCAATACCGATTTAACTGGCGTCACTGTGCACCTTAGTTGGGGCTGATGCAGAAAAATTGCGAATTGGCCCAGAAGGGAATAGAAAATTCAGCTGAGGAAACGACTACTCGCAATCATTCGTTCAGTGGAAGGGCACGTCTTTGTTGAGCTGATAAGTAAAGGGCTCAGCAACATCGGTGAAGCTATAGAACAATGCTGGAAATACGTGCCAAGGCCAAACAAGCTTCGCAATTCTAGTAGTGAGCATGGTTGAAAGATTGTGCTGACCGCTGTCATTTTACAAGGACGAGGCCGAACGCCGTTTCTCATTACCAGACATCCATAAACTAGTCTCATAATCACCAAAATGGCATTTTTTTCGAAATTCCGGGTAAGGTTCTGCTTTCTCAAGGCACGTGAGAACGACAGCACGTTGACGATTATGTTATTTAAACTTGTAGTCAAATATTACGAAGTCATCAAGGTAGCAATTACATACTTGTCATTTTAAGCCACGAAGAACTATGTCCATAAAGGTATGAAATGTGGCAGGAGCGTTGCATACCCAAACGCAACCACCTTAAACTCAAATAAACCATCTAAAGTTGTAAATGCTGTTTTATTTATCGGCAGAGTGCACAGTTATTTGACAATATCTTGATCTAATGTCTACAGAAAAATAAAGGAAGCACGGTGCAGACAGTCGATAATGTCATAGATGCGTCGAAGCGGATATACGTCTTTTTTGTGACAAAGTTGAGCCATCAGTAATCTACACAAAATCTCTCGGGACCATCCTTCTTCCGTACAGCAGGCACTTCCCATGGGTTAGATGACCCCTGTGAGTGTAAACTTATTGCTGAGCAGGTAGAAGAAATGCTCGCAAAGAACGTTAACAAGCACTTCTTCCACCTGCTCCGTATTTAGTTCACGTTCCGACGGAGATTCTCTGTAACGTCTCTGGTGAATGGGATGGGCGGAACCAGTATCAATCACACGACGAGTGCGTGAAGATAGTGCAGAAACTCTGTTGCTCAAAAATGGCAGCACGGTTGCATAGGTTCCGATCGTCTTTTTTCTGGCAATAGCGACGCATTCACCGTACTCATGAATATGTTATCACTAGGTCGAGCCACATCAGACGCCTTTTATTTTTTAGCTTTGTCGCTAATGAATTCAATTTTAACGTTGGCCCTGGCGTCTAGTCCAAACATAACAAGCCTTATTACACCCGGCAGGTCAACCAGCTCAAAAGAGCATTTGACCACCCATAGCAAAGATTTGCCACTACTTGCGGAAATCATGCAATGCGGTACCATCATGTCCTTCTTTTCACAGGTCGATCAGCTAGATTTAGTCAACTGTAACGTCAATGTTAACTGATGTAATACCACCATTGTCAGCAGACAGTTGAAATATGCGCAGCACTGGTAGAGATGTCATCAACGAATGCGATAACATGTTGGCAGCGCGTGGGCCCCTCACTAAAAAAAACAGTAAAACTTCCCTAGCAGCGCACTCGACGCTGGTCACACATTCTTCTAGAAAGTTGATCCCCCGGACAACGTCATAAGGAGAATTCACGAGAAGTGCAAAAAACACCATGAAAAACTTAGCACAAAAAGTAACAGTTGCACTAGCAACTCTCACTGGGCGCAGTGGTTCTTCGCTCACTGCACAAAAAGTTGTCTCCCCAACAGAGCACCGCTTTCTTACCGAGTCGAGTCCTGTAATTACTGATCAGAACGGAAACAGTTGCTCCCGTGTCGACTAAGGCTGATGCGCGGATACCATTCTTAAGAACACTGACCTTATTCTTTAGCTTGAAAATTAGTGAAGCCAAACTATGTGGGCAGTAAAAAATGTCCAGCGACTTCACCTTCATCGGCTGTGGCGTCTAGTATCCCGATAGGAGAGAAGAAGTGAGATGCCGATGACCTGTTGGTGGTGACCGATGCTGGCTGTAGATGTGTGGCGTCACACTCCACACAGTAGCAGGCGAAGCACTGCGGAAGGTCTGATGGAAGTCATTTGATAGTAGCCGTTCGGTAGCCAATTATATCATCTCCGAGTACTTGCACACCGTGAGGATGCCGGTGTTCATTGATACTGTGGCAGAGCTGCCCGACGTTACTCCGAGCAGAAGTGGGCTATATGGCCCCGAGTGCTGCAGTGAGAGCACACAAGTGGTGCACGCAACACTCGCTCCTCAAGATGGTCAGTGTGATGATCGTGCCAAGCTGCCATGTAGGTGAGGGAACTTTGCACGGAGTGGTTTCGCGACCTATAGGTATAGGTATGACAATTTTACTATACCAGTGTCCTTTTGTCGTCGAAGCCTGCAGCATTGATGGACATAGGCGGGGTGCCGCATGGCGTGAAAGATCTGTCGCAGCAACGTCCACCTATCCCACCCATTAACGTCGCAGCAGCGTCCCACCCATCAAGCTCTTGGCGTACTATTTGTTGTATATTTAACGCCCGATCACTGGGTGGAGGGCCAACATCTATGCTTGTGCCCTTAGTGACGTTGGGGAGTTGACCGAACTTATCAAAATGCGCCGAGCTTTAAGGGTCTTGAATGTTCGGCAATGCAAGATGGTGTCATTCACCGAATGCAAATAAATATTTTCATTGAGGTAGGGGTTGATATCTTCTGCAATGTCCTTAAGGAGATGTCCCAGCTTATCCCATCAATCTTAAGTCGGTACACACGCTTGTACAGCTTAAGAACTTCCTATGTATACATCGTAAACGCCTCCCCAGGAACTTGAGCACATTGGCTAAGAGTCTGCCAAGCAAGCTTTTTTGGCATGCTCTGCATATCCAGCTTTCCTGGATGGATGGATGGATGAATAGATCGATGAATGGATGGATGGATGGATGGACGGACGGATGGATGGATGGATGGATGGATGGATGGATGGATGGATGGATGGATGGATGGATTGATATGAGTGTACCCTTTAGATCGGGTGGTGGCTAATGCCACGTAGCCGTAATACTTAGTGAACAAAAACTAGATTTTTGTTTTTTCCTTAACTTGTCAAGTTAAGCACTGGCACTTTCCAGTGAAGAATTTAGTTTTCACTCGTGTTTTGATTGTAGCCACTAATCAGGCAACATTTTTCTAGGTATTTCTATCCGATTAAAGCGTATTTTGCCCTCCCTGTCCCTAAACCACAGTGCTCTGAAAAATTTTGCGCCATCATCGTCACTATAAGGGGAAGCCCTTTACAGAATATTATCAAGTTTAGGGCAGCTTCCTCGTCCTCTCCACACGCACTGCATACCGTCTCTACCCCTTCGTATTTGGCCCGATAAGTCTTCGTTCGCAATACTTCCATCCTGGCCTCAAACAGCAGAGAACTACTCCGAGAATTATTATAGATTCTTTCCTTGGCAGTTCCCTGCTTGAAAGTTCCATAGATCTGTAGTGCCGACTTCTAAATCATGCCTATTCTCCCCATGTCGGTATCTGTTTCCTTCACTTTCTTCTTAACCGATAGTTATTTTTGGTTTGGCTTCCTGCGGTTTCCCAAGTATTTGCCCGTCAATTTTCTGGTTCGCTTCCTGCATTTTTTAGCGGCATTCCTCATGTAAAAATAGCTGAAAACCTTCCTAGCCCAACGCTGCTCCGCCATTTCTCTTAATGGTAGCTTCCTTGCCCTCGAATGATGTCCATGCCATATCCCTTTCTACTCCCTGATTAGGGTGTATTTCCATGAGATCCTAAAGAAAGCTTACTTATTCCACATCGCTAAATTTCGAATCTTTCTTAAACGTCTGATCTCATGCACAAGACTGCATTGCTGAAAGTCAGACCAGGAACCATGACACTTTTCCTAATTCCTCTCACAAGATGATACCAATTGTAATTCCCAAATGCCATATTTTTCATCACCACTGCATTCCTGTTTCTTTTAGTCGTTACGTATATTTTGTGTTCCTTTAGGTACTTCCCATTGCTTATCCATACACCAAGATAATTGATTTATTTGTTATCTCTCGCGTGACCTCTTGTATCGTAAGCTCACTAACTTCATCATCATAAAAAATCATGACTGCTGACTTTTCCTTACTGCATCTATAATCTAACATATCTAATTTAACTTATCCACCTCATTACCACAGATGTCCAACAATTTCTGCAAATCTTCCTTGTTGTCAGTCATTAGCACTATATCAACTGCGTACGTCAATGCTGGTAGTACCTGTTCAATAAGTTTTCCTTGTTTTACGAAAGAGAGGTTAAATCCAAGTCCACTCCCTTCTAATTTGTGCTCTAATCTTTGTAGGCATATCATGAAGAACAAGGGTGACAGAGGACACCCCTGCCTAAGCCCCGTTTTATCTCTGTGGGCTCGGATACCTGTTTACCATCTTATAGCAACCTTGTTACTTTTTAAGATATCCTTTAGGAACTTAGTGACTCCATCCTCCACACCTACTGTGTCTAGTTTTCCCCACAAGGCCTCATGAACCACAATATTGTACGCTCCCTTGATATCCAAAAATTGCTAGCCACAGGGGCCCGAGTTTCTTTTCTGCTATTTCGATGAACTGCGTCAGTGAGAACAGATTGTCTTCCAACCTCCTTTGTCTCCGAAACCGATTTTGCAGTTCCTCCAGCACCCGCTCATCGTTTATCCATGTCTGAAGCCTTTCTTTTATAATCTGCATCACCAGCCTGTAAACCACTGATGTCACTGTTATAGGACGGTAGTTGTTTATGTCAGCTTTGAACCTTTATAGATCATGCTCATTCTGCTAAGTTTCCATCCATGAGGGACTTCACCATCGATAATTGTTTTGCTCGCTGCCTCTCTCAAAATCTGCTTAGACTTGGGACATAATTCTTTTATCAGCATGATTGGGACCAGCGCAAGAAGACCCACAACGAACAAACTGCTTTACTTGCAGCACAAACTACCCCAATGTAAACAGAATCCTTAAAAGACATTACAACATTCGGGAACAAAGTGAACGTCTGAAAAGTGCATTCCTATCCGCTCCTGGTGTCGTTCCCTTACGGCCACGCAACCTCAAACACTTGTCCAGTCTCAAATCAACACTTAGCCCCCTAACAAATGTTGCCGACTTTTTTATAGTCACGACGTCGTGTATGTAAAACGATGCGAGAAACAGTCAAAGCAACCTACACACAATCCAAGTTTTTGATTAACATACAAGAAAACCTAACATGCAGTTCCTGTAATGTGGTATACCTACTCGAATGCAACTTACGTGTGCAGTATGCAGTACATCGGACAAACAGAAATACCATTTAGGATTCATTTCAATAATCACAGAGCCCATGCAAACTCAGCCCCAAGACTACATCTATCAAAACATCTCAACCTTCCCGACCATGCATTCGACAAACTATCAGTAACACTCTTAGAAAATGGATCTAAATCAAACCGAGAACGGAAACAACGAAAGTCATACCTCCGATTTGACACCCTCCAAAGAGGAATGCATGAGAATCCAGGCAAACTTGCATCAATTAAACCATTAGAAAACAATAATGGCAATGATGACAATAATAACTGAGTTCAAGGCATTCCCGCTGCGGCGTGCACTGGACAACTGAAAATACATCTAAGTGTAACTACTCCTTCTTAGTACAGCTGTCATTTCTGTTTGTGTTTCTACCTTACTCTGCAGTCAATTGTTCAAGCACAACATGTTCATCAGCAACCTGGCGCACAATCAGGAGGCCCCTAATGCGTAATTCAGGAGCGGGCCAGAATAGACATTGTACCCGCTCTCCATCCTCTGCGGCATTTCGCGGCGCCCATACTTTAACGACGAGACGTCTATGAGGTGCCGAGTAGTTAAAGGCTTAAACTTCTTAAAAAAGCTGTTTTTCTCCCGCCTAACCGCCAGAGCCATGCCGCGCCGTCTGGGAATAGTACGTCAGTGAAAGCAAAGATACGCAGATCGCGGACATCTTAAAGGTGTTCGACAAAAAAAAACAAAGGGTGGAAAGGGGCGGCCGGAGGTGGGGGGGGTCTACCACATGTTGTTCTTGCATTTTTTCTGTCTTATTTTTTACGTACCCCCTTTCATTTAGGACTGTATCCTCATTCCTGATGTAGGCCAGAGTCTGGCCACGGCCACTGTATGTATATATATATATATATATATATATATATATATATATATATATATATATATATATATATATATAGACTCTGGCCTGATGAAGGCCAGACTCTAGGCCGAAACGTCGAAATAAACCACGTTGTGAGCGCTCACGGAGGATCTACTTCACTATATGCAACGCTAGCTATGGCCACTCAACCACCATGCCTACATGTATATATATATATATATATATATATATACCAGTCGGATCAGATATATTACCGGTTCGACTACTCTTCATGGTATGTTGTGCTTTATCTTTTATGTGTTTTATCTTTTATTCTTAAACAACGTGCTCGCCACATGCTCGCGCATGAAAATGATATCTTTTTACTCGTGTATCAGGTGCTCTTGAAAGTGTGTGACTTGCATATATATATATATATATATATATATATATATATATATATATATATATATCGCCTTTCATGCCGGTTTTCATATTTGTACCTTATTGATATGCACATGTATATAAACAGCACTTGTGGAATATTCTGTATTCTGATGAAGGACGGACCCGCGGCCGAAACGTCCATAAAAAAATAAAATCACTTCGTACGTGCGTCTTCTTCTCTACATATATATATATATATATATATATATATATATATATATATATATATATATATATATATATATATATACAGGCGCAGGGATAACCACCACCCTAGCTCACTGGCAGAGCACTATGCAGACGCGTTATTTGAAGGTCACAGGTTCGCTCCCTGGCAGTGGAATGTTATCTTTTCGTCCACTCCTCTTTCGTCGCATTTACATTACAATTACTTCTATAACACCCCATACACTTTCCTTGGCGCTAATACTATTTTGTCTTGCAAAAAAAATGAGCCCTTAAATTTAGGATTCTTTCTTTTGTCTGTGCCATGGCTCCGGGGCATATATAAACTGTCTGCCAGCTGTCGTACTCATCCGCGTACCGCGGCCCGTTTAATATGCGTATGTACCACACATGTCAGGAGGAAAACGTTTGACAGTGTACACGACAGAATTTGAACGCTATTCATGTCATGACCAGACATTTATATTTCTCGAGCTCTCCTGCTCTACCATACCAATTTCGGTTTACATGAATGTAAGAGAAGATCAGGAGAGCACCTTTAGACGTAGGCGAATAGATAGATAGATAGATAGATAGATAGATAGATAGATAGATAGATAGATAGATAGATAGATAGATAGATAGATAGGCTTGCTGTTCGATGAAAATTTCTTAGTGAATTCAAGGGCTCACCGTAATTACTCCTTATAAGGGTTGGCAGATTTGGCTACTTTGCGCAAATTTGGCTGCTTTTTTCAGGGTGGTGGCCGCGAAAAATTATTTGACTACCTTGCTCTTTTTTTGGCTGCTCTCTTGTTGTTTTGATTTTATCAAAAATATCAATATCTGGTACCGTCGCAGGCGCTGCTGTTCGAGTACATGTTGTCAGCTCCGAGACTACAATTTTACACTTTGGTGACGCCAATAATGAACTTCAACGAAAATCATGATGAAATGGCCTAAGTAAGCGTTAGGGTTTGTAGCTGTTCACAACATAAATATAAACACTGCATAATAATAACTTGCCAATCAAGCAGGCCTCGCCGCACACAAACACACACTCCAAAATATGCTTTTGGATGCCTGGTTGGGGCTTAGCGGGCCCTTTTGTATGGTGCCGCATTGCTCAAGACAGCTTTAGACCACAATTTCAAGTGACCAGAAATTATGACACACTCCACACCTATGACGCTTTGCATCCATCCACATCAGAAATTGGATATCCGGCATTTCATTTGAACTTGGTAAAACCAAAACACAAGAGGGAAAGGCAGTTGTAACGCAAGCGCTCCATAGCAATTGTTTTTGATACGTGTTTAGCCTCTTGTGTCTTGGTTTATCAGTGCTCTCTTTAGAATGTCACACGAACTCACTCAGCAGACATCAAGTCTTATATATTACGAGAATTTACGTAATATTAGAAAATTCTTGTAAATCACGGACAACTGACAGTCCCCTCTTTTTAGACATATCGTTTGGTACCTCAATATTATCAAAAATAAATCATCACCACCAGTAAATATAGTTCAAAGCCCTCACTAGCAATACAGCCTCAACAAATGTGAGCAGTTACTCTAACTTACTAATTTGCCATACTTTTTTGTTTTATCAATTTCTCCATCTTTTTTCTTCATTGTGCATACTTCCACCGTTATCGCTACCTATGAATATTTGATACCATTGTTTTTACACCAATTCATCTTGCTTCGTTTCGTTGCCGCAGATTGTACATCGTTCTGGATTTATTATTTTGTATATTACTTTTGTGTTCGATCTCATTGTATTCAATTTCTCTTGATGAATTCGTGACGCGTTAATTAAGATTTTTCTCTGGAATACTTTTTCTACGCTTACACTAATTATTGAATATTCATACATTTATATACCATATGTCAGTCATTTGTTGTCCTTAGTAAGTTTTGTTTTGAGTTTGTTTGTTGCTTTCGTTCTTTTTGATCTTGTGGTCTTTCTAGATTTCCTTTAAACATTTGTGAATGTATTGTTTTTCTCATGCTGCACTGAACAATTATTATACATGTGTTTCAGTATCTCGATTACAAAGTGTTTCTCGGTGGTGACTTCAACAATAACATGCTCGATGATGGCACTTCCACCCACGCATTCACTAACCTAATGAATTAACTAGGTTTCTGCAGCATTGTCACAACGCCTATTCGTGTGACCGCAACTTGTCAAACAGATCTTGATAACTTTGTCGTTAACGCTGGTACACAAATTTACTCAGCCGGTACTATCAGCTAAGCTTTCAGTGACCGCTGCCCAAGTGACGTAGCACGCTCATTTTATGTTCATGAAAAACGCCTACCATGATACCACTTTCAGTTATATATGTCTGTCAAGAAAAAATATGGAAAACTTTCGTGCACTTGTACTGCGCAGAAACTGGTCCTCTCTATATAACAAAGAAGATGCTATAGTGAAGCATATGGTGAGTTCTTGTCAATTTTCACTAGTCTTTACACGTTGTTGGTTCCACTCAAAACAGGCAAGCTAAAGAAACCTAACAAAAGCCTTGGGTGCAGCCTCTACAATTTGAGATTATAAATAAGAAAAAAAATATAATAATCAAGAGATTTTTTACGCACGCATGTTGAAAGTGATCTCGCTGGATTTAAGAAGTTGCGGAAAGCAATAAAAAAAAAACTTCGAAAAGCTAAAGTGTACTATTATGATACTCTTTTTGCATCGGTACAGAGGGTAAATCCAGAAAAAAAAACATAAAAAGTAAGTAATGACGCCTCAATCTCAAAAAAAAAAACAGGAAACAGCCTTTTTATGAAGTGACTATCAATAATAAAAAAGTGGCGGGCACCACTCTGAGTGTTTCAGCGATCATTTCATGAACATGACGACGTCATCAGATAGCGCGGTCAGTGGCACTGTTGATAATAGATGTGCCCATAGCATTTTCTCTAACCGACTAATGACATCGAGATTTGTCATACTTTCTTAAGCCTAAAAAACAGCGATGCTGTTGATGCAGATGCTGTCCCAATCAAACCATAAAAATTTGTAAAAGACGTCATCGCAATCTACCCTGAATTTGTGTTTAAGGTTATTCTAGAAACTGGCCGTTTTCCTTGCGCTATGAAGAAAGCCAGGGTGGCAGTAAGTTTTAAAGGTGGCAATCGGAATGTCTTGTGGAAGAACAGGCCAACTTCTGTTCTGTCTGCCTTTTTAAAGGTTTACAAAGGGTGATCTCTGAAAAGGACAACAGTTTTTTTTAAAGAATGACATTCTTTCTGACTGTCAGCACGGGTTCCACCTAGGCAGGTCAACGAGATGGCGTTGTTATGTCAAAAGGAACAAATAAATATTAACATAGACGCGGTTAAACTAACGTTAGGTATATGTATAGAATATAGCAAGATATTCGATTGCTTAACTCATTAAAGTTCAGTTAAAACGTTGAATGACTACGGTACCCGTAGCGCTGCAAATATGTTGTTGGTCGTACCTTTCTGGGCGGACTCAGTGCGATGCCATTGAAAAATTCTGCTCCTTATATCGTTAAGTTAAAGCGGAAATACCGCAGGGTAGCGTATTGGAACCGACCCAATTTAGTGTGTATGTAAGTAATATCATTCAAATGGTTAGATATGCTTGTTGTGCTATACACTGATGATAAAAGTTTGTTTGTATCTTGCTATGAACGTGATGATGTGTTGCAGAAATCGCGCAGTGTTCTTTCTAACCGGTCGGCATGGTCTCGTAATAACGCGCTAAAAATTAACAGCTCAAAATCATAGGCCATATTAATCAAGGCTAGAGGGAGACGGCCTTGTTTTAGTGAACAACTATTTTTGGATGGTGCTCCCGTTAAAATTCTGATGAAATACAAAGTATTAGGCACTACGTTTTCAGAAGATATGAACGGGACCTGTTTCGTGGAACTACTTGAAAAATCGCTGTCATCTGTCACTGGTGTTTCATCTCACTGCTGATGTTTTTTTCTGAAGAGGGAAAAATTGTAGATATATTACGCCCTGTTTGAATCAGATCTTATCTATTGTGCGCTTGTGTGGGCCACCACGACAAACGGCAATATTCGTGCACTTTTTCAACTTCAAAAATGCGCGCTTAGACAAATAGCGAATGTACGTAATTTTTTATTCATTGCCCAACTTTTTTCAAAACCATAAGATATTACGTGCGACAAATCTTTACGAATACCGACTTTTATATTCATTTTGTTGCGGCGCCGAAAATATCAAATTATTTTTAAAATATGCGTCACGGCTTGAATACTGAAATTGTGAATCGCGCACTCGTAGCCACTACTTGTAGTCCGTACCATACAGGCACACAAGTTACCTTATGCTATCTGAAGTGTAGCCTACCTTCCATACTAAATGTATTTGAAACGGAAGGATTTATTCCAAGTATTTTCATGCGCAAATTCGAGAATACTTTTGGAAGTAAGAAGAAAGGGATAAAAAACAGTTTTACATTCTCACGTTTTTCCCCCTTTTAGATGTCTTTCTCCCTCAGTGTTTCGACAAAGCTTGTAATATACCATTATGCATCACAGCCATGTTTATACTAGTCATTTTCGTCATATTGTAACTTCTACTGTTTTCATGTATAGTAATGCATTACGACATTTCCTCTTTTTAAATGACTTAGACTTGCATTTTTATAAATATCATGTTTGTAGGTATTATTCAATACGTTGGTTTCTTTCAGTTCTAATAAATTGTGATTTTTTTCCCGGATATACAACTAAAACATATATGAATGCCAATTTTCATGTTAGTGCTGCCAAGTGAGGGCCTTCAGGTGCATTCAAGCTGTATGATGCAGCTTTCCGGCTGACGAACCCCTACCAATATTGTTGGAAAATAAAAAAAAGCATTCTGATTTTGATGTGTTTCAGTATTAAGAGGTTCCCCCGTGAACTCTTGTGAGTATGAGACCTCCGAGTATAATACACAACACTAAGAGTGTTACGCTGTATGCAAGAAAACTGAATAAAATTGATTGACTTGATATCCGACGAATTGTTTGAATAATTTTTTTGGCTTAATAGAGACTATGCCTATGGATTCGAGAAAGAGAGAGACAAGTAAATGTTTATTTTTGAAATAGTGCCCCGAGCAACGCCCGGTGTAACCTTGAGGTGGGAGGGCTCCTTAGTCCAGGAATCCTCTGGCTTCTACTGCCCTCTTGGCCCTTGCGACGAGTTGTTGTTGGTCTTCCAGGTACTCGAAGGTGAGCTTCGCCTGCTACGTTTCGGTTAGGTTTTCGTTCGTGCGTCTTGCTTCATTAACAGTCAGGCGTTGTTGCAGATTATGTCTGGAAATACACTGGAACGTAAGAAGCAAGTTTGTCAAGGTGTACGGTACGCTGCAGAGTGGGCACATAGAGCTATATCTCGTTCGGCAGAGACGGTGCATTAGGACCCCATGTGTGTATGTACTGCTTTGCAAACGTCTCAGTATCAAGCTTTCCTCTTTTGTCTGTGTTGGGTGTGGTGGAGGGTATACTCGTCGCTCCAGCCTGTAATGCTGGAGTAACGACGAGTAGGTGTTTTGAATAGCTTCCGTCTCTTCAACGACGGGTCTAATGTCCTGTGGGTAGGGGCCAGCCAGGCTGACGTGCTCGCGGGCAGCGGCGTTGGTCACTTCATTTCCCCGCAGACCCTCGTTTCCTCGCACCCATAGTATAAGAGTGTATGGGAAAGGAATCCTTTGCTCTTTAAAAATATTCATGGCATTGGCTGAGATACAGGTCCTTAGCGAAATTCCTGCAGGCTGCATGCGAGTCGGTGAAAATCACCGCGGCGTCTGTACATGTTGTGGTTACTAGAGCAATTGCCGATTCTCCTGCTGCGTCTGAGTTGAGTGCGTTGACCATGGCCGATGCTAATTCATGGCATTGAGAATCAACGACGCTGACAGCGAACGCGTTTCTATGCGGATACTTGGCCGCGTCAGTGTAGCGGGTGTCCGGGTCTTGCTTGAATGGATTCGAAATGACGGAAGAAATTTTAGCAAAAGTGGCTTGAAATAATGATTTATTGTAGTAAGTGAAATTTTCTGCACACTCGTCATGCCGTAGGCTCGTTTTATATTGTCACCACTTCTAGTTACTTCAAGAACAGTCGTGCAAAAAGTATGTAGAGCGATTTGTTTTTCAAAAACTGAAATATTGTCACCACGCCTGAAATTATTGCTAAGGTAAGCAAGTCATGCTTGAATCTGAGGAATTATAATATGGCATTGTTTATGCACCCCATATTTACATTTTCGACGAAAGGATTTTGCATTTACTGATTAAAAATTGTGGCTGCGGTTTTCACACATGCGTGGCTATTTTTGGCTAATTTAGTGCCCTTCAATGAAGTTGAGTACATTTTGGCTAGTTTTCTCACTTTTCTCACGTTTTTTTCACACATATTTTTGTCTCACGACCTGGCAACCTTGACTGGTGGCACTGATTAAGGGTCCTACATTTAAACGCGCACTAATGCCCTATAATAGTAACTGAGAAGTGACCGCCGTCGTTGCTGAGGTTGTTGAGCATCGTATGCGTTATTCGATGGTCGTACGTTCGGTGCCTGCCGGAGAAATATATCTTTTCCCCCAGTTTTATTTTAGAGCGCTTATAGTTGCGGTGCCTCTGCAAGAGATCCGGATGTTCTGGTAATTAACTGTACTTCGAAGTTTGCAGAATGTATAGTAGGGAGGGCACTGGCAAAGAAGAAAAAAAAAACGACAGCGCAATCAAGAAGCAAAGTCAGAAGAGTGCCACGCTCTATGCTCACGGGTTACACTCGAATAGAATGATTGATTTTTCCTTCCTTCGATGAAACCAGCGCTGCTTTTTATTGTAACGCCACTTCGAAAATTCTCCTTTCGAGCCGCAGAAGCAGGATACATGGAAGAGGGTGCAGGCAGTTTTCATGCGTGTAGACTATGTCTAAACTGAACATCTCTGGTTTTGCGACGACCGTGGGCTGGTTACAGACACGCTTTGGTCACTGATGATCACCCATTCGCATTGTGAATTTTACAGTGTTCAATGGATGCGTTGGGCAATGTAAGAACGAACATCAAAATGCTTTCGTTGTTCAAGAAGTGCGCAACAAGCGTTCAAAATTTGATATACCTGGTATAAAACATTGTGGTGTTACATAGCAGTAACAATTTGCACTTTTTATTTCCTTAGTAGTCTACCTCAGCGAACACTTGGTTTCATTAGAGAGACGCCGTTATGCTACATGTTCACATTTTTGACTTGGGTGCAGTCGGGAGTGCTCATATTGCTATTGTGCTACCAAAACATAATAAAAGTTTAGATGACGAAAGAAGAGATGATCGCAATTCAGCCACGTTCCCTGTTAAAACGTGGGGAGTGAAAGTAGGTCGTCTAATCAAAGCCTTCTAAATATTCCGGCAAAATTACTTCACACGTACCTTATTTCAATGACATTACCAGGGAACTCAGTTACTTAGAGCGTAACTGCGCTTTGGTTGACCACCTCATAATTATCCCTAGGCGTTATAACAGTAAAACTATGAGACAGAATAAGAGAGCAGTACGAATCTACGACAATAGTTACGGGGACATTGTGGTATTGTCTGTAATGACCTTGTTGATAATGCTGCCCGATCCGCCCACGAGGACGCCCAGATAACCCCAATTCCATTGTCGAGAACCGATGCTGCAAGGGGCCTTTACTCGTTCGCTAACACCATGTCGGAAACTTGGCTGAGTGACCCCAGTGTCAGGAACCGCCGCCTACACAAATTGGACTCATTGAAAAAGCTTCAAGTTCTATCAGACCTCTCCCGCCAGGATGCAACTTTACTGCGCCGCCTGTGGTTAGGAGTAGCTTTTACAAAGGCGTACTCCTTTCGCATAGGAATGGCGGATAGCTCCCGATGGGAATCGTGCGACACTGACGAGACAATGGAACATCTACTGTGTTCATGTGAACGTTTTGCGAGCGAACGCAACTTGCTACGCGAAACGTTAGAGACACTAGACAGTAGACTTTTTTCCGAAGAGAAGATCCTTGGCTCATGGCTCTACGCGTCGCTGGCCAGCAAAGCGACGCGGGCATTGCTAAGTTTTCTAAAGACGACCGGACTACGCGACCGCTTATAAGCGTGCCATGGACAAGGTCACATATACACACACGTTGCCCTTCACTTCTCTCTCTCTTCTCCTTTAATCCTTTCACCCCTTCCCCCAGCGCAGGGTAGCAAACCCGACGTGCGTCTGGTTGACCTCCCTGCCTTTCATTTCTCCCCTTCCTCCTTCTCCCCCTCCTCCTCCTCCCCCTCCCTATAGAAGACTCCAGAAAGGAGGAATGCTAGAATTCCTCTACATTTCTCAAATCGAGCTGTTTAACCCCGAGCCAAAGCGGACCACAATGAAAAAAAAAACGTAATACTGCCAAAGACGAAGTGATACCTTTTTACAATTACCTATCGAGGAAATGCCGCAGTTGCCATGCTTTTCTTGGTAAGTGGTACCGAAATAAATGCAGTAAAAACAAAAATACTTTCCATAAGTTCAGCCAGATGATTCTGGCGGCAATTTTTGCTCGTACGCAAAAAAAAAGAAAACCATGCACACGCTGGAATCTCATTTGCTCTGCTGGTTGCTGCGGTGTCTGGATGTATGGATGGATGAATGTATCCGGCTCTGCCCTTCAGATCAGGCGGCGGCTACGCCACTTAGCTCTAAAGTTAAGTAATAGTTATAGCGCCGCCAGAATCCACACCCTCTCGCGGTAGCCGGGTGCGCGAGGCGATGCTCGTTCATTTTGCTGGGGAGCGCGGCAATTGGGACGGCCAGAGAGAAACACGCCTCGCGCCCGCCATCTCGGAGGCCATGGTACTGGTAACACACCGCAAAACTTGCAACCCACTGAACACACGTGGACCACGCGGCCAGTAACACTCACAACACTGACCACGTGCGGAAGGAGCTTTCTGGCAGCAGACGACGACACAGGTCCTTCGGCTTGTGACGTCACGCACGATATGACAAAATGGCGGACGCTGGTGGTGGGCGTGCTTTCCAGCCGATAGCTTTCATGGCTTATTTGGGACAAAAATAATCTCTTACAGTCAATTTTTTACAGGTGTACAAGCATATTTGATCCTCTATGGTTGTTTTTCACCGAAAACCGTCAATTGTTGGGTGACCATGTCATGACCTATATAAGATGGCGCTTTATTGACTTCTCAACAAAAACTCGCTAGTAAGTTTTGATTATTGGTTTGAAAGCAGCTGTGGCTTTATTGCAGCAAGATGCAGTGCACGGTCATTTGCAGCATACCAATTTTTGAAAGATCACAAGAGTTGCAGGTAGTTCGAAATATCTGTCCTTGAATTTCAATGGCGCAATCAAAACTGACTTGGCATGACTGTTTGATCACGCCAGACCGGAACTACCCATGATACAAATGTGACTGAATTGAAATCCAGATGTACCGAAGCAGATTGTCGTCAGTGACAATAGCATGCAACCATTTGAAAAAAAATACACAAGTCGACAGCTTTTTCTTTGTGTGCGATATTTAGTCCTTGTCTGCTTCTTTCTTAATGAGAAAAAAGCGTGAAAAATATTTTTCACTTGTCTGCTAGAAGAAGCACCAGGGTGGCTGATCTTGAGGTTTTTGCTTCTCAGACAAAGAAAATGTTGATATTGCGGCTTCCTTAAGCACATCTTGAAAGAATTACTTCTCTGTGAAGATGTTGAAACCAATCCTAGTCCTAAAACCCAAGAAATATTGGTACAAATTTTGGAAGGGCAAGAGGCTCTGCGAGGTGAGGTGGCAGATCTGAAAGCAAAAACTGAAAGCTTTTTAGGGGACTTGAAGAGCCGTTTTTTAGAATTGCATATTCACTATAACGAGCTTAAATGTAAAACTGCAAGATTAAAACACATCGACAACGCCATAAGATCCTTTTCTACTTGGGTGGAATCCCAGAAGTGCAAACTTGTCGACCTTGAAGACCGAAGCAGACGGCCGAATTTGGTGGTTTTTGGAATAACTGAAGACCGTAACGAAACAGAAGACGATCTTAAGCGAATATTCATTAGGAAAACATTTCAACAAAAACTGGGAGATATGTGCGAATCCGTAGGTCGAATCCACAGGCTAGGTAAAGGTCCAGTCAAAAGGCCAGTTATTTTCATTTTCCAGGACTGTAATGAAAAAGTTGCTGTCCTCAAGAATTAAAAAAAAAACCTAGAGGGTTCTAAAATTTACATGCAGAATGACTACTCAGCACATACCCTAAAAAAACAAAAAATGCTCTGGGAAAGTGCGAAAAGTGAGAAAGCTGCTGTTAAAAAAGTTTACCTCGTACATAATAAACTGCACGTTGACGGCGATACTTTTATCTGGAACGCAACTCTAATCAGCGGCGAAAAATATCCACTCATTCTGATCAACGGTGCGCGCCTTCACAATCCAGTGGGGTGATTAGCTTTGAAACTCTCCCGGTTGACGTCGTAGACGCGTCCTCTGATGGTAACGTAACAATTCTAACCCGTCCGCTCTGTGACAGTCATCTGAATTTGCCATCAGGGTCGTTAACTTAAATGCCCACACTCTCGTTAACAAAACGGCACAGCTTGAAGCCCTTTTGTTATGTCATAGCCCACACTTGACCGTCATTACGGAAACATGGCTTCAAAGTGAAATACCTGATGACAACTTAGTTCCGCCTGGTTACAAAATATTTCGAAGTGACCTGCCAACTAGAGAAGGGGGTGTTGCAGTGATTTTAAAAACCAGTATCAAAGCATTCCTTCTAGCGCAATCGCCAGATACTGAAAGCCTATGTTTAAGGGTTTCTTTCAGAAACAAAGTAATCATTGTTATCGCTGTGTACAGACCGCCTGATTCTGGGCCCGATTTTCTTGTAAGTTTGCGATCTCATTTGGCCTCATTCAGTAAACATGAGGTTTTCGTCCTAGGGGATTTTAATCTGCCCAACTTTGATTGGGACCACTTGAAAACAAGACCCGAATCTTGTCACAGTGACGACATTCTCGACATTATGTTTTCACACAACATTGTCCCAATAGTTCAGCAACCAACCCGAGTTTGTGGCAATTCATCCACTCTACTGGACCTTGTTTTCCTGCCCAGATCTTTCGAAAAGTACCACGTGTCTGTGGAACACGGTTTCTCAGATGACAAAATTGTTTTTGCATCCATTTCTCTTTATTACAAAACTGCAAAAAGTTGCCCAGCTCTCAAAAATGTGAAAGACTTTGCAAAAGCTAATGACACTGCAATTACTGAGTACTTGGAAAATACCTGGCCAAATTTCACTGATCACAATGTTGAAATCCTTTGGAATAAATATAAAAATATGTGTTTATTCTGTTTGCGAAACTTTGTACCCGATAAAGTTAAGAAGACCGCTAAATATACGCCCTGGATATCTAGATCTATAATTCACCCTAAACACAAAGCCACGCGCTTGCGAAAAAAAACGTACAGCGCCTCAACAACTCGCCGAAATTTGTACTACCCTTTTTAATGCTATTACTCGTGCCGAAAATTTCTACTTTAACACTACTTTGCCGAACTTCCTAAGAGAGGAACCACATAAATTCCGGAACTTTATTAGACAGCGCAATGAAAACATAACTGAAATTTCAGTCGACGGCTCTAAATTGACTAATCCTCGAGCAATCGCGAATCACTTCAATTTGTTTTTCCATAGCGTATTTTCGCATTCTCAGTTGAAACAGAGTAATTCAGTAGCTTCATACCCTGATGTCAATATTGTTTCGCACAATGGTGTCTTAAATATGTTACTTCGATTAAAAAACAAATCGACGCCAGGGCCCGATTGCATTCCGAACGCATTTTTCCGTCGTTATGCTGAAACTTTGACAAAATTTCTTGTACTTATTTTTGAATCTTCTCTTCATACGGCCACGCTACCTTCTGATTTCAAAATAGCCCGTATCGTACCTATTCCCAAAAAAGGCGACCCACTCTTAATTCCCAGCTACAGACCCATATCTATATTATCATCCGCCTGTAAGTTACTTGAACACGTTGTTGCTACGTTCATTACACAACTTTTAGATACCCATCGAATCCTTTCTCCATTTCAACACGGGTTTCGCAAGGGATTCTCGACCGTCACTCAACTACTTACAGTTGTTCACCACACTTCTTCAGTTCTTGATAAGGGGGGACAGGTTGACCTCATACTCTTAGATTTTAGTAAGGCCTTTGATCGCGTATCGTACGACAAATTAATCAATAAATTAGTTCAAATCGGGCTTCCAGCGTGCATCGTCTCTTGGCTAACTGCCTATTTAAGTAACCGTAGACAGTACGTCGACATTAATGGAAGCACTTCTGACGCTCTTCCTCTTACGTCTGGCGTACCGCAGGGAAGTGTTAGGCCCATTACTTCCCTTATTTTTTGTAATGACATTGTTAACGTTATAAACAATCCGGTCCAAATACGTCTTTTTGCAGATGACTGTATACTTTTTAATGAAATTAATAGCATCGAGGACCAACTTGCGTTAAACTCAGCGTTAGAAAACGTTGCTTCTTGGAGTAAAACAACTAACATGCAATTAAATCCTGACAAAACAGTTTACCTCCGAATGACTAGAAAGAAACACCCTCTTGAATTTTCTTATTGTACTTGTGACCAACCGCTTGAGCAAGTAGATGAACACAAAGATCTTGGCGTAACATTAACCAGTACCTCAAATTGGAACTCTCACATTACTAACATATGCGCTGCCGCTTTCCGTAAACTTTGTTTATTACGACACAAACTCAAAACCCGCTCCCTCTGAGGTTAAATACTTAGCATATACTTCTATAATTAGACCGAAACTTGAATATGCCTGCGTTCTTTGGGATCCTCACACTAAAACCAATATCGAATGCCTTGAAAGAATTCAAAGAAGGGCCATCCGCTTTATTTATGGTATGTACGGTCCAACAGACTCCGTTTCTGCCCTCATGAAAAGACATGGTATCCCAACATTAGAATCACGACGTAAATCATTTAGGCTGAAATTACTGTACCAATTAGTTAACCGGAAGCTCTTATTTGATCACAGCCCCTACATTAGTCACCTGAAAACACGGCGCGGTCGTCATTCACACTCCCTTGCTTTAACTCCGTATTTCTCTAAAACTAATCTCTTCAAATTGTCGTTTTTCCCGCGCACAATCTGTGAGTGGAACAATTTACCGTTTGCCACCCTGCTGTCGACAGATTCTATTGACGCACATGTTTTCCTGAGGATGTGAAAATGTTTTGCAATTTTTTTATCCACTGATCCTTTTTGTTAATTGCTTACTTTCAGTGCCATGTTGTTTCCCTTTGCGATTCACGCAAATGCGATTCTCGCAATCCCACTTAAATCATTGCTGTTACGATAAGCTTGGTTGCATTATTGTTGTATGTGTGTGATGATTGGATTATTGTATGCTGTGTGATGCTTGGCTTGATTGCTTACTGCCTGTACCATTCCTGCTTGGGCTCCATGCCTGCAGTATCTTGTCAATAAATAAAAAATAATCCGATAGGCACCAACACTACACGCAAATAAAAAGCGTTGAGCTGGCATTAGAGAGACGACTTGCCGTTTTTCAGGAAAAGATGCAGCCGTGGCGTGCCATTGTGGAAATTTCGTCAGCTTTTCGTAACAAGCACTTTCGATCTTACGTAACTGAACGGTTGTCCTTTGTACGCGTCGGTGACGATCGATATTGATGTCACCCTTGAAATCCGATAATGATTATCTCGACCCACATGCAACTTTTGTCATTTCTATGAAATGGCTGTCCCATAAATTGGCCGGCACTCTAAATTTAGTATATAAACACCTGCCTTGAAACCAATCGTTGAAATGTTAATAGACAAGTTTTTGTTAACTGGTTGCAGCAAGGCTACTTCAGGTGCGGCGAAGTTTTTTCCGCTCGAGGTGGAGGTTATGTGCGACAACGGCAGGAGGCTTACTGTCATATCATTTTATTTCAATGGTCAGGATTTTCTAAAAAACGAAATGCAGAAAACATGACTGTGTATTGCATATACGTTCTGCTTTGCATTCTAATTGATAAGATGGCCGTCTAAAAAGATTCACCAACAATAGCGGTTACTGTTTTCTGGTATTATATCTTTTACAGGTTACGCTAAGCTGGCCACATTTGAAACACAAATACAACACTTGTAACCATGAAATGAAGGTGACAAGAATTTTTCTCGACCACGAGCAGTTCACAAACAAATCGCATAATACCACCCCCTGTTCCAAGTGTCTGCTGCCGAAGTGGCTAAGTTGAGTGGCCAAATGGCAATACTGCAAAATGTCGGGTACTTTTTCAGAAAAACAATTGGGCGAAACTTAAAGGAGACACACAGACACAAAGAATAATACAATGGTTCATTCGCTTGCTCACTGCGCAGCCTGTATGTGAGGCGCGGTTTCAGCACACCACAAGATACTGGAACGTACAGCAAAAATACTTGTGCTAAAGAAATTTCGGCAGCTTCTTTTATCAAAACTAAAAGTGATAGCTGTGTGACTGAGATGTCAATGTGGCTTAATAGTGCAAGAATGTCCTTTTTCATGAACAAAGTATGTTCGCGCTTGATTTGTTTGTGCACGTCTTCACAGTTGTCTTCGCATTGCATATTTAACTGAAGCTCTGTGGTCAATAAAAGCAGTTGGTAATTTGCGCTTGATCTGTTTAGTGTTCTTTCTTTGTGGTGTCCTTTACTATCTTAGCGTAATTTCTCGTGCGTAGAATAATCCTCTGAAGACATCCTGGTCAGATACCTTCTTTGGGCCCATATAAAATGGTATTTTCTGGCTAAAAGTTAAGATTTAATGTGAATTGCTTTTTGTCTTATGAATGGTTTTAGGAAATATCGCGTACAAAGTATGTTTACCTGGGCCGTATA
This sequence comes from Rhipicephalus annulatus, assembly GCA_013436015.1. NCBI lineage: Eukaryota > Metazoa > Arthropoda > Arachnida > Ixodida > Ixodidae > Rhipicephalus > Rhipicephalus annulatus. The sequence goes on along the minus strand of WOVY01010274.1, from coordinate 469,228 downwards.
AATGCAGAAAAATATGGAAAAAAATTCTGTTCATCATATAATTTTTACACAATTTTCAAGATTTCAAGAATTATTGGCTTGAAAACTTATATGAAGTGAGAGTGTCAAAGAACACGTTTTGAAGAAATTCCCGTTTTAGCATTGGCGCCGTAGGTTGTGAGCGGAAAAATCACCTTGTATGTGACCGAAAAATTGAAAAACAAATTATAATGAAAAAATATTTTGAGGCCCGAGTGAGTATCGAACCCAGGCGTCCCGTGTAGCAAGCGTATTTTCTACCACAGAACCATGAGATTTGTTGAAGATGATTCGCAAAAGAATGAATAAAGTATACATGATATGAATGTCATGCAGTGGAAGGAGTCTCCTTAATGAATTGCATGGCAGAAGCGTAGATCCGGCACAGGCGTCAAATCTTGTGAATTGAGCAACGTGTGGGTGTTTTAAAGGCCCATGCATTCTGGCGCTCAGGTATATAATTATATACATCAGTGGCAGAACAAGAACCACGTGAACAGCTGCGTAGGTTCACGTGTTGCCATATACTACATGTATGGGCCCTTCAGTGATTTGAAAAAGGAGTAATTATAGTGCAGTGGGCACCCAAAAAACTGCGATTGCAATAGGCTTTCAGTTACACTTTGAACTGGCCAATGTACCGCACGCAGTTTGTTTCTTCCCGGTACAGTTGAGGCATGCACCAATAATCTGAACACTCTAGCAGGTCAGAGAGTGATGCGAACAAGGCCTCATTACGCCGTCGCATTCAGTTCTTGAAAGCAATGCTCAAGTGCCCTCGAATTTTTATAGAATCATCTGCACTTACACAAAAACCATGCAAACTCTTCGTTTGGCCACGGAGAGCACGAGTATGGTAATTGACATGAAACGGGAACATCGATAATATTCTTGTCTTTGAAAATTATTAGATGGCAAGGAAACGTAATAATTTTGGAATGTTTATAGTAAGACATCGAAACAAAGCCTTTGCATTGACGCAAGCGCCGTTGTTCATATGAGCATACAAATAAAGTTTTTCAAGAAACTTTTTCAATGAGCAGAGCCTAATAAGAGGCTGCAAAATTTGAGAGGTCTTCGAAGGTACGAAAATTGATTTCTACAGAAATTATTTCACCAAAATATTCCATATCTTAAAGCAACAAAGCACAAATTTTACATGCAAAGCATTTATTTGTGTTCTGCAGACACTTTTAGTATCTATCTATCTATCTATCTATCTATCTATCTATCTATCTATCTATCTATCTATCTATCTATCTATCTATCTATCTATCTATCTATCTATCTATCTAGCCGCCAATGTCTGGGTGCTCTTTTGGTGATCACCCTTTTAACTCGGGGTGAATCAAAATAACTATAGAAGGGGAAGATGGTTTGACGAATATGACTTGCTGGTCATGACAAGAGTACCGTGACAGTCGCGTCTCATACGTTGTCAAATCCTTTTCGCTATACAAGCGTGGTACATACCCGTAAACAACGGGCGGGTATGTGCCACAAGTGCTGACAGTTTATCTCTACCCAAAAAAGGTCAGAATTGACATTTGTCATTTCAACGCTGGAACGTTAGAATTAGAGCTCACATCGTCCGCGTTGACCGCATAAATGTAAATAATATGAATGAGGACACCAGAGGGAATCTAACCCAAGCATTCAAGGTGGTAATCAGGTATTCTACCCACAAATCTTTGCTATAGGCCTTGATATTGCTTTGAAGAAAGACACTATTCTCGCGTTATGTCCGCAAAACGTCAATTGTGGTTAAAATGCTCTCTACCCAGTATTATTGAGATTGCATATGTACTCCTATAATACAGCCGTCAAGTTGGGTTAACGTTAATAGTAGCTAAGCGCCATGCGCTGAAGATGATTGTTGTAGAAGTGTCTATGGGCCATCACGCTCGCGAGTACAAGCTCTGCTAATCAGCTTACCACTTCGAGTTGTAAAAACTAATGTTGGTGTTAGCATCCTTGCGCAAGTGTAGGCAAATGGTTATTTAAAACATATGTGACTGTTCAGCATATGTCCTCGCGTAAAACATTTGCAATTGTAAATATTGCCGCTTCGTAACTTTTCGCTAATTATAACACAGTCATCTTCCCTGAACATGCTTCGAATAGCCTGAATTTCCGAGATACGTGGGATCTGCCGGCTTTTATCAGCAAGATCTGGGATCTACATGCCCAAAAGCTGATTCGCTTGGCCTGGAAAGACTCTGGTTCACTTTTGCTGAACCTAATATATAGTGCGCATAACACCTACAATTCTGTGTTAGTGGGTAAACGCTTGCCTAATAAAAAGTTTCAAAAATATTCATGCGCTGAGGCACCGGCTGATTAGGGAATCACTATTGCTCAACATGTATGAAAAACCGCATTGTTGTAGAACCAGAAACACATTCTGCGCACAAAGAACACGTGCGTAGTTTTGATACATCTTGTTTTAGGGGTGAAGCTCCTTAAGGCGTGGGCTGTGCATCCCCTGTATGTAGCCACCTCTCGTTTAGTTCTTGCAGTGTTCACTAAATGGCGGTACTTGTAATTGATGATGAAAAGATGCAAGAGGTTATAAACTAGACGGTGGTACTTGTACTTGATGGTGAAAGATGCGAGATGTCATAAAATAAAAAAGGATGTCACATATGGTGCGTGTCATTGGGGAGAGGCAATCGTTCGATTCAGAGCGGCGACATGAACATACGCTAGGGGAGCGTTGTAATAAAATCTTGTGGTCAAAATGTACAGAGGATTCTTGGTTTACCAGGTTTGCCTCCGGAGCTTCACCCACTAATCATCATTCACTTCGTGAACATGGCGGCACTTTTTTAGACTGTGTTTGAATATGTGCGAGCTTTCATGTGGGCATACAATAGGCCTATCCAATAAAACTTTATTCCATATTTGTAGAACAGCTGTAAAAGCTATTATTCATACTTAAAGCGCACCAAAAAAGCCCTTGAGAGTCTATTATTTGCTATCACATCAACTATTACTTTAATGTTTTGCTGTGGCCAAACATATTCTTCAATTTCGCCCGGAAGGTTTTCTCGAGCACATTGTTTCAATAACAACATCTCCCGGATGAGTGCCACTGAAGCCTCAGCCATCTGATGCTTCAATGAACCCCTCTGGGAGGGAATTCGCACTCCAGTCGTGAAACTATTTTGTAAGGCTGTATCTGTAAAGATGAGATTACTCCCCCCCCCCAAAAAAAATTACGTCCACCGGGTGAAAGTTTGAATGCGTCCATTTTGTAGGCGTTGTTTTTCTTGTTTCAACCTAATTGTTGATTGTAGGGGTGTGAGTTATAGTCGTCCAAAACACCTATATGGGTGTAATTTAGTTTACAGTGCACAGCACGTATACATTACTCTGTTCATCTCAGAATAAAAGCTGATAGAAAAGGGAAATTTTCTTTAGTCACTAGGACATGTTTTATCACGAGACATGACGTATCAGATTTTGTTGAAATGGCGGAAAAACTAAGGCGCAATAAAGAACGCCCACTAAATTTTCGTGACGAGCATGTCTTGCGAGTTCTCTTTCCATGGTTGGCCTTCATGGGACCAATATTTCTCTTCTACATAGCTTTACAAAACGCCAAGTATCCAAGCGCTCCTCTCTGTGCTCTCTAATTTTTTTTCGGTGCAACTTTCAGATTTTTTTGGTGCCTAAGCTCCACGTCTTGCGGCCATGGACGTGGGGCCTTCCGGAGGACTACCTGGCCAGCAGGCATCTGAGCCATCCACCGCGAGGAAGAGAGGAACCTCACTCAGTGACAGCGAGGACACAGAGCTGTACTCAGCCACCTCGGAAGACGACTCATACGATGATTTCATTCCTGCCCGGACTAAGAGGGCAGAGAGAAAGATGGTGAATGTAGCCTCGCCCACCTCTGCGAGTACAACGACCATGAAGTCTAGGCATGAACGCTGGCCCCACGTGATTACCTTTATGCGGGAAGAATCCTCAGGAAATATGCGACTGCTGAACAGGCAAGCACTCTCCGCTTTTTTGAAATTCGTGGTGCCTAGTGAAATCAAGGGCATCAGAGTAAATACGCGAAAAAAATTCTCGCCATGGAAGTAGTCCACGTGAATGTGCTTGGACCACAGGAACGAGTGACTAAGCTAGGCGGCATCAAGTTGCGCCCCTTCATACCAATTTACAAGGCATCCATAGTCGGTGTGATATACAGCGTAGAAATTCCAATTCCTGACGCTCACTTCCCTACCTTCATTAAACTGGTAAATGAGGGTACTTACATCACTCAGGTACACCGCCCACTCAGGTACACCGCCTTGGGAAGTCACGCTGTGTGAAAGTGTTCTTCAAATGAGATTGCAAACCATCCCACGCCAAAGTCGTACGTTTTCGACATCTTGTTCAGACTTTTGAGCAAAAGTCACTTCAGTCTCACCAGTGCTTTAAACTAGGCCACGTCAAGGACGTTTGCCCGAACTCGCTATGGTGTCCCCGGTGTGCAGAACCCCATTCGGTAAATACGTGTCAATTCACATATCTTAAATGCGGCAACTGTAAAGGCCCACACACTGCTTTATTGAAAGGCTGTCCTCGACTCAAGGAGGATCCCGTGGTGCTTAAGCAAATGATTCGAGACAATTCGGCCCGGAGGGATACTGCCGAAACCGTCCGGCGTAAGCAGCGGCGTCGGCGCCATCATTTGACGTTAAAGACTGCGCAAGCTCGAATCGACAGCGCAAACTCTACTGCTGCACCATTAAACAAGCTGCAACAGGACTTACGAATCCCAAGAAGAATGTGCAGAGAAATATTCCTACAGAGGAATGGCCTGTTCTTCCAAGTCGTCCACTAACCATAGAACCTCAGAAGACAATACCAACTCAGGCATTTTCACCAACCGCTGATGACACACATAAGGAAGAACGCAAAGTCATTACTACGCTTCGTTCTCTCATGGATGCCGTTCGAGAGATCTTGTTCGACTTAGGGACAACGTCTGCTTGAAGCGCTCTCAAACTACCGGATGCCTTAAGCCTCGTAATTGATAGCTTGAGTGGAAATTCGGCTAACAATCGCCATCATTTCTTAGAAGTCAAGAAAGCATCCATCATTCAGTGGAACGCCAGAGGGCCAAAACCGCGTCTTTTCGAAAGTGTGGCTTAGGCGAGTTGGTTATCCATGAACTTTAATCGTACTAGTGCGGCACATATGAAAATCAAAGAGGAAAGATGACGGGCATGGCCCGGAAGGTAGGCCCTAGGAAAGCGTCGGACTTTCATCAGTTAGTGCTCGTCAACATATTCCAAGTCATCAGCATTCGTGAGCCCAACGAGTGTGCGTGCTTTCTCTCTCTCCCTTTTTCCATCTTTTAAACTCTCTTATACATATACCCAGTGTATAGGTAGAGTAGCGGTGATTCCAGACTGGTTTACATGCCTGCATTTCCTTTCCCTCCTTTGCCCCGCCGCGGTGGTCTAGTGGCTAAGGTACTCGGCTGCTGACCCGCAGGTCGCGGGTTCGTATCCCGGCTGCGGCGGCTGCATTTCCGATGGAGGCGGAAATGTTGTAGGCCCGTGTGCTCAGATTTGGGTGCACGTTAAAGAACCCCAGGTGGTCAAAATTTCCGGAGCCCTCCACTACGGCGTCTCTCATAATCATATGTGGTTTTGGGACGTTAAACCCCACATATCAATCAATCAATCATCCTTTCCCTCCTTTTCTTCTCGGGTGGTATTTTTCCACCAGTGTCTTGACTACGATAGTAGGGAAAGCGTCGAGCCACACACCTTTGGCTTCTGCGTTACTCGCCTTAAGAAAACTACAGCGCACACATGTTGTCTCCAGATCCGTGCATCTCTAAGAAATCTGTGGTCATCTTAACGTTTGTTGACGTTGGCAGCTATAGGAAGACATGCCCAGCTGCAGTAAATGATTAAATGGTAGGGCTGTTGTGATACTGTACCAAAAATTATTGCTGTATTCATTTTTTAGTATATAAACTCTTGCGCGTACTTCAGTGCACATGAACACAGGCAGAAAATGAGGAAGCATTCGCTAAGAAAGCTGTGCGTAAACATGATAATGTTGAACTTTTATAGGAAATTTACTTGAAAGCGCACATGGTGTTGGCCAAGAAAAAAGGGCTAATTGGAGTGCAGCATTTAAATCTGGCGACCATAGTCAAATCGCACAAATCACACTAGTTACTTAAATGCACAGCATGCTATGTTTTACATGATGCAACAGCAGTTTTTTTATTGACTACCCATGGTGGCTTTTCATGCCACACGTAAGAGTTTTGTTGTTGTCCGTTGCTCACCCGCCACCCTTATTCACCAACAAGTGCCAACTAATATAAAGCGGTTTTAGATGCGGAAGCATCTTATACTCGCGCCTTGTAGTGCGCCGTCCGCGCCTTCCGCACCGCTTCTCGAACATTCGACAGCTGACGCGCGCGCATGCGCCGTCGCGCCGTCGCCCACCATCTGTGCCGCGCGCGCTTCTCCTTCAAGAACATTCGACAGCTGACAGCGCATGCACCGTCGCGCCGTCGCCATCTGTGCCGCGCGCGCGCTTCTCCTTCGAGAACATTCGACAGCTGACAGCGCATGCGCCGTCGCGCTGTATATATACTCAAGGTCGGCGCTCGCTCGCTCAGTTGCCGCTCGTCCGTTGGTTTGTACGGCGCGTCGACGTCCAAGGTCGCGGTGAAATGAATTCCAACGAATCCACAAACACAATGATCGACGTCCCTTCGACCAGCGCCGCCCTTTCGCATGCGTGTGTACGTGTTCACTCATTTAACACCCCCTCCTACAACCACGTTAACCAATTTAGCCATCGACCCAAGTAAGTCGCACTTTAACACCCCGTTAACCAATTATATGCTCCGCATCCTCCTCAGTGTTCCCCCGAGGGAAGCTGCGGACAATTTTTTTGTCGATGATTTTGGAGTCCGCGAAAGTGCCCCCTCATCGCTCCCTTCTACGAGCACTTACCTTCTGCTTGATAGCTATTGTAAACGAGTCTCCAGTGTACAAGATATTAAGAAATGATCCTTCAGAGTAGACATTTTCCTAAATGCAGCATTCAGCTTGAAAACATACGTATATATCTTTAGAAAGGTCTGCGTGGTAATGCAACTGAATAATTGAGCGCATATATTTTTATCATGAAGAATACGTGTTTGCTATACGTACCCTAATATACCTCACAGTGCCTGAAATTTTCGACAGAGCGCATTGTTACGCAATGTAGAGAGGTGATGAGCACGCTGAAGGTGTGCGCTTCATTAAAATCTCATTAAACTTTCTTGAAACACCCATGATAATATCGTTACGTAGAAGTTGTTGGTTAAGATGAACCCAACGGCGGAAGCTTCACTACCTAGAATTTGCGGCAGCTGCCGTTTTACCAGACTCCTGCCTTTGCCAATCGAAATGTCCCAAGACTAGACTTCTGATGCTTCCAGACCAACTCTGACGAGTTCCATGCCATTTACGTACTGAGTGCAGCCAAACTTCGGCGGGACCTCAGAGAAAGACATTGACGTGTATAAGCGCGTGAGCAGTAGCAATGACTAGGACCCGAATGCGTAGCTCAGTCATGTTGTGTTTTAGCTAAACGACACCGCCCTAAAGTAGTACGAGAACCACGCTTACATGTTCACGGCTTGGGAACTTTTTGTCGGAGAAGTGCAAAAGTGCTTCGGTGATTTTTATGCAAAGAAAGAACTTGCGGAGCACAAAGTCTCAGAGGGCACAGCTTCCTAGAGAGACGTGTACGACATACATCGAGGGAATCTTTAAGCTGTGAAAAATAGTGAACGCCTCAGCAAAAGACCAGGTTAGACACGTTCTTAGGCGTGTTTCCAAAGATGTTCACAATTTCTTAATTGAAAAAGTAAGCCTGAACTCCGTTTCCGGCATGATGAAACACTGTCGTACCTTTGAATTGCCGAAGATGTGACAGATCTCATCAAAATTTGCAACATTCCCACCATAATTAGTATCAGAACATGGCCACCCATAGACTTGCTTTGGCCATACGACATTGATCTGCTTTGCTGTCAGCAAACCTGTCATTGCCCCAGCGTCTCTCAGGATGCTTACGCAAAAAAATATATATAACGTGTGCGAACTCTGGCTACTCTTGCTCCTTGGCGATCATCTGTAAATGCAGCAGACGCCCATGAATACCGAGGCACACTGCAGGCTGGCTTCTCAAATCAGCTACCTACCAGTTACCAACGTAGTTTTCACCCGCCTGGTTACCAAACGTCGCCTGGCTACGGTGTCCCTGAAGAGCGACACCACTATTTCTTGCCTTCTGTTACTTTGAGCAGCCACTTGTACCTCGACCTTTCCGGTCGAGGTATGGCAAGTGATTTCATGACGTGTCGCTTAATAAAAAAATTACAACACCGCCACTCTCCCTTCGCATGCTTCGCATAACGCCAATTCCGAAGGTGAGTGGAATCTGCCGAATTTTTTCATTAACGGTCTCGTATTTAAATGAGAAGTGCATTGTATTCTCTTTCCTGAGTAGGTATGAACTGTCAGTCACCTGTGGCACATGGTTGAACGGGTATGTGCCACAAGCTCGTTGGAAAGAGTTTGAGAACGTTCGCTACGTGATTTTCATGTTATTCATAATATGACCAGCCAGAAATATTTGGCTAACCTTCTAAACTTCCCATACAAATTTTTGTCAGTGAACCGCAATTTAAGGAGGTAATGATGAGAGCACCCATATGTAGGTGCCTAGATAGATAGATATACGCATAAATATAAACGCTCAAAATGTCTGCATATTCGCTATGTAGGGCATCGCAATTAACAGCTCGTTAAAAGACTTGCGACATCAATTGACATTTTTTCGGCACCGTTTCAGCTATTCCGATCACTAACTGATGGAAACAACGAAAATGGTTGCGGCAAGAAGCACTCAGAATCGTACATGAAATGTTTCACTGGCGTTGTTTCTCAATTTACGCAATGGTGTGGCAAAAAGTATGTCGGCCAGACGGGAAGGTGCGAAAATGAGTGCCCGTTGGAACACGAGCTTTTGCTAAAAGGTGAACATGGGGCACATTTGTTGACCCACGGCAGTTCACATAAGCGTGTGTCGTGTCTAAACAAGATTCAGATTCTTGGTGGAAGCAGGGACACTGATGTTCGTGAATTGTTGGTGGTAATCTGTATAAATGCGAAGTTCCTAATTGAACAGTGACACTTGATTGTATGTTTCGCAGTCATAGCGCAATTAACTTTTACATCGCAGGTTGGGATTAGGGTGATATGAGCTCTTGATGTGTGTCTTGTTTGCTGCGCATGTTGATGCCTACAAACTTCGATGCAGTATATATTAAATAAGCAGTGTAAATAGAGTTCGCGCTCCCCTTGACCGTTTTCCCCGTAATTTCCTTGAAGAAACTTCCGTACTTTTGTGGCTTGTACTTCAAATTGAACCGACTAATCAAGTAACGTGTACTTCTAGACCGCGTGACTTCAGTGTTTGGCAATCAATACAGCTAAGCCAGACCAACGTGGTTTTTTTGTCGTTGTTGTGACAAATTTTTTATTGTTGTGTATTATAGATTTTTTTCTTTTTTTGCTATTCGCACATTGTGCTATACTTGCGGTTGTGCGCTGATAATGCTATATGTTGTTATGACCATAATATTCATTTCTTTTTCATGTTCTAATATTGAAATGCATTTAAAATGAACAGAGTAAGCGTGGCTGGAGAGCCTTTTTAACTATATTTACCCAGCCCGGCAAGTTTCTGTGGAATAAGCCAACCTTCCTATCCAGTTTGTATGGGAACTCCCCATGCAGTAACTCTGTCGTGGCATTGCAGAAATCTCGTAGGTAACAGCTAAAAAAACTGAGCTTCACGCACATTCACCTAGATAGAGATCTGGAAGCGCCGTGAATGACCTCTTGCTCTGCCCCATTTAAAATGAGCCACTTTGCTTAGTGTTTCTGGTTTATGAGGACACATGGTGCCTATTAACGAAATGATTAGCAGGTGCCATGCTCTGCAATTTGCGTACTGCGGAAAATATAGTAGAGGATTAAGATTGTTTGATCCTGGGTAAATTGGATGTCAACAGCAGAGCTGACACTCAGGTAAGGTTGATTGATTGATTTATTTATATGTGGTGTTCAACGTTCCAAAACCACCATATGATTATGAAAGACGCCTTAGTAGAGGGCTCTGTAAATTTCGACCACCAGGGGGGTCTTTAACCTGCACTCAAATCAGACAACACGGGCCTACAGCATTTTAGCCTCAACTGAAAATGCAGCCGCTGCCACCGGGATTCCATCTCACGACCTGTGAATCAGCAGCTGAGTATCTTAGCCACTAAACAACTACGGCGGGGCACTCAGGTAAGGTTAACCGATGACGCTGAACTGTGCTCTGTCCTATAATATTACGCGTTAACGGCTACGTATGTCATATTACGCTCGCAAAACATGAATGAGCACATAGTGTTTGAACTACATAAATGAAACACGTTGCGCGTCGGTGTTTAGTAACCGCCCGTTTGTGCTTAACTTAATGCACGAAAATAAGCCAGTTGATAGTTGGTAATTTTTTTCGTGTTGTTCCTCTGTAATGACACATTTATAGTACCTTGCATGACTGAGTTCACTTTATGCTTTCACCAAGAGAGATAGTGTCGTACGCTAAATGCTGGTTACATTGCGTTAATGGCACATATAAATATATCAATAAAAGCTGCAACGTTGCCCATGGCCTTAGACAAGTACCGGTATACAGAACAAGCGCGCTTGTGAAACCACCGGTGCCTCACCTCTGCTGGCTAGCGGCGACCTACAAACGCTCACCCTCGCTTCGTTGTATACGGCAGCCGCAGTAGGAAGAAGCAGCGGGATCCAGTGGCGGCCAACGCCTCCTTCAGTCACTGGTGCAGGGGCTTAGCTCGTCCAAGTCACCACAAAACGGACGCCGCTATCCAAGCACCTCGTATGCAAGCCACCAGCCGACTAATGCGCGAAAAGAGGACGGATGCACAGTCGAGAATAAGCCGACGGCTAGGTCGTCTTTCCGCTCCTTCGTTGTTTGCGGCGCGTGCGGACCGATTAACTTCCCCCTCGCTGGTCCTCTTTTTTATTTCCGTCTACGCTGCAGCACTGTTTTCGCGGGCCACCTTGCCCACGGCACGCATCAGCACAAAGAACTCATTCTACAGTTTTAAGTAGGTGTACCTTAATTCAAAGAATTCTGCACAATACAAGATTACAAGAATTCTGAAATGATTCCTCAATCCTTAATCTTTCAAAATAAATTTAACAGTTTTGAGAAAAAAATGCAACCCTAGTGAAACCTATTACGCGTGCTGCAAGTGCGAATTTCACAAAACAAATGAATATATGTATATATATATATATATATATATCGATAAAAAATTGCGACGGAGTCTGCCCTGTTTTAATTAAATGGAAGTATGACTGACATGTTCATTGTGAAATGCCCAACGAACGGAGCTTATATTATTCAGGAATGCATTCAGCAAGCCAGGGTTGCGCTCATGCTATCTTGTTGACTGTCATCTGAGAACCACACTTGAATTTCGCGCGCTATTTTGCAAGAGATCACCTGGACACTGTGAGGCACAGCCCTTCAAATGGCTACATATCGTGTTATTTGTGCATTGTTTGCTGCTCTGACAGTCATAAACACGGTCGAAGTTTCTCATTTTATCACGCTCGGATGTTTAAACTCTCGAGCACGCCGTGTGTAGGATTAAAAAGAACTATAGCGGTTCTCCAAAAGTAAAATCTAAACCAGTACGGAAGTGAGTGATTTCGCGAGCATCCTATAAAATAATTTGATCAATTTTGTTGGTTTAATATCAAATTTATTGGCAAAAGTTAAGGTTACAAGTGAATCACACAGTGAGGATTAGGACTAACATTGGTTTTATTTTGTTATGTACTGAATTCCATATTGTATGAGCGTTTTACATTTCGTCGTTCAAATGCTGCCATCAGAGCCAGGATTCCAACCAAAAGGAACACGCCTGCTCACTGAGAATCACAGTTGTATGTGAATATGAAATTTTGTATATGCTGTCAGTGAATGAAGCAATGATAACAAACAAATGAATGAACCTATAGGAATGCTAACATTCTGGTGATGGTACGAAAGGTTCACTTACAAATTTGTGAGACTTCCTTCAGCAGCATAAAAAAATTGAATGTTTCATGGAATAATGACTGTTGAATCATTTCTCCTTATTATGCTGACGGTGTCTTGGCGCCTTTAAATGGCACTGGCTACACTTCGTCACCTATAGAAACGACAGAACACTGAAACAAAGCATCACAACATCTGTCGCACAGTGTATCACAGATGCATAGCGTAATGCAATCTGCTGAAGTAGTCAATAAATTATATTTCCAAACATTCAGCTAAACCTACTGAATCGCACAGGTACGCTCTTTTACGCACAGGTACGCCCAGGTACGCACTTTCCCTTTTCCTGCTTCGTTACTGTAAAACGGACATCATCTGACTTTTAAGTTTTAGGACGCGATGATTATGACCATAGTCTTTAAGTACTTGCAAACATAGATAACCTAAAGCTAAAATATGAAATACAAGCTATGCCGAACGCCTGAGTAGATGTACAACTTATCGTGTGCATTGTTCTTGTTTTAGCATTGCCTATTGGTAGTTTTTAAATATTTCGTGGTATTATGTCTTCGAGTAAAACAGTATATTCTGTTTGAAGAGAGCAACGAGTTCAGTGAACTTTTATGTGGGTGCTTTAGACATAATCTTTGAAATGTGCACCATAGAAGAAAAACTTGAAGGACGCTTAAGCTTCACCTTGAAGAGCAGAACGCATTATCGTGATGGGCCCCATACGCATCACATTCTGAAAAGCTAGGCCGGCTTCGTTTCTCTGTGCATGCCTCAACCATAAGGCCATAAGGAAACAAACTACTCTGCGCGTAACATAGGCCTTTCTAAACTGCCCCAGAATGTCTACTGCGAGTACAGTTCTCAAGTGCCCACAACGCCATAATTCTTTCTTTTGCGAATCAACAAAGGACCGATGCGCTTCCCTAAGGCAACAAGAGAGCCCACGCAGCTGCTCATTTGTTGATGGCTTTCCAGCTGCTAATGATTAACTCTGTCTGACTACTTTCTAATCGGTGGGTCTTTAAAACACGCCCTAGTGGCGCAATTCACGTATTTTAATACCTGGCGCACCTCTACGCCTTTGCCACGCGATATTACATGCGTTGAGCAGCCTTACACTACATGAAACTCATATACTCCTTTCTCTCCGAGGAATCCCCGCTGACCTCCTCTAAGCAGCATAACCGACCTCTCGGTGCGTCCTCTCTTTTGGGAGTAATAAAGTTTTGATCATCATCATCAAAGCAGTTTGAAGCTACAGCAGGGCTCTATGGCTTAGAAAAGCTGTTTGCCACCCAAACAACCTCGGGTTGACCCTCACTCAAAGAAAAGTATTTTTTGACATGTATTTTATTTGCATCTTTCTCGATTTTTCGGTTGCAGACAAGATGATTTTTCGCTCACAACCAAAAATACCGTTGCCTGCACAAGCAATCACACCAAAATATCGGCACAATTGCCCCTTTACGCAATAGTGTGAAAATGAAAAGAGATGCAAGCCTTACGCAACTACTTTTAAGCGAGCTTCTTTCGAGCAGTAAGGAGTTAAGCATAACACGTGGTGAGGTAAGCAACAACAAACAGTGGGACACTATGAGCAGTAGTTTATGGCACGCGCGAAGCTGGTTCATCGTGTTTATAAACGGGTTTGCATCAAGGGCATCGCCAAATTCGGCTATCCAAAAAGGCTTTGTTTATTGTAGAACATTGCTGCCAGAATCAACAAAATAAATAAACACTGAATTTTTCTACCATAGCGTGGTTCGTTTAGTTTATAAAGATTTAATACAGGTGAAGAAATCAACAAGGTGCCACTGAAGGCCATGTGTAGATAGCCTATGCACCGTCGTTGTGCTGCACTACCGCATCACCAGGAAGCCAATGTTTCTAGCCTACACGTGCGCATACGATATCCCTACTCTGCGTAAGCTGTTTTCGACCTGACTTTGCGTGGCGTGGCCGGTGACGAGCAGCCAAGTTCCTTAAACGACGCAGAGGTCTTTCGGTAGGAAAAAAAAGTGTGGTGGTACCCGCGGACGTTATGGAAGACAGAGTGGTCACCAGCTAGATGCAAAATGAAGAATGTTTCAGTTCTCAGGAGGAGCACGCAGAAAAGAACAGTATAGAAGGCCTATTTATTGACATAGGGGAACAATAGCACATGATTTCCTCTTTGTAGCTTGCTAGCGAATTCTTACAGTTGCACTGCATACGCCCTGCAGCGTTCAAAATATTGTGTGAGAGCTAAACCTGTACGCTTAACAATATTAGGAGCAACAAAATGCAAGAGGAAATTTGAATTTTCAGACAATATTAGCGAAGCATAAGAAGTCTGCCAGTTCATTACTGACTTTATAAACTATAAATACATAGCCAGGGTGACGAAAAAAAGCACAACCAAAAGTTAGACCCATACCACAACTAGGATCAAGCGTGAAAACCAACGGTTTTTCTTCTCTGATCATGTTTCAAGACAAACCGATGCATAATCAAGAAAAAGCACTTTTATCACTCAGGGTCGAAACAAAGTGGTTGAAATAGGCACATGTTCATACAATGCCGTCATGTCCTGTGGCACGTCATTGCTACGATGAACCTTTGGTTTGGTTCTTGTATGTATATTTATTTATATGATGCATTTTTCTATGTTTATGTTTCTTCCCCTCGGCAATCGCCTTTAAAGTTATGCAGATACGGCATAATGTAATGCTGCACAAGAAAGGATGCCTTTCTCTGATATTTCAAATTACGCCCTAAATAATAAAACCTTCCCCTTGTGCAATTGTGGAATATGCTGCAGAAAAAGCTGTGATGTCTGTAATTCTAACATCTGAAACAATATTTATTAGCTACAGAAGTTCAGTCTCTGTCATTACTTTAAACGCACCAGCCACTCATCAACATCATCAACCTCTAAAGAGGACGTTTGGTCAATATAGTTGCCCGTCGTTCAGCATGTACTATTCTCTTTTATGAAAACAATCAATTCAGTGTCTCTATTTAAATAAAGGAAGGATTTTGCTAATGATGAAATATTTCATATTTTTTCAACGTGACATCTGTAACACATCGAGCATTGCAGTTCACAATAGATGCATGTGCGCCGTGGTGTTTCTTTTGACGCGGTCACAATGAGGAGCCCGTGTCGCATAAATTTTGGAGCTGGCATTGGTGGGATTGTCCGTGAGTGGAAGATATCATGAATTGAAATATAACAGGTAAGGATTTTAGCCACCCGAAAGCTACGCGAGTGCATGCAGCTGCTACTGAAAAAGAATGTATACTACGTCGTGAAGGACGATGATTGACGTTCGCACAAGTAACATTGTACGGAAGAAGCGTGCAATCACGCCAAGTATAGCACAGTATACGAACTGCGAGAAGAGATATTTTTGCCATCATCAGTATGAGTAACAGCATCAACAAAATGTGTAGATAACTAAGTGTGCGTAATTTCTTGTAGACTCGTTTGAGTGCTTTGTAAGTGTGAAAACAGTATAAGGCAATCTCAGAGAGTTTACCACGATTACTGTTATGCGCACCGGCATATATTACCTCATGGCGCATGGTTGCGATGTTCACCGGAAAGCAAAGCATAACAAGCGAATGAGAACGCACTGCAAGGGAGTCCTGATAGCGCTATCGCGATCGCACTTTTAAATGCAAAGCTGATGCGCCATTCAAGCTCTCTATCACAAATTTATAATGTTGATTGATTCACATGTGGGGTTCAACGTCCAAAAACCACCATATGAATATGAGAGACGCCGTAGTGGAGGGCTTTGGAAATTCCGAGCACCTAGGGTTCTTTAACGTGCACTCAAATCTGAGCACACAGGCCTACAACATTTCCGCCTCAAATTTACAATGTGATTTTCGCCATAAATACGCCTGCCGAATTCAAAGCAGAACTTTCGGTTAGAAGGGACTGCAGAAATTTTCTAGTTACTTTATTTGCAGCCTAAACGTTCGATTGATTGATATGTGGGGTTTAACGTCCCAAAACCACCATATGTATATGAGAGACGCCGTAGTGGAGGGCTCCAGAAATTTTGACCACCTGGGCTTCTTTAACGTGCACCCAAATCTTAGCACACGGGCCTACAACATTTCCGCCTCCATCGGAAATGCAGCCGCCGCAGCCGGGAATCGAACCCGCGACCTGCAGGTCAGCAGCCGAGTACCTCAGCCACTAGACCACCGCGGCGGGGCCTAAACGTCAGATCAACAGCGCTACATATACAACGGAACGAAGGATGTGACAAGGACCAAGCACTTCGTGCCGCTGCATATAGCACTGCTTCTCCGAAGATCAGTAGGTAACAACCAGCTTGCAATAACAGTTCGTATCAGTTAATTTTTAAATGCGGTCGATTTTACTTGTAACAGCTCAACGGTTAAACCGGTGGTTAGGCTGTTTGGGTTGCGCACAAAATCCTCGGCAAGTAATGACGTCAACATGCGTCGCTTAGCAACGCACTGGAGAAAAAAAAAAGAAGAGAAGAACCGAAGACAAGGAGATACGAGGACGAGAAGAAATAAATAAAGCGAAATAATTTCCTGGCAGATGTGGGATTTCAAACAGGGTTAACTACGTTGCGCCAATCAGCATCGTAACCACTCCAGGCCCACTGGCAGAACAAGCATTTCTGTGAGCCTTGTGACTGCGTTGCGTCGAGACAGCTAACGAGAAAAAGGTGGGAAAAAAAAGAAAAAGAGTAACAAAGGTGAGAGAGAAAAACCACTGAAAAAGAGAGAGACAAAAAAAAATAAACTAAAATAGATAGATCGTGATTAGCAGAATTGGAAGGAGAGACAGGAAAAAGAATGATAAAGAGAGAGAAAAGGCCTCATCATGTCTTTCCTATTAGCTTAACTGGGCTTTGTCAGGCTTAACTGCTTCTCTATATGCTCATTGGGCTATATCGTGGCTTTAATATTTATTTTTCTACCAGTATTGGTTAGTATTGTAACAAGGGCGCTAGCTATACGCTGCTCCTTTCAGGCTTGGCACTATTAGTGTGAAGCCGTGCTCATCTTTTTCTACACCCACAACAAAAATATTGGTCTTTGAATATACGAATAAATTTCTTCAGCTTTGTTCATCCTAAGCAGGGTATGCACGGATGCGGAATAGAGAAAGTTGAGTATCGAAGGGCTTCATACGCCTACCACGCAACAAAGTGCCAATAAAGTGGCCGAGTTTGTAAGATCAGCAATGTAGTCATGTTCCTTAATTTGGAGAATATTTATCCAATAACATCAACCACTGCTTCCAGTCTCCCAATGAGCCAATGTCTCCTTCTTCGAGATAAAAGTGCAAAACGCTCGATGGAAAACGAAAAAGAATCTATTTAGGAATAAGAAAATACACGTCCTAATGAACTTACCAGTGCTTCTGGTTAGAGAAGTGCAGCCTGGCGTGTTGTAACTTAAAGGGACATGAAAGATAATGCAATGACTTTGTTCAGATTGACATGCTGCTCTCTGAAAACTTTAATGCCGTATGTTTCAGTTTCATAGGCTCATTATTAGCGGAGAAAATCAAGGTTGAAATTTCATTTTTAAATTTTGCGCAGAAACTTCTACGTCTGGCGTCAAATTTTTAATATGTATTTTTTGTATTTTCTCGACATAGACCTGTTGGAAATTTCTGAAACTTTGTATGCTACGTGTATGGGACCCAAAGACGGCCATGTATTTCGTCTCTATTGAGTAGAAGCTGCGTAGGACGAGCTGACGCCTTCAAAATGTATGACGTCATGCAGTTTGGCGCGGGACTGTCAAGGTGGCGTTTGCACCCGCATTTTGTTTTCGCGCGTTTTTTTCGCTTACTAAGCGTGGTGTCACCCTAAAAATGGTGTTTTCGGGATTTTAAAGTTGTACTTTACTAAACGCGAAACAACGCTCTGCTCTTAAGTGTCCCTTTCACACATTCAAATCAGGAGAACTGTGAGGCGTGTTGAAGAGAAAAAAATAATATTCTCAATCGGTTTGCGAACAAGTTCAGTGTTGCAGCTGCGAACTTCCGCCGAGTCGTTCAATGATGCCAATTTATCGAACTAGGGGAAAACGGGAGCGAAATTAACTGCGCAAGTCACCGTGTTTTGATTTTCCTATTTAAGAAAAAATGCCAAGCCTGCGCGGAAGGCGCAGTACATTCACAACAAAAGCTAGAAGAGCGGCCTTTCACAGCCTTTTCTAAACACTCAGTGGATAACTGCTGTAAGTGCACTTTCTTGATGCCCACTACGTCATTAATTTTAAAATTTTGGGGCAGTAGGCCAGCATCAGCATTCAATATGCTATTTTTCGTCATTCTTCTTAGAAGCGTGGTATGCGTTAAACTATTGCGCGCCTCATTTTGTGCCAATTGTTCATGCAATGGCTGACAACGATGATGAATTATGCCTGAAGTCGGTATGTGCCACATTTATTAGCTGAACAAAAAGAAGTTTTGTAATGGGTTCGAGCACTGGACGACACACTCGTTACGTTATTCGCATTGTGCGACGACAGCTTGTTTTTACGCTCTTTGAAAACGCTTTATAACTCGTAATATTGCGATTGCTTTCCCGACATCAAACCTTCCTAAGGCAAAATTGCCGAAAAGTCTCAAGCACAGGCGTACCTCAATGATACAATACTGTGTTGGCACCCAGCGGACCCAGCTTCAGGCCCCACTGTATCATTGGTACCAGTTTTTTTTCTGATTTCGCGCGATTTGGTTACGGACACCGGCGGCGGCGGACAACTATGGCGCTGCGCGAGACCCGAGTTGTGATC
Organism: Rhipicephalus annulatus; assembly: GCA_013436015.1. NCBI lineage: Eukaryota > Metazoa > Arthropoda > Arachnida > Ixodida > Ixodidae > Rhipicephalus > Rhipicephalus annulatus. Next base: position 450,253 of record WOVY01010274.1, on the reverse strand, counting down.
ACATAAGGGCTCTCGCTGTAAAATACTTCGTTACACGAGTACGCTGAACAGGCTAGCGAGCCATAGATGGCGATCCTTCTGCAAACATTTCCAAGGGACACTGAGAACCAAGAACACGTGGCTCATTCTTCGCGCCCTGATCGATGATGCCCACAGCAAAACCCAATGAAGACATACAATTGAAAGGATCATCTTCTTCTATGACAACAAGCAGTCTTTCTTTCGCGGCACGCAGCGGTTCTTTCCGCTTCATAATAGGAAATTCTTGAGCCTCATTGAAACTTCAGAGCATGTTCTCTAGCTTTGCGCAACAACGATCAGCTGTTATTGTGGTTCGGCATACGAATACATAGATTCCTGTTTTCTACATTTACTTTTCTGGTAGTGCTTGGCTGAACAGGGAGCGTCTACCTTGACCTGAATTATAGCGGCTCGGGGTAGAAAAACGTGGTCCAGAATCAATGAAGCAGTTCACTGCTTTACCAAAACACTTCAATAACGCGTTGATGACATTTTAAATGTATGTTTGGTGCTCCTACATGAGTATGTTATAAAGGCATTGTTATCTGTTCTAAGTTTTTGTTTTTATTCAGGTTATTTGTAATTATTGGAGTTCTAATTTTGGCTAACATTTATTTTTTCTACTTTGTGGATTCGTAAATGCATGTTAGTCACCCTCCTTCAATGTACTTCGGTCGGTGCACAAGGTGTTTGGCTAAGACTGAAGGATGGCATTTCATACGTGCAGTCTTGCGTAAAATTATCACCGCTAAATATAATACGACGGATTACGCTTTATTTATTCTTACTGCCAAGCCACACGAAAGTGTTGTTTTTTGTAAGCGCCTTTCCTATCGACTTCCTCAACGCCGTTGCCGGCTGGAAGGCGTGGCGACCTTTGCGCGCAATATGTATCGGACGTATGGAAAGATCGAGGCATATGAGGTATAGCATCACCGTTCTCGCACAGTTGACCTAAGCTACGCGACCACGAAACGTGACCGCGAGCCTGTATGAATCATGCGCCCGTGACGCATGTGACGCCGTACCTTGCCTCTTCTCGTGTCAGAAGTGGGCACATGACCACGGTCATACATACCTGGCAATATGTATGCTTCACTGCTGTAAGTAATGAACCCAGGCGCAGAATTGGCCTTGTATGAGCGGCCGCACTCCCCCCCCCCCCCCTACAGCTCTCGAGAACGTCTAATGTTATCCATCTCAGCTCCTTCCTACTGATTATCCATGATGCGTAGCTGAAGGGCCACTAGTACGTTATGTGAGCCGTTGTTGAAAACATGACCTCTAACTTGTATAGGTCGCTACTTTTTTAATGCTACGTGTAGCGCTCTCGTTTTGAATACGAGCCGTTTATTTACCAGAGAATTGGAAGTTCAGCGCAGTTGACGTTCAACTGGATGCGTTTTTCACTCGTGACAGTGAAGTTTCAGCGATGTAACTCATAGGTGAACAAGAACAAGTTTTTGTAATGCGTTAGATCATTGGGGACCAACTCTTTACGCAATTCACAATCTGTGAATCCTAGTTGTTCCTTCGACGTTCTGAAACACTTTATTACGCATATTAGCGCGATTCATTTCCGGACACCAAGCCTGCCTATGGTCAGTTGGAAAATCGCGTACGAGCACTCGCGTAGCTCAGTCGTAAAATACTGGGCTGGCATGCAGGGGACCCCGGTTTGAATCTGATGGTTACATAGTGTTATTTTATTTCCTCAGTTTTTTTGTTATTTCTCGTGCTACTGGTCACGTACACCAACGGTGGTGGTGGACAACAACGGCGTCACACGTGACCTATGTTCTGATCTCATAACTGCCTTTGCTGTAAAACGTCAATCGCGAACGCGCCCAACGCTGCCGTTTCGCATCCCATCAGGATTCCTTTTGTAAAGATGTCGTAAATTTTTTTTTCGTTCACATTTTGTGATTCTCGTCTTCTGTTTTTGCTTCCACTTTTGCGTTGATTTCTTTTCATCAGTGCGTTCTCGCTCTTTTTATGTGATTTTTTTTTCTAAACTCTCCTTGCGTTCTATTGTTCAGTTTTGCATGCGCCTAGACAGAGTCGATTGTTGTTGCTTGGCACGTTACGAAATAATAATAATAATAATAATAATAATAATAATAATAATAATAATAATAATAATAATAATAATAATAATAATAATAATAATAATAATAATAATAATAATATATAATAATATTATATATTATTATTATTATTATTATTATTATTATTATTATTATTATTATTATTATTATTATTATTATTATTATTATTATTATTATTATCTTAAGGCATAATATTGTCCACCTAACCGAGGTTTTCCCTCCACTCTCAAAAATTGCTCATACTTCTATTTTCTGGGCGGTAACACAGAATAACCTTTGTTTTCGTGCGTTTTTTTTTTCCGCCCCGCCGCGGTGGTCTAGTGGCTAAGGTATTCGGCTGCTGACCTGCAGGCTGTGGTGGCTGCATTTTTGGTGGAGGCGAAAATGCTCTAGGCCCGCGTACTCAGGTTTGAGTGCACGTTTAAGTACCCCGGGTGGTAGAAATTTCCGGAGCCCTCGACTACGGTGTTTATCATAATTATTTGGTGGTTTTGGGACATTCAATCCCACATATTAATAATCAAGAATTTAGCTATCTTCTGCATTGTTTCGTCAATAACCTCAGTTTCATTGCAGGGGATGCCTTTCTGCTCTAGGTTATTTCTGGGACTGTACTGTTTCAATTCAGCCAGTCGCCTACGTGTTTCATTTAGTTCTTTTTCCATTCATTTGGTTTCCGTTTGGTAGATCAAACTTTCTTTCTTCAGACTACCAGTTCCTTCTTTGAACTCTTCAAAACTTCTATTCATAAAGCCCATCGAAGCTACGACAGACCTGAGTTGTCAGGTATATTGCAGGTATAAGGAGTTGTCAAGTATATGGAAGCAATAACCAAAAAAGTCATTTCTTCCATATACCTGGCAACTCTCTTTATATATCCAGGTGGTTATATATTCAGGCTCAGTAAGTTCTACGAGTACGTCGTTGATTGATTGATTTGTGGGGTTTAACGTCCCAAAACCACCATATGATTATGAGAGACGCCGTAGTGGAGGACTCCGGAAATTTTCACCACCTGGGATTCTTTAACGTGCACCCAAATCTGAGCACACGGGCCTACGACATTTCCGCCTCCATCGGAAATGCAGTCGCCGCAGCCGGGATTTGAACCCGCGACCTGCGGGTCAGCAGCCGAGTACCTTAGCCACTAGACTACCGCGGCGGGGCTACGAGTACGTCGTTGTTTCATTATTTATTACTATAGAGAAAAATATAACCAGCCCTTCAAATAATTTCTATAATATTCAGAGATATAATACTACAACAAAGAATACTTTAGAAGCCACAATAGAACATGCAAAAAGCATAAAAACGTTCGTTGTCCAACCTTCTCTGGTGAAAAGCATGTGTTTTCAGCAGGCCACTACCCGATGGTAAAATAAATTCACGTCATGAGGCAATGAATGCCCGCATGCGCGAGCTTGCAGTTAGGATTTAAGGCCTCATTTGGGGAGACAAAGCCTTGTGATGTGACTACCCTGGAGTCACCAGGCTTTGTTCGCAAGATGGGGAATAGCCTTAACAAATGGCGCCTTAGGGGCTGTGTCACTGCCGACGGCCCACCCAGGACGGGCCAGGCAAGTGACGAAGGCCGGTGCAACGGCTGGCCTCTGACGCGCCGTGCCCGCATAAGTCGTACATATATTAGTTAACATCTCTTTCTCGCTTCCGTGAAAGAGATGCTTTCTCTCACTTTAGAACAAATATTGTAGCTTTCTTTCTTCCACGCATCACAGGACCATAAGTACGCTAGGTAGTCATCGTTGCAGTTCGCGCACTGAGCTACAGCCTCTCGTTTCAATAACAGCTGGTGCTTAAAAACACAATCGACACAAAGGCGTCGTCCTTTGCAAAGAGAACTGCAGCCGTACTTCGGCAGTTAAAACATCTCCGTGAATTCGCACTGCATGAACGAACTTTTAATTTTGCGTTGCTTGTTTCTATGGTCTCTGGTAGTTGACTCAATCCGAATGTCAGTGTTGGGTGCTTCGTTGGTTTCCATGAATTGCCTCTTATTTTGATCTTTCTGTAAATTGACGATGTTTTGCTGTTCCTATCAAGAAGTTCAGCTTCCGAAAAGTTCAAAATATGTTCTTCTGAGACGACACCCCGAAGAGTGTTCGTGCGCCTATGTGGGGTGACTGGGGCAGGGACAGGGTCAGGGTTCAGAATGATGCAGGGTCAGAGACGTGTTGCTACTGATTTCTGTCTTAAACGCCTCGTAACTTGGTCCTAGCTTTTTCGTTATGACTTTAGCTACAAAAATGGTGAGATCGCTGTTTCGTTTTTATCTGACTGCTCACTGTTGATAACGTGGTACTTTGTAAAGTGTTCATGCGATTTGGAAAAAAGCTGAAGGAAACTTTCGTGCGCACCCTTTTCATAGTGTACCATCGGCTTTGAAAAAAAAAGAGCACGTGTTTAACATCGAATGCGTGTTAAGTTTCGGTTGTGGTGTTAACCACGCACCACTGATCAAAGCAACGAGACGTGACAGGAAAATAAATAGGCCAAGGGAAGTCTGCTTCATGATTGATTGATGTGTGGGGTTTAACGTCCGAAAACCGCCATAGGATTATAAGAGATGCCGTAGTGGAGGGCTCCGGAAATTTCGACCACATGGGGTTCTTTAACGTGCGCCCGAATCTGAGCACACGGGCCTACAACAATTCCGCCTCCATCGGAAATGCAGCCGCCGCAGCCGGGATTCAATCCCACGACCTGCAGGTCAGCAGCCAAGTACCTTAGCCACTAGATCACCGTGGCGGGGCCAAGGGAAGTCTGCCAGCGCACTGCTATGACCACATATGGTTAGCCAAGACTGATTATTCACACATGATTAACCCTTACCGCGAAGAAATGTTAGCTTAAAATAAAGAGAGAAGATGACGGGACTGTTTAAAAGTGCGAGACAAAGACGAAGATTCCAGGAGAGAGACAGGAAAAGAAATGTCAAATTTCCCTAGAAAGCCATCTACGTGAAGCTGCCGCCAAAGAAGTGTACTGCATCGGCCAAACAAAGAGCCTTAAAGTTCAAATATTCTCGCATTCGCTAAACTTCCAGGATCCTCTTCTCTCCGTGCACGGCTAAGTCACGCACGACTATGTGTGGGAAAAGGTCTAACCGACGCCCCACCCCTCCCGTTGACTCGGGTCTGCGCGGACGCCCCTCACGATTCGCCTGCTCGCACACGCTCCGCTGCGGGGAAACAGAGAATGCTGTCATAAGACGGAACCTGCTGAAAAATTTTGAGGAGCTTAGCTAAACTTTAGAGGGAGCAATCGAACTGAGTGGAAAAGATCAGGTTGCTGTTGAGATGAAGTTTGCTCAAATCACGCCCAGAAGCCTGTCCACTGCGAGAGATGTCCTCTAAAGTTTGCGATATACAGCAGAGGCAACCAAGTTGCCATAAGTATTTCGGAAACTTCCCCGTAAGACGTTGCCGTAAGAGCTTGGACGTTGAAAAACTGTTTCTGTGTTTTCACTATTGGGAGCTTGAGCATAGCCATTACAATTAGCTCTTTCAATTTAGGATATTCTGCAACTTCTCTCGGCAAGCATGCTGCCTGCTTTATCTCGATATTCCGCAATAGTTGTATAATATTGTGTGAACTTTTTTTCTGCCAGATTATAAAGCTCATACCTCTCGCTGATCTGCTGGAGCGCGTCGTTGCGAGTGGAGAAGTCATTACTTCACAGCTACTAGCTTCAAACTGTCAACATTTGGAGAGTCGAGCAGTAGAAGCGCTTATTGAATTACCTTATATCTGTGCACATCATGGAGGTCACTTACCACTGAGTCGAAAAATTTAGAAAATGTTGCTGCTAGCTGACGTCGAACAACACCCTATTCTTCAATGCGCGGTTTGTTAATTCCTTGGCGCCTGCGACAAAAATGATAGTAAAGTGCAGTTCGCTAAGAAGTCTGCGAAGGCCTTTCCACAGGTTGTGCGCATGACCACGTACAACCATGAAAATGCAATACATTCAATGCTGCGCTGTTGGCAGCTTTAGCTTATTGTATAATTTTACTGCACCCTGTTAACCGTGGGCGTACGCAATTTCCTCTTATTGTTTCACGTTTGTGAACAAAAGCTCAAATATTTCCGATTTTACGCCAAATTAGCCTACAATAACATTCCAAGAAAATTCCGGCGCTCAGGTCTGTACTTTGGCTAGCCCACCAGTGCTTTTCGCTTGCGAGGTAGATTTATGTGGAGATATACACATCTACAAGGTATCAAAGGCAAATATAGCCTAGAGCCCTTTGGTTAGCCAACCGGAGCTCTTTGGTTGCGAAATAGATTTATGTGATGGCATACACAACATCTACGAGATATCAAGGGCAAATATAGCCTGAAACATACTGATAATTCATCTTAAAGTGCACGCCTGTAGTGAGTGAGACGCGGAGCCCCTTCGACGCTGACATCAACAAAAGGCCACAAGTTTCACAAATGTCACAAGTTTGTGTTGGCTGGTCGCTGGCACGCGCCTTGCGCATGCACTACTTGTGATTTGCTCCTCCGTGCCGGTGGGTTGACGTATGTTGGCTGTGCTGGCTGTCAGTATGACGCTAACTCACACACACTCTCGCGCGTGTCGTCCACGTCGCAATTTTGCGTGGTCACGTGGCCAGCTGTGTTTACCTTGTTTCCAGAACTTCTCCTGCCAAGCTCGGTGTCCTGTAAAACCGAAACTGAAACGGGGTGCTCTAAAAACGTCTTGAATAAATAACCGTCGCGAACTCACACATATGAGGTTTCTAGCTGTGATAAGGGGGTCGTAAGCTACCTATTGCAAAAAAAAAATCAAGGTGCAAAATTTTTGTGGTAGTGCTCCTCTAAAGGCCAGCTCCGGCGATTTTCGACCATGTCAGGGTAATCATGCTTTTATGTTCCTGAGACACTCTTCTCACGTGCCCGATAGCTGAAACGCTCAGATAACTCGAAAATAAATTTTAACTAGCAAAAAAGTCGTAAAACAGGAGCTGGAACCCAATTGAGTGCACTGTCTACGAACAACGCAGTAATTTGTAAGTATCGAAAGTCCTTCTAGGCCGGGCCCGCCAGAATTGAGTTCAAAAAATGCTAAAGCCACAAAAAGCAGGCGCTCACCGGATAGGTGAACGTGCCACACCAAGTCTCTGACTGATCGTTGCACGTGCACACTGATCGTTACTCAGAGCTGTCGGATAATCACACTCACGATTCGGACGCATTTGGATGTCAATTATCAACGCTGTTCTTCATCGACGCAGCATAAGAGATTTTCGTATCTGCTAGCCTGGTTGCGCCTAATGGTGACAGATAGCACCATTTGTCCAGACCGTCCAAGTTTCTGGCTGCGGCGATGGCCTACAGTGTTTACGCTATGAAGTTTGTCATCAAATTAAAACTTTTTAATACCGTCATTAAAAAAGGGCTTAACTTTGCGACACGCAGTATCACTGCAATAAGGTCTGTTAATAATACCTGCCAGCCAGTTCCACCGTGGTGGTCTAATGGCTAAGGTATTCGGCTGCTTAGCCGCAGGTCGCGGGATCGAATCGCGGCTGCAGCGGCTGCATTTTCGGTGGAGGCAAAAATACTGTAGGCCAGTGTGCTCAGATTTGGGCGCACGTTAATGAAGCCCAGGAGGTTGAAATTTTCAGAGCTCTCCACTACGGCTTTTCTCATAATGATATGGTGGATTTTGGATGTTGAACCCGACATATCAATAAAATCAATAATATTAGCCAAGTAAGTACCTTTCTCATAAGGAGTAGCAAACTGTATACAGGTGGGTGTGGTCACAGCTAGTGGATCTGGCAATTGCTGCGGAAAGTGTTTCAGTGCGTAAAAGTCCGTGCTTTTGCACACTTAAACAGGCATATCAAATGTCTATCTGCACGGTGAGCTAGCTGCGATAGCTGAAACACTTTGCCATTTTTTTCTTATGTGATTCTTGAAGAGAAAAGAATAGAAAAGTGAGCCCCGTAACTGTATGCATCAAAGGGCCACATCTCAACAGTAGTTCACGAGGGATGAAGGTAAGGAGGAATTAAAAGGATAGGAGTAAAGGTATATGTATATATATATATATATATATATATATATATATATATATATATATATATAGAGAGAGAGAGAGAGAGAGAGAGAGAGAGAGAGAGAGAGAGATGTGCAAGGACAGTGAGCGACGACATAAGAGAGATAGGAAAGATGGAAACACGGTCGCAGGGGTCCAAGGACAAGGCACCACTTGCGAGAGCTCTTGTCGGTGACAGGAGATGGCGTAGGGCTAATCCAGTCGGGCAGAGCTACCCTGACTTCGTCGTAGGGGGCCTTCGGCAAGAAGTGGTGTAGGACCAACCCAGTCGGCCAGAGCTGCGCTGTCGTCAGAGATCGCGAGGGCACAACCGTCGGCACGGAATCCAGCGAGCGAGTCCCACACTCTGCCATTGAGAGGAAGCGTAGTCATCAGCTGCGAGTGTTCAGTGGCTGCTATCATGTGCAGCCCACAACGCAATCGACCGCGAGGACCTTCACTAGAGAGGCCAGCGCTGCGATCGTTTTGACGTCACAGATAGGATGTGTGTGCTCGCCTTGCTGCTTAGTAGTTGTGGAATGCAGTAGCTTTGCTTTCGCGACACCACTTGCATCGTCCCCCATGGCTGAACCGGTTCTTAGTGGCGATTTTACGATGGTAGTTAGACACGAGAGTGCCACCGGCAGCACTGATTCGTAGTTTGCTCGCTCGTATTATCACGTCCTGCCTCCTGTTTAAGCACTGAGCTTGTGTCCACAGCAAAAGGGCAGGAAATGCGGTGTTCTAGCAAACACCACCAGGCATCCTATGTATGAGTGACGTCATCACGTAGGTGGCGCCAAGGTATGTCCTTGAGGCCAATACCGCTTTTCAGCCATCGTACACACTTAAACATGGAAAAGAAAATTGCACAGTCAAGCAAGGATGCACTGGCCAAACACACAATCCACAGCAGACAAGCAGACGTCGCAATGACACCTAACTTCCGTCACTTTTGTCGCCTTGCAGAGCTTGACGTCACATCGACAATGCTGCTAATAATACTGGGTAGCAAGGTGAGCGTTTTGAGCAATCAATAACATTAATTTCAAATAATTTGCAAAACTTTCAGTGTCCTAATTTGGCATAAATTCTGGAAACGTGCCAATGTACGCACGCACTGACCTTCATTGAGATCGATTGAAATGTAAATGTTGCGTGAGTTGGTCTTTAAAGGATTGAAAAAAAAAAGATTTATGGTGCCTAGTTTTTTGCACGACGGAAAGCATACTGGTCAGTGAGTTAAATTCGGAGCGGTAAATTGGAAAACACCGTGAAACGTTTGCAATCAGAATTTTGCCATCTGCAGTCAATATGAAGTAGTATACTCATAGGTTGCAAGCAGGAGCGCGAGAGTGGTTTGTGCTCGAGCACGGTGGTTTACTGAGCATGCGCCGTGTGCTATACAGGTGGCCGCGACGGCAGCCGCGGTTCTGACTGTGCAGTTTCAATGACGTCGTAAGTAGCACAAAATATAGTGGGCTTGATAATAACACTTATAGTGCAACAGTAAGGACTGCGCACATGACCCCATCAGACTACGTGCTATACGCACAACAAAGTGATCCACATTGCATATTCCATCAAGAATCTCCGTTATTCTGCGCGAAATAAGGGGTGTTGTTTCAGTTTTAAGTTCCATTTAAAAGTATGAATATTATTCACGACGCGAAAAGAATACGGACGTCTGTAACTATATGTTTTTATGGTCTTTTCATTTATAGAAGGATTTAATTACACGTTCTCGCCCTACAGTAGTCAGTTCCTTTAAAAAAACCCAAGTAAGGTTCCCTGTTGTTTACTTGGCTCATTTTTCTATCAATTTCAGTAGTCTGCAAGGAAACTTTTGTCTGGTCAGACCTGGGGTATGCAAGTCTAGTTTGGTCCGCATACACTAAATAACTAATTAAGAAAAAAGAAGGTGTACAAAGGAGAGCACTTAGGTATACATGTTTATACAATTGCATAAGCTTATAGACTCACCCTCCAAACTGCTCAAGAATGCCAGGATTTTAATATTCACAATGTCGATCTGTACTATTCCGTTATAAATGTTTTGCCCTGCTTCTGCTAACCATTTTTACATTGTGTCCATATACATTTCAAGATAACAAACACGATCATCACGACATATACACACACAGACAGTCAAAAAATAACCCTTACGTATGGACTCTTTGAAAATCTATTATTTCCCATTGCTAGAAAAGAGAGGAATCATATTAGCGAGGCCCTCAATAGCAGCTATTCTTTGGATGCATTCACTTGCTTCGCGTAAAATAACTTCCTAGAATGAGAGATTTAACTATAATGTACTTGTATCTTGCATTTCGCGCTGTTGGTAGTTATTGTGTGTAGATGCCGTATATTGAATGGTATTTGATGTGTCTACTTTTCCAGTCATGGTCAATCAAAAATCTGCACTACCTCTCTTGATGTCATACCTTCGTATCTCTATGTGTATGCATCTGCACATTGGTATACGGATATGTACTTATGTGCGTATAGTCTGTTTGCTCTAACTTTCAGTTTTTTTGTTCTTCCTGTTATGCTCCCTTAAGGGACTGAGAGAATGAAAAATAAATAAATAAATAAATAGGTAGGTAAATAAATAATTGGTAGAACCTATCTACAGTGAGAATTGATGATCTGCGAAGCACGAATAAGGAAGGTTGAGTTGTCACTTGAAAATCAGCAAAACGTTACGAGGCGGACATGAATCATGCCGTAAATGATGTCCATGTCATGATTATCATGTTTGGACTTGCCTATTACCTTTGGCGTCTAAAAACATGCAGTGCTCGGGGTGATGTCAGTCGTAAACTCGCTGCTCCGAATAAGTTTCTAAATGAAGTACAACTTCAGGCAAAAATGGAGAGAAGAATTCTGGAATCACGAGGCGTCACTGGAGCCAACGTTTCGAAAAGTCTTCTTCGTTAGACAATACCGCTCCATGAACTTTTCGTAAATTAACCAACTCGGTTACATCAAATGTTCGGCTGACTCATTTATGAAAAAAGAAAACGGAATGTTCTAATATAGTCATAACTAACTGTACATGCACTGCAGTTTAACGGCGGCAGTGATTGGTAGGAGTTTCGGATTTTTTTCATAGTAATAAATTTAATAAAAGTGAATTATTTTGAATTTAGTGTGATTGCCTTACATTCAAAAATAATTTATAGTTTCCTCTTTTATTCGTCTTCGTTTACGATAATTCAAAAAATATGTTTCAATAGCATGCGTCGTCCTCTGTCTCGTATAAGGAGACTTTCATGGGTTTTTATTTTCGTTTTTATCAGTGACTGCTGAAGCTGTGTAATTTCTTTTCTTTGATGTACATGTGGTTACCAGGGTAAGCTATGTTGTTGTGTCCTAACAGTTGTTGGTAAGTATGCATTTTTACCGATAAAAATTCATGAACAATAGAAAAGTTCCGTCCGACAGTAGCAAGCAAGATTATCAGTGAGCTCTATCTTGAGGTATAATCACTTGCCTTCTTGAGGTAATAACATATCTCAAAGAACCGTCCTACTGACTGGGCTGTTACGTTCCAAGAGGATCGTCTGTATATACTGATGCAAAGCGATCCTGTCATTTATTCTGAACAGTTGAATTGTGAAATACTGTAGATACTTGGTGAAGTATTTTGTGGAAACAAGTTAAAAAGAAAAAAAAAACATATTTTGTTCACATGTACGTGCGCATGTCCACAATGCTTTCTTACTCTGCTTGGAAACCCATGTAAATCGACAGCACAATAGTTGCTACCAGTGCGTCACTTCCCACTACCCGAATCATTATGGCACGTGTGTCACAGGGCCCATGTGTTCCTTCCTTGATTCTTTCCTGGTATTCGCACTTGTGAGGTACAGCTGCAGTACATTGACGTCATTTCAATATGGAGATAAGGCCATTAAAACTTTGCCGTTTTCTGCCTGCGGGACCGACTACTTTCGTGAATTAGCTTTGTTTTTGTAAGAAGTAGTTTCAGCGACACTTCTTTGCACTGCCGCATGCGAAATTTTGAAGCCTGATGATAACATCACTTCCAACTAATACGCTCTGACGGCAGAGTTTTTATGTTTACGTGTAGTATCGATTGCAAGAAAGCCGGGCATTTTTTATGTGTGAAAAAGACGTCCCGTAAGAGAACGGGACGTCCTTATACACTGAAAAAGTTAATCACTTACCTGTTTAGAATTTCTGTTTTTTTCATAAGCCCATTTGTAAATCCAGAAATCATTGTTACGAAAAAAAACGAAGCAATAGACGCGTACGCAATCAAATGATCCATACATAGAGAAAGTATAAAGGCTCGTTTTTTTTGTTAGAGACATTATTAAGGAGAAGCAACAGACAATATGCAAGAAATTATTATTGCCCTGCCACACTGGTTTAGTGGCTAAGGTACTCGGCTGCTGACCTTCAGGTGGCGGGTTGGAATCCCGGCTGCCACGGCTCCATTTTCGATCGAGGCGGAAATGTTGTAGGCCCGTGTGCTCAGAATTGGCTGGACGTTAAAGAACCCCAGGTGGTCGAAATTTCCGGAGCCCTTCACTACAGCATATCTCATAATCGCATGGTGGTTTTGGGAAGTTAAACCCTACATATCAATAAATAAATAAATAAATAAATAAATAAATCAAGGATTATCGGCCAGCTGCCATCTCGCAATACGTTTAGCGGGACGCCAAACAAGCAAGAAAGAGTGTTCCACACTTACCGTAATGCCAACAGGTGGCGCTGATTGAAGATCCTGCGTTTTAATGCGCCCATATAACCTATAAAGTGGAAATAGGGATGACCGTGACCATAGCTCAGTGTTATAGCATCGGACGGGTTATTCGATGATCGCAGGTTTGAGTCCTCCCGGTGACAAGGTATCTGTTTGTCCACTTTTCCATGTTCAAATTTATTTATTTATTTATTTACTATTTATAATACCCTCAGGGCCAACAAGGCATTATAGAGGGGAGTGGGTAAATACATGAAAAATACAAATAAAACAGTGCAATAAATACAAATAAACAATACAATAATTACAAATAATTCAACACAATAAAAGACAGATAATATTAACATTTCTACAGAATGTATAAAAAATAGTGATTTCTAAATATACAAAAACAGAAGCAATAAGTATAGGTAACAGATTTTCTTGGTTATACAATGTTAGCTAATGTTTCGTGGGAAAGTTTGAAGTCAGTAATGGTTGCGAAATTCGAGGGAAGGCGGTTCCATTCATGAGTTGTGCGGGGAATAAATGACTGAAAGAAAGACCTAGTGTGACTTGATGCGATTCCTACCTTATTGCGATGATCAACACGGTTTGAGATGTACAGAGGCTGGAGTATAAAGTCATTATGAAGTGTAGGGTGATAGAAAATTTTATGAAACAGTGAAAGACGGGCGATTTTTCGTGGGTGAGCCAATGGAATAAGTGATAAATTATTTTTCATTGAAGTCATACTTGCGGTGCGGTAGTAGTTAGAGAGGATGAACCTAGCAGAGTTATTTTGTACTAGTTCAAGAGAGGTGATGAGATTAGCATGACTGTGATCCCATATGGCGGATGCATATTCGAGTTTGGGGCGTATGAGATACTTAAAAAGTACTAGTTTCAAGAAAGACGGTGCTTTGGAGAAGTTACGTCGTAAGTAGCCGAGCATGCGATTAGCATTGTTAATCACGTACTCTACATGAGTTGTCCAACTTAAGTTATTTGGCATGTGCACGCCAAGATATTTATACGACAAGACGGAATCTAAAGGAACGTGGTTTAGGTGGTAGGTGTTATGATTCGAGTTAGTTCTTGATACGTGCATTATCTTACATTTCCTAATATTAAGTTCCATTAACCAGATATTACACCAATTAGCTATATTATTTAGGTCCGTTTAAAGTGTTTTAGTATCATCAACATTGGTGATTTAGCGGTAAATAACACAGTCATCTGCGAACAGATGTATGTTAAAAGTTTTTGAAGAAGTTAGATCATTAATATATACAAGAAATATTAAAGGTCCCAACACTGAACCTTGAGGCACACCGGATTGTACTTCAGTGAGTGGTGAATGATGGTCGTTAGCAGTTACGAATTGGAAACGATTAGAGAGAAAATGTTCTATCCATTTAAGAAGGTTAGTGTCGATATTTAGCAAGCTTAGTTTTAAGAGCAATAATTTATGGCAAACCTTGTCAAATGCTTTGCTAAAATCCAAAAAAATACTGTCAGCGCAAGATGATCGATCCAGGATTTGATGCAGATTATGAGTAAACGAAGCAAGCTGTGTCTCGCAGGAATACTGTTTTCTAAAACCATGTTACGCTTTAGCAAAGTATGAGTTAGACTCTAGAAAGTTAGCAAGGTTCGAGAAGATTACATGTTCTGATAATTTGCAACAATTACTTGTCAGTGATATGGGTCGGTAATTAAGAGGCGAGTTTCTGGGGCCATATTTATAGATTGGAACCACCTTCCATATTTTCCATTCCTTTGGAAGTTGACAAGTACTCAATAATTGTTGAAATATTTGACTTAGTATCATTGAACTAACTACGTTAGTGCTTTTAAGAAATTTGCTAATAATGCCATCATAGCCAGGAGCGGAGTAGACTGGTAACTTATCTATTAGTTTCAATATTCCAGGTACCTCAATAATTACTGGATCCATGGGCATGTAATTATAGCGGTGCGCATAAGGGAGTATGATGTTGGCGGATCCGGAGTACTGGCTTGAAAATTAATCATTAATAGCTGATGCGCACATGTTATAGGGAATATTATTTCCAGATGAATCTTCTAGTGGTATAGTGTTGTTAGTGGTTGGGTTAATCATTTGCCAAAACTTTCTAGGGTTAATTTTCAATGTTTCAGGTAGTGTTCTAGTTAGGTAGTTGTTTTTTTGCAGTTTTTAGAGCTCTTAAGTTGGCGTTTGCAGCAGATTTGTAAGTTGTCCAGCACGAAGGTGAAGGCGAGCTTTTAGCTAAACGAAAGAAACGCTTTTTCCGATTAGATAGGCGTTTTGGATGACTGGAATACCACAGCGCTTGGGGATTTAAAATGAGTGTGCGATTAGGGATGTACTTCTCTATCAATTTATGGACTGTGCATGCGAACAGATCCCAGTTAGATTGAACGGAACGAGATTCAAAATCTCTAACAAAATCATCGTATAAGTGAGTTAGCTCATTATTTATTGCTTCGAAGTTAGCTTTCCGGTAGTATCGTATGTGTTTCTGCTGTTTAATCTTTTTACTAGGGCTAATATTGATGACAAAGTTTAGCGAGACGTGGTCGCTGATTCCTGGTAAGTATGTAATGTCGGAGACAAGGTCAGGATGCGTTGCTAGTATTAGGTCGAGAGTGCTTGCTGTATTACTTGTAATCCTTGTGGCTTGAGTTACTGATTCAAGCAACAAACAGAGCATGTATTCAGAAACTCTTCACTCTGCTGTGAAAAGGCGGAAATACGTATCGGCATTGTGTTCCAGGTTATGTTGGGAAAGTTAAAATCTCCGAGTAAAAGCATAGGTAAAGAAGAGAAACGAGAGCTTACTATGTTGATGGAGTCATGCAGTTCGTTAACAAATGTGAATGTTGAGGAAGGTGATCTGTAGCAGGTACCTAGAACCAGTTTAAAGCTACCCAAAATTAGTAAAGCCCAGGTTATTTCTAGTAAACTGTTAACTTGAATTGGTGATGATGGTATGTCCTTCGAGACCGCAAGTAGTACGCCTCCTCCTCTATGCTCGGTGCGGTCGCAGCGATAGACCATAAAGTTGTTTGCCTCGTGAAATATTTCTGAGTCTGTTGTTTGTGCGGAAAGTCACGTTTCAGTTAAAGCTACTATTTTCGCATCGCATGTATCTATAATGGATGAGAGGGACAACGTTTATTCAGAACACTTCTGGCGTTAGCAAAGAATACAGATACCGGATGCGATTGACGATGCGATGATATGCCACTACCCCTCCTGTCTCCCTACAGTGAGGCATTTCTCCCAGTGGAGTCTCCGCGACCTGATTGGTTGCCACGCGATTGTATTTCTTCAACGCGATCAAGTTGTAGTAGAAACGTTTATTGTTCATGAGCAATTTGTTATAGCGCAGTTTAGACTGCGGGCGCCCAGGGTAGCTCTTTGCGAATTCAATTAGTTTTTGGCGAGAAGTGCGGGTACGTTGACAAAAATCTACCGTCACTGAAATGTTCTTTTGTTTCAGCTGGTTACGAAGTGACAAAACTTTTCTCTAATCTTGTAGTTGGAAAACTTGGCTATTATGGGGCGGCATTTGGCAGGTGAAAACAGGCCAAGTCAGTGTGCGCGATCAATTGACTCTGTGCAGAAAAATTCAAGTACTTCATTTATCACTGCTGATAGGTTAGCTTCAGTTTCGTTCCAGGTTTTTTAGCGTCAGCTATATTAAGAAAGATTAGGTTGTCACGCCTAGATCTGTCCTCAATCTCATCAAAACGTGTTTGATAGTTATTACTTCAGTGCGTTAGACCAGATATCGACGCGTGTATTTCTGATAAATCTTTGCCAAGTTTATCAAAGTCCTTCGATTTTTCTTCGAGCTCGTCTAGTCTTTTTTGTATGCCGGTTATTTTTGTTTCTATGTTTTTTTGCCCGTTTTTAATTGCTTTACGTAAGCAGCTAGTTCGCTTTGCACTTTCGAACTT
This sequence comes from Rhipicephalus annulatus, assembly GCA_013436015.1. Taxonomy (NCBI): domain Eukaryota; kingdom Metazoa; phylum Arthropoda; class Arachnida; order Ixodida; family Ixodidae; genus Rhipicephalus; species Rhipicephalus annulatus. The sequence continues at coordinate 433,368 of WOVY01010274.1, read as the reverse complement.
TGGAGTGAATGGCTGTGTATATCTTTGAGTAGTTTAAACATTGCTTCCATCTGCTCGGTGGGATTTTCTGGTAACGAATCAATATCAAGTAGGTTTTCAGAGCGCGTGTTAGGTCCCGGGTTAGTTTCAACATCTCCAGATCGTAGGAGCAAAAAAAGCATGGAAAAACAGTCGCATACAACTTCATACAGCACTTTTGGGCACGGAAAGAGTAGCAAAAACGGGTCGTCCGATTTTTTAGCGTATAGAGAAAGCTTTGTACACACCTGCATGATGAAAAACTGGTGGTTAGAAGCCATGCAAAGCGCACTGTTTCCGTGCCCACTGAAAGGCAAATCGATGTGCCGTGTGCTTAAGTAGACCACGGGAGGTGTTGGCGACGTCGATGCGGCTGGGAACCCGAAATAGAGTCCTTCTGTCGCAGTGAAATTGTAGAAAATTTCATCGTCAACCCTGTTGTTCGGTCCGTACGAGAGTGGCAACTTTATCACTATCTTCCACAAACACACGTGTGTCGCCGATGAGCACGCTATCAGGAGAGTCAGCAGATTCTGCATGATGAAAAACCGGTGGTTAGAAGCCATGCAAAGCGCACTGTTTCCGTGCCCACTGAAAGGCAAATCGATGCGCCGTGTGCTTAAGTAGACCACGGGAGGTGTTGGCGACGTCGATGCGGCTGCGAACCCGAAGTAGAGTCCTTTTGCCGCAGTGAAATTGTAGAAAAGTTCATCGTCAACCCTGTTGTCCGGTCCGTACGAGGGTGGCAACTTCATCACTATCTCCCACGAACACACGTGTGCCGCCGACGAGCACGCTATCAGGAGAGTCAGCAGATTCTGCATGATGAAAAACCGGTGGTTAGAAGCCATGCAAAGCACACTGTTTCAGTGCCCACTCATTTACATTGGAATTGCACCTAACAATGACCCCTACACTTTCTGTGGCATTATTGTCTGCTAGTCGTCTATAGTAATGTGTGTAAAAAAGAAAACGAACACTTAAATTTAATCTTTCCTTCATTCGTAGCGAGGGTCTCGTTCTGGCAGACTTGAGGGGTTTTGCGATGTATTATTCCTCAGCTGCGGCTTTGTTATATGATCCCATACTACGTGACACCGAACTGACAAGAAAGAGTTTTCCACACTCGCTGTAATAGCATCAGGAGGTGGTGACAGAAGCTCTTACTTTCAAAGCACTTATATACCCTCTAAAGTTTATGGAAAGATGACCACTACCATAGCTCAGTGGTAGTGCATCAGGCGCGTTACTCGAAGTTTGCAGGTTCGAATCCGGCTAGTGGCAAGTTATCGTTTCGTCCACTTTTCATTCTTCACATTTACATTACAATATATTCTGACAACAACCCCTATACTTTCCTTGGCAATATTCTTTGATAGTTCTCATTATTGATGAAGACCCTGTGTGTTGTTTCGCAAGAAATCAAGTGCTGTCGACGTCACAGAAGTTTCGAGATGCCTGCAAGCTATGCAAAGAGAGCATTGTTTACTCGGAAACACTGTGCATACTTACGTTTCCACGTTCTCATAATTTGGTTCATTAGTAGTGCCCAATGGTATAAGAAGAAAACTCACTCAGGATTCTGGTTCTCGTGATGGCAGTAGTGTTGAGAGCCTATGGCCTGCCTTCTGGAAGCAGAATGTCCGCAAAATCCTGCACAGTCCGACATTTCGGGATAAAATTGGGCTGTAGATGGGTACAGGATCGCCCACATCTAAAGTGAACTACTCGTTGGCAATCAAAACGTCACAAAAAAGAATGTATTACATGTATAGGAAAATGGTTACTGTGTTTGCGGACGCCATGACTCGACTTGATACGTCGGTTGCTTGTCCCGGTATTTACAAGAGTTTCTCTTATTTTCTGGGCTTCAGTACTAATGAGGTGCTAACATTCGATGACCCCTATAAATATCGAGGCTGAAGCTGAACAGTCAAAGGCATGAAAACACAACAGCGTAGCAAAAAGGGGTGCACTTAGTAACTAAATAGTATAGTTAACTAAAATAGACCCCTGGTACACAATCTGTTGTTAAAACTTTTGGTTTCGTAATACGAAATAATAAAACATCTGACGATTACTTGCTCCATTTCCAGAAGAGAAACCGACACTGAAGCAAAGATTCTGAGTGCACCGCTTTAGTCAAAGAGCAAGCAACTGAATCTTTAGCATAGACAAAATGTAAAGTACGTAGTCCACATAAACAAAAAAGGAATGAAGATAGAATAGAGCGTCAGCTTGCAACTGTGTTCATTTCAAAAAGCTTTGTGAAGAAGAAAACGCATCGTTGACAAGCAACATCGCCACCGCTTGGGTACTGGGTGCTGGGCTTCTCTCGCTCGGCTCGGGCTGATCATCGCCGGCATCTGCTTGGCCGTTGCTCTGTCCCCATCGTGGTTTCATTGTAGGGCCACTGTCGCAACAGTCGCTAATAAACCCCTTTTCAGCTTCTTTTTATATGCGTGCAAACGTGTGCGCAGTTAACAGTTGCGCAGGACATGACGCACAAATGAGAATCATTTCTGGAGATTTACGTACCCAAAACTACAACATGTTAATGAGGTCCCGTGAAGGAGGAGTGTACTAGAAAAAATATGCCACACAGGCTACAGCATGCGCGTGCTGTAGCCTGTGCAGTGCAGTTGTGCAGTCATAGCTGTGGAGATGTGCAGTGATGCAAAACAGGACTGATGCACGCCTATGAATGTTGGTGATTGGTGGGCGCACAGCATACAATTTTTATTACCGCTTTCCACACTTATTTTGACGCCGATATATCTTTTAGTTTGTTGGAATTTTCTCTCTCGTTAAAGCCCAGCTCACAACAATAATGACATGAATGTGATCACAATAGAATAATTTGCCAATACAGTTCTACTCCCTGTTTCTCTTTAGTGCTATTATGCGCGAGGCTCCCCACTGAAGACATGGCCGCGGCAGTCGCGGTATGCTTCGACATATTGATCAGATGGTGCAAGCATTTCGAGAAGGCGATTTTGTCGGTAGATTAGGAACGCAAATGATACTTTGGGGAGTGACAGTGTGTTCACACGTTACACCTTCTTCTCTACATGAAAGCGCAGACGCTTTGAAGCCTTGTAAAATTTACTCGGATACATAATTTCGCATGGTAAACTCCATCCTACGTATGCTGATCGGGAAAAGTGCCGTGTGAAAAGTACCAGTACACAGGAAAAATGAGAGGAGGTGACACAATATGATGCAAAAAAGCAGGATTCCAACACCCAACTGCAGTGTTTCACTGAAGGTGGCACTCGACTGTTAACCCGAAGTTCGCAGGATGAAATCGTGGATGCAGCGGCTGCATTTTCTAAGAAAACAAAATGTTTGAGACCCATGTACTTAGATTGAGGTTTTCGTTGAAGAACTCCAATGGGTCAAAATTTTCCAAGTCCTCCACTAAGGCATATATCATATTCATATCGTAATCTTGGGACTTTAAACCCCAGTAAATAATGATAGTATGTGAACAAGTTTTGGATTTCTGAAAAGATAAGAATGAAACATTGCAAAACATTGCAGAAAATCTTATACATAGCTTTCTAATTTCATCTTTTTCTCCCCACGTCGGCCCATGAAAGCTCGCCGTGAGCATAGAAACTGACGTGTCTGATGAATGGGTAAAGAGCTTCTCGATCAAAACTCTTCAGCAACAACACCGTGGACAGCACTTTAGTTTCCCAATTTTTACTAGGGTTATATATATGTTGAACAATCAAAGTGGCTTGTGCCGAACCAGAAGAAAAATGAACCTTTCAAGAGAAAAGTTCAGTGTCGAAGCTAGAAAGAGGTTAGGGAGGTTCAACATCTCACCGCACCGATATCATTACACTAGTACATGTGCATATATGCGCACACATGCAAACAAAGCCAGACCACAAATAAACCGAAGACAGAACTCCTAAAGGAAGATTTTGTCTATCACAATGAACACATATACGTTCATGATCAAGATCATGCTTAGGTGGAAACAGGCTTACATTAACCTAATTATCTTATTTATTTTCTTAGGCTTGAATATAAGCAAGACGCCACGGGGTTCTTGCTTATATGATCCACAGGTTCCTCGGAGCCCCAGGATCTCAGATGATTGCGTTTCGCTTGCTGAAGGAAAAGAGCGAGCAAGATTTAACAAGTAAAATGAGTTTCTAGCCTCACGGATGGTAACAGGGGGAGAAAAAAGTGAGAAAGGGAGTGGTGGAAAAGTGTCGTGGCATGCCTCCAGTGCTTTCGAACCTGTAGGGGCGACCTTTTCACGTGACACGTGTCACGATAGTGCTTCACTTGGGTCCTCAGGAAGCCCCGGAGCACATGTTGAGTGGGCTCAGCTCGGCGCCCCCGTCTAAGTGGTGCCCAAACCACTTGTCCCCATCTGGCCCACCCTAACTACGCCACTGCATACACGCATGTAAATCTAAGTATTATAAAATTCTCACCTACTTCGAACTGATGAAGCCGCGGTCACGATCAATGCCGTTTCCTTCAGATCGGTAGCCGAGCAGTGTAACGATCGACAAAAAATTCTGTAAAAAAGAAAGTAAAAAAGGGAGTGCAAATATTTTACTTGACATTTGAACCCGCACCGCCCCCAATCGGCCGTGCGCGAGCTACCAGCTTGGTCGCTCAATAAACTCGGCCATAACGCCAGTCAAGCGTGCGGTTATGAAATTTGTTTTATGAAGATACAATTGTCCAAGACTTGAGTCAGCGACGTGACTGTGTTGTGGAAAACTGCACTTTGGAGCGTATTTTTCGTCCCGCATAAGCATTATTGTGAGCTCAAATCAAAGGTTATCCTTCGTATTACTGAGATCTTCGAGAAATTTGCAGGTTTCTGCCTAGTATTTTTAGAGAACCTTTTTCTGTCTCGAAAAACAAGGTGTGATTCCTGTCACTTCCATAGGGTCCAATTGCGTAAACTTTATTCGTCGTGAGAACAGAATTTGCAGCCCAGACGTTAACGATGCTTCATTTATGAAGTGCAGTACAGCTCCTTAAAGTTGTACTTGTAAGGACTTTTGAAATTTCCGCCTCTACAATTTTTATCGTGGAAGAATGTCCCCATCCAATTGAAAACGTGCGAAGTTTAGGCCGTGGCCGCTAGGAGCGCTGATCATTCAGTGTCCTACAGTTGATAGACGAAACCTCGTGATAATTTCAGACGGTTTAAACAATGTCTTAAGTGAAGATACAGCAGGACTAGCAACCACACTGGCGGAAGGGGTCGATGACATGCGTACCACTTTTCCTCAGGTACAGGTAGTGATATGCATGATACCGGAGGTACCGGTGTGTGACAGCAACCTGCAAAAAGCGTTTGTCAACGCAAACCAAGAGGTATGGCGGATGAGTCGAGAGAAAGGCTTTGAGGTGGTGGAAATAGACATAGACGTGCATAGGTGGGGTGGTTTTCAACGAGACAGAATTCACTTCGATGGGTGGCTGGGCTATGAGGTGGGTTGGGGATTTGCAGGACGCGCAGTAGCGTTTTTGCGAGGCACGCGGGCCCTTCGGGGTGCCGGATAGCTAGTAACGAGGAAAACAACCAGGGAGACTCTTTGACAGGTGGTATGGAACGATACGATTCTAAAGTGACACCAGTATTTAAGATAGGTAGTCTGGGGCAGAAATAGACGTAGCAACGAGTGCCGAGTCAATTCAGACATAGGATATATTGACATGCAGGGTGGCAGGAACCGGCTGAAGTGGGAAGAGATAGTAGAATAGGCAAGGAAGGGGAGGCCGATGCTATACGGTTTTGTATAAACACATCTTTGAAACATGGAACAACCTCTTAACAATCCGCACTATGCGTGGGAATATTGTAATAGAACAGAAGGCAGCAGAAAGAGGGGTGGTAGTGGGGCATTCATACATACACGTACAGACTGGCAAAGGGTCAAGCAGGAGTGCGAGGAACATTTATGGCTAAAAAGAAAAGTGGCAGGGCAAATAACGCTCCTTGGTTTAGTTTTCTTGTGAACGGGAGCAAAGGCCAGAGAAGAAAATGAGGCAATGGTAGAGTGTATATCAAAGGACATTGAGAAGTTAGGAAGAGAGTGCGAGATAATTATACTAGGCGATATGAATGCGCACATAAAAGATATATATGAGTATACCGAACCGACAGGCAAAATGATCAGGGATATGTGTGAAAGGTATGATTTCTTCATTTGCAACAGTACCGAGAAGTGTGAAGGGCAAATGACATAGGAGGTAGGAAGGCTGCAGTCGACGATAGATTATGAACTGTTGTCAAATAGGATGTATGATAAGCTCAGGGGAATGCACATAGATGAAGGTGGCTCCACAAGTCTGGGTAGTGGTCACAAAGTATCAAGCTAAGTTTTGGAAGAGCAGTGAAAGTGGGAAGGAGACAAGATGAGCCAATATAAAAAACTTTTATTCAGAAAGGCAAATGAAAATAGCTACTAAACAAAATGAGAAACTATTCGCTGAGGATAATAAAACAGTGTGGACAAACACGAATCGAATTAAACTGAGCTGGAGCTTGCTAAGGTACGTGATAAGTCACCCCGGAAAAGAAGACGCAAACCCAAAAGTTGGTGGGATGAGGAAGTTAAGAGAGCCATAGCAAAACGTGAGGAAGCCTCTAGGTAACACAGACATGCTAAGCAGAGGGGTGAACCGACAGATGATTTTGAAAGAAAATGAGAAATCTTTCTAAACTGTAGAAAAGATGCATCCCTTCTGACCAATAAAAAGATTAGAAAAAAGGGAGCTCAGCGGCTGGCAGAAGTACATAAAAAAATAGAAAGGCAACTTCGAAATTTTGGAACCATCTAAACTCCCTAGGAAATAAGACGAGTCTAGAGCGGAGGTTTATAACTACAGCTCAAGGTGCTAGGCTAAAAGGGGACAAAGCTATTGAATATATAGGAACAAGGGTGACAAAAAAATTTCAACAAAGAAGTGCTTTATGCACCACAATAGACAAGGTTGAATCAAGTGGCGCAATGGCTCCATTTTTACAACGAGAGTGGGAAAGAGCTGAGAAGAGGGTTCCTAGTAGTACATCAACAGGCCCAGATGGCATTGCAATTATGCTGATAAAGATATAAGGTTCGAAGTCTAAGCATGCTTTGAGAGACGCAGTGAGCAAAATAATAGTCGATGGTGAAATCCCGATGGATGGAAACTTAGCAGAATGAGCATGATCTATAAAGGAAATGGGGACCAAGCTTGCATAAACAACTACCGTCCTATAACAGTGACATGAGTGGTCTACGGGCGGGCGATGCAGATTATTAAGGAAATATTGCAGACATGGATAGAGGATGAGCGGGTGCTGGTGGAACTGCAGAATTGGTTTCGGAAACACAGGAGGTAGGAGGAAAATTTGTTCTCACTGACCCAGTGCATCGAAATAGCAGAAAAAGAGCACAGGCCCCTGTGGCTGGCATTTTTGGATATCAAGGGAGCGTTCGATAGCGTGTTTCAAAAGGATTTGTGCGGAATACTGGACACACTAGGCGAGAAAGATGGAGTCACTAATCTTTTAAAGGATATCTCTAAAGGTAACAAGGTAGTTATAAAGTGAGAAAAACTGGCATCCAAGCCGGCAGAGGTGAAACAGGGGCTTAGGCAGGGGTGTCTTTGGTCACCCTTATTATTCATAATGTACCTACAAGGATTAGAGGCCAAACTAGAGGGAAGTGGACTGGGCTTCCACCTCTCTTTCGCCAAACAGGGAAAAGTCGTTGAACAGGCACTACCAGCGTTGATGTACGCAGATGATATAGTGCTAATGGCCGACAACAAGGAAGATTTGCAGAGATTGATGGACATCTGCGGTAATGGCGGAGATAGGTTATATTTCAGATTCAGTAAGGAAAAATCAGCAGTCATGATTTTTAATGACAATGAAGGTAGTGAGTTGAGAATACAGGAGGTCACGCTAGAGATACCAGATAAATACAAATATCTGGGCGTATGGATAAGCAATGGGACCGAGTACCTAAGGGAACACGAAATATACGTGACGGTTAAAGGTAACAGGAATGCAGTGGTGATGAAAAACAGGGTTTTGTGGAATTACAATAGGTATGATGTTGTGAGAGAAATATGGAAAGAGGTCATAGTTCCTGGTCTGATTTTCGTCAATGTGGTCTTGTGCATGAGATCAGAAGTTCAAGCAAGATTAGAAATTAAGCAACGTGGAGTAGGTAGGCTTGCCCTAGGAGATCACGAAAATACACCAAATCAGGGATTACAAGGTGATATGGGATGGACATCTTTGAGGGCAGGGAAGCTAGCAGCAAGATAAAATTTGAGAAGCGATTGAGGGAAACGGGGGAAGAGCGTTGGGCTAGGAAGGTATTTAGCTACTTGTACATGAAGAATGTCGATAGAAAATGCAGGAAGCAAACCAGAAAATTGACTGGTAAATACATAGAAATAAGCAGGGAGCCAAACCAAAAAGAATTATCGATTAAGAAGAAGGTGAAGGAAGCTGAGACCGATATGTGGAGAATTGGCATGATTGAGAAGTCCGCACTAAAGATCTATCAAACGTTTAAGTAGGAAATTGCCAAGGTAAGGATCTATGATAATAGTTGGGATAGTTCTCTACTGTTTGAGGCCAGGACGGGAGTATTGCGAACCAAGACATATCGGGCCAAATAGGAAGGGGTAGACACGGTATGCAGTGCGTGAGGAGAGGAAGAGGGAAGTGCCGAACACTTGATAATGTTCTGTAAGGGGTTCACCCTATAGTTCCGGATGATGGTGCAGAGTTTTTCAAAGCACTGGGGTTTAGGGACAGGGAGGGCAAAATGTCGCGGGATCAAATCCCAGCTGCGGCGGCTGGATTTTCGATGGAGGCGGAAAAGTTGTAGGCCCGCGTGCTCAAATTTGGGTGCACGTTAAAGATCCCCAGGTGGTCGAAATTTCCGGAGCCCTCCACTACGGCGTCTCTCATAATCATATGGTGGTCTTGGGACGTTAAACCCCAAATATCAATCAATCAGGGACGGCAAAATAGACTTTAATTGGGTACAAATAACTAGAAGGAGGTTATCTGATTGGTGGCTAAAGTCAAGGCACGAGTGAAAATAAACCCTTCACTGCAAAGTACTAATGCTTAACCTCACTAGTTAAAGGAAAAATAAATCTAGTTTTTGGTTCATTAAGTATTGCAGCTTGGTGGTGCTAGCCACCGCCCAATCTAAAGAGTACAGCCATATCCAACCCACCCAATCCCATCCCATCCCACCCATCCATCCATCCATCCATCCATCCATCCATCCATCCATCCATCCATCCATCCATCCATCCATCCATCCATCCATCCATCCATCCATCCATCCATCCATCCATCCATCTATCCATCCTTCCATCCATCCACCCACCCATCCATCCATCCATCCACCATCCATCCATCCATCCATCCATCCATCCATCCATCCATCCATCCATCCATCCATCCATCCATCCATCCATCCATCCATCCATCCTGTTCAGTTCGCACTGGCACAGTGGATGGACGAGTTTTTTGAGTGCTCCCGATCGACTGCGCAGATTAGTGGTTTTGCATGCTTCGAGCTTGCTTTTATAATCAATAACGCAGCCTTTAAAACCTTTGTAGCACTTATTACATTGTACGAAAATTTCAGGAGTCAGTTACCTGGTATTTACTAGTTTGTGTGTGTGTATTTGTGTTTTTTTTCTCCTACTACCCCATGTGGGAGGTGCACGTACACCGAACACGCCAATCGTTCTTGTGGATCTCGGACTTCTTTTTTCTTAGGGAGGGTTCGTCGTACACCGTTTTTAGAATTATCGAGTCGGACAAATCATAAGGACAATTGGTGTTAGAGAGACACGGTTAAAAAGGCTGTAAAATGTAAGGATGTGGGGTGGGTTTGAAAATGGAACCAAGTGCAGGCGTGAACAGAAAGGAGGCTGACGCCAAGTGTAGGCAATGTGAGGTCTAGGAAAAATGTAGAAAACGATAGTTGCCCAGAGTGAATCGCTGACGAGAATCCTCAAGCTGGAGACTGCGTTTTTGACAGGGCAAGAGAAAACGAGGGATATAAAAAAAATGCTCAGGTCCACCGAGGAGGCACTAGCGAAATTTAACAAAGGAGCGGCCGACGGAGAGAACAATAGGGCACTGGCAACCAGAACAGCGGACATGAAAGAGCAAGAAGTTCGAAAAAAAAACAGGTTCAGCCAGTTGAATGATCGCAAGACCCAGCTTCTAAGAAGTAGTTGTGGGACTGGGAGGGGACGAAGCAGCCGGCGTCAAATGTGCAAGTAACCCTTAGGTACAGGACGCTCCAGATGAAAAATCACAGCACGTGATATTCGCCGGGGACTCGAATTTCAATCGATGTGCAGAAGCAATCAAAGAGAGAGTAGGAGGTGACGGGGGGGGGTTGCAGTAGGGACGTTCTCAGGATGCAAGCTGCAAGCAGCCATGAGGCAAGCGAGCGTAAGACTAAAAGCTACAGCTGATGGACGGAACCCAGTGATCATTGTGGGCTGTTTAAACGATGTCTTAAATGAAGATACGGCAGGACTAGCGGCCACACTGGCAAAAGGGATCGATGTCATGCGCGCTATTTCTCTTCAGGTACAGGTAGTAATATGCACAATACCAGAGGTAATTTTAATCGAAAAAGATGGGCTTGAGTCGAAAAGTTTTCATTAAAAAAGGGCTGAAGAAAGCCATAGGTGCACTTCCAAGGCGGTCAAAATATCTGAAGTCTTTCACTATGGCATCCCTGATAATCATATATTGAGGTTTTAAACACGTCGAACCCAGCAATTAGAATTCCTATAAATATTATGCGAAATGAGGCAAGCAATTATCATTATGTAGTATAAATGCCACCATTCCCTTTTAGTCTATACAGTATTCCAGGATGCCTTCTGTCAGTTAATAATAACAATGTCGAACATGGTTAAGTATCATTACTATATCACACATGGTTAGATGTTGTCAAAGTTAGGTAGGATTAAGTTTGACTATAGGAAATCAATTGATTGCACTTATGACATTATATTCTTGAAGACAATGAAGCAATGTTACAAAAACAAATTACAATTGTAGTGGAGCATACGCACCAACGCGTATGCGCCTTCGGAAGATGACGAAAAGCCCCGTGCTCTGCTTGCGCGAGAGTTTGTGCCGCCTTTGCCAGACTTGCCGTACGCCCATTTTTCGTCGCGACCTCGTTGTGACTTCTCTGCTCGAATAAGCGTCATCACATTTGGTGGAGGCTGCTGAGATCCCCAAGCAGACCTGGAGCTCCACTCTCGCAAGTTGCCTGAGAGACTACCGCGAAGCATGACTGACTCAGCAACCAGCCCGTCCCAGCCCAGCCAGCACCATCGGCTGCCCCGTCTGCATGCCCAAATCTTCAGCGGCAGTGGTGAGCAAGACGTCGAAGACTGGCTCTCCTTGTACGAACGCGTAAGCGCTAGCAACAAGTGGGACGACGACTTTAAGTTCACCTACGTTATCTTTTACTTGGCAGACGTAGCTAAGCTTTGGTTTACCAACCGCAAAACCACCATCGCCAACTGGTCCTCCTTTAAGACCCCCGTAACTGAAGCGTTCGGCCGACCAGAGGTCCGCAAGCTATGCGCTGACCAGCCTCTGGGCGACAGAGCCCAGCAGCCTGGTGAGCCGTTTGCGAGTTACATTGAGGATGTGCTCGACCTCTGCAAGCGTGTTATCCAATCTATGCCCGAAGAAGAGAAAATTCGGCCGATTCTCAAGGGCATTGAAGATGGCGCATTCCAGATGTTGCTAGCGAAAAGCCCGACTTTGGTGGCGATCCTCGTAAGCCTGTGCCAGAGCTTCGATGAATTACGCCGTCAGCGTTCCATCGCCCGACCGAGTGTCTTATCACTGTATTCGACCTCGGCTGTCGCACTCGCAAATGCCAACGTTGACCAAGAAAGTCTGTCCAACCAGATCAAAGACTTCATCAGGAAGGAAGTCGCCCGACAGCTCTCCCTGCTGCCGCTAGCGAGGCGCCCACCGCAAGTCTGCCTTCGACACTGCAGCAGGCCATACGCACTGAAATTTGCGATGTCCTACCTACAGTGCAGGCCCCTTACGCACGCACTTCAGCAGCATCTAATCTCTCAGCTGTCAGCTGCGCACCACCTGCGCCATCTTCACCTCTCAGCTACGCAGCTGTGGTTGCGCGGCCCCCACTGCATCCAGTATCCTTATCGGCTCCACCTCCTCCGGTAGCACCTCCGTTTTACAGGCCCTCACCTCGCTTTTCCCGTCCATCTAATGAGTGGCGCACCCATGACAACCGTCCTATCTGCTTCGCGTGTGGCATCGCTGGCCACATTGCACGCTACTGCCGCCGTCGTCCCACACCTGCGTACGCCTCCCTTGGAACTCCTACCTATGCGTCGCAGCAGGCCACCACGTCTGCATACGAACAGAGGCACTCTGACTCGGATCGTCCCGCATCAACTTCTTCTTTCCCATCTCCTCGTCGCCGATCGCCATCTCCTATGCGTCGTAGACCACCTCCTGAGGAGGAAAACTAATCAGTGCAGTTCCAGAGGCAAGAACTGCAACTTCTGCGGAATTATGAAGGCCTCCATTTTCGCCGCAAAATGTTGTTGATGTCCATGTTGAGGGAGTCGCCACACATGCGTTAATTGATACTGGGGCCGCTGTTTCTGTGATGAACGCAAAATGTTCTCGCAAACTGAAGGAAGTGACCACATCTCTCTGTGGCATCGTGCTGTCAACGGCTAGCGCGCAACGCATTCATCCGTTGGCTGTGTGTATGGCGCGCGTCATCATCCAAGACGTTTTGTACATCGTCCAATTTTTTTGTACTACCATCTTGCTCTCATGACCTCATCTTGGGTTGGGATTTCTTATCACGTCAAGAAGCTGTGATCGATTGTTGCCGTGCGGAATTTCCCTAGTTCGAAGTTGTGAATTTCTACCGCCCGACCATTCACCTCTGCTCTGCAAACTCATCGCTGACGACGACATCACCTTGCCTCCGGAAGCTTCAGTCCCTATTAGCCTTTCATGTGTGGCGCAACCTGACGCCACGGTGGTGTTTACGTCATCTCCTGTTTTTACTGAACGCAAGGGCATCGGGCTGCCATTTGCCGTTCTTACAATTGCGTCTGGTCTAATCGTAATGCTGGTTACCAACCACTGCAACTACCCCATTAGCTTACTCCGTGGTGAAACCTTAGGATATGTAAAACCTGTCGACCTTATCGATGATATTATTCTTCCCGACGAATCCCCATGTCACATTGCCGCAATCACTCATGCGTCTGAGCCAATCAAGCTCACCAGCCTTCGACAATGCTATTGACGCAGACCTTCCCCTCTCGCATCGCAGCCAACTTCTTGCTCTCCTTAACAAATTTCGCTTTTCTTTCGACTTTCAGAAACCTGCTTTTGGCCGCACCACGACTGTCACTCATACTATTGACACCGGCTCACATTCGCCTCTGCGACTGCGTCCTTACCGCGTTTCCGCCGAAGAGCGCCGCGTCATTACGGAGCAAGTAGATGACATGCTGAAACGTAGAGTCATACAGCCTTCTCAAAGCGCTTGGTCGTCACCCGTGGTTCTGGTAAAGAAAAAAGATGGCACCGTTCGATTTCGCGGGGAATATCGCCGCTCAAACAAGATTACAAAGAAAGATGTCTACCCGCTTCCATGAATAGACGATGCTCTTGACCGTTTACAAGGCACCGAGTACATTACATCCTTGGATCTGCGTTCTGGGTATTGGCAGGTGCCACTGGCTGAATGTGATTGCCCCAAAACAGCCTTTGTAACGCCGGATGAACTATATGAGTTCAAAGTCATGCCATTTGGGCTCTGCAACGCACCTGCGACGTTTGAGCGCATGATAGATACCATATTGCGTACCCACAAGTGTAAAACTTGCTTGTGTTACCTAAATGACATCGTAGTCTTTTCAGCTGATTCACCAACACATCTTCGTCATCTCTACGAGATTCTGACGTGTCTAGCTTCTGCAGGCCTACAACTTAACACCAAGAAATGCCACTTCGCAGCCCAAAAACTAACCATCTTGGGACACGTCATCACAAGAGACGGTGTTCTTCCGGATCCCTATAAGCTTCGAGCTGTCGCTGACTTCCCAATGCCCACATCACTGGAAGCCCTAAGAAATTTCGTTGGCCTTTGCTCTTACTTTCGTCGCTTCGTGCGCAACTTCGCGTCCATCATCGCACCTCTGAATAGTCTGCTTTCCAACAGCAAAGGTATATCTGCGTGGTCACCTGCATGTGACGACGCATTTCGCCAGCTGCGCCGCCTGCTGACCTCACCACCTATTCTTCGCCACTACGACCCCACTGCTGCCACAAAAATTCACACTGATGCAAGTGTCGTTGGTCTTGGCGCAGTTTTGGCACCACGGAAAGGCACCCAAACCGAATATCTAGTCGCTTATGCAAGCCGCGCTCTCAAGAAGGCTGAATTGAATTACTCCGTGACAGAGAAAGAGTGTTTGGCCATAATCTGGGCGCTTACGAAGTTTCGCCCATACCTTTACGGCCGTCCTTTTGACGTGGTCACGGACCACCACGCTGTATGTTGGCTGTCCACCTTGAAACACCCGTCCGGACGTCTGGGGCGTTGGGCACTTTAATTGCAGGAATACGACATCCGTGTCGTATATCGTTCCGGTCGCAAGCATGCGGACACCAATGCACTTTCCCGATCGCCATTAACACCAGGTGTGGCTTCTCTGTCACCCCCTTTTACCACCTTGTCACCACTTGACACCACTGACATGCTTTCGGAGCAGCATAAAGACCCATACCTTGCCTTGTTAGTCGACTACCTTACCGAGCCGTCTGCTGTTCCTTCCACGAGAGCGCTACAACGGCAAGCAGCCTATTTTTCCTTACAAGACAACATTCTGTACCACCGAAACTACATGCCTGGTGGTCGGAAGTGGCTCCTTGCTGTCCCAACTCATATGCGCTCTGACATCTGCATGAATTTCCATGCAGATCCCCAAAGTGCTCACGCAGGTGTCCCGAAAACCTACGAAAGGCTGCGCCAACGATATTACTGGCGAGGAAGGTATCGCTTTGTGCAGAAACACGTTCCGTCTTGCACCACTTGCCAACAGAACAAGACACCTCCGCGGCACCTTACTGGCATGTTACAGCCGCTTCCGTGCCCGGCTCGCCCATTCGACCGCGTTGGTATTGACCTCTGTGGCCCCCTCCCATATAGTAGTTCTGTAAACCGGTGGATTATTGTCGGAGTCGATCATTTGACAAGCTACGCTGAGACTGCAGCTTTACCGGCAGCGACCGCCCACGAAGTTGCACTCTTCATTCTCCGCAGCTTCATTCTACACCATGGTGCTCCGTGGGAATTACTCAGTGATAGGGGTAGCGTGTTCCTGTCGGAGGTCATCCAACCTATCCTCGCTGAATGCAAAGTCATCCACCGGAAATCTACCGCATACCATCTACAGACAAATGGTCTCACTGAGCGGTGCAATTGCACACTTGGCGACATGCTGAGGATGTACACCTCCTCCTACCACACTAACGGGAACGCTGTATTGCATTTTGTTACCTTCGCTTATAACACCGCAACGCAAGCGACTACCGGTTTCCCCCGTTATTTCTATTGTACGGCCGCGAACCTTCCCACCTACTCGACACTATACTCCCGTACCGCCCTGACACACCTGAGTGCTCCCCGCTTTCGGAAGTCGCCAGATACGCTGAAGACTGCCGTCAGTTGGCTCGGCCTCTGACAAGTGAGGCTCAAGATCTACAAAAGACTCGACACGACGACACTCACTACATAGCTCCTGCGTCTCGTGCTGGCTCCCTTGTGTGGCTTTGGGTGCCCCGCACGTTCCTGGCCTGTCTTCTAAACTTCTGGCCCCGTACCTTGATCCATATCGTGTAATTGACGCGACCTCCTCGGTGAATTACATCAACGAGCCATTAACTCAAGCACTAGATTTGCGCCTTCGAGGACGCGAGACCGTCCACATGGACCGTCTCAAGCCCTACTACGACACCCTCATTGTGCCTACTCCCTGAATCGCCAGGATGGCTACCCTTCACCCCGGGGGTATTGCAGTGGAGTATACGCACCAACGCGTATGCGCCTTCGGAAGATGACGAAAAGCCCCGTGCTCTGCTTGCGCGAGAGTTTGTGCCGCCTTTGCCAGACTTGCCGTACGCCCATTTTCGTCGCGACCTCGTTGCGACTTCTCTGCTTGAATAAACGTCATCACACAATGATGTATTTAGCTAATTTTAGAATGAAAATAATATCATTGATTTACTACAGCCTTATCACAATGCAAAAAGTTCAATTTTAAAAGTGACTAATTGCACGTGAAACAAAAATAAATCATGACACAAAAGTCTTAAGGGCACCTTACTAAGTAGATATTGAAAAAAAATAGGCTTTAAGAACCTTAGGGAGCAGCGCTGACTCATTCAGAGATGTTCTTTATACTTGCAATAAAATTCTGACCTAAGAATAGAAAACCGCCTTTTTAGATCAGTTATGTGTCCAGGGGGACACTAAGTAAGACAATAATGCTGCCAGCTCCTTAATAAACTAAAAATAACAAAAGTTAGGCGGCTACAATAAGTGCATACGTTTGCACAGAAAAGTTTGTGGCAGTTGTGTTTCTACACAATCCCGCGTGAAACAATCTTCGAGGATGTCTATGCTCCGAGATATTTCATTCCGAAGATCGATTGTGCTTTTCATAATTACGCATGCAAGGCAGTGAGGATCAGCAAACTATTACTCCCTGGCGGGACGAGCAGTCACTGCTAGCTATCACGAGCCGGTTGTAAAGTAGTAACCATTATATTCTTTGGCTATGGCTTCGACCCATGGTCAGATGATATGCGGCTCATCAAGGAGTAGTAGCTGTGTGCTAGTGCTCACTGACCTGCATCCATAATGATGCAAGCCACAACTAAACTTACTTTCACAATATCTAATCACAGATATGAAAATTTTCTGGATCTATGCAGAAATGTGACTGGCTCAAAATTTTAATACATGCATAGGGGCCTGCTGCAGTCTTCAATAATAAAGTTCAATATTGCGTATTATTTGACCGTATGGCTGACAGTAATAAGTATTATTGCACAGTGTGTCCCCCTGAACACAAAGCTATCTGCAAAGGTGGCTTATACACACATAACTTATAGCACTGACGTCTTCAAAGAAAAACAAAGGGCTTCATTTTGAACATCCTGAATATGCGAGCTACTTGAATAAAGCAACCAGGTGGCTCAGTGAAATTCCCTTTTCATAGAAAACAGAAGCCATGCGCAGCTGTTGTATATCTGCAGCCGACGTTTCCAAGAGCTACCACTGATGACAGGCTTGTCCAGAATTCTTTCACACTCAGTTTGCACAAGGAGCATGCATAGGCTGCGATGGAAGCGCAGAAAGAAACAGTTAAGTGGCATGAGTCTCTTGGCAAAACTGGGGCAGGATTCACAAAACTCACTTACGAAAACATTTTTGCGCAAGAGAACTTTTTTTGCGTAAGTCGATTCATGAAACGAAAAACGTCGTAAGAGGCCATCATTATCACATCGGCCGCTGCAAATAAAGCGCGCTGTGACTGCTCGGGAAGATGTCAGCGATAGTGATGCAGTTGCTATATTTGCTTACGTCACCGAAAAGTGCTCGTAAGTCGATTCACGAAGCGAAATTGTGCGTAAAAACAGCATGGCTGAGAGAAAATCCTAAGAGGGGTCCGGACAACTCTTAGAAACAATGTGGCTACTTAGAACCTGCTGCCGCGGCGATATACTTTGGTGCCCTGGCTGGTTTTGAGTTAATTCACGCCCATTAAGGGCTGCCTGATGACTGCTGGTGCGTTTTTATTTCTTTCGGCGCTTTGAGCTTCGCGTGTTGTTTCCCTTGTACGCAGTGTATGGTGTTGACAACCACCATCGTCCAATAAGTTCGAAGTCGCAGTAATTGAAGAATTCTATTGGCCGTCAATGGAAAAAACTACGCATGTACAGATTTGTGGTTGGATGAAAACCAATGTGATACGTGAAAGGTCGGTGCATTCGAACGTGGCATGACATAGGATCAACCTTATTTTTTATGTTGTTGTGTTGCGCCCCATCTCATCCAATTAAAAGTGTGAGTCGAGATCCTTGCCTCATTGGTGGAAATTACCACCAAAGAGGTTAATGTGAGCACATTCTTTGCACGCTATTGGAAATAAAAATGAGAGGAAGTTTTCAGTGAGTGGTTCATAAAGTTTGTGCTCTAGTGTACTTTCATTAGCTCTAACTGCCCAATGGTTTTGATCTCTGAAATACAGCTGTCGATACACTTTGGGACGATCTGGAACAAAGCGCACTTTGTAAACCAAAGCGTATTCGGGGTGCGCGTGATTGCGCATGGAACTACAAACAAATCATGCATCTTCACCTTCACTGTTCAGACACCGATATAGACCGTGATAATATGGCAAGCAATCGTAATCGAATGACCCTAGTAACTTTGTATGACACCAAAAATATGCAAACCCTCACGATTCTGGAGCAAACCTTGGCTGAATTCATCCTTGCGTCAATTACCAGCCATTTGACTTGGCGCACGAACATTATTCACAGGTAGAGTGAGCCACTGACATGTATTTTGTGCGACGCAGCGACCACTTGACCTGAGAATAATAGCGTTGCGAAGGCGAATCCCCCTGTCGCATGCTCTGATCGAAGCAGACGACAAACGCGAGCAGATGACGGCTTGGCCGACAGGCCCAGCTTGTGATTGGTTGTGAAGCAATACCCTCTACATCAGCTCACTCCGTGACGTTGCCAAAACACTTCTTTCATATGGCACGCCTGTTCTGTTCGTCATATCACCCCCCTCGCACATAAGAGAAAATTTTGTCACGCCGTGAAAATAGTGCAAGTACTTTCTAAGAGCTCTCTTATGTGCTGCGCAGTTGTCGAAACCAACATGGCGTCGTAAACAGCATATCGGTCGGTGCGAATTTAAGCAAACGCTTCTCGCATGAGTTACTTCAGCGTTCGACCGGACGCGTTGTGATTACGGCAGCTCTTTCGGTGCGTGTAAGCAGTGCGGAAAGCTGCAGCAGTGCAATGGCGTATGGTGAAGCGCAGCGAAGCCTGTGCGTCGGTGTGGTTATCAAGTGGGGATCGGCGTCGGTGTATCGATGGCAACTAGCACTCGACAGGCCTGCAATGTGTGTTTGTGTGCGGTAACAGTTCGTTCGCTTGACTTTCCAGTCTCTCAGTTGGGTGCTGTGCGACATTTCGGATTGACAGCGTTTTGACACGTTACTTGAGTGACTTCAAGTACGTACGGAAACGTATGAACTACGCGCTCGGTTCTTGCTTCGCCACTAGTTAGTCCATACGCTTCTATTTACTTGAGAGCAATGTACTGTTCGGGAGTGAAACGATGTTCATTGTGAACAGTGGTGCTGTGTTGACGTTCCAAGACTTGTGAACAAGCTGTGCTCGTGTGACCGAAAATTGAAAGACAGCGTTCATAACTGTTTTGCCCTGCGAAGTTGTGGTGGGGCAGCTTGGCGCTTTTGTTTGTTAAGTCGTCACTTCTCCTTTTTGTGATAACCATAGTCCTAGCGCTGTGATGTGCTCAACCAAAACTGCGAGACGCTACATTCTGTTGTGTATCGTGTTACTTTGGAAGCGCGCCTAGACTGTTCTTCGGTAACAACTTGAAAGTTCTATGTGGCAGCAAGAGCCCGTGAATGTCAAGCTTCTCTCCGGCCCCCAGACCTAGCGCTGTGATGTGATCAACCAAAGCTGCGAGATGCTACATTCTGTTGTGGATCGTGTTATTTTGGATAACAACTTGAGAGTTCTATGTGGCAGCGAGAGCCCGTGAACGTCAAGCTTCCCTCCGGCCCCCAGAAAAAGCAAAGATTTCACCGGTGCTTTGCTTTGGATGAAGTTGTAGGCCAATATCGCCTAACTACAGGTTTCCGAGTTCGTCTGGCCATCGTTTTGCACGGCACTAGAGCCTTGACAACAGCCGGTCATGGCCAGTTCTTACACATTATCAATGGACGTGCACGCCTGGCCAGCCCTTCATTGCTGTCATTGGCAGCTTCCAGTCTGCAGATGCCCTTTGCCTGTTGGCCGTACTTGGTTCCTCATGACACCGAAGGCTACTAAATGCTGCCATCGGTGAGTGCACCTTGCAGAACTAAATTTCACCGGTACTATAATTCATGCAGTAATATAACATGTGCAAGTTTTTGAGCCCATCAGATGTAATGTTTCCCCACGGTAAGTTGAAGCATGAAAAATTTACTACTAATGTTATATACATACATATATTATGGAGCAAATACATCAGAAGATTCTGTGATTTGATACAAGTGAGCTCTTGTTTGATTATGAGGTTAGGACTGTCGATTTACCATGTTTGATAGTTTGAAAGTTAATTTGAATTTATTTTCCAGAAGCCAGGTAGCCCATAAAAAATTTATGTTATTTTGGAAAATTAGTTCTATGGACGATTACCACTGTGGTAGCGCTATACTTCACTAGGACATATATATTGCAGTACGTAAATTTTACACGAAGCTTCAGTTTATTTCAAAGTGGTTATAGCAGATTTTGGTCACTTTGACGAAGTGATAGCTTCCGATTGATTGATTGATATGTGGGGTTTAACGTCCCAAAACCACCATATGATTATGAGAGACGCCGTAGTGGAGGGCTCCGGAAATTTTGACCACCTGGGGTTCATTAACGTGCACCCAAATCTGAGCACACGGGCCTACAACATTTCCGCCTCCATCGGAAATGCAGCCGCCGCAGCCGGGATTCGAACCCGCAACCTGCGGGTCAGCAGCCGAGTGCCTTAGCCACTAGACCGCCGCGGCGGGGCGAAGTGATAGCTTCCTCAAATAAGTATTAGAAGTGAGTGCTTTTAATGATTGTTTTTAAATATCTCGTTTTTCGCTCTTCACAGATCGCAGAGATTGGTTTCTTAAAGTCCTGTGATGCATCGCTTGCACATTCTGGTACATCAATCCTCATCATCACTTGGAGCACCTGTACAAAAATAGGAAGGACACGTTCTCCCTAACTGTGCAGGCCTATGTCACTGCTGGGACTGTTATCATCCAGCAGATGTGGCGTGGAAGCATGCATGGCAGCCTCATCTGGAAGGACTGCAATCTGCTTGGGAGCTTCGAGGGCACAAAACTGCCTAACGGCTGGCTGCAAGGTTAGTTTTTCTTTAATACATACGATTACGTGAACACCACTCACTGCGCACAAGTTGAAAACCGATGCATGGTTGTTTTCAGTGGATACCTGTAATATTCTTGCACATAATTCTTATTCAACATTTATAGAACTAAATTGCAAGATAGTTGAGAATGTTGAAAGCTGAAAGCCTGCAGCTTATGAATGAAACTCCAATAATCTGAGACTCAAAAGCTTGTGCTTTGAAACGAGCACAAATACTTTCATTCCTTATTGAGCTCTCGAGCTTCTGACTCCCTCTGTGGATCAAGTACTCTGGAAGGAAATAGTAAGTGGGTGAAAATTGCCTGGCTGTTCACAACTTGCAAGGAGAAAGACCTATCGGAGAAGCCTCAGATGACATAGGGCCAGTAACTGCATCTTTTACCTAATGTAGCTTTTTCTCTCTCAGCTCTGTTGCTTGTGTTTCAGCCGAACATGTTCACCACGATTGCATAGTGATATATATTTTTCTACAAATTGTACCTGACCTAAGTATGCATTGTTGATCTCTAAAGGTGACGTTCAGTGTGTTTCAAAGCCATGGCTTCTCATTTCTCTGTCTGTGGCTAGCCTACTTAAGCAGCAGAGCGGTGAAACTAGCACACATGCAATTCAAGTCACAGAGCGCTCCTTTGGTGTTCTCTGCAGGACGCAGCATATCCATCTGGCAAGACACTGGTATCAACAATAATGGTGAGTGTTGGTGGCACCTGTAGGAGCCCGTTGTGTTTGTTGCGTATGATTATTTCCCCTGATGAAGTGCATTTTTGAAAGGTTTTCTTCATTAAGAATAATAGATGTCAGCAACAAGCACACTCATAATCCACAAGTTCTTTGTGTCTTCTAGACGGTCCATTTGCTCCTATAAGCGGTATGGTGAGCTGGCTATGTTAGACAGCCTTAAAGTTATGGACATTGGCTGTTGTGTTGTAATGCAGTCTAACTTGTGTTTCTTAGTGAACGTATTTGTGGTCTACTTCTCGCACCTAGTGTAAAGCCGAAACAGAAGAAACTCTATTGGCTTTTTATGCCTGTCAGAAGTTTCATGCCTTCATCTATAACATTGTAGTTTTGCTCTTGTATCATATTAAATATATTTTCAGTCTTCACTGTTTGTGTGTGTGTTGAGGCTAGTCATTGGCTTCTGAAAATACAATATCTATATATGTGAGCACATAATTGACAACTATACACTCTTGCATGTAGCATGGTTGTAACAATGATCTGTATTTTTCTAAGTTACAGCAGTAACGAGGGGTTCGGTGCTCCACGGTCATGTATAGTGTATCAAGAACAGAGCACAGAAGACCAACAATTATAAAGGGACTGCCAGTGACTGTTCTCCTGCTCAAAGTTTACAACAGCAGAAAGAGCACATGGTGATGTCAGGAGCAGCTGCTGCTTAACTTCTTAGCGGTGCATTATTCAGCAGTTCCTTTGCTTGCATTCGAAATTATTTAAAGTTTGCATGAAAGATATCAAACTATGACACTAAGTTAAAGGCTGCTATAGTGTTAGTGGGCAAATATTTTTGAGCTGAAGTTTTTAACATGTGTGTTAAGTGCCTGCGTGCCTCTACATTTACATGCCAGAAATCACAGCATCCATGGTCGCCAATGGTAACTGTGTTTGCATTCTTTGTAGCACAAGAAGTAAAACCATGGATGCCGAAATCATGTACTCAGTCGATGTAATCCTTCAGTGTGCAATCATTTGTATAGCACCAATGATGCCATCAGTGTATAAGCTCTGGGAAGTGAATCTATGTAGATTATTTCATTTGGAAGGAAGGGGATCATCACTACTCCTAGTATATCTTAACAGTAGATTTTAGTGCTTGGGTATTATCCCACTGCCTGTCCGTCTTTCAACAGTCTACTTATCTACTGTGTAAGTGTAACTTTTTAAATGTATACTTTGCTCGGATAGGTCTGTTCATAATGTAATGCATGTGACTTATCATCTATGCAGCTCTACTCAGACTAGAAATAAAAGTATTTATTTTTATATGTAGCTATAGCATGCATTCACTTGCGTTTTTCTAGGTGCCTGTACAATTGTTTAGCCCTACAAAAGTGCTGTTATACTCTAATATTGAATCTGGCATCTAAAAATATTTTGTTAGTTGAAGTAAGAATGTGTTTACAACCAATATTACTATCCTCAGATGAACTGTGAAAACTCTGTGGAAATTTATTTACATTTTTTGAACTTTGTGAAGGCAAATGTTGTTATGTTCTTTTATTGTGGTCCCTGTTTCATGCAAATGACACATAATTACTTTGCAGTGGCATATTATTAGTTGTTATTTTACACATATGTGCTGAGCAACATCGCAGTTGAGGCCAGCAGCAAGACATACATGCAGTGCACTGGAGCATCACCTCACATAGTGTACAGTCTTTGCCCACCAGTAAACTCAATATTTTTCAAGCAGATGAATAGACAGCTGTATGGGAAATGTGTTGATGTGCAAACTTTGAAGTCTTCTTGAGGAGTGTTTTTCATCATTTTTGTCCAAGTGAAGTAGCTACCCAAGGCCACAACTGGTGGGAATGTGGTGGCTTCCTCTCTCTAAAAGCACTCCTACCAGCTGCCTCAATGTTAGCATGGGGTGAATTCACGAACTGGAAAAATAATTGGACTTTGTTTCCTTGGCCGAAAGAGTCACTTCCACCGTTGAGCCACCACGACGCGCCAGAATAGAAACGTTTAGCTAAATACAGTTGATTCTACTTTTGAGAAGTGTTTTGGGGAAACAAAATGGCACCTATAGCTGTCAATATAAACACTGTTTGCACCAAGGAGCTTAAAAGCTTATAATTGTATTATTCATGTATTGTCTAGAATTTACTCGCGCTGTGCCAACTTTCAGCCCAAATGTCCTAACATGCTTTGTTAGTGGGTTGTGAATGAGCCAAGCTATGTAAATAAACAGAGTGATATTGCAGACATGTACAAAATATTGATGCACAGCTCTTTTCTTTAGCATGACATTGTCAAGGGCTTTATTCTTGTGTTTTTTATAAAAACTGTTTGTCACTGGGCAGCAGCGGAAAACTATGCATCAAGCTTTTGCGAGATGGTTCGAGAAACACCATGTTCAGACATAACAGTGCTGGTGGATTTCTCTCGTAACTTTCTGTAGTATATTCAAAATGAGTGTATTAGAATTGCTGTTTTATAGCCATTCATTTTAATATTTACACCTGAGTGTATGTATGTATGTATGTATGTATGTATGTATGTATGTATGTATGTATGTATGTATGTATGTATGTATGTACGTAGGTATGTATGTATGTATGTATGTATCTTTTAAATGAGAACCTGTTTATCATTGGCGAGTAAGTTTGGTAATGATTTGGCTGAGTTTGTTTCTAGTTATTTCTCTTTTGAGCCATTATACATTTCAATTTGTTTTGTACTGCATAAAAATAAATGTAACCTTACACAGAATATGTGTGTTCGAAGAAGTTGTTTCATTTACGAACCTACAGTCATGGGCAAAATTTTGGGTAAAATGGAACAAACCTGCGAAGATTAGTTTAGAGCATAGCTACTCTACATGGCATATCTCGTACACATTGCGTTGGTTGAGTATGTTGATTTCAACCTTTCAATTTTAATCAGAATATGCAAGCTATCACCCGTGGTTGCATATGTGTGTGATATTTATGCATACTGTGATACCAGTTCGCAATTACAATTAAGGTCACAAACCTAGTCAAGCTGAATACACGAATTTCGTCCATGCACCTTTCAAATGCACTGGAACTGTTTTTAATAAAAAATAAACTTCAGTTTAGAAATTTATTCTAGTGACCAAAAGCAGGGTATCTCTTTATCACACCAATCAAATTGCCATTGTTCTGTTTCATTCTGGACAGTAGGGAACCCTCTCAGCAGTACTCAATTAACTGCTATAGTTCATTTTAACCATTGACAGCGACATTACACTGAAGCGTGCAGCATGACAAACAGCGGGAGAGAAGACACGAACTAATCACTCCGTTTGCGTCAGCTCTAACTGTCCGTGTTCTTTGGTCTTGCTGCATGTGATGATGCCCACCAAATTAGCATAATTGTCCCTACAATTGTCCCTACAAAAGCAGTCAGCTTGGCTGCAAGCAGTTAGCTCACTGCATGTGTAGATTTTCTTCAAAACACCGTGAAGACTGATTGCTGGTCGAATATCCAAACACGTGAAAAGTAATATACCAGGTATGATATTGGTATTTCAGCACTGGACACTTTTGCGATAAGAGAGGATGGAGGAGAAAATTATGAACCCTGAATTGTTTAAATTTTGAAGGAGCACAGTACAGCGCTTTTGGGTCAAAAGGGGAGTGAAAGAAGCAAGTGCGAAAGCCTACTTCTCAAAACTTTAGTACCCGCCACCACGCATAATGTCAGGCCGGGCAACCTCTTGAAAAAAAAAGTGCTCAGTGATTCTGCGAATCGAACCAAGTACCTCCTAGATTGTAGTTCAGCGCTGTAACCGCTCGTCCACTGCCGCAGTGCTTGCATTCGCCCTATTGCTGATATATCGTCATTCCTTCGAAAGAAGCCAAATGCAAAAACGTCCGAAGAAACTTTGTAAAAAATAGAAAAATAGTTAGAATGCGTTTTCCCAAGGTTACTAGAAGATGCGCTATTTATTCACAGTGCGCTACTCTGTGTGTGGTTACTCGCAGTGCGCTATTTATTCTTGTACATTACTGTCCTGAAGTTGGGATAGCCGGCTCTAACGTAGGCTACCTTCTCATAGTTTGCCAAATATAAATAAGAAAATGAAATTATATATAAGCCTGTGACAACGCTAATCAACTATTATGAGTTCACTGTCACTAGTGTCCCTTTCACTAGATGAATGCTCAGTTTGCTTCCATTATCGTTATTTAGAAAGTATTGGCTCATTACCTCAACTCTCCTAATTAACATTGATTCTCACATCTAAGGACAGTCACACTTCATCTCACTTTCTGAGTGGCTGTCACTCCCATATAACGCGTACTCCACTTTTTTATGCTCTCCGAGCATCTGACGCTGCTTTGCGGAGACTTTCCCTGACGTCCGCTGGGCCAGAAAATTGTCTTTATTATCTATCAATTTCAAGCTTTCGCGAAGCCGAAACGAGAGTCTCTCTCTTTTCATCCTTTCCGCACGTGTGATAACGTCTCTCGACTTCAAGACTCGTATGCACGTCCCTTGTTTTGTTTGCGCACTCAAACAACGCTGGGCGAAATATTTGCACCGTGTTTTGTGAAAAGCATTAGCAATGAGACACCTCCCGACTAGTCTCCCTCATTTTACGTAGACATATACCTAAGCGTAAGCGTATGCACGTTCTCGCATTCCGGCTTTATAAAAATGCTGCGGTGCATGGAACCAGCGAAATCACGCTCACAATTTCATTTGATTACTGCTGTTATCTATTTCCGCACAATTCGTCTGCAGGCACCAAAGTCGCTCATGTGTCTTGTGAAAAGAATATTGTAACAAAGGCTACCTTTGACTATAGGTACAAAACACCCTTACGTTCACCTTATACTGTGCTAGATTGCACCGAATTAGTTAAGTAGCAGCGCAGCTTCAATGAAATGTGAGGTAACTGGTCGCGTTAAATAGGGGAAGACATTCGAGGCACATTTTCAAACATGGCATGCATCGATTTATGTGTGGTTTTATTTATGTGGTGCACCTGGAGTGTTGTTTACTTGTACTTGGCGAGATAGTGCATGGATTGCTCGGTGGCTTAAGGCCACTGAGCAATTATTTTTTTTAGCTACAGTCGTTGATTAAAGGCGAGTGCTTGGCTTTGCACCGCCCACCAAAACGTCTATTACAACGTACGCGGCATCCCGTAAGCGCTGTAGCAGACGATCGCGGAACTGAAACTTAGATGCAGCAAATCGTTGGCTATCATCGTATACTCTCGATGCTAGACGCTTTGCGTGCTACGTTGATATTATCGGCACACACTTCTCTCCTTCCTTGTCGTTTCATCGGCTATCGTGTGTCCTCCTTGCCCTCTTAAGTGCCGAATAAGTTAAATTCATACCCGCGCTATAGTAATCCCTCCAGATAAGAGAATTTTTGGCTGAGAAAATGCGTAGCCAAAGAGAAAGCTTTGTGAATTCGGCCCCTGAATTTTCTGGTCTTTTCAAAATGATTTAGAACAATGTGTCTTAAACTAGCAGGATGTACTCAAACTAGAGATGTTACAAGATAAACTTTATTGATGTTCTTGGCGAACACAGTTCCAACCTTATGAAATAATATGCAATTTCCACATCACAGATATGTCAAAACTATGCTTATCGCACTCGTGCATTGTGCGTTGACATGCAATTTCATCAAGTATTTATTGCAAGTAACATATAAAATAAAATATGAATTTGATTTCAAATGCATCTAATGTAGCCTTCTTCAGGCTGCTCACATTGGAACGATTATATCTATAACGTCAGATAATAATATCACCGAATTCCTATTCTTTGCTGCTAAACTATGGTCATTATTTTCAATTATTCTTGTTGGCTAAAAATTCAGTGTGCCTCACTTGATTATTAAAGACTGTCTAATGAAAAAAAATGTAGAAATACGTTTGCCAAGGCTTCAACCCCAAAGTTGGGCGAGGCGCATACAATATTTAATTAACGAAAACACAATAACGAAATGCAAACATGGTGGAAACAAGCAGAGTAAAATCTGTGGTGCTTGAACGCTTGGACTTATGACTAAAATTGGGCTCGCACAGTAAGGTATAGCGATTCGGCCGCATTTAGCCATGAAGTATTCGTTCGAAAATGCAGTTCACGTTTAACGAATGGCTTAAAATGCACGGGTTGTGGCAGAATCAGGTAATCAATGTTTCAGGTATACACCACAAATTCGAATTTCACTAAATGAGCTGCATGAACACCTAAGCATTAGGCAACCTTTGCGAGCCCTACCTAAGACAACGCAACACGCTGCGCACAAACACGCATCTACTCATGTATCACGGTAGTTTATAAAGACGCGTGCTGGCACGGATGCACACACCGGCACACATTAGGCCATTCGCAAGGAAAAACTTCACTGATAGTAGTCATAACGGATAACAGTACTGTAGCTGTCTAATATAAAACGTACAGCGTATGAAATTGCCGTAGACACGTTCACTTCAACAGCGCACAATAAATGTGGCTGGCTTACGCACCCTAACCATGATCAACGTTTACAGCTAACAAACGCCCCAGAATTATTAAGCAAAAATAGTAGTCACTCGCGAGCAGGGCCACCCTCCAACACCACTGTCGACAGAGGCGGGTGCCCTCCCAACTCAGCTCAAATCTGCCGCCGCCGCATCCCGCTGCGTGCGCGTGCGCTCCCTGCTTCACACTTCATACAAAAAAAACTCGTCCATGCTTATGTTCGCACAACCCTGCTATTACCCTGATTAAAATGCTACAGCCAAATGGGCTCGCCATGTACAAAAAAGCTCACTTATCATGCACAGGTACAAAAAACGTGGCGAACGTGGTGGCAACAGAGCGCCGAGCGCAGCAATGTGGTACATACCTGGCGAGTGCTTCCCGATACAAAGCCACACGTCCTCGCTTGAGTGTCGCGCATCTTCGTAATCAGCAGCACTTGTAGAACACAAAACACGAACACAGAATGCAAGCACACTTCATACACGAGAAAAATAGACTCAAACACAACCGATCGAGAGGCGGTCGTCGGTCGAGCAGCGGGTAACACGTACAAACAAGTGGTTACAGTCGTGCAGACGCGCACCGCGTTCGCGCACCCTAATTTTGTAATGCTGACAAAAAGCTTTGTTATGACGTTCAAATATGTAAAGTATATGTACATATAAACTACGTAAATACCTAAAGCGTATTATAATCTGATTTTAAAAAAAGAAACGTGGAAATTTAAACGCGCAAAAGTTGAAACTTTTGTTGAAAGTACACATGAAACCCAATTCAGAACAAACGAATGAACAACAGCGGTAATAACCACCACAAAAGATTAATATATTGTAAAAGAAAAATATACAATTGTTGATATACACGTGAGAATATATTGCAAATGATATGGCTTTATATCAAACGAATACCACGTACAAGGTATACGATGCAGGATGATATATATATATATATATATATATATATATATATAGCGTTATCTCCCGGGGGCGTCCACTGTGGAAAGCCAAACGGATGTAAAAATTTCATCCGTACAAAAGTTTTATTCTGCGGATGTCCCATGGACATCTGCTTGGAACGTGGATGTTCGGACATTATCCGGATGTCCGAGGGAGTTTCAATGCCCATTGGGCGGACTCGCGGGTTAATCTCACTCTGAGTAAGTTCGTGCCGACTGTCGAGTACGTTGGGATATAAGTAGGTTTTTCTACTATGCTGTTAATGGTATTTCACGCCAATAACTCGCGTCATCGGTGCTCTTTTGGCGCCTTTTGGTACATTATTTTTAAATAACAGTTATGAGTGGTTGCGAACCAGTAACTACAGTTTTCTTGAAAAAATAACAACACAGGTTATATTTGTCGAGAACCTAGCTCCCTGGAAGAGTTTGTGGAGGAGGTAATGGCACATCCTATGCAGTTTATGCCTCTAAGCAATGAATATTGAAATGGTGTATCAACAATATTGTTTGGAATGCGCGGGAGTAAACGTCAGTATAAACATGAATACAAGTATGGCGGATAATAATGCTGAAAATGGGTAGAAATATTTTTAAAGGACAGCAAAAAGTGGGACTTACTCAAACTTACTTAAGGAATATATATCTTACACAATTTGGGCTGACTTGGACTCAGGCTCACCGAATCATCCTTAGCCGGACTCTGTGAGACTCACACTCCCGAAAATTTTCCTCACCTGGGCTCACTCAGATTCGAAATCGCCAAAATATTACCTACCCAGACCCACTCGGACTCTCGGCTCGATCATAGTCAGAGTGAGACTACTCAGGAGGAAGTTCGACAATCTAAAATCTCACCAAACTCAACATTTTGTCGGGCATTAAAAACCTATAAGCCCACATGTAAGCTTGGCATACAGACTAGGCGAATACCTGCGATGGTGCAGAAAAGTATTTTGATGGTCCCATTTGTTTAGTCACTTGACTAAACTTTACCACATTATTCTGGCACTCGTAATTTGATTATACCTATCCTGTTGTGTCTCCTTTTATGCTGCATCATGTGAACTGCTAGGTTAGCTTCATGTACCA
The DNA here is from genome assembly GCA_013436015.1 of Rhipicephalus annulatus. Lineage (NCBI taxonomy): Eukaryota > Metazoa > Arthropoda > Arachnida > Ixodida > Ixodidae > Rhipicephalus > Rhipicephalus annulatus. The sequence continues at coordinate 402,785 of WOVY01010274.1, read as the reverse complement.
CTACCTGATGCCGTAATACCACTCAAATGACAGGGTTATGATAAAGATTGAATATTTTTTAAAATTAGTTTGGGTGGCACTGCGATCAATCCTCCTTGTGTCAGATTTGAAGCTTCAGTTTGTTCTCAAAGCTTGAGAGCATTTACTGTTTACACATCAGCAAGCGGGATTCTAATATGGATGCTGCACCACCGTCTTTCGTTGAAGCTTCTGGGTGGCTTTAGGATGGCCAGTGCTTCTCTCTGTTGTCGTGCAATGCACTTCCGCTTAGTTAAACGTGTAGCTGCGATAACCAACCACACACAGCAACTACTTGGCAGTCTTTATTCTCACTGTTAGAGTATCGCTTCTGTTTATTATTGTGATTCATCTGTATTCAGCTTGAAGCATAGAGCAGTTTAGTAGATTAAGTACGGGATAAGTTCACGTAGTTTTTCAACAATGAAAACCTTCCTATGTTTTCATTCCTTGAGCTCAGTCTTTGATTTAGCCTCTCATGCAGCGGTCGGTTGATGTACTCGATGTTTTGCATCTTTGTGACTTGCTCTGTGAAGTTGACACACCTAAATGTGCAGATTTCTTCGCATGCAACTGTCCTGAAAAACAAGTAAAAATGTTGCGAAGCAGCAGGTTGCTGAACTCAAAGTTTAAAAGTAGTTTGTTCTCTCCTCCTCCACTTAGAGAATGGCCCCCGAAGAAATGTGGATCTGTGACCGGGGCTGGAATGCTGTAGGGTACTGCTGCTTGGCTCAGCGTGGACAAACACTGCAATAAGGACAGCATCTGCTTTGTGGTATTTTAGGGGCGATCTTTCTTAGAGTGTGGGTCTGTCTCTAACCTCCCGGTACATCTTCCTTCAATCCTCCTCCTTCCTCCTTTGCTATACGTTGCCACCGGTGGCAAATACTCGCTCTACAGTGGGTATGTGCCACAGGGGATGCAAGATGGGAGATGGCGGTACTTGGAGTGTTCTCTAGAAGGACGCACGGACGGAAAGACAGACAGAGTAGCATACAGACGGACGGACGGATGGACGAACGCGCAGAATGGGTATGTGCCCCGGGTGTTGCGAGATGAGACATGGCGGTACTTGGAGTAATCACCAGATGGACGCATGGACGGACAGAAGCAAGAACTAACGGATGGACGAAAGCACGGATGGGCTGACGGACGCTTCACCCAAACATCATCACTGACTTTGTGAATATGCTGCAATTCTTTTCTGAAGGCGTTTAGTATACACATTTTCTCATTCTGCTTGACAAAAAACTGTTGTGCAACATTACCTTTGCTAGCACTTGAGAATGTAAAAATGATTCATTGATATGTGGAGTTTAACGTCCCAAAACCAGCATATGATTATGAAAGATGCCGTAGAGGAGGGCTTCGGAAATTTCGACCACCTGGTGTTCTTTAACGTGCACCCAAATCTGAGCACACAAGCCTAGAGCATTTCCGCCCCCATCGAAATTTTAGCCACCGAAGCTGGGATTAAATCTCGCGATCAGCGGGTCAGCAACCTTAGCCACTAGACCACCACGGCGGGGCTGAAAATGTAAAATGAACCCATGAGTTACCAGAGTAAACCTGTTCCTATTGAGACTTCATATTTATATTGAAGAAAGAAATGCAAATAAAGTTTGTAATGCTGGATATTTTTCCTTTTATTTATCCATAAACAAACAAAAACATTCCTGTTAAGTCATCTGCAAGCAGAGTTACACCACTGTACTGTCTGTCATCACAGTTAAAAGCAAAGTTGAACCCACCTCAACTTTTCAAGGGCTGGCGATGCTTTCCACTGTGCAATGACTTTATTTTTAGCACGTTCATTACCTCCGATTTGAGATGCTTTTGATATGAATAAAGACAAAGCAAACTTGTAATGTTAATTCTAATAGAAATGGTAATAAAACAACATTAAGTAATTACACACGGCTATGAAAAAACGGCAGCAAAATCTTGAACAAAAGGCAGTTCAATTATTGATACACCAAACAACTCAAAACTTCATGAGCATAAATGTAAATACAACTTGTGCAGGAATAGCTCAAAACGTAAGAAAATACCAATATATATATATATATATACAGGTTAGTTATTATTGTGAAATGTGATGATTACGTTATCTTTTAAAGTGTTGATTGACAATTACTTAGTGCATTGTGGTATTGAATTTCAAAAGTACAATGCAGCGAATATGGCAGTATGTTTGCCAAGACTAGTGGTTGTATGTGGTAGTAAAAAATTGTTGTTAGTGACGGACCTGGTGGGATAGGTCTTTACCAATTGAAATTTTAGCAAAAAATTGGCTGCTACGGAACCGTTAGGACATTTATATACAAGAATTCCCAGTTTATATTTGAATAAATTACACAGTGTTAGTACACTATGTTGCTCAAAAAGTGCGCAAACGCTGGAGAATGAAGTCTTGAATGTTAGAATGCCAATGGCTTGGTTTTGGAGACGATGTGAGAGGATATGAGTAGGATAAGTGTCCGCCAATGACGTGATGCAGTACATTATATGACTGCGGATAAATGCCTAGTATAATTAAAGTTGAAGAATGGTAGTGCTTTATTGTTCTGTTACCAGGAGCTATCTATCCCCTGTCTTATAAGTGAAATGTGATAATGTGATGATGGTACTTTAGATGAGCATGTAGGACTACTCCCAAAAATGTGAACATAGTGGTACAAAGACGTCTGTGGCCATTGATTGCAATAGCAGTGGTAGGTGAAACCGCGTTATGATTAGAACGGAAGACAATGAACTATGTTTTATTTGAGTGAATTGGTAAACCATTAGTTGTGCATCAGTTCTTTAACAGTAATTGTGTTCAAGGATTTCTGCTGTGCAGTTATAAGAGCTCGTTACATCCCATTGCTAATCCGAGAAAATGCGGGACCACAAGCAGGTCATTGTGAGCAGCACGTCATTGCTTCATTTTCACATTTCTTTCAAAACCTTCACTCTTACACCATTATAGACAGCTAGAGACACAAGCTGCTTCAAGGATCAATGGGATTTGTCACATAGACTTCATTAACAGTGGCAGTTTTATACTGCTCCACTTTACCAAATGAATTAACGTAAAGAAAGATAGCTGTTAGTAATACATTCTAAAATTTTGCAGTAGTATATGTGCACATTTCTATAAAATGAAATTTCAACTTTATAGAAGTAAACATCTCTTGTAGAGACACAAAAACTAGTATTGTCATGTGGTCCTGATGTACGTTGAAGACTGCAGTAGTCGGCGGAACTGAGACCAACTTTTTCGTTTGAGCGAACCTTTGCCTGCAGTACAGAAAGTCAAACTTCAAGCAATACATAGTGTCACGGGGTCGTGATGTGGTCGAAGACAAGAGACTGTGTCGGAATTTAACTGTTTATTTGGGTGAACCTGTGCCCGGTAAACGGAAAGTCCGATTACAGTAGCAGTCTTCGACTGATAGCGGCGAACGGAGCATCGGCCGTCGATGAACTACTCACAAGCGGCGAAGTGCGTCGGCATTTACACTCTTGCTATCGAATGTTCTAGCGTTATTGCTGGCGCTAGCGTAGGCTCCCGAATAATCTGTAGAGTTCGCAGAGGGGGCGTGATCTTATCGAAACGATCTACTAAAGTCCGGAAGCTTCTCGAAAACTGCTGGCACGGTTTGCGCTGAGAATTGTGTAGTGTTTCGGGGCGATAACAAAACTTAAGAAATAGAATGTGGCATTGCCCCTTTCGGAAAAAGGCATTGTCCCGATGCTTTAACTAAGATGAAGGTACAACATTAATGCAAGAAAGTACAATGAATAAATTACGATACAGTAATAATACAAAAAAATTGCAGCATATCCACGGGGTGGATGATGGTGAGTAGGGCGAAGCATCCGTCCGTGTATTCGTTCTTGCTTCCGTCTGTCCATGCGTCCATCCATGCGTCCACCCATGCGTCCATCCGCTCGTCCGTGCGTGCGTCTGTACGTGCGTCCGCACGTCCATCCATGCGTCCATCTATGCATCCACCCTGCGTCCACCCATGCGTCCATCCGTTCGTGCAGCCATCCGTGCGTCCGTCCATGCATCTGTCTGTGTGTCCATTCGTCCATCTAGTCAACACTCCATGTGCAACAATCTCGCATCATTTTCGTTATATATTCCGCATATAGAAGCACCGCCATCCAGCAGACATTCCAAGGACTGAACGAGAGGTGGCACACGCACACTTTCTTACGGCTGGCGCTTCGTGTCTACTTCCCACCTTTAACCACCTCGAGTTCATGGTATATACTAGTTTACTGTATTCATGGCAGTGCGGCCCAACGCTCGCTAAATCTTTCTGAAACAAAGGAGGTTACGTCCAGCAAGTAGAACGCAGAAACCTTTTCTTGTCAGATGCTGCTTAATGTACATGACAATGGCTGCTAATGGGGAATGAGAAACAGAAGAATTTGGCTTTTAGTTAACGCAAACGCTGCGATTTTTTATTGTTCAACAACGCACAGGAGCAATCTCCCACCGACACCCCCTTGGAGGTGAAAGCGTAAGACATGTTACGTACTACGAGGGACGAACGGGTGCCACTTTAAGGAGCTGCGCCCCTAAAAACACTGTTGCAGTTTGTTAACGCGCATGAAACGACTTGAGGCGCGTGACAAGAACGACTTCAGGTCGCGATTGGCGTCGATGCCGTCGGGAACAACCTCGTAATCAAGTAGGCCGAGACGCCGAGCCGCCCTATACGGTCCTAAGTACCGTCGCATAAGCTTTTCACTTAATCCACGTCGGTGTATCGGCGTCCAGACCCAAACACGTTCACCGGGCTGGTAATCCACGAAGCGTCGTCGAAGATTGTAACGGCGGCTGTCGGTCGTCTGTTGATTCTCGATACGGAGACGCGCCAGTTGTCGGGCTTCTTTGGCGCGTTGAAGGCACTCAGTCACATCACTCACTCACAATCAAAGTCTCCTGTCTTCGAGGTATTCTATTAGGGCTTTAAGTTCCGAGTCGGCCCGCTGTCGTTCAGCGAAGTTGTCAGTAGTTATTGTTCCTAAGAAGTAGTCGTCATCCGGGTCGTCGGGTGGTGGTTGGTCGACAGGCGCACGAGAGATACAGTCAGCACCTCAGTGTTTCTCGCAAGCTCACGGGGATACAAGAAAGGTACTATTGGCCACGTCTTACCACCGACTTCACTCGTTATGTGAGGACATGCCGGGACTGTCAGCGACGAAAGACACCACAGACCAACGGCCTCACCGAGCGGCTAAACAAGACGATCGCCGACATGCTGGCAATGTACGTCGATGTCAACTACTCACAAGCGGCGAAGTGCGTTGGCATTTATACTCTTGCCATCGAACGTTTTCGCGTTATCGGTGGCGTAGGTTCCAGAATAATTTGTACAGTTCGCACAGTGGGCATGATCTTATCGAAATGATCTACTAAAGTCCGGAAGCTTCTCGAAAACTGCTGACGCGGTTTGCGCTGAGAATTGTGTAGTGTTTTGGGGCGATAACAAAGCTTGAGAAAAAAAATTGCCCGCAGCTTCCCTCGGGGGAATACTGAGGAGGATGCGGAGCATATAATTGGTTAACGGGGTGTTAAAGTGCGACTTACTTGGGTCGATGGCTAAATTGGTTAACGTGGTTGTGAAATGGGGTGTTAAATTGCGACTTACTTGGGTCGATGGCTAAATTGGTTAACGTGGTTGTAGGAGGGGGTGTTAAATGAGTGAACACGTACACACGTATGCGAAAGGGTGGCGCTGGTCGAAGGGACGTCGATCATTGTGTTTGTGGATTCGTTGGCATTCATTTCACGGCGACTTCGGACGTCGACGCGCCGTACAAACCAACGGACGAGCGGCAACTGAGCGAGCGAGCGCCGACCTTGAGTATATATACAGCGCGACGGCGCATGCGCTGTCAGCTGTCGAATGTTCTCGAAGGAGAAGCGCGCGCGCGGCACAGATGGCGAAGGCGCGACGGCGCATGCGCTGTCAGCTGTCGAATGTTCTCGAAGGAGAAGCGCGCGCGTCAGCCGTCGAATGTTCGAGAAGCGGTACGGACGGCGTGGACGGCGCACTACAAGGCGCGAGTATAAGATGCTTCCGCATCTAATAGAACGTCGCAATAGTATGCCCTGATAGAGGCAACTAGTGCGTCAGCCATCAATATTCTGACAAGCAGTACAGTGCACCTGTTGTAATACAAGTGCTATTGAAAATTCCGGGGTTATTGCTGGGGCCAGCGTAAAAACTAGACAATTCGCATCCTGTGCACAAACTTAACAGTGTGATCTCAAGTTATCGTGGAGCTTCTCAAACACTGCTGCACCGCAAGTGCTTAGTTTTGCTTAAAGTCTTTGTGAGTGAAACCCGACTTTATTTAAATAAAACACACGTGGCAACATGCCTTCACTTAGTTGTCAGGCCTGTCACTTATATGCTAAATTTACCTCAAGTAAAAATATATTTTTATACCCAAAGGCCAAAAAACATCTCAATTGGGGGTGTTGTGCGGCAGGTGTTATTGTCTTGACAAATATGTATAGAAATTCACGCAGCTGAGGTAGCGAAGTAGCAATATATGTGAACTTCACATCCCCCAAGCATTTCCCAATGGCAAGTAATATTTTTCATTTTGAGCACATCTTGTGGCAGCCTTAATGAATCATCTCATATCCAGAATTCCCTGGCAAAAACAGTCAACATATTCTATTTTCTTTTTTTTTATTCAGGACAACATTTATATGCTCATGTGAGATTTTGCATTTAATAATTTTTTTTGCAACAAAGGATCCAGAATATGTAGGCATTTGAGTCAAAATGATCCAGAAAATGGATACTGCCAGAGCTTCTCAGAAAATACGTTTTTTTGTATTAACAATTAAAATTTAGCCAGGTTGCCACTCATGATTTAAGCAAGAATTATACCAATGTATGGCAAGCATTTGCATTTTCTGTCTAGCGTGTGCTCAATTGTAAAAGGTACATTTTTGAGATTCGCTCTGCTAATTTCATTCCTATCTCAGCAAAGTTAATTGTGCTGTCTGACCTTGTGTTTTAATTTTTTTTAAATTATGCACAAATAATGGAATACTAAATAAGTAAGTGCTCATGAGCATTCTCAGGCTTAGTTTATTGATGTAAGCTAAGAATAAAAAAATTTGCTATAAACAGCTTCTTCTTGCTAATAGACGACAAGGTTAAGAGCAATTTTCACCAATACACTTAAATTACTACTCCCATTTCATGTCACAATTTTGCATCACGTGCAGCCAGGAACGTTTTATTTTTTTCCATTTACGTACATTGAGGCATTTGCAAGGATGTGTTCAATGACGCATGAAATACAGCACAAAATATCACTTGTGTTTTTTACACGTGCGCACTCACTTTCAATCAAAAAGATGGTGGGTCATTGGTGGTGACAACACTAATAAGGGCGTGCGAATATTTGAATAACAAATCAAATAGCATTCGCTAGTCGAATTGAATGGTACATACACGAAATACCAAATGTTTAAAAATAATTGCCCCTTATGGGAAAACCCTGAAGCAGCAAAACATGGGATCAGTTGGATATTTATTTTCTTCTTTTAATCTCTGAATTACCACAGTAAATGCAGCTCAAGAATTGGGAGCACTAGTAATGCTATAACAATTACCAGATTATGCATTTTTTGCTGAAAGCTGCACTTTCAATCTCTTTTCAGTATGATGAAGCTGCATCGCATTGTTCATTTCCTGTCTACATCATTAAAATTAGGGACTACGGCTGCATTCATCTTCATAAATAAGTATTTTGTTCGCGTAAATTGTTCTTACAGATTCAACTTTCATCATTTGATTTTTTCGTAATCTCTGTGGCAGGGTATATGTTGTGATAATTTTGCATGTTCCAATAAATCTTTAGCTGAATGCATGGTTCGGTTCAAAATTCTTCAGATTTTATGCCGCCATTTCACCTAAAAGCTGGCAACAGAGGTTAAACTTGAATAACGTAGTTGCTTCGGTATTTCGTCACACAGTTGAAAAGTGTTTCTAAGGCTCTGGTCACTGCTGTACACAGGCTTGTTACAGTTGTCATAATCGTGGTATCATTTGATGACAGTTTTTGAATACTTATTTCAAATGAACTGTTGTCGAGTTCCAGGAATATTTTAAAAAGGGTTTCCTTAGTATTTGAAAACTATCAAAAGAGTATTGCGTGCGAGTGTCAACCTTGTTGCTCTCGAGTTCGCCGCGGCGTCTGCATCAGCTGAGCTGGCGCCCGAGACATGAACCCTGTTGCATTGTCATGGGCGCAGCCATGTTAGCTGACAAAAAACACACGAACGAATGAGCGACCCGCTTCTTAGAGCCTCGTGAGGCCACCTGGCGCAGTGAATTGTGTGTGTGTGTGTGGGGGGGGGTCTATTCGTTCACTGGCCGTGCCCTGACCTTTGTTAGCGCCGTTTCCAGACGCGGCCGCCAGGTGGCGAGCGCTTAGTTGGAGTCGCGATTGTCAGCGTCCATCCCAACTCGCTCATTCTACGCCCTCTGGCGCTCACCTCACCCAATCAGTCACTATTGGGGCATTCGCCGCCATATTTCACGATTTTGCCGCAAAAGCTAGCAGGAGGAACGCCGCGGCTAAGGCGCTTACAAAAAAGATTTGGTGCCTTTTCCAAGCCAGTACCAGCTCCGCCTTTTGACGCGTTCCTCCTCCGTCTCCTCTCTCAGTGAAAAATAAACGGTGCGAAAAACGAGAGAGTAAAGAAAGACACATACAGACCACTGTAAGTGTCCTTTTTTCTCTGGTATCTCGTTTTTCGCGCTGTTTCTTTTTCCCCATGTCGTACCAACAGGCCCAAGCAACCAGTTTAGCTCCGCTCATCTGCCCCCGACGTACCTCGCACCTACCATCCGGTACTCCGCTTGTCCCCTTCCCCTCTGAGATGAGATGCCCCTACCTCTGACTACCACTAGGAAACTAACTGGTGCAGTTTTTGGAGGGAAGCCTGCATGACTCGATCGATCACCAAGACCTCCAGAGGGCCGAGCCAATTCGATCTTAGATTTGCCGAGGGGGCCTACTAAATTATTGGTTGACAAGGGAGCCGCTATATCTGTTATTCATGCGTATTTGTGTTCTCGTCTGCGTAAGGTTACAACTACTTATACTGGCAATCTCTTAAGTAGCGCAAATGACTTTCAGTTACGGCCATCAGCAGATTCCGTTAGCCCGACCACGGTGGTGTACTGGCTAAGGTGCTCGGCTGCTGATTCTCAGGTCGCGGAATCAAATTTATTTATTTATTTATTTACATACCCTAATGACCCGGGAGGTCATCACATAGGGGGGATTAGGAAGATTTTCAACATGTGTAAAATACAATAAATACTCAGAAGCATCATTATATAACGCTTAAATGGAAAAAAATTGAAAAAAAGAGTACACAAAACAGTGGTTGTAAGCATAATAAAAAACATATATATAAACTCTGCAGAAGAAAAGGTACGTTAATAAAAATACAATAGGCTCCAGGTAACAAGTGTAGGCGCGAATAACACACACAAAAATATTCAAGTAATTCACATAAACAACACCACCGCATAACTACATTAATCGATTGGAACATTTAAGAACACTTTTACCGCTTTCAGGAAGGATGATGATTTGTTAGAGTGGCTACATCAGCTGGCAAGGAATTCCAGTTGGTAATTGACAAGGCTAAGGGCAAGTTTTGGTATTTTTTGTTTTCGGGAAGGTGGGATTCAGTTTGTTAGGGTGATCAACACGGGCTGAAATGTGCGATGGCGGGAGGATATGCTTGCGCGCAAACTGGGAGTTGCTGTGGAAGAGTGAGTGAAAATTAGATAGCCATGCAAGTTTACGGCGCATGGCAAGGGAGGGCAGATTAAGCGATTTCAGTATGGAACTTACGCTTTCATATGGTGAGTATATGATGACGTTTTGAAGCGCGCGGCTTGTTTTGAACACATTCAACCAGGTAAGTTAAATTTTCAGTGTGAGGGTGCCATTTTATTGATGCATACTTCAGCGATGGTCTTATCAGGGAAACGTATGCATGCAGTCTAGTTTCTTTGTTGGCAAGGTATAATCGCCTTTTGAGGATGCCAAGTTTTTTTATTGCTTTAGTAGTGATATTTTCAATGTGAGTGGTCCAGTTTCGATTGGCTGTGAATAATACCCCAAGATATTTAAAGGATTGTACTGAATCAATTCGAATGTCATTTACGGTGTATGACTTAGGCAAAGGGATTAGAGCAGAACTAAATTCCAAGTGCTTAGTTTTCCCTATACTAATTTCCATCTGCCACGTGTAGCACCACTCGGTCAGCCTATCGAGGTCAGATTGTAAAATGGTATTATCTGTAGGGCAAGTTATTTCTTTCTAAATAACGCAATCGTCTGCAATTAGCCGAATTTGTGAACTTATGTTACATGCTAAGTCCTTAATGTATATTAAGAACAAAAGAGGACCAAGAACCGAGCCTTGGGGAACACCGGATAAAACGCTAGTATAGGGTTTGAGATGTGGCTATTTAGCTTTACAGATTGGAAGCGGTTAGTAAAAATTGCAGTATCCATTGTGTTGTATTGTTTTCAAGCTTCAGATTGCGAATTTATAGCTCTAATCGTTTGTAGGGGACCCTATCAAATGCCTTTGAGAAATCAATAAATATGACATCGACATGACGGGAAGAGTTAAGCGCAGAATGAAGGTCAGTAATAATTCGAAAAGTTGCGATTGACATAAGAAATTTTGACGAAAACCGTGTTGATTATTTAGGAGCAAGTTATTTAAATAAGATAAGCCATTATATTTGAGAATAGGATATGTTCGAGAAGTTTGCAACATTATGGACGTCAAAGAGATTGGTCTGTAGTTATTGGGCTGAGTATTATCACCAGATTTGAATACTGGGATTATGTAAGCAGGTTTCCAGTCCTCTAATAAGCAACCGGTATCTAAAGATTGTTGAAAAATTAACGCGAGCAAAGAGGCTGAGAAGTGGCTGGTTAGTTTTAAAAGCTTAGCGCTAATATCATCAGGGCCGGGGCTGGTTTTAAGAGCTAAACGATCTATTGCGCAAGCTACACCGTGTGCAGTAATTGTGATGGGAGAAAATTGATTAGAGATTGTTATCTGTGGCAAACTTAGGTTGCTATCGAGCAGTCTCTCGATTGTGTGAACTTCAGAAAAAAAAGGTTCAGTTTTTCAGCACAGCCGACTAAGCTCAGGGTTTCGCCATCCTCTCCACAAAGTGCTGGCACCGACTCTCTTTGCTTGGGATTTACAGTGCTCCAGAACTTCTTAGGGTCAGTTTTGAACAAGTTAGGTAGCGTTTCAATGTAGTAGTTATTTTTCGCTTCAGAAATTGCGGCTTCTGTTTGTTTGGAAACGTTTTTATAGTTCTGCCAGTCCTCCGACGCGTTCGTTCTCGACGCTTTTTTGCCCCGCCGCGGTGGTCTAGTGGCTGAGGTACTCGGCTGCTGACCCGCAGGGCGCGGGCTCGAATCCCGGCTGCGGCGGCTGCATTTCCGATGGAGGCGAAAATGTTGTAGGCCCGTGTGCTCAAATTTGGGTGCACGTTAAAGAACCCCAGTTAGTCGAAATTTCCGGAGCCCTCCACTACGGCGTCTCTCATAATCAAATGGTGGTTTTGGGACGTTCAACCCCACATATCAATCATTCTCGACGCTTTAATGTACTCTCTATTTTTTCTATTAAGCCACCTTTTAATGTCACGAATGAACCATGGATCATCCGCTCTTTCAGTTATTCTAATAACCGGCACACAAAGACGTTCAATTTCTTTTAATTTGTCACGAAATAAGCACCCGTTTTGTTCAGTAGACTGATTGGGAAATTTAGATATAAATTCATCCGAAAAAGATTCTAGCAATCTGTTAAGCTTATCAGTGTCTGGGCGTGCGTAGTTAGGTATATTTTTTCGGACGTTTGTTTTCTTGGCATGCGGAAGAGGCAGAGAGCAGTGAACTGTCCTACAATCACTTATTTCTTCTAAGATCTCAACTTAAGTGATGTCGGGATGATTGATTATTATAAGGTCTAAAATATTGCTGTGACGTGTTGGTTCCTGCACAATCTGTTGTAGATTGTGATAATGGAGAAGGCGCAGAAAGTTAACCTGTTCATGGCGATTAGGATGAGAAGGTACAGATAAAGTGGACCAAATGATTGAAGGATATTTAAACTCGCCACCAAGTATTGGAAAACAATTAGGAAACTTGAGGAGAATGGAATCAATGGCTTCCTGAAGAAGCTCAACAAAATCCTGGAGGCAATCAGGGGGTCGGTAAGAGGCACCAATTATGCAATGAATGTGATCGAAATATGATGAAACCCAGACAATTTCAAGAAGGGAATCTGAGGGAAGAAGCAGTGGCTGATAGATTTCTTTTATGGCAATAATAACGCCACCACCTCGACAACCCATTCCATCTTTACGAAACAGAACAAACGATGATGGAAACGAAAGTTCGCTGTTTGTTACGTCCTCGGTCAATTCCGTACCTACGGCTATATCAGCTGAGCACGTGTACACGAGGGCGTTTATTGCATAAAGCTTTTTATAAACGCTGCGAAAATTATATAAAAGTAGCGAGACCTATTTTGACAAGTTGGGCGTGTGGTGACGTGTTTTACAGGGTCACTCAGGAGGGCATTGTTTATTTGTTGACACCATGACGACGCAATCATTTACCTAGTCGTAACAGATTGTAGAACCGTGCATCTGAAGCTTGTTAAAACGAACCGTATATTTTTCATCGCCTTTACGTTGAGCCTTAGCGTAGTCACGTAACTTCTTTCTGGTAAGCTGGGCTTATGGCGAGAAATCTTCCTCAAGCCAGACTTTGGGCGGCTTTTGTAGGTCTTTCAACTTTGGGCGGCTTTTGTAGGTCTTTCAATTTTGGGGCACTTCTAATTTTGATTTGAAGTTCAAAAACTTCACTATGATAGGGCGGTTGAAGTCGGGTCGGGGTTTTTCTAATCTATGAGCACGTTCGATGTCACCAGCCTCAATTTTTAGATATGTTGAAAAGAATTTTTTTACTATTCTTTCAGACTCCGCATACCCTTCGTGCTCTTCTGGAAGGCCTTTGATTACAAGGTTTTTCGCCTCATTCTGTTCATATCGTCCACAACGTCAGCAAGACCTTCGTTCGTCTTGCAAACATTTTGTTTTACTTCCTGAACAGTGTCGATGACAGTTTCAACGTTTCCTGTCAGGTCCGATACTATGTGAATGGTGTTTTCTAGGCTTGAGAGGCGGCACTCAATGCTTGTGGTCTGCTGTTTGAATTCAGTTAAGCTGGACGTGGTTTCATCATGACACTTTTAGCAAGCTTAGAACATCCTCGATTTCAGGACAGGGCTTTGCCTCCACATCGCCAGCACAAAGTAGTAGCAATGCGAGACACATTGACAGCAAGAGAGTCGAGGGCCTAGGGCTGAGTACACGGATAGGACCTGATCCGGAAGAGAAACGGCTGTCGAAGAAACATTTAGGCATTCGGCAAGCAAACAACAAACCGATGCTAGCACGATAACTACACACATCAATACCCATATTCAAAAAGAGGGATCTGCAGGCCACATAAAATTCAGTAGCAGCTATAACAATAAAAAATTCATACCTAAAACGGTAGAAAGCGATGGTTAGACAGTTGCCACTTGTGACCGCAAATGTCGGTGGTTCGTCGCTTCACTTCGGTTTTGTGGGTTTGAAGGCGCTGTCGTCGCTCGGCTGTGGCGGCTGCATTTCCAATGGGGGCGGAAATGTTGAAGGCCCGTGTACTCAGATTTGGGTGCACGTTGAAGAGCCCCAGGTGGTTGAAATTTCCGGAGCCCTTCACTACAGCGTCTCTTATAATTATAAGGTGGTTTTGTTACGTTAAACTCCACCAATCAATCAATCAATCAAGCAGAGTCCATGAGAGTTTTCATTGATGGCATCCAGCACCATATTCAGTTTGCCATGTTGTCTTCTTGTCCTTATATGCTTATTTTAGGTTGGTACTTTTCTTCTGAAGCCGCTACTTCCATCTCTCGTCGAGAATGTCTTATACATATGCGAAAGACCAGGGGCGTAGCAAAGAGATGACATAACAGCCACGTGCCCCCCTCCCTTCCCCAATTTCCTCCGACGAAAATTCTCGCTACACGCTTGCGAAAGACTCATGACATCTACTCGAAAGATTCGTCACGTCACCGGCTACAAACAGTCATCGATTTACAAATGCCACCTGCCCACAAATGCCACCTGCCTATCATCGTTATTGACAGTACTAGTAAAGCGGGCTGAGCGGGATAGCGGGCCCATTGTGATAGCAGGATCAAAGTGCGCATGCGCACATACCTACAATACCCGCACCGCTTGCCATACGAGCATAATCTTCACATTTATGTTACCGTGTTAGTGTGGTGTACGTAGTGTACGTAACCACGGTGGCGCTTTCGGACAACGCTTCTAAATGATTTTGGCATAGTTGTTGTTCGTTCTCGGCAAATAACTGTTTAAAATGGCTTCGCTTGCCTTCAGTGTGCTTCGATGACGGAGTATTACGGATAAGCTAGCGCAGTTTATGGGATAGCTTCCTATTTCGAACGCCTCTAGACCTAAGTCGGCAACAAAAATGTTTTCTTGTCTGGTGCGTGGTTCATATTTATTTACTTTTATAATTACCAAAATAAACTTTTAGCAATCCGTAGCGCGGTGACAGAGGTAAACATTTTCGTTTTTTTCCTCTTTTCCCTGTTCTCTAACTTATCAACCTTCGGATAGGTGGCACGACTATCGCAGCTGGCGCACGTAAACCACGTAAACGCTATCCCGCTCAATCGTAAGATGTTGTCCGAAACGAACGTTTGCTGCGTAGTGACATCATTCCCATAACCCTTGCTATTACCCTAACGGCACGTTTTAAGTGTCTGATGGCGAACTCTATTGATCACAGTGACGGGCTAGTCGCCCCATCAGCCCGCTGTCTATCCAGAGGTATTGCATTAGCATCGAGGCCCCGCTGTGGTGGTCTAGTGGCTAAGGTACTGGGCTCCTGACCCGCAGGTCGCGGGTTTGAATCCCGGCTATAGCTTCATTTGCAATAGAGGCGGAAATGTTGTAGGCCCGTGTGATCAGATCTGGGTGCACGTTTAAAAACCCCAGGTGGTAAAAATTTCCGCAGTCCTCCACTACGGCGTCTCTCATAATCATATGGTGGTTTTGGGACGCTAAACCCTACATATCAGTCAATGCATTAGCATCGAGTCTTTTCCAATTCACCAACGGCACCAAGTTTCTCGCTATACTTAACATTACAAATTAGCCGATTTTGCTTCCCAAGGGCACTGTTATAGTATGCAGCGTGGATAGACAAGATATCGCTGTAGTGGATACGAATAGTAGTGTGCTTCAATCGTGCTCATCAACAGATGCGCCTACTACTGAGCCTCTCGACAACGCAATCAGCACGGTTGGGACTCCACCACAAGCAGACGAACTACTGGCGCTGTTATCGAAGCATAAATCCTGTTTCCACGTACCTTCACATGCCTTAGAGCAGACTTAGGCAGCAGCTCATTGCACACACGCATACCAACGAAACTTCTATCGTTCGGCACCGACCATACCGTGTTTTTGTTAGCGCATGCGAGACCATTGACAAACACCTTCCTGTTGTGCTCAAGCAAAACGTCATCTGCCCTCCACAAGCCCTTTGTTGTCACCTGCCGTTCTCGTGCGCCAGAAAAGTGGCTTGTTGCGATTTTGCGTCGACTACCACACATTGAACAAAACCGGAAAGACCGTATACCCCTCTCCTTGCATTCATGATGGCTTAGATATTTTTCAGGTGAACAGTTTTTCTTCGCAAAAAAAGCTCGAAACTATTGTTCGGTCGCTATTGCCTAAGTCCACAGTAAATTTCGCCAAAATTGTGTTCAATCTTATATGAACACACCCTACTACAGAAACAGCCACGAATTGACCTACGCCGGCTTTTAAATACTGAAAACAGCACAAATCTGGATTTGATCAATTACACGGAATTGCGTCAAGGCTAAGGGCTGCAAAAAATAACTGCTCTTGCGGGTTTTTGTTCTGTACTCTATTGTCTACATTTTAGCTTCGGAAAGAAACCAACTACCATGTAGTAAGAGTACGGGGCCTGTGCAGTACTCTGTGCACATCTCCGCGGCGTATTAGCAGTGATTATGGTGCTCGGCTGCTGATTCAAAGGTTGCGTGCTCAATACTGGTCACGCCTGTCACATTTTGAGGGGAATGAAATGCTCGAATTTCGCGTAGTGGTGTCACCTTACAATGAAAGTAAAATTGCACAGCAATTTACCTCAGAGTGAAAGCTGAATTTATGACATCTACAACTACAATATTATCAACGGTGGTGCCCTACATACCAAGAAATTAAGGTAAATGCACCAGAATACATGCGCAGCAGTAGCACATTCTGTAAATTATGCCGATTACGTCAGACGAACCACCTACAGATAATATCCAGTATTCGATCTAGCTGCACTAAATAAAGAACATTCCGTGCATCAAGAGACGCAATGAAATGCTGCTTCTTCGCTTCTGATCTTAGAAAAAAAAAACCCTGGCCTGCGCGGAAGGCGCTGCACAGTCACAACGGAAGCTAAAAAAGCGGCCTTTCAGAGACTTTCCAAAACACTCATTGGGTCACTACTGAAAGAACACTTGCTTGATACCCGCTAAGGCATTAATAATCATTTTTTCGAATAGTAGGGCAGATTTCGCTATGCCATTTCTCGTCATTCTTCTGACAAGTGCGGTATCAACTAAACACTTGCAAGAAACTTTGTGCCAATTGTTCATGAAGTGGCAGACGACGATGAGGCATCATGGCTGAAGTGGGTAGGCGCCACAGTTAATAGCGGAACAACAATAAGCTTTTGTAATGGGTTGAAGTATTGGGCGGCCCACTCGTTATGCTATTTGCATTGTGCGACGACTGGTTGTTCTTTTGCTGTTTTACTAAAACGCTTTATAAGTCGTATAACGCGAGTGCTTTCCCGAAATCAAGCGTGCCTAAGGCAAGTTTGCCAAGGCATAAGCACTGGTGTATGGCTAGTTCAGTGGTAGAATACTGGACTGGCACCCAGCGTAACCAGGCTTGAGCCCCACTGTGTGACATAAACTCTGATTGGTGCTAGGTTTTTTCTTTAATTTCGCCTGAAGTGATTACGAACACCGGCGGCGGCGGTGGCGGTGGACAACTGCGCGCGACCCGAGTTGTGAACAGCTTTCGCTGTAATTAAACCGCTGCACATTCCTGTGGGCGATGACACGAGTGGTTCTAAAAATCGATTTCCACGTAGTTATACACTGGGCAGGTCGTGCGATTTAGCGGTGCTCAGTTGAAGCAAAGCACGTCTGCCTTCTCTGAGCCAATGGCAGGTGATTCATGGCCGTTGTTTCTGATGTGGCCCCCACTGCTTTAGTTATGTGTACTAGTGTCTGCGACCACGCAGTGAATTCGGGCAACTTTGGGCACAGCAAATGTGACGTGAGTCAGTCCACTTCTTGAGGCGGTTAATTTGAAGTAAGCTATTTCGATTCAGGCCACTAAAACATGATTTTATTTTAAAGTAAGCCCTTCTTTAGCGCAAAAGTAACTCTCGGCGGTTCCTGAACCACCATTTGAACAATAACGTCGACTTAAAAGTTGCTTTTAGTGTCTGTTTGAAAGCAGGAGGAGGAGGAGGAGGAGGAAGGGAAGAAGTGAAAGGCAGGGAGGTCAACCAGACGCACGTCCGGTTTGCTACCCTGCACTGGGGGAAGGGGTGAGAGTATGAAAGGAGAAGAAAGAGAGAAGTGAAGGGTAACGTGTGTGTAGATGTGACCTTGTCCATTGCACGCTTATAAGCGGTCGCGTAGTCCGGTCGTCTTTAGAAAACTTAGCGATGCGCGCAATCTTTGCTGGCCAGCGACGCGTAGAGCCATGAGCCAAGGATCTTCTCTTCGGAAAACCGTCTACTGTCTAGTGTCTCTAACGTTTCGCGTAGCAAGTTGCGTTCGCTTGCACAACGTTCACATGAAAACAGTAGATGTTCTATTGTCTCGTCAGTGTCGCACGATTCACCTCGGGAGCTATCCGCCATTCCTATGCGAAAGGAGTACGCCTTTGTAAAAGCTACTCCTAACCACAGGCGGCACAGTAAAGTTGCATCCTGGCGGGAGAGGTCCGATAGAACTTGAAGCTTTCTCGATGGGTGCAATTTGTGTAGGCGGCGGTTTCTGACACTGGGGTCACTCAGCCAAGTTTCCGACATGGTGTTAGCGAACGAGTGAAGGCCTCTTGCAGCGTCGGTTCTCGACAATGGAATTCGGGTTGTCTGGGCGTCCGCGTGGGTGGATCAGGCAGCATTATCTGCAAGTTTATTACCAACAATACCACAATGTCCCGGTAACCACTGGAACACCACGTCTTGTCCTTACGATAAAACTTCGTGAATCACTTCTCTTATTTTATTCACTAGTTGTTGATGCTCCCTCTGTCGTAAAGCTGATTGCAAGCTCTGAAGGGATGCTTTGAAGTCGCAGAACACAACCCATTTTTGAGGTTGGGCTTCCGTGATTTAAAGTAGAGCAGCACGTAAGGCGGCAAGCTCCCCTGCTGTGGATGTTGTCCTATGCGACAGTTTGAGCTTTATAGTGACCTGGTACGCCGGGATGACAACAGCACCTGTGGAGCTGTCAGCCGAGACCGATCCATCGGTGTAAATGTGGGTCCTCTGGCCGTACTTTTTGTTGAGTAGTGACAATGTGACCTGTCGTAGGACCACTATTGAATGACGGCTCTTGTTCGTTATTCCCGGAATAGTGAGGTGCACCTGTGGTTGTTGTAGGCACCACGGAGGTGACGCTGGTCTTGTTTCTGGAGTGAAGCCAAAAGGAAGGCATTCTCTATGGGCAGAAATAATCTTTGAAAACATCGCTTGTGGCCTTTGAAGTGGCAACACTGCAACATGGTGACCAAGAACTCGGCAGAGGTGTCTTATGTGAGCTCTCAATTTGTCAGTGGTGATGTATATTTGAATTTTATTTATTTATTTAATTATTTATTTATTTATTTATTTACAATACTGCTAGCCCTTGCGGGCTGTAGCAGGGGTGGGAGGTGAACAGGTGAACAATACACAAACAATGTTAGGCAAAAAACAAGTCCAGCCGTCGTTGAAAATCCTGTGAGGATCTACATCCTGTAAGTACATCGGGAGGAAGCGCATTCCAGTCAACAATAGATCGCACCAGAAACGAAAACTTAAATACATCCACCCGCGGTACATAAGTTTGGACAGAAAATGAGTGATTAGTACGAGCCGACACTCGTCCTGGGGGGCGCAGGTATACACTGGGATCCAGCTTGTAGTTCTTATGATACAGGTCATAAATAAATTTTAAGCGAGCTATTTTTCTACGTGTAGCTAACGATTGAAGGTCAGCCCTAGCAAGCAAAAGTGATACAGACTGTGTTCTCATGTAATTTGAATAAATAAACCTCGCGGCCAATCTTTGTACTCGTTCAAGTTTGTTAATTTCAGTTTTAGTATGCGGATCCCAGATGATAGCTGCGTACTCCAGCGTTGGTCTAACAATAGTCTTATACGCCAACAATTTAACAGAGGGCGGTGCATTACGGAGTTTCCTTCTCAGAAAACCCAGCTTTCGCTTCGCCAGTCCTGTAATGTTGTCAATATGCTTGTCCCACTTTAAACTGCTGGATATAGTAACACCTAAGTATTTAAACTCATTAGAACTCTTAATTTCTCTATTGTTTATTGTGTATTTATAGTTAAGGGGGGATTTTTTATTTGAAATTGTCATGCAAACAGTTTTATCAAAATTAATTTTCATGTCCCATTTTTCACACCAGTTGTCAATACATCGAAGAGCATCATTGAGGAGCATTTGATCAGAAACACTTTTCACATGACAAAACAAGAGACAATCATCTGCATATAACCTTACATCAACGAAAGGAGGCACAACCGTTGCAATATCATTCACATAAATTAAAAAGAGTAGAGGTCCCAATACGGAGCCTTGTGGCACACCTGAGGATACGCGTAAAAGAAAAGAACGTGCGCCACTTATTTCAACAAACTGCAACCTATTGCGGAAGTACGCTTCAACCCATCTTACAATTGCGGGATCAATACCAAGTATTAACATTTTTTGAATAAGTTTCTGGTGACATACTCTATCAAAGGCCTTAGAGAAATCAATTGCTATGACATCGACTTGTTCTTTTGAGTTTATCGCTGTAGCGAAAGCATGAACAGATTCAAAAAGCTGAGTGACGGTTGAAAGGCCTTTTCTAAAACCATGTTGCTTATTATAAAACAGATTATTGTTTTCTATATATTGAAATATATATTTTGAAATTATATGTTCTATTACTTTGCATGCCGTGCATGTGATAGAAATTGGACGGTAATTACAAACATTAAGGCGGTCACCAGCTTTGAAAATGGGCACAACTCTTGCTAATAACCAATCAACACGGAACAGCGGCAGTACACAAAGATAAATTAAAAATTTTAACTAAGAAACTAGAAACCAAATCAGAGTAGCGCCTCAAAAATTCGTTGGGAATCATATCCGGACCAGGTGATTTTTTATGATACAATTCAAGCAGTAATGCCATTACGCCCTCTTTAGATACGGTAAGAAGATTGGAACTAGTATCATCGAACGTACAGCCTTTTTTTGAATGATCAACACTTGGAGAAAAAACAGTACTGAAGTACTGATTGAGTGCCTCGGCAATCTGAATCGGTTCGCTATAGGAGGTCCCGTATGAGGATAGTACTTGAATTGGATGCTCTCTTGCAATCATAATTGTCCCGTAGGTTGAGGTGCATCGCGGCAATTCTAAGCACACGCGTAGTGCTTGTGCTTGCAGACTTTCGAGAGTGCGGATGTTCGTCTTGCACGTACTTGCCAGTAACGGCAAGCTGTAGCGCAAAAATCCCAGAAACAGTGCCCTGTATAGCTGCATCATTGACCTTATCGATGTGCCCCGAGATTTTCCGCAGAGGAACCGCATTTTAAGGACGATGGAAGTTAGCCTTCTCTTGAGGTAATTGCAGTGAGCACTCCACCAAAGGTCCCTGTCAATAATCACACCCAGGAAGCGATGTTTCTTCTGGTATGGAATATTTTGTGCATTAATGGTAACGGGTATTGTGTCATGGCTCTGCGAGTAAACGCAACCAAAGCAAATTTCTCCGTTGAGACGGAAAGACCTTGCTTGCGGAGATATGAGCATGTCAGGGTGGCAGCCTGCTGGACGGTTGCACGTACTTGTAGACGAGTTACATCCGAAGTACATAGACAAATATCGTCATCATATATGAATATGAGGATAGTACTTGGCAAAATTTCGCGAAATCCTACCATCACGAGGTTAAGTAAAGTGGGACTTAATACGGCGCCCTGAGGGACGCCACGGGAGGTATAGTAATTGGTGGTAGGTCCATCTGAGGTTTGTACAAAAAAGGACCTTCTCGTCAAGTAATCCTGGATCCATTGGAACATCTGACCACCGATTCCAACAGCTTCCAACGAGTCTAGGATGGCTTTATGTGTTACGTTATCATAGGCCCCTTTGACGTCAAGGAAGAGTGCCAGTGGTATGCGCTTGAGGCTCTTCTGTTGCTGGATAAATGTTGTGAGATCAATCACGTTGTCAAGAAATGACCTACCTCACCGAAAACCCGTCATGCAGTTTGGGTATACATTGTAGCGCTCGAGGTACCATTCTAGGCGTGTAAGTATCATTCTTTCCATGACTTTTCCTACGCAACTTGCGAGGGCAACAGGGCGAAATGATATCAAATCAAATGGTGACTTTCCTGCTTTGAGTAGTGGCACAAGTCGACTTATCTTCCAATCCTGGGGAACAATGCCCGCCTGCCATGAGTGGTTGTAATAGCTTAACAACTGTCCCCTTGCCTCCTGTTGAAGGTTGGCTAGAGTGGCGTAGGTGATGCCATCGGGTCCTGGTGAAGATGATCGTCGGGAAGCCGCCAAGGTGCGTCAAATTCTTCTATAGTGAAAAGATTGTCCATTTCAGAGATGCGGGGTTCAGGGATAACACTTCTAATGGTGCCAGCGGACACGGCGAACACACCAGCAATTCGCGTACAAAACTCATTTGCCACTTCAAGTTGGGCGTGGCCTGAATGTAGGGCTAAAGCCATGAAAGGATGTCTTTGTTGGGGAGTCGAGCGCAGGCCATGAATAGTGCTCCAGATGCGTGACAACGGCTTTCGGGGATCCAATGATTCGCAGAATGATTTCCAGCGTTCCTGTTCAAGTTTGTCTAAACATCTTTGGACTTTTTCTTCTGTATGCGTCGCGCCAGCCTCAAGTCGCATATTGCTTTCGTCCACCTGTATCTTCTTTCCGCCCTTCGGCGAAGCGCCCACCGTTTTTCCAGTTCAATGTCGAAATCTGAACGCTTGCTGGTGAACGGGAGGAGACAAAAAAGCTTCCCTCATTGCCTCTTTGATGACATCCTCCAAGTTCTGGTCAGGGTCTTCACGGCATGTATTTTCCATGAGTCGCTGAAATTTTTACCGATCAATTCTTCGTATTGTGGTCTTAGGAGAGGAGTTAGTAAGACCCCTTATTCGCATATAGGTTGGAATGTGGTCACTCCCATGCGTTTCGATGTCTCAAAACCAGTGCACTTGCGACCGGAAGTTTCTGGATACGAGAGTCAAATCGAGTGCTGTACGTAAGGCCCCGCAGGTATGTAGGACTGCCATCATTTAGGAAACATAGGTCATCCTTGGAGGCGAATGACACGAGGTTTCTTCCTTTAGCGTTGATCGTTGAACTACCCCAGATTAAGTGATGTGCGTTGAAGTCTCCAACTATAACCCACGGGCCCTTAGTTGATGCGAGTATGTCTCGTAGTCAGTCTTGTTCAAATCGTCCGGATGGTGATATGTAGACGCCAATGAGTGTGAATGACACTTTTTTCTTTTTAACACGTAAGCAGACATATTGATTGTCATCATGCGGTTGAACTCCATGATGCACATATGTGAAATCTGTGCGAATGTAAACAACCACCTTGCTGCGTTTCTCGCACGTAGAAGAAACGAAAGATTCATACCCTAATAGTTTAGGAGGTTGTTGCAGGTTTGGTTCACATATAACTATTATAGGAATACAATTCATGAATATATACTGACGGAATCAAGAGATGCGGGATCTCAGGCCTCTGGCGTTCCACTGCACTATCGACGCTTGTCGGAGTTCGTTGCGGAAGGAGAATATTGGTCGAGCCATGGTTGCTACTGGAGACTTGCAAATACTGGACTTAGAGCATCCAGTACTTGCAGTGCACTCTGAGCGAGTGGAGACTTCAGGCTGCTGCACAGCTTTCGCATGGCATCCCGCAGTGTTCGGATCATTCTGATGACTTTTGTGGCCTCCTCAGGCAGCTTGTCAGCGGCTGGCTGGAGTGTTGTGACTGTCGATGTGCGCTTGGGATTTGCAGGTGGCTGTGATTTCGGCAATGAAGGCCAAACTGATTCATCGGCAACAGTGCTGCTCGTTGGTTTGTTGACCGCGCTGGCCGCCTTCGGTCTGGGAGGCAAGGGCGGTGGGAGAGAAGGACGGTGGAGTGGTGCTTTCGATGCAGCGTCTACGGCATTTTTTGATGAACTGTGGCGACGATGACGCCTTTTTCGGACGGTCGTCGCAGCCTCTCGATGCGGCGAACTGTCTCTGACCATTTGTTTCAATACTGCTATTTTTCTTTGGATTTTGGGGCATTCTTTTGACGAAGCTGCATGTGACCAATGACAATTCGAGCATTTGAGGGTAGTTGCTTCGCAGTCGTCCGCAGAATGGGCTTCCGCGCAACGAGGACACACCGTCCTATTTTTGCTTACGCTTTTCACGTGGCCTATCTTCATGCACTGATAACACTGTAAAGGCTTTGGTATGAAAGGTCGCACAGAATGCCGAAAATGGCCCACTTTTACGTGTGAAGGAAGAGAGTCGCCCTTAAACATGATCGTCAAGCAGCGTGAGTTTCCCAAACGGACAACTTTTGCGATAACGCTGGCTTCATTTGCCGGTTTGACCAGAACATCGGAGTCGGAGATGGGAATGGCAGTATCCACATCGTAGATGACTCCAGTGACGACGTTAGAGCTCACAGGAATGTAGGAGTGAACTTTCATTCCCCCCAGCTCGTTGACGTTGCGCAGTATATTAGGTGCCGCAGCATGCAAAACGTCGATGACCAATACGTTCTTACGCGTGTTCACTCTGATGTCTGTGATCTCCTTTGGCACGAGTCCTTCCAGCATCACCGAAACAGATTGCCTGTTGAGGCGCTTCATGTTACCGTCCGGCACCTCAGGGACAAAAAGGATAGTGTTTGTCACGGGTCTTCTTGACACTCTGTCGTTCAACGTACTCGATGACAAAGATGTTCTCACGTTCCGCCTCTTCGTTTTACGCCTCAGCACCAGCTTAAAATTATCGTCGTCAAAAGGCTCTTCGCTGCTTATTGAGTAAACAAAAGTGCCCTCGCTGTCGTAGTCGCTGTAGAGTCCCGTACGCTTTCTGGATGCGGCCACCGCCGACGCCGCCGTAACTGGCGGACGTCCGTGGGGGTCCAGGTCCATCACCGTCGAACACGGATGTGATATTCGCAAAGTTCACTTATAATTAGGTGAAAAAAGAGAGCACCTACTGAAACAGCTATCTGCTAAGAAGTCACTTCGTCGTCGTCATTCCCACCAAACGCCAGATGGTCATAACTTCTGGAGCCCTTCACTGTGACATCTCTCAGAATCATATCGTGGGTTTGGAACAATTCTATTTAATTGGCATACCAACCAAGTTGAAGTGCTTTCTCATCATGTATTTAATATGAAATATTTTGCAATATATTACTAAGAAGCATTATAGTATAACATGCCACTGGCCTGTGGCATGTTATCTGTTTGTCTCCTTTACTTTGTAAACGTTTACATCGTAGTTCCCTCTTCTCTCTTCTCTCTTTTTGTTCCCTTCCCTAATCTTCAAGTGTAGGGTAGCCAACCGTATGGCTTCCTGGTTAACCGCCCTGTTTTTTCCTTTTGTGTGTTTCTTCCTTCCTTCCTTGCTACACCGTAATTACGAGAAGAAAAATCCCGTATGCTTTCCTTGGCTATCTTATCTTTTAGTGATAAAATATGTTGTGTGTACACTGTAAAAAATTACTCCGAGGTCGGAGTAAAACGCTTGTCCTCTAGCGTCCCCCCTAATTGGAGCAATTTTCGCTCCGAACATCCGGAGTAAACTTTTGCTCTGGCTTGCCGGAAGAATCGCGTGGTGTACCCAGAGTACGTTTAACAAAAATTTCACTCCGCCCGACCGAAGCAATTGCGTGGCGTGGCCGGAATACTTTTTCCTGGCAGTTTCCTCCGGCTGGCAGGAGTGATTACGTGGCACCTTCGGAGCATTTTTTGCGGCTATCTGAAGCTTTTGTGCGGTACCTCCAGAGTATTTTGCGACTGCTATTACTTCGTCCGGAAAGAAGTCAGGAAGGTGTATCCGTACTATTTTAAAGTGTTTGCTCCACTGTTTATTTATTGTATGCTGGTTGTTTCGCGCATTGGTTACATGAAGGAAGTCCCAATTCTTAAGCACGCACTGCAAAGTTACTGTGTATTCTTTTTCACAGAGCTCCAGCAGATAAATTCAAGAAAACACTTGAGTTTTTATAATTTCATTTATCAAAACAAGCTGCCATTTCTGAATGACTACTCAACCTTAGGGTAAAGGAGACCAGAACGAACAAACATGCAAAGAGCCACCAAAAAAACATTTGGACAGATCGCATGAAATCAACAGCGCTCAAGTTTGAAGCGCAGCGCTTCAAAATAAAACGCCTAATGCTGCAAAACAATGCAAGACAAACGAAGTGCGCCCACCGAGAACAACTCTTCACCATCCCCGAAGGATCATGCATCAGGTTCATTGATGACAACGCAAGGGTTGAGCCGATTGCCTCCTGCATAATTTAGCTAAATATATAAACAGGAAAACTGCAGCTCATGCGAGAGGCACGGAAACTGAGAACACTGAAGCCAAGAACACTCAATAAATCCTATACAGTCTGGGAGTCTATAGGAACAAAGAACTTCTAAATCTTCTGATGAGAGGAAAAGAAAGCAGCAGCAAGGATACTAATCTCTCCCATCACCAACCCAGAAAATATGGCTAGTTTTTTTGAAAGGGTGGCTTCTCTTTTTCTCCTTCTTTCCCTACGATATACCCTCCGTCTTAGAATGTTGAGCCAGGCTGCAATATGGGTTAGCTTTACTACCCCCCTCGTCCCCTTCATAGAAACGTCGATCTCTGCACGACTCATTCTGTGAAGCAACTCCTCTCCTTTTTTGCATTTCTCGTCTCTAGTATTGTCAGTTTCTTTAGCTGCTCTCTTCCTTTTCCTGGAAGAACCACGTCCCGCGAAGAGTCCAGTATACTTCTAGATTAACATTTCAGATACCACTTATCCAATTAAAATAACTTTTTCACAAGTATGAGTGCGTGCATTCGCTCTAAAAGTCATTACCAAACGAATTGCCCCACCTCAAATCACTACATTTAAAAAGAATTCACACTGATTTCAGTTTTATAAGTTTTTTCTTACACGAATTATTCTTACAAGATGTTTGATCTGCCGGGTATGAACTGGCTTGATTCTACTCATGACGGATAAGAATCCCGAAGTTCAGTAATATTG
Source organism: Rhipicephalus annulatus (assembly GCA_013436015.1). NCBI lineage: Eukaryota > Metazoa > Arthropoda > Arachnida > Ixodida > Ixodidae > Rhipicephalus > Rhipicephalus annulatus. Next base: position 375,954 of record WOVY01010274.1, on the reverse strand, counting down.
CTCACAATTACGTTTGACTTTCCCTTACAACTAGTCCGTGAAGCTACAAAATACGACAGCTCATCTTCTTCTATCCTTAATTTGGCACTCGATAGCAGCTCACTTGAAGGCTGTTCCGTCAGAGTAGAGAAAGAAATATCCGATCACAAGTTGCGATCTCTGTTTTGTCCTGTTTCAGCTACACGTTTTTTTGTTAAACCATCCTATAAATTCATCAGAGATTACACGCATGTGGATGATAACACCATTTTAAACTATTTGGAATAGCGCTTTTAATATTTTTTTAAGGTGACGATGTCAATGAAATGTGGTCAAGCTTTAAAGAAATCGTTCTCTTTGGCGAGTAACATAATGTTCCGTTAGAAAAGAAATACATTAACAGAGAATACCTGTGGTTCACGAGAAAAATATTTCAGTTAAAGCAGAAAATTAAGTGGCGGCGCAAGTGTGAAAACACGAGAGACCATCTAAGCCTTACGTCTAGCCTACGACAGCCAATTCAAGCGGGAAAAGAGAGATTTTTTTTTCAGTTACTCTACCATCATTCATGACGAAACAGTCCGGAATATTTTGGTGCTATCTCTCAAAAGATGACCGAGGCATTTCAGAAATCAGGGTCATGGGAGAAAGTATTACAGACTCGGCTGCCATTGCCAACCATTTTAACAAATTTTTCCTGTCCGTTTTTACGCGGCAGCTACGCATGTTCAGCTGCGGTCATATGGTTACGATCGCTTCATGCCAGAAGTATAAATTACTGAGAACGGAATTCTTTGCCTTTGTGCAAATCAGATGTAAAGAAATCACCAGACCCTGATGAGCTACCGAATACTTTGTTGAATAGATATGCTGAAGGAGTGGCAAAATAGTTATGTCAAATTTATAGTATATTGTTAAATGCAGCAGTTATTCCTGGTGATTGCCGCTCCGCAACAATAGTCCCGCTGCACAAAAACGGCTCCACCATAGAAATAAGGAACTACAGGCATGTCTCTTTAAGTAGCACTTGCTGAAAGTTATTCGAGCGGAATATATTTAGGGCTATCATTACTTACTTAGAACATGATAAATTATTCTATGCACAACAGTATAGATTTATATCCGGTTTATCTAGAGTCACCCAACTGGCTGAAATAACTCTTGAGTTAATCAGCACACTGAATATGAAAGGCCTGACCGATGACATAGTTTTGGACTTCTCCAAGGCATTTGGCGTTCTTCCTTATCTGGACCTAGTAACCAAATTACTCGCTATTGAAATTCAACGGAAGGTTGTAACATGAATTGAATGCTACTTGAGACACGGAAGACAGTGTGTCACCATAAATGGGTGTGTCTCAAATAAGTTGGAGGTGTACTCTGGTGTTCCGCAAGGCTCAGTCCTTGGTCCTCTTTTTTAGTTTATATAAATGACCTTCATCTCTTTGTAGAGCCACATCCAGATTAAGCTATTTGCGAATGACTGCGCAATATACGCAGTCATAAATTGTGAAGAAGACCAAATTAACTAAACAATGCTTCACATTCGATTGATGCATGGTGCACAACGTGGGGATTGAAACTAAATCCTTCAAAAACTACTTTCATTGTGTTTACCAACAAAAAGAAGCCTCTACAATTTACAGACTCTTTGGGAAATACTACAATCACGAGAACAGATGATGTTAAATGTTTAGGCGTCACACTCACGAGTAATCTCAGCTGGGAAACACATGTCAAGAACGTCTGCAGGGGTGCACAAAAGAAATTGTCCTTTTTAAAGAAAAAACTGCGAAACGCTCCTCCTAAAGAAAACAAAATGCAAAGAAAGCACTAGTGCGACTGAAGTTGGAGTATGCCGACGTTATTTGCAGCCCTTGGCAGAAGTACTTGATTAAAAAAATTGAAAGAGTTCAAAATTTAGCTTTGCGTTTCATATATTCCGTGCAATTCCGGTATTCCAGTGTAACTTATTCACGTAACAAGGCTAACCTACAAAAACTTGAGCCGCGCAGGATTCTATCAAGACTAAAATTCATTTACCAGCTTTATCTTGGAACTTCAGATTTTCATGGGAGCGTTACCTTCAGTATCCTTAAAAACTTTCAGCCAAAATGAATTACAGCCAAACTTTTAAGCAACCAGTTAGCCACATTAAGGTCCACAAGTTTGCTCTATTTCATCACGCGATCACTTACTGGAATAACTTGTCTGAGAATGTTTTAAACTCTGAGTCGTTGGCTTCATTTACTGTACAAAATTTATTGTAAATATTACTTTTTCTTTATGTGTGTGGCCTGCATATATATATATATATATATATATATATATATATATATATATATTTATTTATATATGGCCATATATATATGGCCGTTGCGTTGCATATAGTCCAGTAGTCCAGTAGATCCTCTGTGAGCGGTCACAACGTGGTTTATTTCGACGTTTTCGCCTGGAGTCTCACCTTCATCATCCTGATGAAGGCCAGACTCTAGGCCGAAACGTCGAAATAAACCACGTTTTGACCACTCACGGAGGATCTACTGGACTATATATATATATATATATATATATATATATGACAGTAGATGCGCTTTCACATAACAACTGTTTATTGTGCCGACGTTTCGACAGGAACCCTGTCTTTTTCAAGGCATAATACTATTTACACATGTTCCGTGCCTTTTTATATCCTGTCGAGACAGGTGGGGAGGGGTCAATTGAGAGAGAGAGAGAGAAAAAAAAGAAGAAACAGCGAAACGGGAGGACAAACAATAAATAAAATATAGAAAATCTAGGAGAAGAAGCAAGACCGACACGGCGTAATTAGAAAGGCGCAGCATTTCAACAGAGTAGGGCAGAGGTAGATGAGGAATGTCATCATTGTCAACAATACCTCCCCCGCACCCACACTTCCCCAAGTGGGCAGGGAGCCGCCGTTTTTGTATTTCCCCTTTCCGTGTAGTCGGCTGCCGGCTCGTTCCTCTTTTAAGTGTATGACAAGTTAATGGGGGGGGGGCTTAAGCGCTTTAAGTGCGTGCTGGTGGCGTTGGGAGGAGCGAAAAAGCCGGCGAATGAGGCACCGCCATCGATATTCATTATATGCATTGGCTCCTTGTGAGTGAAGGAACAGAATGTGCGTTAAAAATTAAATAACGAAAAAAAAACAGGGGGAGGGGAGGGGGGAGATTGTACGACATCCGAGACAGTCACCACACAGTTGCGGCTCACTGGGAAGACATGCGCGCATGCACGAAAAAGTTAACGAAACCACCCAGCTGTCAGCTCCTTGTCAGTGAAAGAACAGAATGTGCGTTGCAACTTAAAGAAGAGAAAGAAAAAAAAAGTAGGGGGGGGGGGGCCGAACGACATCCGGGACCACTTATCTGTGCGTTCCGGCTGTGCTTGATGAGGCAAATCATTTCTATATGTTCAGATGCATAGGCCAAAAGCTTTGTTAGCGGGTAATATTATTGTCTTAATGAAACCGGACTGATTAGAGAGAAGCGTTTGCGTCTTTTAGCGGTCGTAACGCAGAGTGCCTGGGTGTTCATTTATTCCGTATTTTATCGTGTTAAATTTGTAGATAAAATAAGATTCCCGTTGTTTCCGTTCTCTGATTGGTCGAAAGTTGTTTTCTAGTAGTGTAACCCTGATGTCATCAAAGCTGTGGTATTTAATGTGCAGTGTTTTGAAAGTGGAAGGCCTGGCAGAGATCGTACATGTGCCCGATAGTTGTTGAATCTAATTCTAAACGGAGTGTCTGTCTGGCCCACGTATTGCTTGTTACATACCCCACATTCCAGGAGTTAATGACGTTGTCTGAGTCACAGTCTAGTGCACCTCTTATCCTGTGCTTAAAATCCGAGTGGGTGCTTTTCGCCACTGTCGTTGTCTGCATGTGTTTGCATACCCTGCATCTGCTTTTTCCGCAAGGTTGACACCCAATTTGAGGTCTCACACCTGTCTTTCACTTCTCCTAATTTTCACTTCTCCTCCTTACGTTGTATACAGAAGGCCGAAAAATATAAAGGATCATTTAATAAATTCAAAGATAGGTGTGAAACCTCAAATTGGGTGTCACCCTTCTGGAAAAAGCAGATGCGGGGTATCAAACACATGCAGACAACGACAGTGGCGAAAAGCACCCACTCCGATTTTAAGCACAGGATAAGAGGTGCACTAGACTGTGACTCAGACAACGTTATATACCTCCTGGAATGTGGGGTATGTAACAAGCAATACGTGCGCCAGACAGACACTCCGTTTAGAATTAGATTCAACAACCATCGGGCACATGTACGATCTCTGCCAGGCCTTCCACTTTCAAAACACTGCACATTAAAAGACCCCAGCTTTGATGACATCAGGGTTACACTACTAGAAAACAACTTTCGAACAATCAGAGAACGGGAACAACGGGAATCCTATTTTATCTACAAATTTAACACGATAAAATACGGAATAAATGAACACCCAGGCACTCTGTCTGTGTTACGACCGCTAAAAGGCGCAAACGCTTCTCTCTAATCAGTCCGGTTTCATTAAGACAATAATATTACCCGCTAACAAAGCTTTTGGCCTATGCATCTGAACATATAGAAATGATTTGCCTCTTCAAGCACAGCCGGAACGCACAGATAAGTGGTCCCGGATGTCGTACGGTCCCCCTTCTTCTTTTTTTTTCTTTCTCTTCTTTAAGTTGCAACGCACATTCTGTTCCTTCCCTGACAAGGAGCTGACAGCTGGGTGGTTTCGTTAACTTTTTCGTGCATGCGTGCATGTCTTCCCAGTGAGCCGCAACTGTGTGGTGACTGTCTCGGATGTCGTACAATCTCCCCCCTCCCCCCCCTGTTTTTTTTCTTCTTTAATTTTTAACACACATTCTGTTCCTTCACTTACAAGGAGCCAATGCATATAATGAATATCGATGGCGGTGCCTCATTTACCGGCTTTTTCGCTCCTCCCGACGCCACCAGCACGCACTTAAACCGCTTAAGCCCTCCCCAATAACTTGTCATACACTTCAAAGAGGAACGAGCCGCCAGCGGACTACACGGAAAGGTGAAATGCAAAAACGGCGGCTCCCTGCCCACTTGTGGAAGTGTGGGTGCGGGGGAGGTATTGTTGACAATGATGACATTCCTCATCTACCTCTGCCCTGCTCTGTTGAAATGCTGCCCCTTTCTAATTACGCCGTGTCGGTCTTGCTTCTTCTCCTAGATTTTCTATATTTTATTTATTGTTTGTCCTCCCGTTTCGCTGTTTCTTCTTTTTTTTCTCTCTCTCTCTCAATTGACCCCTCCCCACCTGTCTCGACAAGATATAAAAAGGCACGGAACATGTGTAAATAGTATTATGCCTTGAAAAAGACAGGGCTCCTGTCGAAACGTCGGCACAATAAACAGTTGTTATGTGAAAGCGCATCTACTTTCATATTTATAATCTTGCAGCAACCGAAGTTATTCTTCTAAATATATATATATATATATATATATATATGTATGTGTGTGTGTGTGTATGTGTGTGACGCTATGATGAATGGGAGACGTGCCCTGGCTCATACGCCATGTTTATTTCATTGAGCACTTCTTCCTCATCTACTTCTAACTCCTAACCATCGCTACTTTCTTAGGTTACAAAATTCCCCCTCCCCTGAAAGAATGCACGCGTTGCACAATACAATGCATGATGAACAAGCAGTCTTAGAACATACAAACAAATGTACAAATAGGGTGTAGTTGCTCGTCAGATTGAAGTTCCGTAAAGTCGCACAAAGATTTCACAGCAGAGGGCAGCAATCCGGTGTTAGCATAGCTCTGGTGGGTGAGGCTGACTGTTGCATTCTGGAAAACACAAGTACACCTTGAGCGTGGAAACTGATGATGACGCTGCTTCTATTCTTGCGACGAATGAACGTAATGGGAAGGTTTTGGAGCCCCAGCAGCATAACTTGCGTAGGCGTCGTGATTTTTGTCCCGATTGGTACACATGTGGCGCCACCCGTTTGCGTATATCTTTACCAAGGTTGTTGCGGTGATTTCCGCATCCTTCCGGAATACAGGGTGTTGGTTTGCGCCTTTTCCGTTGCCATATGTGATGTTGTCTGAGTATTGATCTCTGCTGGAGAAAACTTACTCGACGTCTCTTGGGAAAATGTTAGGATTTGATGCTTTCTTTGTCTCGAGTGAGACATCTTGAACATGTCACTTTGGTTGAGTTGTTTGTAAACGTCTTTCTTGACGCCATGTGTGTTCTTCTGACGTCTATAGTTGTCCGTGTCGAATAACAAGGTGCTTAACCTGGCCGATTTCATTGTGCTGGCCTTGCTGATGTTGCAAAAAGTGTTTAGATGGCAGCCTTTTTGAGTAGGAAAATGCTTTTCTTGGCAACTTGACGTAGTGTTCAGTTGGTAGCTGTTGCAAAGTTTTTCAGGCACCGAAGTTGGTAGGACAGATTTGATTTGAGGAACATCAGAGGCGCCTGCTACAGCATTCATTACGTAGGCTTCTGGCACCTGGCAACCTGCAAGAGTTGCTTCCGAGCCTCCTGTGTTTGGGCTTTCAGTTGGCTGTGCTCTCATTGGTGACACCGAAATAAGCATAGTTTGGTCCGATTGTAGTTGAGAATGACTGTCTTTCTGTGCAACGAACATTGCGAGCTCTTCAGGCACCTGAAACTAAAGTGTAGGTCCCGGACTTGATGGTATATGCTCCGAGCTTCTCTGCTCTATTTTGACCATAGTGAACGTGTGAGACGCGATGTGGTCGTTATGAGCGACCGAAGATCCATGCGATGAAAAAGCAGGAGGTTGGTCGATGCGGTAAGGCTGCTTTTGACTGTGATGACTGAATGCGGCGGTCTGTGGGTGGTGGTTTATAAGCAAGCCTTCGTCGTAGTCATCATTGTATTCTTTAAATCAAACGATCATTTCTTGTTTGATCTTTTCCCATGGCTCGTCGTTATGAAATATGTGGGTGAGGTAGAATTTGAAGGCCTCACCGGAGACGTAGTCGGTAAAGTTGGCGACCATTTCCCGTTCCAACTATGATGCAGCAGTAGCGCGGAGCTCGAACAGGTTGAACCAGTCTTGTACTGGTCCATCGTCCGCTGCTCCGGTGTACTTAGGGATGGGAAAGTCAGTCAATGATTCTGTCGTGATGCTTGTCGATGTGTACTGCTAGGTGCTAGTTCGGTAGTTCATTCATGGTTGCGGTGGCTTGCGGAGAACCTTACCGATGATGTGAGACTGATGAAGGGGCTGGCAGGTCTCCATCCTGTCGACTCGTGTGATGCTATGATGAATGGGAGACATGACCTGGAGTATCTGCCATGTTTTTCCATCAATCACTTCTTCCTCATCTACGTCTAACACCTAGCCATCGCTACCTTCTTGCGATATATATATATATATATATAAAGGTGTGTGTGTGTCTATACTGCTCAGTGCTATGTCCTTCGACTCGGTACTTTGTTAGGTATCATTTTTTCAGCTGTGCCGAGATATACTGTGTATTTGCATTTGTTGTGTGCATATATTATTTGTATTCACTCCTGCATGGGCCCAAAAAGGGCATGCAGTATCTGTAACTAAAATAAAAACTATGGCATTTTTTGTTGTTGCATATCTAAGCAGCGCTCCAAATACTACTGTGACTTGATTCAATTTACTGAAGCCATTATGGCATAAGTCCACCGCAAAAAAGGACGAGTACAAGGAAGTCAACAACCACAAGCACTTGTGATGTTCATTTTCTTTATCTCATCTTTCTCTGCGCTGCATTTATGCTACATTGAATCAGTATTAAATCGCTCACCTCTCCGTTTTTCTTCACTGAAGGTTTGTTACAAAGAAAAAACACGTAGTCAAAAAAACGCATTATCAGAATTATGCCGATTTTTCACTGACATCTTGTGAAAAGCCTAATGTTGTTTACAAGCTTATAAACTTAACGTTATGCAATCTTAGCAATACGTGGCAAAAATAAGACAGGTAATTCAAGGAGAGCTCACTTAATATTCTTTCGCCGCCACAGAACCACCGGGTCTCTCAACACTCGCGCGATCACAATGTGTCGTTCGCTGTCAGGAACCATCACACAAGTAGCGTTCGCATAAAAACCTGCTGTTGTTGATAACCTCTATCGCTGCTTGTCGCTTAGGATATCTAGAAGGTGCTCAGAACAATTTTTTTTCTCTAACGCGGCCGAACTTTTCGCACAATCCTCACTGCACCGGCTTGGTCGGCGCCATGTTGGTTAGTCAGGAACGGCCTCCCGATGGCGAGGCTGCCTAAGGCACTCCTCGAACAGCCAGTTTATGCCGCTGAGAGAAGAACCGAAGTGATTGGGAAGCATCCACCAAGGCAAAAGCGATGTGCCAGAGCATTTCCGGAGAAACCCCGGAGCATATTCAGGAGATCGGGCCCGTTTTCCTCCGGTTTTCTTCGTTCAACGCTTACCTGATGAAAACGGTGGAAAACGAATGTATTTGCTCCGGTAAAATGCGGTTTGGGTGAGGCCACCGGAGTAGAGCATGCGCATCATTCTCCGATTCCTCTCATCTGGCTATATTTTTTGTTTACAGTGCAGCAAAGCAAAACAAGCCCTTCAAATTTCTCTTCCTTTCATAGGAGTACAAATGCCGTTTTGCTGTTTCAAAACATGTGTTTATTTTTCGTTCATGCAGCAAAGCAGAACGCATGACCCTCTTTTCCCCACCACCTCAAGCAGCCACAGCGTCCAGCGAACCTGGTGTCAACAGCAAGCAGACGACTACGACACCGAGAGTGAAGGATGATCCCACAGTGGAAGTGTGCATACTGACACCATTGTCTCAAAAACCAGGATACACGTAGACAGAGAATGCACGTAAAAGACCGGTGCACTAGTGCCATCCGCCGTACTTGCTGAGCAGTTCCACACCTCGGCTGCCGATCCCTCCGTAGAAACCAGAAGCTCCCCCTCCGTACAGGGCCCCGACGCCGTCGTAAACAGCGCGTGGCCTGACGCCGCCGTACGACGACCCAGTCGGGCCGTACTTGGCTGCGAGCACGTAAGCCGGCAGGGAGGACGACCTTAGGGCCACGTCGGCTGGGCTCTCACTCTGCGTGCCGGGCTCGTTGGTGTCGACCACGGCACGGAAGCCTGCTGCGTCGGCCGTGTACTTGACCTTGCGCTGGCCGCCTTCCGCCGTCGTGATGGTGTACATTCCCTGGACAGCACCATTTCCATCGCCTACCTCCTGGCGAGAGCTGGAACCGCCCAACGCCTGAGCGACGTAGTCGAAACTGTACGGCCTTGGCCGGTTGTCTTCGTAGGCTCTGTAACCCTGCACGAGACACGTATTCGCCAACTCAGGTACTTAGTGAACTTGCACGATGAACTTTTCCATTTTTTTTATCGTGAAGCCTATGTGCTAGATATTCACTGGAAAACAAGTAAGCTACGCTACGTGCAAATTTCAACGGAGATGTTATGGCACTCACTATCAGTGCATGGCATCCTCGTTAAGGATTTTGTCGTGTTTGTGGTTCGGCTACTAGAATCGGCTACTTACTCCACCATAATAACCACTACCACCGCCGGAGACGTAGCCACGTCCAGCGTAGCCACCTCCGAACCCAATGCCGACTGCTCCGTGACCACCGAAGGCTGCACCACTGTATTCACCAGGGATATTACCGGCCTTTGCCATGACGGCGAAGAGGGTGAATGAGATCACAGCCTGCATGTATTGGGGCATCAAACGCTTAAGCGAAAGCCACATAGGCATGTTTCGTGCGCCATTTACGGCATTAAAGAAATGTTCAAGTGAAGTTCTACAAACTGGCAGCTCAAGATTAGTGAGAATAATGCGAAGAATTACCCTGGGGCATGTATTGGGGCATCAAACGCTTAAGCGAAAGCCACATAGGCATGTTTCGTGCGCCATTAACGGCTATAAAGAAATGTTCAAGTGAAGTTCTACAAACTGGCAGCTCAAGAGTAGTGAGAATAATGCGAAGAATTACCCTGGGGCATGTATTGGGGCATCAAACGCTTAAGCGAAAGCCACATAGGCATGCTTCGTGCGCCATTCACGGCATTAAAGAAATGTTCAAGTGAAGTTCTACAAACTGGCAGCTCAAGATTAGTGAGAATAATGCGAAGAATTACCCTGGGGTGGCAGGTTTAGGCAGCTTATGAGTGTGACTCCACAGCTCTGCATTACTTTAATCATGTCACATAAAAAGACCGTTGATTAGCGTATAGCGTGTCATTATTGTTTCAGAAAAGCAACATTATGATTGCAAGTGGCCTATATTGGCCATGTGCCTCGTCATGCGAGTTCAGCTTGCGCAGTCATGAAGCTGTTATACTTCTTCCCCAACTCAAATCTGCTTAGTTATATCAAATGAATCGTATGACCATTTAGGTCTTGAAGCACGGCTTCCAGTATGATGTTTCTCTTCAATATACCTTTAGGCTCTCCCACCTGAGGCGCTTCAGTTGTACCTTGCACGGACATTAGGAATTTTTGTTTGTTGATAATTTCTAAAGGGCATGCAGGCGGGGGGGGGGTATCAACGCCCTGTTCTGCAAGCTGTTTAGTTGACGCAATGTTACTGATAACAAAAGTAGGTTTTCTGCGAAAGCTCTCGAGTTCATTCTAAGCCACACTTCGAATGTCTATCAATTTGACTTCTCTGGTGGTTAAGTATAACGTATTAAATAGCCCCACAATCCTGAAAGGGCACAAATTTCAAATTTTATGCATGCACATGCGCCAAATTAGGCCCAACAGAACGTAGGGCATTTTATTTTTGTTATTGTATAGATCCGTCTAAAACGAAGAGAAGCCTGTTTTGATAGCGCTCTGGTCAAAGCACCTATAGGCGCAGCGCATTGGGTAGAGGGCGCTACCTGTCTCTCAATTATTAATAGGCCCAGTTTCGAAAACATCGGGCACTAAGGGTATGAGAAAGTGAGATGCTAAAGAAAGACACTTCTAAAGGTTCATCAGTGCATGCAAACATCACTTTCAGACTGCGGATACTCTCGCCTCGTGATAATTGATTCGATTCCCCGGCGATTTTTCATCACGTCTGCTCAGCTGTGGCGTAGCTGTCGCAAAGAGAAGCTCCGTTGCATAGTACTATAAGAATAGGCTACAGTCTTCCAGCACATGATATTCTGTAATCATCAGGCCAAGAACGCACACGTGCTTCTCTCGTGCCAAGGTGGTACTGCGTTTCTTCCAACGGCATTGCTACACTGAAAATGGATAAATGCGAAAATATGCGCACAGCTATAGTTCGTGAGTGATGATCCTAAACACTAAGCGTGAAAACACGAACTAATGCAAGAAGTCAGGACGCCCCCGCCGTTTGTGATGTCTTGATATTTTTTTTCTGTCCACGTTTGCACACCGCGTTTGATTGAAAGGAATGATCTGCTTTCAAGAGGAATTACTTTACCTCACTACTCACAAATAACGGACAATGTGACACGCACCGGATAACGCGGGAGAAACGTTCGCCGCATGCACGAAGATTAGACATGTGGTATATACACGCACGATAAACATGAACCGATGGCAGTGCCTTAGTTCCCTTAATATTTGTCCCAAAAGAGTGATTGGCACCCCGCCATGCCCTTCCCGTGCTTCATAGCCACTCCTCACCTTCCACATGGTTGCTCGCTTGAACCGCTGCGTGTGTTGCCGCTGCTGCTGTGGTGGTGGATCGAATGTGTCGTCGGTGGCTGGACAACAGCCATTTTATACAATCCGCTCCGAGTGACTGATGCAATGTGGAGAAAATGCATGCACAAAATCCGAGGAGGACGCGATGCGCTGGTCACTCCCCTCTCTGTATTATTCTCAGTTTCGGTGGCCGCCTTTGTTGAGCCGTTTCTTCCGCCTAATAGGAGCGCGCCGCTTCCACTGGTGGCTCGCAGTCACTCAGCGGCGACTCCCCGCGTGGTGCCGGAATTGCTAATCAGACTAGCACGCGCCGGCTGCATTGACAGGATTGGTTTGTGTCCTCATTGTTTGATATCTTCTCATAACGACGCGGATACGACAACCAAGCGTCAATGGCAAGCGTCTCTCGCAGAATCCCGATTCTTCTAGGTGTGTGCGAGCAGCGCTCCTTTCAAAAGTGCATATGCACAAGAAAAAAGTTTCGCGAAGTGCGCACATAAGCTTATTGCTTTTAAATAGGATGAATTTACTGAAGTGGAGTAATACGTGCATTGAAACCACAACGGCGAATGACGAGAGATGGACGTTGCGCAGTCGAAGGGTACCAATCTGAGATTGCTCGGCATTGCTGTAGGGAACCATTAGGTTACAAAATGGTAAATGTTGAAACGCGGAACGAAATGGTAGGGCAAGAAAATTGTCACTAGATTTTCTCGTCTTCGGTGAAAACTACAAAAGAACTGATTGAAGTAACAAAGCATAACTGTATTACATTGATGTGGCATATCTGTACAACAACTGTAGCGCAAAGAAGCAGGACACAAGAGTGGAACAAGTACTAGCGATTTGTGTCTCTTTGTTTCTTTCTTGTATTATGTTAAATTTCTCTGTCATCGTTATCCAATCATGCGAAACGGCTTCGATCCAAATTTGTTCACGCGCAGATGACACTTCGATATTGAACTTCCTTTTACTTAAGTATGATTCTCTGTCAAGTGGCACAACTGATATTCATGATGTATGATTGCATCCCTAGACGTGTCTCGAAACTTTCTGCATGTAGGCTGATTTCCCATAACACGTGCAATCATCAATGTTTCTTGAATCGAAAGTGCAGAAACTAGTGATTTTTCGGTTACTTCTCTTGCTATGAATGCACATTATCACGCTGTTGTCATGAGGCTTAAAGCTCTCGTGGAAATTTTCGCTGCAACCTGCAGCCACCTCCATCGAATTCTCGTGGACCACTAAGAATCCCCGGTACACCAGATGAATGTTAACGCGAGACGTTAGAAGAGGCGATGGATATACTTACATATTTCGACGACCCATAGGGTGGACTCAAGATCCCGTGCAAAGGAAAAAGAAGTCAAGTCGAACGTAATGGACATGTCTTTGTCGGACATTTACACACTCGCCGGAGCTGAAAATCTGGACCAAAATGTCCAAGAAACGGGTCTTCACATGTGGACATCTTTGATGAACTCAAAAATTCGAAAGTCTCATCAAAAGGCTTACAAGCCTCATTCTGTTTCACATGAAAAAACCTAATGAATAAAAAAGGACTAAGAGCGGTTGAGAGCTTACTTCATTTGGGGATCAACTGATTCACTACAACTAATCGTCCTTTTGGGGACTCACTGCAAGGACCTAAACAGTTAATCATAGAATGATTAGTTGCGAGGGTGCTAAAGGTTGCTCTTTAAAAGAGTATGGTTACTACTGTAAGAAATATCAGCTGATTTTTTAAACAATCCCTAACAGAGTAAATATTTCGGCCGTAAAGACTAACTGTTTATCCTGAGAGATGATCCTTGGGAGCGTAAATGTTACTATCGTAAGGACTAAATGTTGACCTCAAGAAATCATTCCTAGGAACATGATTCCTAGTCCTTCGGGATGAACTGTTAATCCATTTGAACAATTTTTCGAGTGACTAATGATTTATCCAATGTTCATTCACCTGTAAATGGCCTGGTCATTTTCACCAGACTGCATGATTTATTAGGTCAGCTGCACTTAGCTCAGTACTGCATCCATGAATGCGTGTATGAACGAAAAACTACAGGATCCAATTGAAATTTGATTGTTAGGTTTGCTTTGCATGACTGTGCGGCGTGGCTGGCATCACGCTTTTGCTCGTAAAATGACTAAGAAGCGGCGTCTAAATCATTTCTACGCACTCGGTTGCACAGAAGGATATCCGCGTGTGCAACAAAGTCACAAGTTATCTATTTTTAAGTCCCCAAATTATGAAGGTCGACGGATTCTTTGAAAGTGAAATCTCCATCGACTTCACAGGCCACTTGAAGCTAATTGTGCGGTGTGTGTGAGTTGCACTCTGAACCCCCTTTTATTCTGAGAGACTACGTCCATATTGCCAATGGTGTTAAAGTGCGAATTTCCTGGAGAATGCGGACGCTTGCCCTTGATGCCGTCCCGACGATATTACCGAACCTGCCAGCATATTTGACGATAAAAAGCAAGGCTCCACGGACTCGAACAAAACGGCGACATCAGTGTGTGCCGGCTGAAGACGTCGACAGAAAACGGCACCGCAGTAGCAGTCCTTCTGCACAGCAGTTTGTAAATACCAGCTGTGAAAGGTCTGCAGGCGTACAAGCAGATGGGACACACTCAAATTCCTCTCCTGATGCGGATGTCACTTTCATTTTCTTTCGCGGACTTGACCTGCCGTCAAAGTTATGGGTGCAGCACGAGTTTTCCGGGTTTAACGACGTGTCGTAAGTAGCGCGCTCACTGAATCCTAGCACTTCAGAACTTTTCATTGAAAGAACCGTATTCTTCAGTGCAAACAATGGAAGCGGTCAATGTGAAACATTCATGCTTGACGAACTAATTAGCAAGTCTAATTTAGAAACGTTTCGGGAAGCCTTGGATACCCTGCAGCTTGTTTCAAGCACCTCACTTTGTTGCGGAGCTGCAGAAACTTCGTTCTTGCCACCATCTGACCTTACCCTGTGTCTACACGCCCAGATGACGTCAAGAGGAAGAATCATCTACAGGGTCAAATCCATAGGAAAATTGGCAGACATGGTGAGTGTATGACATAAAAATTTTCACGCATATAGCCTTAGCACAGAAGCGTTACACACTTAAGTAAACAAGCATTTCTGATTGTTTCGCTATCACGACAAGTTCACATCGCTTCGCGAGGCTTAGTGGTATTTCCCGAAAGAACTTGAGCTGTATATTGTAGTTGAGATCCATTTTTTGTACATGTGCCAAAAGAGGCCTTTTTGTTTTTGTTTTTCGGAAACTTCAGCTGTATGCAGTTTGACCAAGAATGCGAATACAATGATCTTTAAATTTTTCTTTCAAGATCCCCATGCTTGTCGTTTAGCTACCTCCGTTCTGCTCGATAGAGAAGGAAATCACGCAAGAAGAAAAAAGCAGCAAAGAGGTCCTGAAACACAGTCAACAAGCTCCGAAGTGCTACCAAGCAGGTCAAGAGACTACATTCAAAGGTGCATTGTTTGGGCAACACCCTCTCCATAATGAAGGATGCTAGAGCAGCAACAGCTGAACACAGCCCCGCCGCGGTAGTCTAGTGTCTTAAGTGCTCTTCTGCTGACCTACAGGTCGCGGGATTGAATCCCGGCTGTGGCGGCTGCATTTCCGATGGAAGCGGAAATGCAGGCACGTGTGCTCAGATTTGGTTCACGTTAAAGAACCACAGGTGGTCGAAATTTCCGGCGCCGTTCCACTACGGCGTCACTATAATCATACGGTGGTTCTGGGACGTTAAACTCCACATATCAATCAACAGCTGAAGACATTTTACAACAGAAGCTGCAAAGTCTGTTTCAGAAGCAACAGCAAGCGGTCAGCTAGTGTTTTGTAGCTGCGAAAAAAAAGAGCAGACATGGCGTGATGTAAAATAAGGAATGAATGCTAGAGTGCATACTTAGGAAAATTCGCAGCCCCGAAATGTACAACTACATCCAAAGATAGAATATCTTAGACCTTCCAGGAAAAACAGCATCCAGGAAGTATATATCAAGCTACATGCCTAAGTTTGGCTTTAATAAAAACATTCTTCAAACGCTAAAAAAGACGACGTCCACAATAAACCCATTCTAGTGCCAGGGAGGTATTGACACCGGCGAATTGAAACATTTCGAGGACCTGTCTGTCGACACAGCTGGCAAGATCAGCGGTTTTGTTGACTTAGGTGTCTCCACAACTGAAGAAAAGCAGCTGCCTTGTGGCCATGGTCTTGTGGTAATGTTTGTGCCTCTCGTTGGTAGCTGGATCGAAATACTTGGAACATTTGCCACACGAACGAACATCGAACAGGAGCTATTTGCAAAAATACTCCTGGAGGCCACAATTTCGGCATAGAAAGTGGGGCGTTTTGCCAACTATGTCACATGCGATGCCGCGACATGGCACAAAAAGATGTAACGTATGATGAATGTAAAGGCAAGTTCAAAAGCAGGTACTGCTAAAAGGGTCTACCCTTCTGATGATAAGAGGTCCCTGTACTTCCTCTCAGATTTTCCTCACTAGCACCTAGTGAAGAACATTCGAAACTGACTTCTTCAAACAAGCTGCCACCCGCCAGATGGTAAGGTGAATATGTTGTTCTATAGGAATACAACCTTCAGATCTCAGTTGCACCTATGGCTTTGTAAAAAGTGCCCAGCATGAAATATTTAAAAGCTAAAAAAACTCTTGCCTGAAAATTTGGCAACAAATGCATAAATTTATAAATGTAACGTAAGTTAGTGTTCAAAGTGGATTGTTCTCTTCGCAAAGTAGAGTCAGACGCCTATTGTAATTTTTTGCTACAGTTTGTATGCTTTTGCTGTTAGGTAATTGGAGTGCATGCCACTTTTTTTTTCTCTTACTTCAGGTCTCTAGTGGGCCACTACGAGAAGCTCTGAAGCTTGATGAGAAAAATGTCACCTTGAAAGCCATGCCTCGACTTAAAAAGACCCATCTGGAGCCAAATAACTTCGAGAAAATGCGTGTGTGCCTCGCCTTCCAGAGCGTCAGCGCCAATTCCCTGAGAGACCTTCAGCTTTATAATTCGTAACTTGAGAAATATCGTGGAAACATTGAGCCTAAGCTGAAACTTTTCATGTATGTGCTTTTTTTAAACACACTTTGCCCACTCAAGCATGTCATGTAGTCTGGCAAAGCAAGGGCTACGGTTAAGCTGCATAAAATTGTGAACGTGGCTGATTTTCATAGTGAACAGTTACAGCAACTCTTCAATACATATACATGAACTAAAAATTATATGATGCAGCGTATGATCAACGACATTAACCTGTAATGCAAACAATACATTAAGTGGATATACCACTGCGTATAGTGAAGTGTTTTTTTTTCTTTCAGACAAGTCGTGAGCATTATGACATGCATAATTCAGAGAATGCATCAAGAGCATATATTAGAAAATCCTCTTTTAGCTGTTGGGGTTATTTCTTCACTGTTGCATTTGCAGGAGGGTGAAACCTCTCATAGCTATTATGGCATCACGTTGTTCGGCAGAAGCCTTGAGGCCCAACTCTCCTGCAGTAACAGACCTTAAATAATTCTTGAAATTCCTCTCGAGAGGAGAACAGACCTAATAAGCACTTCCTGAGTGAATCTACGACAGAAGAACTGAGGGCCACTATCACGAGTGTCTTGGGTCTTATTAGTTATCTGTATATATGCAGAGCTTGGCTATTCATACCTGTTCATGAGTCATTTAGGCCAAGACAAACGTGAAAATCTTATTGGCATTGTTAGGCTATCATCTGGATGCAGCACTCATCCTACTCTGGAACAACTTCTAACTACCATTAATTGTCTAAGCTATTATAACCTTGCCAAGAGTGTTGCTGGATAAAACTTTCAAGAGAGAGTTGTGAGCGCACTTTTGACTGTCGCAGACAAGACTGCTAACATGCACAAGCAGCATCAACTGATTGGCGTGTTGCTTGATCAAGGAGACCTGTAAGATGTTGAAAGTTCGCTTCAACAGTTCTTTTACGGCACCAGACCACCCATACGCCAATCTGCATAGAAATTCAAGGCTTACATACTATGTGGCAGGCTATATTGCAAAAATGTGTTCTCAGAACAAAGCGCAGTGAATGTATGCATGAGCTACTGCTCTCTGCATCAGATGGCCAGTCCTTAAATGCTGCCGTTTTTAAAAAATCTTGTGACTTTGGTAGTCTTCTGTGCCCTTCACTGAAACGTTTTTGTTTTTATTAGTGAACTTGAAGACATTTTCATTGGATGCGTTAGCAAGAGTGACTTACACAAAGGCAGCATCTTGGATGTACTGGCAGTAATCAACAGGAGAAACACTGGGAGTGTTGGCTGCAATGAGCATTGTAAGTGGTTAACGACTATGATGATTAGGTTTTACGTGGTCACACGTATGCATTTTTATGTTAAGGGTCTGAACAAGTCGCGGTATGAAATAGGGAGAAGTACAAATCAACACCTGAAATTGAGTAGGATATGAATTGCTACAGTGGCTCAAAAATGTTATTTTTTGAACATTTTATCGCTGTTTGATGTTTGCCTGTTTCAACAGTTTATCATATTTATAAATTGCTCATTCACTATTCTAAAATAATCAGTTTTTCTGTGAGAAGATACTTGAAGCTAGAAAATTCGCGTGGCGACGCCATGCAACACTTCCACACCAAACGCCCTGAAGTCATAGATTTTGTTGGCTTCTACAGGGCCCTATATAGCTCATAATCAGTAAGCATAGAGTAGCATTTATTCCTAAGGGCGCCATAGACCACACAACAAGCTTTAATTTTGTTGAGTGCGCAACGTCATCAGAATACGAGAAATACTTCAATATCTGTGATTCCAAGAGTAGACTTTCTGACTAGATCTCTAAAAATAATGCTTTGAGCTTAATTTCTTTTTGTATGGATAAATTGTTAAATGAAAACATTGAAAAGTTCTCAGAGAAAACCTAACCCTAACCAATTTTCTGCCCACTTTAGTGTCGCTTGAAGCGTTTTTGCAACCATAACATAATTTTATTTAAATACATTTTCAATAAAGGTGACCTTAGCTCTGTATTTCAGTCTGCTTAGCTTTATGCTACGTTTTGTGTAAAGGCCCTAAAGTTTTATGCTTTTTAAAACTTTTTATTGTAATTGTACTTTATAAATATGCAAACCTTGTATTTCATGGTCTCACTTATTATTAGTAGTAGTAGTGATGTACCTCTACAACTTGTGGTGTAGCACATATAAACTCGCACAATCCCCCACTATAGTGTTAAAAAGACTCATTTCTTCAGTAGAAACATTTTCGTAGCTGCTACTACAATGAATGCATTCCAATCTATTGAAATAAAATATTTACGAAAGACGTTTTTCTGCAGTATAAACGTGTTTGCATTTCTGTAGGTGCTGCTGTAATGAATGCATTCCATTTTTTTAAATAGAAAAGAGCTTGGAAAATACTCTCGTGTTACTCAGACTACGTCAATAAGAGTTTTTTTTTTGGCTTCTGCCATGTGGGTAGAAAACCCGAGGCAAAGCGCCTCTTATTCGATATTAGTTGTGGTGTTCTGCATGGAAAGGGCCAAGAATCTTTCTTTGTTGTGCAAGATATTTTTTCTTTTTTTTCCTTTTTTGCCTTTTTATATGTACCGGCTAGCTCGTTTTGCGTACAAAAGTGCAATGCGACAATAAAAAGCGCTTGGCACATTGTAGAATCCATTGCGCCACTTATAGATGAAGTGCGGTAGGCACAAGCTTCAATGATATTATTATTATCGAACAATTTTTGCTCAGACATATTTATGAGAAAGGAGGATCTTTAACAGAGAAAAAAAAGGAGGAAGATCGCACTATCAGCGCGACGGTGAGGTACCAACACAGAGGCGGAGTGCTTGCCAGCGACCCGCCCGAGAAGATTGCTCGACACTAGTGCCACCGCACTTTTCTACGCTGAAAGGCTCGCGCCTTGGCAGCCGTTTGCACTACTAAAAGTTCTAATACCCTCTACACTGACTCTTGTTAGCACCATTTTCAGACACGGCCGCCAGGTGGCGAGCGCTTAGTTCGAGTCGTGAATCCAAGCACCTGTCCTGGATGGACGGATGGATGGACAGACGGACGGACGGACTGACGGACGGACGGACGGACGGACGGACGGACGGATGGATGGATGGATGGATGGATGGATGGATGGATGGATGGATGGATCCGGCTGTGTCCTTTAGATCGGGCGGGGGCAAACGCCACCTAGCCATAAGTTAACTACTATCACTGCGTGTTTAAGTATTGAATTTCACTCGCGCCTCCATTGTATCCACCAATCAGTTAGCCTCCTCCTGGTTATTTGTACCCGTTTAAAGTCTATTTTGCCTTCACTGTCCCTAAATCCCAATGCTTTGAAAAATTCGGCGCCATTACCTTCGACTATAGGGTGGTGCCTTTCACAGGACATTATCAAATGTTCAGTCGTTTCCTCCTCCTCTCCACACGCACTACATACCGTCTATGTGCCTTCGTAGTTTGCTTGGTACGTTTTGGCCCGCAATACTCGCGTTTTAGCCTCGAAGAGCAGAGAACTACCCCGAGAATGATCGCAGATCTTTTCCCTTGCAATTTCCTGCTCAAAGGTTCGTTAGGTCTCCGGTCATGATTTCTTAAGCATTCTCATCTTACACATGTCGCTCTTTGTTTCCTTCACCTTCTTCTTAACCAATGTTTCCTTTCCGCTTGGTATTCTGCTGTTCTATAAATACTTGCTTGACCATTTTCGAGTTTGTTTCCTTCAATTATTATCGACATTCGTCATGTACAAGTAACAGAAAAATTTCCTTGCGCAGCGCTCCTCTCCCATTTTTCTCCATCGCTCCTCAAATTCCATCTTGCTGCTAGCTTCCCTGCACTCATATGATTTCCATCCCATGTCTCCCTGAAGCCCCTCATTTTGGGCATTCCCCTGTGCTCCCAAAGCAAGTCTACCTATCCCACGTTGCTTAATTTCCAATATCGCTTGAACTTCTGATTTCATACACAAGACCGCATTGCGCAACATCACATCCGGGACCATGACACCTTTCCGAATCCCTCTCACAACGTCATACCTGTTATAGTTGCACAAAGCCCTAGTTTTCATCACAGCTACATTTTTGGTGCACTTAGTCATTACGTATCTTTCGTGCTCCCTCAGACACACAGCGCCGTTATTTATCCATACACGCAAGTATTTGTATTTATCCACTATTTCTAGAATGACTTTCTGTATTTTATGCTCACTGCTTAGTTATCATTGAGATCATGATTGCCGATTTTTTGCTGCTGAACTTCAAATTTAATCTATCTCCCTCATTACCACAGATATCTATTAATCGCTGCAGATCTTCCTTGTTGCCGGCTTTTAATACTATATCATCTGCATACATCAATGGTGGTAATGACTGTTCAATGTGTTTTCCTTGCTTGGCAAAAGAGAGGATGAATCCAAGTCTACTCCCCTTTAATTTGGCTTTTAGTCTCTGGAGATACAGCTAAATAACAAAGGTGACAAGGGACATGCCTGTCGAAGCCCGCGTTGTGTTTTAAATGTTCAGATACCTGTTCTTCTCATTTGATAACTACCTTGTTAATTATATAGATATCTTTTAGAAGATTAGTTATTCCATCTTCCACATCTAATGTGCCCAGTTTCCCCCACAAGTATTCTTGATTCACACTATCGTAAACTCCCTTGATATATAGAAATGCGAGCCACAAGGGCCTGTGTCCTTTTTGCGCTATTTCAACACACTGCATCAAGGAAAACAGATTCTTCTCCAGCCTCTTTCGTTTACAGAACCCATTCTTTATTTTTCCCAGCACTCCCTCAATCTTCACCCATGTCTGTAGTTTTTTCTTTACTATCTGCATCACGGCCCCGCCACGGTGGTCTAGTGGCTAAGGTACTCGGCTGCTGACCCGCAGATCGCGGGATCAAATCCCGGCTGTGGCGGCTGCATTTCCGATGGAGGCAGAAATGTTGTCGGCCCGTGTACTCAGATTTGGGTGCACGTTAAAGAACCTCAGGTGGTCAAAATTTCCGGAGCCCTGCACTACGGCGTCTCTCATAATCATATGGTGGTTTTGGGACGTTCAACCCCACAAATCAATCAATCAATACTATCTGCATCACCAGCCTGTAAACTACTGATGTCAATGTTATACGACACTAGTAGTTTATATTGAATTTGTCCCGTTTTTCTTTGTAGATCATGCTCTCTATCTTTCATCTCCCCAATCCCCCTCCTATGCGCAGGGTAGCAAACCGGCTGCCTATTGGCTGCTTAACCTCACTGCCATTCTTTTCCTCCTATTATGCTTCCTTCCTCTTCCTGCTTAGTTTCAACCCATTGGCCGCTTCACCATTTATTATTCCTTTGCTCCCTGCCTCTTTTAATTTTTGCTTAGAACTTGGTCCTAGTTTCTTTACTAGCAAGATTGCGATGCTATCAGAGCCTGTTGATATGCTAATAGGAACTCTTTTCTCTGCCCTTTCGCACTCTCTTTGTCCCAATGGTGCCACTGAGCTAATTGCTCAATCCTCATCTCCGCTTTCTTGGTGTTTACAACTTTCTGTCATAACTCTTTTTATATATTCCATTGCCTCGTACCCTTCTAGTCTGACCCCTTGAACTGTAGTTGTAAAACTCCGTTTCTTCCGTGTCTTATTACACAGAGTTGAGATTGTTCCAAAAACTTTGCAGCTACCTTTGTATACTTTTTGTTTACTTCCGCCATCCATTGGGTCTCCTTCTACTAATCTTTGCACTGATTGCATTGGAAGCTTGCCTTGTGCAACTCAAAAAGTTATCCCATTTTTTTTACACCATCTTCCGGTGGACCCCTCTGTTAAGCATACCTGTGATCCCTGGACACTCCCGGACGTCTTAGCATGGCTCCCTTAACTTCCTCATCCCACCAGCTCTTGGATTTGTGTCTGCTTTTCCCGTTTGATGTGGCTCATACCTTAGCAAGCTCTAACTCAAACAATCGATTTACATTCGTGTTCGCCCACTCTGTTTCAGCATCCTCTGTGATTATTTTCTCGCTCTTTTTAGTTGCTATTTCTATTTGCCTTTCTGAATAAATATTAACTTGTGGTTGCTCAAAATGCAATCTTTAGAATATTATTTCTCTTCCAAAAGTCAGCTCGATACATTTGTGATCACTACCTGAGCTTCTGGACCCATATTCTATGTTCATCACCCTTAGCCGATCATTCAACCTATGTTACATTATTGCGTAATCTATCGTTGACTGCAGCCTTCCCACCACCCAGGTTATCGGCCCTTCGCATTTCTCGGTGCTGTTGCAAATGATAAAATCATGCCTTTCACACATATCCATTAGCATTCTGGCTGTTGGGTCATGATATCCATCTGTACCTTCTTTGTGCACACTCATATCTTTTATTATGTTGTGTATCATATCTCTGTTGTGTATCAATATATTTATCTCGCAATCTTCTCCTAGCTCGTCAATGTCAATTCTTATGCACTGCACCAATTGTTGCTTTTCTCCTCAGGCTTTTGCCACTGTTCACAAGTACACAAAACCCAGGAGCGTCATTTGGCCTGCCACTTTCCCTTTTAGCCCTAAATATTCCTTGCACTCCTGCTTGACCCTTTGGCAGTCTGTACCTTTATGAATGAATGCCCCAATACCACTTCCATTTCTGCTGACTTCCGTTCAGTTACAATATTCTTACGCGTAGTCTGAATTGTTAGGAGGTTGTTGCGTGTCTTTAAGATGTGTTTCTACAAAACAATATACCATCGGCATCTCCTCCCTTAGCTGTTCTTATATGTCTTGCCACTTCAGCCTATTTCTGCCACCCTGCATGCTAATAACCCTACGTCTAAATTGGCACGGCCCTCGTGGCTACGTCGGTTTCTGCCCCGGACTCTACGTGTCTTAGATATTGGTGCCACTTTAGAATCTTATCTGTGTATACCACCTCTCAAAGAGCTCCTCTGGTAGTTTTTCTTGTTACTAGCTATTCTGGACCCCGAAGCACCCGCGTGCTCCCAAAAAGCTACTGCGCGTCCTGCAAGTCGCCAACCCACCTCATGATCTAGCCTTCTGTTGAAGTGAATTCTGTCTCGTTGAAAACCACCCCATCAATGCACCTACCTGTTTATTTCCACCACCTCAAAGCTTTTCTCTCGACTCATCTGCCATGTCTTGGTTTGCATTGACAACCATTTTTTGCAGGGTGCCGTCACGCACTGGTACCTCCAGTTTTGTGCATATAACTACCTGTACCTGAAGAGAAATGGCGCGCATGTCATCGATCCCTTTTGCCAGTGTGGTCACTAGTCCTGCGGTATCTTTATTTAAGACACCGCTCAAACAGCCTGCAATTATCACGAGTTTTCGTCCATCAGGCGTAGTTTTGAGTTTTGCGCTCACTTGCCTCATGACTGCTTGGAGCTTGAATCCTGGGAACGTCCTTACCGCAACCCTCACGTCGCCTCCTACCCTCTCTTTGATCGCTTCTGCACATCGATTTAAATTCGAGTCCCCAGCAATCATCACGTGCTGTGATTTTTCATTCTCGAGAGTCCTGCACCTGGGGGTTACTTGCACATTTGACTCCGGTTGCTTCGTCCGCTTCCAGCCCCCCCCCCCACCATTACTTCACTGAAGCTGGGTCTTGCGACCATTGCACTGGTTGAACCTGTTTTTTCCAAACTTACTTGCTCGTTCTTCTTCGCCGTTCTGGTTGCCGGTGCCCTACCGTTCTCTCCATTGGCCGCTTTTTTGTTCACCTTCGCTAGTGCATCCTCGGTGGACTTGAGCCTTTTTTCCCATAGCAGTCATATTCTCTTGCTCTGTCGCCAATGCAAAATCCAGCTCTGCGATTCTCATCAGCAGTTCACTCTAGGCAACCATCAATTTCTCCATTTTTTCCTCGACCTCACATCATCTACACTTGGCGTCAGCCTCCTCTCCATTCGCATCTGAAATTCGGTTTACTTTCAAGCCCACCACACATCCTAAATATTTTACAGCCTTTTCAACCATATCTTTATCACACCAAAGGTCCTTATAAATTGTACAACTCAATAATTACAGAACACGGCGTACGACAAACCCTGCCCTACGAAAAAAAAAAGTATTAACTCTACTGCAAAAATTTGCGTGTTCGGTGTACGTGTACCTCCCCCCCTGGTGGGCAAGAGAAAAAAAAACACAAATACACACACACATACTAGTGAATACCTGGTGATTGACCCCCGAAAACTACCAGGTGACTGACCCCTTAACTTGCTCCTTCGGCGCCCTCTGGCGCTCACATCGCCCAATTAGTTACTATTATGTAATTCACAGCGATATTTTCCAATTTTGCTGTGAATGCTAGAAGGACGAACGCCGCAGCTACGACGTTTACCAAAGAAATTTGGTGCCCTTTTCAAGCGAGTACTAGCGCCGCACTTTGACGCGTTGTTCCTCTATCTCCTCTCTCAGTGAAAGAGAAACAGCGTGAAAAACGAGCGCTCAGAGAAACAAGGGCACAGACGGAGGGCTGTATGTGTCCTCGTTTGTCTGGTCTCTCGTTTTTTGTGCTTCTTCTTTTCACTATGTCATATCAACAGACCCAAGCAACCACTTTACCTCCTGGTGCCTCGCACCTACCATCTGGTACTTTGACGTTCCACTTCCCCTCTTAGACGGGCGACCCCTACCTGTGACTGCCACTCAGAAAACTAGCAGTTGCAGTGTTTGTAGGAAAGGCTGCATCACTTAAAAAAACACCAAGACCTCTAGAGAGCCTGGCCAATTTGTTATTAGTTCAGAAGGGTTGCTTATCGGGCTAGTTGGTCATCCATGAACGTAGTGTGTATTATCGCAGTACATAAAAGAAAGGGACAAAACACATTAGTGTAAGACAAAGGGGGTGCCTACTTTTATTGATTGACACGGGAGCCGATATATCTGTTATTTATGCGAATTTGTGTTCTCGTCTACGTAAGGTTGCAATACTTTATACTGGCGCTTACTTACCAATCATCAAAGTCCGTTAGAGTTTTCATTGATGGCTTTCGGCACCATATTCAGTACGCCATGTTGTCCTTTTGCGCTTATATGCTTATTTTATTATGGTACTTTCTTCTGATGCCACTGCTTCCATCTCTTGTCGAAATTGACTCATACATATGCGAAATAGCATAGGCGTAGTCACGGGGCGGCACACCGGGCGCGTTGCTCCCCCCCCCTAAATATTTCTGGCTCCGCACCTGCCAGAGACTGATGACATCTACCCAAAAGATTCGTCACATCAGCGGCTACGAAGAGTGAACAATTTTCTAGTGCCACTTATCCACGAGCACGTTATCACCATTATAGGCAGTTATAGTGTAGCGGGCTTACCGTGATAGCGGGATTGTAGTGTGCATGCGCACATACGTACGTTATCTGTACCGCTTGCAATACGGGCATATCTTTCACATTTAAAGTTAGTGTGTTAGCGTGGTGTACGTAGTGTACGTAAGCATGGCGGCGCGTTCGGACGCCTGCTTCTAAATGATTTTGGCGTGGTTGTTGAAAGATTCAGTTAGCTCCGGCAAACGATTGTTTAAAAAGGCTTCGCTTGCCTTCAGTTAGCTCCGATGACAGAGTATTACGAATAAGCTAGCGCAGTTTATGGGATAGCTTTTCATTTAGAACGTCTCTAGACCTAAGTCGGCAACCGCAATGTTTTCTTGTCTGGTGCGTGGTTCATATTTGTTTACTTTTATTATTACCGAAATAAACATTTAGCAATGCGTAGCGTGGTGACAGAGGTAAACATTTTCGTTTTTTTCCTCTTTTCACTGTTCTCTAACTTATCAACCTTCAGATAGGTGGCACGACTATCGCAGTTGGCGCACGTAAACCACGTAAACGCTATCCCGCTCAATTGTAAGATGCTGTCCGCAACGAACGTTTGCTGCAGGGTTACACCACTCCCTTAACCCTCGCCATTACACTAACGGTAAATTTTAACTGTCTTATGTCAGACTTCATTGATCACAGTGACGTGCTATTCGCCCAATCAGCCCGTTCTCTATCCAGAGGTATTGCACTAGCATCGAGTCTTGTGTGATTCACCTACGGCACCACGTTTCTCGCTGTACTTAACATCATAAATAAGCCGATTGTGCTTCCCAAGGGCACTGTTATAGTATGCAGCTGTAGTGGATACGCTGTAGTGGATACGAATATTGATAGATATCGCTGTAGTGGATACGAATAGTAGTGTGCTTCAATCGTGCTCATCAACAGATGCACCGACTACTGAGCCTCTCGTCAATGCAATCAGCATGATGGGACTCCACCAGAAGCAGACGAACTACTCGCGCTGTTATCGAAGCATAAATCTATTTTTGACGTATCTTCACATGCTCTAGAGCAGACTTCGGCAGCAGCTCATCGCGTACACGCATACCGACGGAACTTATATTGTTCGGCGCTATCCATATACCGTGTCTTTGCTAGCTAACACGAGACCATCGACAAACACCTTTCTGCTGTGCTAAAGCAAACGTCATTCACCCCTCCGCAAGCCCTTTATTGTCACCTGCCATACTCGTGCGCATGGAAAATGGCTCGGTGCGATTCTGCGTCGACTACCGCACAATGAACAAAACCAGAAAGACCGTATATTCCTTGCCTCGCATTCATGATGGCTCAAGTATTTTTCAGGTTAACAGTTTTTTTTTCGCAAAAGAAGCTCGAAACTATTTCTGTTGCTATTGCCTAATCCACAGTAAATTTCACCAAAAGTGTGTGCAATCTTATCTGAACACACCCTACTACAAAATCAGGCACGAATTGGCCTACGCCGGCTACAAATGCTCTTAAATATTGTAAACAGCACAAATCTGGATTTGATCAATTACACGGAGTTGCGTCTTGGCTATGGGCTACAAAAAATAACTGCTCTCGCGGGTTTTTGTTCCTACTCTTTTGTCTACATTTTAGCTTCAGAATGAAATTAACTACCATGTAGTAAGAGCACGGGGCCTGTACAGTACTTTGTACAAATCTCCGTGGCGTATGAGCAGTGATTAGAGTGCTCGGCTGCTGACCCGAAGGTCGCGGATCAAATACCGGCCGCGCTGGTCACATATTGATGGAGATGAAATGGTCGAATTTCGCGTAGTGGTGTCACCATAAAAGGAAAGTAATGTCGCATAGCAATTTACCTCAGAGAGAAAGTTCAATTTATGACATCTACAACGACAATATTATCAACGGCGGTGCCCTACATACCGACAAATTAGGGTTAATGCACTAGAATACATGTGCCGCAGGAGGATATTCTGAAAGTGATATGGATAACGTCAGATCAACCGCCTACAAATAATCACTAGCAATCGTTCTAGCTGCAGTAAATAAAAAAAAACGATCTGTGCATCAAGAGACGCAATAAAATGCTCCTTGTTTGTTTCTGATCCTAGAGAAAAAAATCGCCGGACGTTACTATAAGGAATGGCTTGAGTGGTTCAAAAATTCGATTTCCGCTTGGTTAAACTGTGGGAAAGTCGTGCTTTCTAGCGGAGCCCAGTTAAAGCAAAACACGTCTACCATGTCGGTGTCCATTGCTGCAAATTTATTCATGGCCGTTGTTGCTGCTGTGGATCCCGCTGCTATAGTTATGTCTACTAGTGTCAGCGACCTTGCTGTAAAGCCGGGCAATGTTGTGCACGACAACAGTGACATGGGTCGGTTTGCTCCTTGAGGCGGGTAGTTTGAAGTGCTGTAGTCAATGCAAGCCACTAAAACGTCATTTTCTTTCTAAATGAGCCCTTCTTTAGCACAAAAAATCACCATAAAGTTACCGAACCACTATTTCAACAATCATTATCGACCTAATAGTTGCTTTAAGAGTTTCTTTAAAGAACACCACATGGTCAGTATTTCCAGAGCCCTTCACTGCGGCGTGTCTCATAATCGTATTGTGGTTTTGGGACGATAAATCCCAGATATCATCATCTGTACCATGTACACTTCTTTGTTCGCCTCTCTACTGGCTATAACAACAAATCAGAAGTGCTTTATCTGCATGTACTTATTATGAAGTATTATGCCATAAAATATTATGAGATATTATAGTAAAATAAGATGCCACTGGCCTATGGCAGATTACCTTTTCACCTGTTTTACCCGTTTACAACGTAATAGACCCTTTTCAATAAAGGGTAGCCTTTGTGCCGAGGACGTGAACTACAGTCTGCCGCCATTTTGAGGGCACCGCAGCAGACGACGCAGGCTGTGTGTCCCAGCTACACTGATGCGCGTTTTTCGCAGCACACACAGACAGCTCTTTCGTTCCTGCTGGACGCGGACCGCGTCTGGAAGGCACGCCGATAAGAGGCTCTTGCAGGCTGTATCCATGCATCGCCAGTCATAACAAGCCAAACTGCTTGTCCAACCCGTTTAAGGGTACAAAATATTGCTTATTGTGCACCGGAAGCAGCTCAGAAGGCTTCTCGGAGAGTACTATGAGCTCGTTCAAGCTAGAAAGCGGTGAGATGGCAGCGGCCGATACCGAGAACTAGCCACCAACACAAACATCACAGCACTCACGAATTTGACGGCTTACTTTCCATACCCTCATGCTGGGGCTAGCTATCCCACACTCCTTTGCGAAGCGAAACTGGCAGAAAGCTCACCGTCCAGTGGCGTATTTAGGATAAGGGACTAATTCGTCTTTCCTGCTCCCTCTGTTTGACCCTTTGTCTAATCCTCCAGTGTAGGGTAGCCAACCGTTTGTCTTCCTGGTTAACCTCCCTGCCTTCTACCTTTGTCTTCTTCCTTCCTTCCTTCCTTCCTTCCTTCCTTCCTTCTTTCCTTCTTTCCTTCTTTCCTTCCTTCCTACACTGTAGTTACTAGAAGGAATCTTCCGTATGTTTTTCTTGGTTTTCTTATCTCTTAGTCCTAAGTTGTTGTGTCTAGCAAAGCAAAACGAGCCCTCAGAATTTTTCTTTCAGTCGTCAGAGTACAAATGCCATCTCGTTGTTTCAAACCATGTGTTTATTTTTCGTACATGCAACAAAGCAGAGCACATGACCCTCTTTTCCCCACCGCCTCAAGCAGCCGCAGCCTCCAGTGAGCCTGGTGTCAACAGCAAGTAGACGACTAAGACACAGGTGTAAAAGTCGATCACATAGTAGAATTGTGCATACTGACACTATTGTGGCAAAACCCAAGGTACGCGTAGGCGTAGAATACACATAGAAGACCGGTGCACTAGTGCCAGCCGCCGTGCTTGCGGAGCGCTCCAACGCCTCGGCTGCCGAGACCTCCGTAGAGACCAGTGGCCCCGTATCCGGCAGCTCCCCCACCGTAGAGGGCACCAACGCCACCATACACAGTGCTCGGCCTGACGCCGGCATACGACGACCCAGTCGAGCCGTACTTGGCTGCGAGCACGTAAGCCGGCGGGGAGGACGACCTCAGGGCCACGTCGGCTGGGCTCTCACTCTGCGTGCCGGGCTCATTGGTGTCGACCACGGCACGGAAGCCTGCTGCGTCGGCCGTGTACTTGACCTTGCGCTGGCCGCCTTCCGCCGTGGTGATGGTGTACGCTCCCTGGACAGCACCATTGCCATCGCCTACCTCCTGGCGAGAGCTGGAACCGCCCAGCGCCTGAGCGACGTATCCGAAACTGTATGGCCTCGGCCGGTTGTTTTCGTAGGCTCTGCTACCCTGCAAAACACACGGATTCACTATGTCAGGACACTTGGTGGACGTGCACGATCAACTTGTCTGTTTTTTTCATCGTGAAGCCTATGTGCTAGGTAATCACTGGAAAACAATAAAGCTATCCCATGTAAAACTTTCAACGAAGATGGTATGCCATTCAGTATCAGAGCATGACATCCTGGTTAGACGTTTGTTAGTGTTTGTGGTGGGGCTGCTTCAATCGGCTACTTACTCCGCCATAATAACCGCCACCACCGCCGGCGACATAGCCACGTCCAGCGTAGCCGCCTCGGAACCGAGCACTGCCTGCTCCGAGACCACCGAAGACTGCACCGCCGTATCCACCAGGGATATCACCAGCCTTTGCCATGACGGTGTAGAATAGGACGGATGAGATCACAACCTGCATGTATTGGGGCGTCGAACGCTTAGCGAGAGTCACAGAGGCAGGTTTCTCGCGCCATTTACGGCATTAATAAAATGCTCAATAGAAAGCCTTCCAACTGTCAGCTACAAACCAGTGACATTAACGCAAAAAAATTAATGTGGGATGGCGAATTTAGGAAGCTGAGGAGTGTGACCCCACAGCTCAGCATTATCTAATGACGTCCCATACAAAACACCATTGATGAGTTGATAGCGTGCAATTATTTCTTCACAATAGCAACATTACGATTGTAAGTGGGCTGAAACAGGCATTCGCCTCGTCATGTCAATTCAGCTTGCGCAGATGTGAAGCTGTTATACTTCTTTCCTAAGCAGAATCTGCTTAATTGGATTGAACGAAGCGTATGACTATTTAGGTCCTAAACCACGGCTTTCAGGTCGATGGTTTTCTTCTACATACTATAGGTTGTCTCACCTGAAGTGCTTCAGTTGTACCCTTCACGGGCATTAGGAATGTGTTGTTTGTTATATGTGTGTGACATTCAGGGGGGGGGGGGGTACCAAAGCCCTTCTCCGCAAGCTGCTTAACTAAGGAAATGCTGCCGACAAAACACATAGGTTGTTTGCACTGTTTTCAGAGTTCAATTAAAGCCATACTTAGAATGTCTATCTATTCGCCTCCTGTAATGGTTAAATATAAGGCCCCAAAGAGCAACACAATCTTAGCAGGACACTAATTTCATACCTTATGCGTGAACATGCGCCAAAATAAGCCCAACAGAACCTCGGGCATTTAATTTTTTGCTATTGTACTTAGTTGTTTAGAGTTATTAGAAGTCTGCTTAAATAGCGCACTGGGCATAGCGCCTATAGTCACCACGCACTGTTCGGAGCCCTCTACCTGTCTCTCGTTTATAAATAGGCCAAGTTTTGCAAGTATCACCCATTAGGCGTATCAGACATTGAGATGCTAAAGAAATACAATTTTGCAGCTCTATCAATGCATGTGCGCTTTTTACACTTTCAAACTGCACATACTCGAACCTAGAGGTAAGAAATTCGATTCCATGGCGATTGTATAACACGTCGGTTGAGCTGTGGCGTAGCTGTCGCAAGGAGAAGCTCCGTTGCATGGTGCCCATAAGAACACGCCTCAGTCTTCCAGCACATGATATTCTCTAATCATCAAGCCAAAAATGCACACGTGCTACCCTCGTGTCAAGGTGGCATGAGACTATTGATCGCGTTTCTTCGAATGGCATTGCTACATTGCAAAGGTAAAAATACGACAATGCGCAAATAGCGCACCTGTAGTTCATAAGTGATCATCCCAAATACTCAGCCTGCAAACACGGACACATGCTAGAAGTCAGGACGCCCACACCGTTTGTGGTGTCTTGACTTTTTTCTTCTGTCCGCGTTTGCACACCCCGTATGTTAGAAAGCAATGATGTGCTTTCAAGGGGAATAATTTTGCCTCGCTACTCACGAGTTACGGCCAATGTGACACGCAGCCGATAGCGTGGTAGAAACATTCGCCTCATGCACGAAGATTAGACACGTGGTACATAAACACAAGATAACCGTGAACCGATAGCAGCGTCATAGTTCCCTTTAATATTTTTAGATGCGGAAGCATCTTATACTCGCGCCTTGTAGTGCGCCGTCCGCACCGCTTCTCGAACATTCGACAGCTGACGCGCGCGCATGCGCCGTCACGCCGTCGCCCACCATCTGTGCCGCGCGCGCTTCTCCTTCGAGAACATTCGACAGCTGACAGCGCATGCGCCGTCGCGCCGTCGCCATCTGTGCCGCGCGCGCGCTTCTCCTTCGAGAACATTCGACAGCTGACAGCGCGTGCGCCGTCGCGCTGTATATATACTCAAGGTCGGCGCTCGCTCGCTCAGTTGCCGCTCGTCCGTTGGTTTGTACGGCGCGTCGACGTCCGAAGTCGCCGTGAAATGAATGCTAACGAATCCACAAACAAAATGATCGACGTCCCTTCGACCAGCGCCGCCCAAACTGTTGGCGGAACCGCTTCCGCATCCTCCTCAGTGTTCCCCCGAGGGAAGCTGCGGGCAATTTTTTTTCTTCAAGGCGTGTATCCACCCCGCTATGCACTTCCCGTGCCTCAGAGGCGCTCCTCACCTTCCACATAGTTGCTCACTGGTACCGCTGCTTGTGTTGCTGCTGCTGCGGTGGTGAAATCGTGTTGTGTCCTCGGTGACCGAACCACAGCTGTTTTATACGATCCACTACTACGCTGCACTTAGTGATGATTTGCAGCGAGAATTCATGCGGCAATGACGAGGAGGACGCGATGCGCTGGTCACTCCCCTTTCTGTATTCCTCTCAGTTTCGGTGGCCGCCCTTGTTGCGGCACTTCTTCCGCCTAATGAGAGCGCACTGCTTCCACGGGGGCCTCGCCGTCACTCAGCAGCGACTCCCCGCGTGGTGTCGGAATCGCTAATCCAACAAGCACGCACCGGCAGCATGGACAGGGTTGGTTTGTGTCCCTATTGCTTGCGATGGTCTCAAAACGGCACTTACACGCCAACCGAACGCCAAAGGCAAGCGTCACTCACGGAATTTCGATTCTCCTACGCGCTTGCGAGCAGCGCTCCTATCGAAGGTGTATATACACAAAGAAGATGTTTCGGCAAGTGCGCACGACATCACCATATTGCTTTTAATTACAACGCATATAATGAAGTGGAGTGATACGTGCGAAGAAAACACAACTAAGGATGACGAGATGTGGTCGTCGCGCCGTCGACGGATACGAATCTGAGATTGCTCGGCATTGCTGAAGCTAACCTTTGAATTACTAATTGGTAAATGTTGAAATGAGAAACAAAATGGTAGGACAAAAAAATTTCGTTAGACTTTAACCTGTTCGGTGAAACGGCAAATGACTGACTGAAGTAATGAAGCGTAGCTATATAGCATTAAAACGGCATATCTGTATAACACTTGTAGCGTGAAGAAGCACGATACAAGAGTAGAAGAAAGAGTAGCGCTTTGTGTCTCTATATATCTTTCTTGTGTTCTGTTTCTTTGCTCAACTATTGTTATCTCATTAGGTAAAAGGGCTTTGATCCAAAACATTTCAAGCACAGATGACACTTCAGGTATTAAACTTGCTTTTATAGAAATATGATTCTTTTTCAAGTAGCATAAGTGAAATTCATTACGTAGGAATGCCTTCCAAGAGGTTTCCTACAAGTTTCTTCATGTAGGCTAATTTTGCCTAAGACATGTGACCATCAATGTTTCTCAAATCGACAGTGCAGAAAATAGTTATTCCATGGTTACTCCTATTGCTATTATTGCACACTATCATGCTGTTGTCACGATGGATAATGTTATCCTAAAAACATTTGCTGCAGCCTGCCTACCTCCATCGAATTCTAGTGGACCACTAACAATCCCTGGTACATCAGATAGATGTTATGCGTGAGACATTAGAAGGTCCAGTGGACCTCTGTACTTATTCTGATGACCAATAGGGCGGAAGAACCATCCGGTGCAAAGAAAAAAACGTCAACTCTAATGTCATGAATATCTCTTGTCGGACATTTATACGTTCAGCAGACTTCAAAATATGGACCAGAACGTCCAAAAGACGAGTCCATAATGTGGACATCTTTATTATACCCGCAATTTAGGTCTTATTAAGAGGCCTAAATGCATCATTGGTTTCACATTAACAAGCGTGATATAAATAAGGACTAAATGGGGCAGGGAGGTTACTCCTTTTGGGGATCAACGGATTCCCTACAACGAATTGTGTTTTTGGGTACTGGCTGCAAGAGGAGAAACAGTTAGTCCTAGAAGGGTAACTTACACGGGCGCTAAAGGTTGCTCCCGAAAAGAGTAATGTTTACTACTGTAAGAACTAATACCTGATTTTAGGATACGATTCCTAACAGAGTAATTATATCGCCCGAAAAGACTAACTGTTCCCTTCAGAGATGATCCTTGGGAGAGCGATTGTTTCTATCATTAGAACTAAATGTTGATCCTAAGAAATCATCCCTGGGTGTGTGAATGCTACCCTTTCGCGATAAACTGTTAATCTGTTTAACAATTTCTGAAGCAACTAGTGATATACCCAGTATTCATTAACCTCTGAATGACCTGGCCATCTTCACCAAACTGGCATAACAGGTGCACTTGACTTTCAAGGCTAAAAACATTTATTTTCTCCAAAAGTGTTTTACCTTGATTATGCATATTCCGGCTAACGTGGTGCATGCGAACGACGAGTGCATACACTTAAGGTGACTGCACGCCAAGACTTTGGTAATTATGTCGAATGTA
Organism: Rhipicephalus annulatus; assembly: GCA_013436015.1. Classification (NCBI taxonomy): domain Eukaryota; kingdom Metazoa; phylum Arthropoda; class Arachnida; order Ixodida; family Ixodidae; genus Rhipicephalus; species Rhipicephalus annulatus. The sequence goes on along the minus strand of WOVY01010274.1, from coordinate 340,858 downwards.
CCAGTTAAACATAATCATTTGTGCTGAACGTGCTCCTGTTGTGGATGTGTTTGTCTTAAGATATGATGCTCGCACCCATGCGACTTTTCGCAGTCAAACGGTACCATATGATTATTAGGGCACCCATTGGTGTACGCAATAACACAGTAAAGAAAGAGAAGCATAGTGCATATGTAATTGAAGGTATAGCATCTGAAGCACTGAAGTTCCTAATTATGAATGGGTGTTTGATGGCGCCGTCATGTTTTGGCTTTTTCCATGCTTTAGAGGTTGTATGCTATTCTACTGAAAACCCAAACCATCTATTCAGCATCTTCACTTGCTTTAATGTGCTGTTGTTTTAACCAAAAAGTACCTCAAGGCAGGTATAAAAGTCTCACTGGCAAGGGTTGCGTGAGAGAGAACGCATCAGCACTTCGCACAATATCCACAGTAGCATTTTCCGCAATAACTATGGGTGCCTCCTGTGAGGTTCAAGATATTTATTGTAAATCGCACAGATGTGCAGTGATCGAAAATGGTTGAAGCTTTTGAATATAAGACGAATTATGCAAAATAAAAGGCATCATCACCACGGAGGGAGAGTTTTCCAATTCTTGGAAAGAAGAGTGGTGATATATATATATATATATGTATATATATATATATATATATATATATATATATGTGCGCGTGTGTGTGTGTGTGAATAAAAGAACACAAGTCGAAAAATAGAATTTTGCATTTACGCTTCGGCTGGGGGAAGCCCTATGTCACAAAGACGAATGATTGTGTGTGTGTAAATATATATATATATATATATATATATATATATATATATTATATATATATATATATATATATATATATATAGGTTCACGTGCTCTGTGACGCCAAAACATGCGCATAAGTGTGTTTCCACACTCGTCGTTTGGCTTATAGATGGCGCTTACTGTCAGTCCTACTTCTAAATTCACATATAAACACAAAAAAGTGGATGGAGGGAAGGCCGCTGTGGTAGCTCAGTGGTTAGAGCATCGCACGTGTTATTCGAAGGTCGTAGGTTTGATTCCTACCCACGGCTGGTTATTTTTTCATCCACTTTTCTTTCTTCCTATTTACATTCCATTGGTTCTAATAATTTCCCCTGTACATTCCTTGGAATTACTGTCTGTTAGATCTCATTATTATTGTGTTAAAACACGGAAAAACGAGCCCTTAGGTATACACTTCTTTCTCTTATTTCATTGAACGAGGGTCTCGTACTGGCAGACTTTGTGTGTTGAGGTTTTATAAAAGGGACAATTAATCAGCTGCCCCCTCATAATAAGTTCACGTGCTACGTGACGCCAAAACATGCGCATAAGAGTGTTTTCACACTCGTCGTTTGGCTTATAGATGGCGCTGACTGTCACTCCCACTTATAAATTCACATATAAACCCAAAAAGTGGATGAAGGGAAGGCCGCTGTGGTAGCTCAGTGGTTAGAGCATCGCACGCGTTATTCGAAGGTCGTAGGTTTGATTCCTGCCCACGGCTGGTCATTTCTTCATCCACTTTTCTTTCTTCTTATTTACATTCCATTGGTTCTAATAACTTCCCCTGTACATTCCTTGGAATTAATGTCTGTTAGATCTCATTATTATTGTGTTAAAACACGGGAAAACGAGCCCTTAGGTATACACCTCTTGCTCTTGTTTCATTGAACGAGGGTCTCGTACTGGCTGACTTGGTGTGTTTAGGTTGTATAAGAGGGACAATTATTCAGCTGCCACCTCATAATAAATTCACGTGCTCCGTGACGCCAAAACATGCGCATAAGTGTGTTCCCACACTCGTCGTTTGGCTTATAGATGGCGCTGACTGTCAGTCCTACTTCTAAATTCACATATAAACCCAAAAAAGTGGATGGAGGGAAGGCCGCTGTGGTAGCTCAGTGGTTAGAGCATCGAACGCGTTATTCGAAGGTCGTAGGTTCGAATCCTGCCCACACCTGCGTATTTTTCATTCACTTTTCTTTCTTCTTATTTACATTCCATTGGTTCTAATAACTTCCCCTGTACTTTCCTTGGCATTACTGTCTGTTAGATCTCATTATTATTGTGTTAAAACACGGAAAAACGAGCCCTTAGGTATACACTTCTTTCTCTGATTTCATTGAACGAGGGTCTCGTACTGGCAGACTTGGTGTGTTGAGGTTTTATAAGAGGGAGAATTGATCAGCTGCCCCCTCATAATAAGTTCACGTGCTACGTGACGCCGAAACATGCGCATAAGAGTCTTTTCACACTCGTCGTTTGGCTTATAGATGGCGCTGACTGTCACTCGTACTTCTAAACTCACAGATAAACCCCAAAAAGTAGATGGAGGGAAGGCCGCTGTGGTAGCTCAGTGATTAGAGCATCGAACGCGTTATTCGAAGGTCGTAGGTTCGATTCTTGCCCACGGCTAGTTATTTTTTCATCCACTTTTCTTTCTTATTAATTACATTCTATTGGTTCTAATAACTTCCCCTGTATATTGCTTGGCATTACTGTCTGTTAGATCTCATTAGTATTGTGTTAAAACACGGAAAAACGAGCCCTTAGATATACACTTCTTTCTCTTATTTCATTGAACGAGGGTCTCGTACTGGCAGACTTGGTGTGTTTAGAATGTATAAGAGGGCTTATTATTCAGCTGCCCCCTCATAATAAGTTCACGTGCTAGGTGACGCCAAAATATGCGCATAAGAGTGTTTTCACACTTATCGTTTGGCCTATAGATGGCGCTGACGGTCACTACTACTTCTAAATTCACATATAAACCCAAAAAAGTGCATGGAGGGAAGGCCGCATTGGTAGCTCAGTGATTAGAGCATCGAATGCGTTATTCGAAGGTCGTAGGTTCGATTCCTGCCAACGGCTGGTTATTTCTTTCTTCTTATCGTAAAGGGGGTTTATGGAAGGACTGAGCAAGCGGGTGGTAGCTCTAAAGGAACGCAGGCGGACCCAGATGACGGTGCTTGATCGCCGATCTCGTGCCTTTTTCTTGTGCTGATGATAGCTGACCTGATGGTATCAACGTCTTTCTTATTCACTACAATTACCCACGGCGAAAAAGTTGAAGCCATCCTGGCGATCTAACACGTGGGGACAAGCGGGTCAAAGTACGGCTTCAGACGGTTTACGTGAACGATATCACGTCCACGCCAATGACGGTCGCTCGGTGGCGTGAGGGGTTCAATAGCGTAGTTCACGGGAGAAGTACGCTCGACCACGCGGTAGGGACCATGATAATTAGAGAGTAGCTTGGGTGATACACCAGGGGCGCAGGGCGGTACATGAAGCCATACAAGTGCTCCAGGAACGAACGTTGGTGCAGAACGATGGTCATCGTCACGAATCTCCTTCTGGCGCTGTTGGTCGGATGTCGTAAGCCGCTTGGCTAGCTTGCGGCACTCTTCTGCGTAACGAGCGGCTTCCGAGACAGGCTTGTATTCGGAGGGATCTGGCGAGTATGGCAGTAAAGTGTCGATGGTGTGCGATGGTTCGCGACCGTACAGGAGAAAAAATGGGGAAAACCCGGTAGTGACTTGCGTAGCGGTGTTATACGCGTATGTCACAAATGGGAGAACGAGGTCCCAGTTTGTTTGATCAGAAGCGACATGCGTAGCGAGCATGTCCCCCAGAGTACGATTAAACCGCTCAGTCAAGCCGTTCGTCTGTGGGTGGTAGGCTGTACTCTTCCGGTGAACAATATGGCACTGTTGAAGAAGTGCTTGTATTACATCGGAGAGGAAAACACGCCCACGTTCACTGAGGAGTTCTCGAGGAGGACCATGACGAAGCACAAAACGATTGAGTATGAAAGTTGCGACGTCTTGTGCTGCAGCTGTGGGGAGAGCAGCAGTTTCAGCGTACCGTGTTAGATGATCCACTGCCACGATAGCCCATCGGTTGCCTGCCATGGTTAGTGGTAGTGGTCCGTAGAGGTCAATTCCTACACGGTCGAATGGGCGGTCTGGGCATGGAAGTGGCTGCATAGAACCTGTTGCAGGATGTGGCGGGCTTTTCCGCCGCTGACATTCGTGGCAGCCGTGAATGAACTGGCGGACGAAGGTAAACAATCCGCGCCAGTAATATCTCTTTCGTAGGCGCTCGTAGGTCTTAAAAACACCGGCGTGAGCACATTGCGGGTCGGAATGAAACGACGCGCAGATGGTAGAGCGCAGCGTTCGGGGAATTACTAGTAGCCATTTCCTACCATCTGCTGAATAGTTGCGCCGGTACAAAAGGCCATCCCGAATGCTGAAGTGCGGAGCCTGGCGGCGCAGGGTTCGAGTGGTTGGAAGTGTCGGTGCCTCAAATAACGCGTCAAGAAGCGAAGCGATCCATGGGTGATTGCGTTGTGCTGAAGAGATGGTGTCCTCGTCAAGCGCTGACAACGTGTTGTCCGAGGAAACAGATGCGATGTCCGGGGATAGGGGAGATTGTGACAGTGCATCAGCATCGGCATGCTTGTGGCCGGAACGATATACCACGCGAATGTCATATTCTTGAAGCCGAAGAGCCCAACGGGCAAGACGATCCGATGGGTCCTTAAGCGAAGATAACCAGCATAATGCGTGGTGGTCCGTTACTACATCAAAAGCACGGCCATAAAGGTATGGGCGGAACTTGACAAGCGCCCAAACGATCGCCAAGCATTCCTTCTCGGTGACGCTGTAGTTTTATTCAGCCTTAGTAAGAGTTCTGCTGGCGTAGGCGACGACATACTCGGCGAATCCAGGCTTCTGTTGCGCGAGCACCGCACCGAGGCCGACACCACTGGCGTCGGTGTGGACCTCAGTTGCTGCCGTAGGATCGTAGTGACGCAGTATTGGTGGCGAAGTGAGGAGACGACGAAGGGTACAGAAGGCTTGGTCACACTCAGAAGACCATGACGAAATATCAGTGGTGCTGCCTATAAGTTCGGTCAAAGGGGCAATGATAGAGGCGAAGTTGCGCACGAACCGGCGAAAGTAGGAGCATAACCCCACGAAGCTCCGTAACTGCTTCATCGTCGTTGGTTTGGGGAAGTCGGCGACAGCACGTAACTTAGCCGGGTCTGGAAGTATACCGTCCTTTGATACGACGTGCCTAGAATCGTAAGTTGCCGAGCAGCGAATTGACACTTCTTGAGGTTGAGTTGGAGCTGAGCATTCTTCAGGCACGTGAGGACGTGTTTAAGGCGCTCGAGATGTGTTCCAAAATCTGGCGCAAAGACGACTATATCGTCGAGATAGCAGAGACAGATTTGCCATTTCAAACCCCGAAGAACCGAGTCCATCATGCCCTCGAAGGTGGCAGGCGCATTGCAGAGGCAGAAGGGCATGACATTAAACTGATAGAGACCGTTCGGTGTCACGAAGGCTGTTTTTGGTCGATCGACATCTGCGAGGAGGACCTGCCAGTACCCTGAGCGCAAATATAATGATGAAAAAAACTTGGCACCTTGTAAAGTATCAAGGGCATCGTCAATCCTGGGTAAAGAATACACGTCTGTTCGAGTGATCTTATTTAGGCGCCGGTAATCCACGCAGAAGCGAACGGAACCATCCTTTTTTTTAACGAGCACTACAGGTGAGGCCCATGGACTTTGTGAAGGTTGAATGACACCGCGTTGGAGCATATCGTTCACCTGTTCGGTAATAACTTGGCGTTCGGCCGCAGAAACACGATATGGTCGCTGTCATAGTGGCGCATGGGAGCCGGTATCGATGTAATGTAGAGTGGTAGAAGTGCGGCCAAGTGAAGGTTGAACAACATCGAAAGATTCGCGGTACTGGTACAGCAGTTGGAGGAGTTCAGATCGTTCACATGGTGACAGTCCGTCTGCGATCGCCGAATCGAACACTTTCGAAGCCTGTAGATCAGAGTGGTTAAGAGCACTGACGGTAGCGAGGTCACTTTGGGATGATTCTTGCGGCACGGTAAAAATTTGTCCGTTATCAATGGGCTGTACGCATCCAAGAGACTCGCCTTTAAACAGTTTGATGATATGCTGAAAGGGATTGGTAAGGCAGAGAGAACTGGCTCCATTAGAAATTGAGAGGGCTGAATAAGGGAGCAGAAGTGGTTTCCGACTTAGAAAGAGGCTTGATGGCTCAAAGAATGCTACTTCATCACGCATGCCGTCGGAGACCATAGGGAGCAAAACAGCTGTTGTCGGTGGAATGTCAGTGTCCTCTTTGACAACTAGGTTGTGCGCGGCTTGATTAGTGTGGTCGTAGGGCTGGTCGAAGAACGGAAGCAGTTCAAGTTCGGAACGGGCACAATCTATAACGGCACGATTACGGGATAGAAAATCCCAGCCAAGTATGATGTCATGAGAGCACGAGGAAAGGACGACAAACTCAACAATGTAGTGGTCCTCCGCAATTTTGAGTCGGGAAGTGCAGGTGGCTATAGGTCGAACAGGTTCTCCACTTGCTGCACGTAAGGACATATCAAGCGGCGTGGTCACCTTTCGGAGCTTGCGGCAAAGTTTGGCGTCTATAACAGACACAGCGGCACCGGTATGCACAAGAGCGTATGCATGGGCGCCGTCTACAAAAACTTCGAGATATTTGACGGCAACGTGCGAGAACTTGAAGATTTTGATAGCGCAGTTCTTGCCCCTTGAACTGCGACGGCTAGTTTCCCTCATTTTGAGGGGCTGGTCGTGGACGCATGGGTGACAAGGAGCGTCGATTGGGTGAAGGTGAGCGACGAGACGAAGTTGCCGGATAGTCACGGGAAGAGTGTTTGACTGACGATCCGAACTTTCATAACAAAAAGGTGGTCGGTCCATGTAGTTGCTTCGTGGTCGGACGTCTGTGTAGGCGGGCACGCGACGACGGCAGTATCGGGAGATATGGCCAGGGCCGCCGCACGCAAAACAGATCGGCCGGTTATCGCTCGTTCGCCAGGCATTTGCAGCAAGGGGCGCCGCCCACGCGGCATACGGTTGAGTCGAGGCTGTGGTAGCGAGGGGAGGAGCCCATGCGACGGAAGACTGAGGAGGAGCGGTGACATGCTGCAGTCCATTGAACGGTGAGGGCTGGTGTGGCTGCTGCCTCTTTACTGCGTCAGCATAAGTAAGAGGCGCGGCGGCAACTTGCTGCTGAAAGGGCACTGGCATAGCCTCGGCAATCTGGTCCTGAAGTGCATGTCGGAGCATGGTAGCTAACGGTGTCGGTGGTTGCTCTTGCTGCTGCTGCGGGAGCTCTTGGCGCTGACAAAACGGCAGGAGGGAAAGCCGACGTGCGACCTCCTCACGCACAATGTCTTTCATTTGTGCTAGAAGGCGGGAGTGGTCAGGTACGACGTCCAGTGTATCGAGTGGTTGGTTAGGCTGAAATGGACGACGGGTGAGAGCTCGTTGCCGTCGCAATTCGTCGTAGTTCTGACACAGAGTTACCACTTCAGACACCGTGCCAGGAGAATTCGCCAGGAACATTTGAAATACGTCGTCATCAACACCTTTCATAATGTGCTGGATCTTGGCACTTTCGCTCATTGCGGCATCGACGCGCTTGCAGAGATCGAGGATATCTTCAATATAGGCGGTAAACGTTTCACCAGGTTCTTGTGCCCGTGAGCGCAGGCGTTGTTCGGCGCGCAACTTCCGCACGGCAGGGCGACCGAAAACCGAGGATATTGCCTGCTTGAAAGTGGCCCAGTTCTCGAACTCGGATTCGTGGTTTGTGTACCACAGTTTTGCCACATTAGCCAAGTAAATGTTGACGGTGCTCAACTTAGCAGCGTCATCCCACCTGTTTGGTCCACTGACTTTTTCGTAGGACGACAGCCAGTCCTCGACTTCCTGGTCTTCGGCGCCCGAAAAGATCGAGGGGTCTCGCTGGTGAACCGGGACGGGGCAATTAGCAGCCGCGAGAGGTGCTGTCTGTTGGGCAGGGTCAACTTGCATGGTCGACGGCAGGGTGCGGGATCGGAGTTCCAGGGTGTAGGTGATGTAGTTCCCAGCAGGATCCACCAAATGTAAAGGGGGTTTATTGAAGGACTGAGCAAGCGGGTGGTAGCTCTAAAGGAACGCAGGCGGACACAGATGACGGTGCTTTATCGCCGATCTCGTGCCTTTTTCTTGTGCTGATGATAGCTGACCTGATGGTATCAACGTCTTTCTTATTCACTACATTATTTACATTCCATTGGTTCTAATAACTTCCCCTGTACATTGCTTGGCATTACTGTCTGTTAGATCTCATTATTATTGTGTTAAAACACGGAAAAAGGAGCCCTTAGGTATACACTGCTTTCTCTTATTTCATTGAACGAGGGTCTCGTACTGGCAGACTTGCTGTGTTTAGGTTGTATAAGAGGGACAATTAATCAGCTGCCCCCTCATAATAAGTTCACGTGCTACGTGACGCCAAAACATGCGCATAAGAGTGTTTTCACACTCGTCGTTTGGCTTATAGATGGCGCTGACTGTCACTCCTACTTCTAAATTCACATATACCCAAAAAGTGGATGGAGGGAAGGCCCCTGTGGTAGCTCAGTGGTTGGAGCATCGAACATGTTATTCGAAGGTCGTAGGTTTGATTCCTGCCCACGGCTGGTCATTTCTTCATCCACTTTTCTTTCTTCTTATTTACATTCCATTGGTTCTAATAACTTCCCCTGTACATTCCTTGGAATTACTGTCGGTTAGATCTCATTATTATTGTGTTAAAACACGGGAAAACGAGCCCTTAGGTATACACCTCTTGCTCTTGTTTCATTGAACGAGGGTCTCGTACTGGCTGACTTGGTGTGTTTAGGTTGTATAAGAGGGACAATTAATCAGCTGCCACCTCATAATAAATTCACGTGCTCCGTGACGCCAAAATATGCGCATAAGTGTGTTCCCACACTCGTCGTTTGGCTTATAGATGGCGCTGACTGTCAGTCCTACTTCTAAATTCACATATAAACCCAAAAAAGTGGATGGAGGGAAGGCCGCTGTGGTAGCTCAGTGGTTAGAGCATCGAACGCGTTATTCGAAGGTCGTAGGTTCGAATCCTGCCCACACCTGCGTATTTTTCATTCACTTTTCTTTCTTCTTATTTACATTCCATTGGTTCTAATAACTTCCCCTGTACTTTCCTTGGCATTACTGTCTGTTAGATCTCATTATTATTGTGTTAAAACACGGAAAAACGAGCCCTTAGGTATACACTTCTTTCTCTGATTTCATTGAACGAGGGTCTCGTACTGGCAGACTTGGTGTGTTGAGGTTTTATAAGAGGGAGAATTGATCAGCTGCCCCCTCATAATAAGTTCACGTGCTACGTGACGCCGAAACATGCGCATAAGAGTCTTTTCACACTCGTCGTTTGGCTTATAGATGGCGCTGACTGTCACTCGTACGTCTAAACTCACAGATAAACCCCAAAAAGTAGATGGAGGGAAGGCCGCTGTGGTAGCCCAGTGGTTAGAGCATCGCACGCGTTATTCGAAGGTCGTAGGTTTGATTCCTGCCCACGGCTGGTTATTTCTTTCTTCTTATCGTAAAGGGGGTTTATGGAAGGACTGAGCAAGCGGGTGGTAGCTCTAAACGAACGCAGGCAGACCCAGATGACGGTGCTTGATCGCCGATCTCGTGCCTTTTTCTTGTGCTGATGATAGCTGACCTGATGGTATCAACGTCTTTCTTATTCACTACAATTACCCACGGCGAAAAAGTTGAAGCCATCCTGGCGATCTAACACGTGGGGACAAGCGGGTCAAAATACGGCTTCAGACGGTTTACGTGAACGATATCACGTCCACGCCAATGACGGTCGCTCGGTGGCATGAGGGGTTCAATAGCGTAGTTCACGGGAGAAGTACGCTCGACCACGCGGTAGGGACCATGATAATTAGAGAGTAGCTTGGGTGATACACCAGGGGCGCAGGGCGGTACATGAAGCCATACAAGTGCTCCAGGAACGAACGTTGGTGCAGAACGATGGTCATCGTCACGAATCTCCTTCTGGCGCTGTTGGTCGGATGTCGTAAGCCGCTTGGCTAGCTTGCGGCACTCTTCTGTGTAACGAGCGGCTTCCGAGACAGGCTTGTATTCGGAGGGATCTGGCGAGTATGGCAGTAAAGTGTCGATGGTGTGCGATGGTTCGCGACCGTACAGGAGAAAAAATGGGGAAAACCCGGTAGTGACTTGCGTAGCGGTGTTATACGCGTATGTCACAAATGGGAGAACGAGGTCCCAGTTTGTTTGATCAGAAGCGACATGCGTAGCGAGCATGTCCCCCAGAGTACGATTAAACCGCTCAGTCAAGCCGTTCGTCTGTGGGTGGTAGGCTGTACTCTTCCGGTGAACAATATGGCACTGTTGAAGAAGTGCTTGTATTACATCGGAGAGGAAAACACGCCCACGTTCACTGAGGAGTTCTCGAGGAGGACCATGACGAAGCACAAAACGATTGAGTATGAAAGTTGCGACGTCTTGTGCTGCAGCTGTGGGGAGAGCAGCAGTTTCAGCGTACCGTGTTAGATGATCCACTGCCACGATAGCCCATCGGTTGCCTGCCATTGTTAGTGGTAGTGGTCCGTAGAGGTCAATTCCTACACGGTCGAATGGGCGGTCTGGGCATGGAAGTGGCTGCATAGAACCTGTTGCAAGATGTGGCGGGCTTTTCCGCCGCTGACATTCGTGGCAGCCGTGAATGAACTGGCGGACGAAGGTAAACAATCCGCGCCAGTAATATCTCTTTCGTAGGCGCTCGTAGGTCTTAAAAACACCGGCGTGAGCACATTGCGGGTCGGAATGAAACGACGCGCAGATGGTAGAGCGCAGCGTTCGGGGAATTACTAGTAGCCATTTCCTACCATCTGCTGAATAGTTGCGCCGGTACAAAAGGCCATCCCGAATACTGAAGTGCCGAGCCTGGCGGCGCAGGGTTCGAGTGGTTGGAAGTGTCGGTGCCTCAAATAACGCGTCAAGAAGCGAAGCGATCCATGGGTCATTGCGTTGTGCTGAAGAGATGGTGTCCTCGTCAAGCGCTGACAACGTGTTGTCCGAGGAAACAGATGCGATGTCCGGGGATAGGGGAGATTGTGACAGTGCATCAGCATCGGCATGCTTGTGGCCGGAACGATATACCACGCGAATGTCATATTCTTGAAGCCGAAGAGCCCAACGGGCAAGACGATCCGATGGGTCCTTAAGCGAAGATAACCAGCATAATGCGTGGTGGTCCGTTACTACATCAAAAGCACGGCCATAAAGGTATGGGCGGAACTTGACAAGCGCCCAAACGATCGCCAAGCATTCCTTCTCGGTGACGCTGTAGTTTTATTCAGCCTTAGTAAGAGTTCTGCTGGCGTAGGCGACGACATACTCGGCGAATACAGGCTTCTGTTGCGCGAGCACCGCACCGAGGCCGACACCACTGGCGTCGGTGTGGACCTCAGTTGCTGCCGTAGGATCGTAGTGACGCAGTATTGGTGGCGAAGTGAGGAGACGACGAAGGGTACAGAAGGCTTGGTCACACTCAGAAGACCATGACGAAATATCAGTGGTGCTGCCTATAAGTTCGGTCAAAGGCGCAATGATACAGGCGAAGTTGCGCACGAACCGGCGAAAGTAGGAGCATAACCCCACGAAGCTCCGTAACTCCTTCATCGTCGTTGGTTTGGGGAAGTCGGCGACAGCACGTAACTTAGCCGGGTCTGGAAGTATACCGTCCTTTGATACGACGTGCCGAGAATCGTAAGTTGCTGAGCAGCGAAGTGACACTTCTTGAGGTTGAGTTGGAGCTGAGCATTCTTCAGGCACGTGAGGACGTGTTTAAGGCGCTCGAGATGTGTTCCAAAATCTGGCGCAAAGACGACTATATCGTCGAGATAGCAGAGACAGATTTGCCATTTCAAACCCCGAAGAACCGAGTCCATCATGCCCTCGAAGGTGGCAGGCGCATTGCAGAGGCAGAAGGGCATGACATTAAACTGATAGAGACCGTTCGGTGTCACGAAGGCTGTTTTTGGTCGATCGACATCTGCGAGGAGGACCTGCCAGTACCCTGAGCGCAAATATAATGATGAAAAAAACTTGGCACCTTGTAAAGTATCAAGGGCATCGTCAATCCTGGGTAAAGAATACACGTCTGTTCGAGTGATCTTATTTAGGCGCCGGTAATCCACGCAGAAGCGAACGGAACCATCCTTTTTTTTAACGAGCACTACAGGTGAGGCCCATGGACTTTGTGAAGGTTGAATGACACCGCGTTGGAGCATATCTTTCACCTGTTCGGTAATAACTTGGCGTTCGGCCGCAGAAACACGATATGGTCGCTGTTATAGTGGCGCATGGGAGCCGGTATCGATGTAATGTAGAGTGGTAGAAGTGCGGCCAAGTGAAGGTTGAACAACATCGAAAGATTCGCGGTACTGGTACAGCAGTTGGAGGAGTTCAAATCGTTCACATGGTGACAGTCCATCTGCGATCGCCGAATCGAACACTTTCGAAGCCTGTAGATCAGAGCGGTTAAGAGCACTGACGGTAGCGAGGTCACTTTGGGATGATTCTTGCGGCACGGTAAAAATTTGTCCGTTATCAATGGGCTGTACGCATCCAAGAGACTCGCCTTTAAACAGTTTGATGATATGCTGAAAGGGATTGGTAAGGCAGAGAGAACTGGCTCCATTAGAAATTGAGAGGGCTGAATAAGGGAGCAGAAGTGGTTTCCGACTTAGAAAGAGGCTTGATGGCTCAAAGAATGCTACTTCATCACGCATGCCGTCGGAGACCACAGGGAGCAAAACAGCTGTTGTCGGTGGAATGTCAGTGTCCTCTTTGACAACTAGGTTGTGCGCGGCTTGATTAGTGTGGTCGTAGGACTGGTCGAAGAACGGAAGCAGTTCAAGTTCGGAACGGGCACAATCTATAACGGCACGATTACGGGATAGAAAATCCCAGCCAAGTATGATGTCATGAGAGCACGAGGAAAGGACGATAAACTCAACAATGTAGTGGTCCTCCGCAATTTTGAGTCGGGAAGTGCAGGTGGCTATAGGTCGAACAGGTTCTCCACTTGCTGCACGTAAGGACATATCAAGCGGCGTGGTCACCTTTCGGAGCTTGCGGCAAAGTTTGGCGTCTATAACAGACACAGCGGCACCGGTATGCACAAGAGCGTATGCATGGGCGCTGTCTACAAAAACTTCGAGATATTTGACGGCAACGTGCGAGAACTTGAAGATTTCGATAGCGCAGTTCTTGCCCCTTGAACTGCGACGGCTAGTTTCCCTCATTTTGAGGGGCTGGTCGTGGACGCATGGGTGACAAGGAGCGTCGATTGGGTGAAGGTGAGCGACGAGACGAAGTTGCCGGATAGTCACGGGAAGAGTGTTTGACTGACGATCCGAACTTTCATAACAAAAAGGTGGTCGGTCCATGTAGTTGCTTCGTGGTCGGACGTCTGTGTAGGCGGGCACGCGACGACGGCAGTATCGGGAGATATGGCCAGGGCCGCCGCACGCAAAACAGATCGGCCGGTTATCGCTCGTTCGCCAGGCATTTGCAGCAAGGGGCGCCGCCCACGCGGCATACGGTTGAGTCGAGGCTATGGTAGCGAGGGGAGGAGCCCATGCGACGGAAGACTGAGGAGGAGCGGTGACATGCTGCAGTCCATTGAACGGTGAGGGCTGGTGTGGCTGCTGCCTCTTTACTGCGTCAGCATAAGTAAGAGGCGCGGCGGCAACTTGCTGCTGAAAGGGCACTGGCATAGCCTCGGCAATCTGGTCCTGAAGTGCATGTCGGAGCATGGGAGCTAACGGTGTCGGTGGTTGCTCTTGCTGCTGCTGCGGGAGCTCTTGGCGCTGACAAAACGGCAGGAGGGAAAGCCGACGTGCGACCTCCTCACGCACAAAGTCTTTCATTTGTGCTAGAAGGCGGGAGTGGTCAGGTACGACGTCCAGTGTATCGAGTGGTTGGTTAGGCTGAAATGGACGACGGGTGAGAGCTCGTTGCCGTCGCAATTCGTCGTAGTTCTGACACAGAGTTACCACTTCAGACACCGTGCCAGGAGACTTCGCCAGGAACATTTGAAATACGTCGTCATCAACACCTTTCATAATGTGCTGGATATTGGCACTTTCGCTCATTGCGGCATCGACGCGCTTGCAGAGATCGAGGATATCTTCAATATAGGCGGTAAACGTTTCACCAGGTTCTTGTGCCCGTGAGCGCAGGCGTTGTTCGGCGCGCAACTTCCGCACGGCAGGGCGACCGAAAACCGAGGATATTGCCTGCTTGAAAGTGGCCCAGTTCTCGAACTCGGATTCGTGGTTTGTGTACCACAGTTTTGCCACATTAGCCAAGTAAAAGTTGACGGTGCTCAACTTAGCAGCGTCATCCCACCTGTTTGGTCCACTGACTTTTTCGTAGGACGACAGCCAGTCCTCGACTTCCTGGTCTTCGGCGCCCGAAAAGATCGAGGGGTCTCGCTGGTGAACCGGGACGGGGCAATTAGCAGCCGCGAGAGGTGCTGTCTGTTGGGCAGTGTCAACTTGCATGGTCGACGGCAGGGTGCGGGATCGGAGTTCCAGGGTGTAGGCGATGTAGTTCCCAGCAGGATCCACCAAATGTAAAGGGGGTTTATTGAAGGACTGAGCAAGCGGGTGGTAGCTCTAAAGGAACGCAGGCGGACACAGATGACGGTGCTTTATCGCCGATCTCGTGCCTTTTTCTTGTGCTGATGATAGCTGACCTGATGGTATCAACGTCTTTCTTATTCACTACATTATTTACATTCCATTGGTTCTAATAACTTCCCCTGTACATTGCTTGGCATTACTGTCTGTTAGATCTCATTATTATTGTGTTAAAACACGGAAAAAGGAGCCCTTAGGTATACACTTCTTTCTCTTATTTCATTGAACGAGGGTCTCGTACTGGCAGACTTGCTGTGTTTAGGTTGTATAAGAGGGACAATTATTCAGCTGCCCCCTCATAATAAGTTCACGTGCAACGTGACGCCAAAACATGCGCATAAGAGTGTTTTCACACTCGTCGTTTGGCTTATAGATGGCGCTGACTGTCACTCCTACTTCTAAATTCACATATACCCAAAAAAGTGGATGGAAGGAAGGCCGCTGTGGTAGCTCAGTGGTTGGAGCATCGAACATGTTATTCGAAGGTCGTAGGTTCGATTCCTGCCCACGGCTGGTTATTCTTTTCTCCACTTTTCTTTCTTCTTATTTATATTCCATTGCTTCTAATAACTTCCCCTGTAATTTCCTTGGCATTACTGTCTGTTAGATCTGATTATTATTGTGTTAAAACACGGAAAAACGAGCCCTTAGGTATACACTTCTTTCTCTTATTTCATTGAACGAGGGTCTCGTACTGGCAGACTTGGTGTGTTTAGGTTGTATAAGAGGGACTAATAATCAGCAGCCCCCTCATAATAAGTTCACGTTCTAGGTGACGCCAAAACATGCGCAGAAGAGTGTTTTCACACTCATCGTTTGGCTTATAGATGGCGCTGACTGCCACTCCTACTTCTAAATTCACATATAAACCCAAAAAAGTGGATGAAAGGAAGGCCGCTAAGGTAGCCCAGTGGTTAGAGCATCGCACGCGTTATTCGAAGGTCGTAGGTTTGACTCCTGCCCACGGCTGGTTATTTATTCATCCACTTTTCTTTTTTCTTATTTACATTCCATTGGTTCTAATAACTTCCCCTGTACTTTTCTTGGCATTACTGTCTGTTAGATCTAATAAATATTGTGTTAAAACACGGAAAAACGAGCCCTTAGGTATACACTTCTTTCTCCTAATTCATTGAACGAGGGTCTCGTACCGGCAGACTTGGTGTGTTTAGGTTGTATAAGAGGGACAATTAATCAGCTGCCCCCTCATAATAAGTTCACGTGCTACGTGACGCCAAAACATGCGCATAAGAGTGTTTTCACACTCGTCGTTTGGCTTATATATGGCGCTGACTTTCACTCCTACTTCTAATTTCACATATAAACACAAAAAAGTGGATGGAGGGAAGGCCGCTGTGGTAGCTCAGTGGTTAGAGCATCGAACGCGTTATTCGAAGGTCGTAGGTTCGATTCCTGCCCACGGCTGGTTATTCTTTCCTCCACTTTTCTTTCTTCTTATTTATATTCCATTGGTTCTAATAACTTCCCCTGTACTTTCCTTGGCATTACTGTCTGTTAGATCTGATGATTATTGTTGTGTTAAAACACGGAAAAACGATCCTTAGGTATACACTTCTTTCTCTTATTTCATTGAACGAGGGTCTCGTACTGGCAGACTTGGTGTGTTTAGGTTGTATAAAAGGGACATATTAATCAGCTGCCCCCTCATAATAAGTTCACGTGCTAGGTGACGCCAAAACATGCGCATAAGAGTGTTTTCACACTCATCGTTTGGCTTATAGATGGCGCTGACTGTCACTCCTACTTCTAAATTCACATATAAACCCAAAAAAGTGGATGGAGGGAAGGCCGCTGTGGTAGCTCAGTGGTTAGAGCATCGCACGCGTTATTCGAAGGTCGTAGGTTTGATTCCTGCCCACGGCTGGTTATTTTTTCATCCAATTTTCTTTCTTCTTATTTACATTCCATTGGTTCTAATAACTTCCCCTGTACATTTCTTGGAAGTACTGTCTGCTAGATCACATTATTATTATGTTAAAACACGAAAAATGGAGCCCTTAGGTATACACTTCTTTCTCTTATTTCCTTGAACGAGGGCCTCCTACTGGCAGACTTGGTGTGTTTAGGTTGTATAAGAGAAACAATTAATCAGCTGCCCCCTCATACTAAGTTCACGTGCTACGTGACGCCAAAACATGCGCATAAGAGTGTTTTCACACTCGTCGTTTGGCTTATAGATGGCGCTGACTGTCACTCCTACTTCTAAATTCACATATAAACCCAAAAAAGTGGATGGAGGGAAGGCCGCTGTGGTAGCTCAGTGATTAGAGCATCGCACGCGTTATTCGAAGGTCGTAGGTTCGATTCCTGCCCACGGCTGGTTATTCTTTCCTCCATTTTTCTTTCTTCCTATTTATATTCCATTGGTTCTAATAACTTCCCCTGTAATTTCCTTGGCATTACTGTCTGTTAGATCTGATTATTATTGTGTTAAAACACGAGAAAACGAGCCCTTAGGTATACACTTCTTTCTCTTATATATATATATATATATATATATATATATATATATATATATTATTTATATATATATATATATATGTGTGTGTGTTGGAAAGAAGTGTACACTTACGGGCTCGTTTTTCCGTGTTGTTGACACAATAATGATAAAATCTATCAAACGGAATTGTAATGCAATTGTGAAGGAAAAAAAAGTCGGTGAAGAGATAACTTGCCGTGGGCAGGATCCGATCCTGCGACCCCCGCATATTCGAAGGTTTTCGAAGGTCGCAGGACCAGTTTCTACCCCCAGCAAGGTATCTTTTCACCCACTGTTCTTTCAGTATATATATATATATATATATATATATATATATATATATATATACTGCTGACGGACTGTTCACCATCCTGCCTCCCAGCTTGTCCCTGCCTCATGATCAACATATTAAAAGACTTAAATGAAGAGGAGAGATCGTAAATAGTCTCCTGTGAAACAACTGTGAGGCAGGATGGTCAACAGTCCGTCGGCAGTGAAATAGAGCCTGAGCCAAGCTATAAAGGAATAATCCGTGCCAGCGCTAGGCAGCCCGAAGGTGGTCGGAGTCCCCTGGGCACCTTTTTGCTCTCCGCCTATAAAAACACTGTGTTTTAAGTAAAATTGTGATCAATAATAACGAAATATTAGGCTTCCTAATGTGAAACCAAATTATACATATGAGTCATTGAATGAGACTTGCGCCACTTTTATTGATAATCGAACTGTGGCATAGACTTAATGTGCAAAGGCGAAGGTGTTGGTAATGAAAAACGTACTGCGAGACAAAAGCACTTGTGCGCCTAAAAATACCTGGCGTGACAAACTGCTGCTTGAGTATGAACAGATTGATCAAAAAACTATAAAAACAGCCAGACTTTAAAAAAATTGTGGAAATTATATAGTTGTTCGTTTTATCACCAGGAGAGTAGCACCGAGTAGAAACATAAGTGTACATTCAAGTCACATAACACAAAATACAGTCTAGTATTCCTCCACTAATTGAAAATATCTGCCTCCTAATGCGAAGTGATGTTAACTTCGTTTCCAGCAAAGTTATGTTAGGAACTCTCTTTTTTGCACTCATTAGGCAACAATATATAAAATTCTAAATAAAATAAGAGGTCGACCGGCCTTCCTTTGTTCCATCTTGCTGGAATCACCCAGCAATGAACACAATGTAAAAAGTTTATTGGAATTCACGCCCACAAACTTTTTCGATGTCTTACATTTATTCAATGTATCGCCCACAAAAGTTTCTTTACAAAAACAGACTATTGACACTTGTACAGGACGTATAATTGCTGTGGCTGTGGTAGGACATGTTCATGGAGCAGCAACACGGGGCTAAAACACTTATATGATATTATAACACTTGGTGAAGGCACAAAATTCGTATACACTGTAGAGTCATGAATGCACTGTGTTTTGTAGAGGGAAGTCAAGCTTAATAGGCTTGGCGGTAGCAGCACTGTAAATAATCTAGAACCTAAAAGATTATTTTGTGACATAAGATATATTAACAAGCACTTGATGGTTATTTTGAACAGATGGCTGAATAATGGTCTCGCAAAAGGGCGGCATTGCAATGCCGTCAACATATTGATATATTATGCAAAACAGATGGCAAATGAAGGCTTAAACTAGAAGCGATAGTTGCATCAGTTGATGGTTCATGCATGGATGTAAAAAAAAAAAAACTTGCAACAATATAGACCGAGACGGAATATATGGGGTAAGCGTGGCACTCTGCCTCCTCGTCATTATTCATTTTCTGTGCTTTGAAAAAAAATTACGGCAAAACCGATTCAGGAATTCTTTTGTTTGTACTCAAGAGGCAGCGATATATAGAGTTTTGAAATAAATTTAAGAGGTTGACTAAGCATGGTTTTCGCGATGTTATGTGGAATCACCCAGCAATGAACGCAATAATGTACACAATTTGAAAGCGCCTTTTTGTTTCTTCTTCTGTCTTTGTCTATATTTAAGCGCCGTTTTTACATCCAAGCAAGAAGGTTTAAAAACCACTTTTACTCTGCAGCGGATATGCAGCACCTTGAGTTGGTGAATTCAATGCTGACAGTTGCCCAGCGTGTAGACACATCTTCAATGATCAGTGCATAAACGGGTAAGGGACAAAAAAGCTGAACAGAGAGAAGCGCATCAGTATAGGTATGCACACAGGACAAACAGAAATTTAGTTGAAAATGTAATTTTGGTGTTACACGCACAAAGTTCGCATAGAGGTTCAATAAAACTTGGAGGACCCTTGAGCTTAGCCTTCAAGTGTTGTGCGCGATAGCGTAAACGAGCCCAATGTGCATCGTCTTAAAGCATGCCCCGCCACCGCGGTGGCCTAGCGGATAAGGTACTCGGCTGCTGACCTGCAGGTCACGGTATCGCATCTCGGCTGTAGCGGCTGCATTTCCGATGAAGGCGGAAATGATGTAGGCCCGTGTGCTCAGATTAGGTGCACGTTAAATAACCCCAGGTGATCAAAATTTTGTAGCTCGGCGTCTCTCATAATCATATGGTAATTTTAGGACGTTAAACCCCACATATCACTCAATCAATCAACTACGTATATTACTCTTCTGTTTGCAAATTGGTGATGGACCCCTGGACAACCTTTCTCGAACGTGGCACGCGCAGTTGCGCTCTTTGTTGTGAATGGGCAGCTTTGAACCACCCGCTATAGTTGCAGAGTTGACATGTTTTGACGCCTGATGAGATTCTACGATTCGGGACAACAATGAAGAATGATGATACGATGATTTGATATGTAGGGTTTAACGTCTTAGAACCCGCTTCTGATTATGAAAGACGCCGTACTGGAGGGCTCCGGAAATTTAGACCATCAGGGGTTCTTCTACGTGCACCAAAATCTGAGCACACGGGCTACAGTAGTTTCACCTCTATCGAAAATTCAGCCGCTGCAGCCAGGATTTGAACCCACCACCTGTGGGTTCAAAATTAAAAGAAAAAATGAAAGAAGGCAGAGGAACGTTGATACAAAACTCAATAAAATGATGAATTCAATCTTGTGACCTAGAATTCTACGTAAGTATCTAAGACTGAATTTGTCGGACAAGCACTGTGCATATTTGCGTTGTACGGGCTAATGTTGACTGACGTGGCTTTTCACATCAGTCACAGTCACATGAATTATCAATCAATATATTTTTGCAATTGCCTTTTTGTTAGACTAGTAAGCTTTAACTATGACACGCTGTCTGCTTGGCACACCATTTTTTCAATTAGTCTGTTGTGAGTCTGCGTTCGCCCGTCTTTTTTGCTTCTAGAAGACAAACGCGTATCAAGTCACCCAGATCGCTTATAACATACGCTCAGGAGACTCCGCTGACTATATGACACTCTTTTGGCGTTGGTTTTTTTGTTTTTCACAAAGAAGATTCAAGCATGACATGGCTGTGTTGTAGAACACCACCTTGCCATGCAAAAACCTTCAAGTCAAAGTGGACTATTGGGCCAGCAGATTATTCTCGACGAAATTCTACTGTTCGGTAGACGACACGATTGCCAAGTACATGGGGAGAAATGTAATAACCGCTTGCTTGTCATCCTTGTTCTCTACCATGCAGTAAACAGCGAGCTTATATTCAATCCTTCTGAATGTTGATTATGTGGTCTTGTTCTTTCATTTCCGAAGCGCTCCCTAAAACACTTCCGCAATGTGGAGCTTCTTCCCACTGGCTACAATGTACTTGAACGAGCGCACTACTGCTTTCGCCGTAACGCTTCAGTGATCAGCAGCAGGCGTGTCGTAAACTGCCTGACGCAAACGTAACCGACCACCGAGCTTCCATAAGCAAGCGGGACGTCCTGGTTTTGAATAAAGTGGCCTATCACAAGTCGACCTCCATATAGTCGAGGCAAGGTAAGCCTTGCAGATTTGCGGTCCCCGTATAATGAATACCCCGTAGAACGGGTAATGCCCCTGAAAGCGCGTATGCTTGGGCGTGCCGAGTAATGTCTCAACACTCGCGCACACCTGCTTACAACACCCGGACGGCGTGACCAGTTCATGTCACGCGGCCGTGTCGTCGACGGCGCGCCCTATCCATTTCTTTTCAATAGACACCCGCTTGCACGTTATGCGACAGCTTTACTGTCGGGTTGTGGGGCGTCTACATGCGCACGCTCACTGAGACGCGCGTTGTTTACATTTCTGTCATGGCTGACGACGCTTCGTGGGCATACTCTTTAAGCAAGCCAAATCGTCACAGGGCCGATGAAGAGGAGGGAAAACACAGAACAAATAAAGGGCATGCTGTTTGCCGATTTGGTTTATACTTTTTTATTGCAATAGCAATCATACCGACATTCTTGGTCGTAATTTACCGCTGTCATCACGTTTCGCAGCACGTCCTCTCACGTGGCGACATCGGTGAAAAGGGTCAGCACACCACTTCCTCCAAGAGGCATAAATCTTCATCGATGCGAAATCGTTTTCGCGGCTTGCACAAGGCAGGTGACGGTGAAGCGGCTGAAGCCACAGCTACAGTGTACTAGAAGGGGGTAGTGGAGGGAACGAGGTGGCCGCACCGCATCTCGTTTGATTCTCCGGCGGGTGACTGTAGCGGCGGTGCCGTAGTCCCGTGGTACTGTATATCTCAGGAGCGGCTGCATTGGGAGCACGCACGCCCGAGCCTGCGAAAGCGCATAAGTGCTCGTTTTTCGCGCGTTTAATGCGTTTCTGAGCCTTTATCACTGGACGCACCTGCTACGCGCCATGGTGCACAAATGAATGTGCAGGCACGCCGAAATTGCGTCGATACATTCACTGTTTCTAGAGCCTGCCAACCCACGCAAAAACAAAAAAAATGTCGAACGGAATTTACATGGATTCGCTGAGCTTCTCACTCAATCAGCGTTTTGAACTGCGTTGCATCGCAAGTGGCTACTGGCGAACTACAGAGAGAAGTGTCGAAACCGTGATTAAATTATACGCATGTTTTGTCGGCAGTCTCTACAGTTTCCAGAGCACAGTGTTCCTCATATGAGCCTACATGCGCTCAATTGTTTCATGAGAAACCAGACATTAATCAGTGACGACTCTGTTTTATCTTGCCAGTTTTGCGGAGAATAATAATTATTGCTTTCCGATAAACTTATTAAAACAACACACAAACATATGAAAAAGTGCCAATTTTATATATTGCCCGTCTGTTAATCTGCGTAAATTCAGTGTAGGTTATCATTTTGTATCGGCAGCTTAAATTGTACTGCTTTATAAAAATATTCTATTGGCATAACGCCATTGCAAGCGAGCAAATTAGTGGCGATGTTTTGTATTACACGCGTAGTTCGTTTAATAAGTATCAAAATAGCAGGCAGGCAGTGGTGCATCTTGTTTTGAGAAATTTGCCTTCCTTGTATATTTCCACAGTAAACACACACACACACACACACACACACGTATATATATATATATATATATATATATATATATATATATATATATATATATATATATTGTTACAGAAGAGAAGGGATACCGTATCGACGAGACTGTGGATGAAATATATTTCAAACCAGCAGCAGCAGCGTGACCGGTTCACCAGACACCGAGCGGAGACCACTCTTCGTCCTCTTTGTCAGGCACACACGCGCATCGTCCCACGGAATGGCAACATGCATGTAGCATAATCCTCGGCGGCCGAAACGCCATCTCGGCCCATCTAGATATTAACGTCAGCGGGAAGGTAAGGTTTCAAGCGTGCCACATGTATGATATCGGTGGTCTGTGGGGCTGTTGAAGGCGATGAGGCAGCAGGGGTGATTTCGTATGTCCCAGGAGTAACCTCACGAAGGACTCGATATGGACCTGTGTAGCGGAAAAGACGTTTTTCCGACAAGCCGACTTGACAGCACCAATAAACCGGGAAAGAAGTGCACGTCGTGGTGCGTTGATCGTACAAACGCCGCTTGTTCTATTGAGAGGCCAGAAAGCGAGTGCGGGCGAATTCGCATGCGTGGGCAGCCCGAGTGATAGCGTCGAGGGCATATTCGCTGATCGGTGTCGCGGTAGATGAAATGACTGTATTAAGGGGTAATGTAGGTTCTCGGCCAAGCCAGAGAAAAAATGGGGAGCAAGCATCAGTGTCATGGCCAGAAAAATTATATGCAAATGTCACGTGTGGCAAAGCAAGGTCCCAGTCAGAGTGGTTGAAAAAAAAATTTCGCACGCATGTCTGTAAGTGTTCGATTCAGACGCTCCGTCAGTTCATTTGTCTGCGAGTGGCTATGACGTAGTGAGCTTGTACCTCGTTTAACTTGACTCAAGGATATCGGCTATGACCTCTGATAGAAATGTGCGGTCACGGTTTGTAAGCAGCCGGCGTGGAGCTTCATGTTGCAGGATCACGTCCTTGAGGAGGAAGTCGGCGACATCTGTAGCGCAGCTTGTTGGAAGTGCACGTGTGATAGCGTAGCGCGGGGCGTAGTCTGTGGCCACAGCAATCCACCTGTTGCCAGAAGAAGACAAGGAAAAAAGGCACAGGAGGTCTAAGCCAACGTGAGAGAAAGGTTCTGACGAAATGTCGACTGGCTGAAGGTGGTCGGCATGAAGTGGCGATGGTGTTTTGCGGCGCTGACATTAATCACAAGAAGCAGCGTATCTACTCATTGAGCGTGAAAGCCCTGACCAAAGAAGCGTTGCCGAATCTGGTCGTAAGTGCGTGATACACCAAGTTGACCGGCAGTTGGAAGGTCATAGAGTTCGTGGAGAGCTGCCGAGTGGAGGTGTTTTGGAATGCCGAGCAGTTGGGCTGGTCCATCTGGGTAATTGTTCGGGTGGTATAGGACACCATCGTGGAGGATGAATGAGTGATGGGAGCTATCGGAAAAATGGTGATTCTAGATGTTCGATTATAGCACGCAAGGATGCATCATGGCGTTGCTTGTCACTGATGCGGGTCAGTTGCAAAACGGAAAAGCTGCAAGTACCAGTGTCAGGTGAATTGGTCCAACCGCTGCTGCTGGTTTGAAATATATTTCACCCACAGCCTCGTCGATATGGCGTCCCTTTTCTTCCGTAACATGGAGATGAAACGTTCCCTGTTCTCACCACAAACCTTCACAGTGGCCGCACCATCCAGCCTCCGGCCATGGCTTCCAATGATAACAAACCGTCACCGCCTTCAGCTGGAGCGCCAGCTACTACGTACCTTGCGATGTCCCACCCCCGTGATCTCGGTACGTTCTCCGCCCAGCCTGGCCTTGATGTCGACTACTGGCCCCGCATGTACGAGCCCGTTAGCCTGTCCCAGCGATGGGACCCTACCATGGTGCTCGCCAACGTAATCTTTTACTTGGATGGCACACCGCGTGTATGGTTCGACGCTCTTGAGGCCGAGCTCACCAGCTCGGACATCTTCAAAGTACGATGACGCGACATCTTTGGGGACCCGTCTGGTCGACAAATGGCCGCATGACAAGAACTCACCACTCGTGTACAGTCATCAACCGAGTCGTATGCCTCGTACATACAGGACGTGCTCACGTTGTGCCGCAAAGTGGGCGAGCAAAGAACCGAGAGCAATAAGAAGGGCCACATACTTTGACGACGCTTTCAACTTGCTCATGTACAACAACGTCACCACCGTCGATCTCACAATTAAGGAATGCCGACGCATCGAAATGGCCAATAACCGCTGAGTTCTGCCTCAATATTTGCGGCTCCCAAACATGGCTGTCACGTCAACCTGTACCAAGCTCGGTGCCACACCACCCTCTCACGAGAATGTTAGACGCATCGTTCGGCACGAGCTTAAAGCGGCTCGTCCGGCGCCGTTTCATCCACTTCCACTCCACCAGGACACCATGAAAACACCTCCTGCAGTGTCAGTTATTCAGGCAGTCGTGCGGCAAGAAATGGCTAACCTTGGTTTTTCTGTCGCCTGCTCCATATCTTGACCAGACTACAGACCGATGCCAATGAATGCCCGACGCCATTAGCCATGCTTTCTGCCCAGACCCCGCAGTACGACGGAAAGGAAAACAGCAGACAACAAGCCGATCTGCTTCCGCTGTCGCCGAGTTCGCCATGTCTCCCGCTACTTGGACGCCTCCCCCCCCCCGTTGGAGCCAATTTTCTTCTCCTCGTCCATACGTGGATCACCGTTGGTATTACCTTGCTTCCGACGCACCCAACAGTAATATATATATATATATATATATATATATATATATATATATATATATATATATATATATATATATATATATATATATGGTGGTAAGAGTATGTGGTATGTACATGGTAGTAAGTGGTACCTCGGACAAGAAGGCGCGGCCACGGTCACTGAGGAGTTCTTGAGGGCCTCCATGACGCAACACAAATTGACGCAGTAGGAGAGCGGCAACTTCCTGTGCTGTAGCCGTTTGAAGAGCAGCGGTCTCAGCATAGCGCGTTAGGTGGTCGATAGCAACTATTATCCACCTGTTGCCAGTCGGAGTCAATGGAAGTGGCCCAAAAATATCTATTCCAACCCGTTCTAAGGGTCAGAAAGAGCATGGTAAAGGCTGCATTTCACCAGCAGAGGTGTGTGGTGGAGATTCTCGGCGCTGACATTAGGCACAAGAGTGGACGAAGTTGCGGACGAAGGTATACATACCACGCCAGTAGCAACGATGTCGAAGCCTTTCGTAGGTCTTGAAGGCTCCTGCGTGGCCACATTGTGGGTCAGCGTGGAAAGACGAACAATTGTGCGACCTCAGGGTTTGTGGAACGACGAGCAGCCACTTGCGTCCCTCTGTTGTGTAGTTGCGTCGATAAAGAAGCGTGTCACGTATCTAGAAATGTGGAACTTGGCGCCAGAGGGTTCGCGTCTTCGGGAGTTCAGAAGTGTCGAAGAGATGATTGAGAAGAGAGGCAGTCCATGGGTCATTGCGTTGTTCTTTAGCAATGGTGTCAAAGTCAAGAGATGACAATGTGGAATCACAAGCGGAGTCAGCTATGGCATTCTGGGACAGGGGGAATGTGAAAGGGCGTCGGCGTCAGCATGCTTCCGTCCTGACCGATAAACCACGCGTATGTCATAATCTTGAATTTCCAACGCCCAGCGAGCGAGGCGGCCAGATTGGTCTTTTAACGTCGAAAGCCAGCAGAGCGCGTGATGGTCGGTCACGACGTCAAAAGAACGACCATATAGGTATGGGCGAAACTTTCCAAGGGCCCACACAATGGCCAAGCACTCCTTTTCTGTGACGCTGTAGTTGCTCTATGCCTTGGTAAGTGTGCGACTAGCGTATGCCAAGATGTATTCCAGATGCTCCGGTTTACGCTGTGCGAGCACAGCACCCACGCCTACACCACTTGCGTCGGTGTGGATTTCAGTTGTAGCTTCAGGATCGAAATGGCGAAGATTGGGTGACATCGTGAGAAGCCATCGCAAAGTGGTGAAAGCCTCGTCGCAGGTAGGGGACCATGATAAGAGGTCTTTACCATTGCTGAGAAGTTGCCAGTAGCCTGACCGCAAGTCTAACGAGGAAAAGAACTCGGCACCCTGCAAACTGTCCAAAGCATCGTCAATGCGCGGTAGTGGATAGACATCCTGCAGCATGTTTTTGTTATATTGCCGAAAATCGACACAGAAACGAATAGAACCGTCTTTCTTTTAAACGACGACCACCGGAGATGCCCATGGGCTCTGTGAAGGTCGAATGACGCCTCTGCGAAGCATGTCGTCTACTTGGTCAGCAATGACGCGGCGTTCTGTAGCGGACACGCGATATGGTCGTTGTCTCAGCGGTGAGTGGGGCACAGTGTCGATGTGGTGTTCTACTGCTAAGGCACGGCCAAGAGATGATTGTTCAACGTCGAAAGAATGGCGGTAGCACTCAAGAATGGTGAGGAGTTGTGAACACTGCGAAGATATCAAATCTGCAGCGAGGAATAATTGAAATATGTTTGCCGACGTTGAGTCAGCGGCTGAGACGACAGCCAGTTCACAGACGGAGGTAGAAGGCACCCCATCGGGGACGGATATAATTCTGGCAGAACTGATTGTCTCGACGTGGCCAAGGCACTCGTGACAAAGTAGGGATAAATACGACGACTCATGATTATAAATTGGCATTGTGATGTAGCCTTTTACAAGGTCGAGAGCAACAAAAGGCAGGGGGAGAGCTCTTTGGGTGACGAATATTGGAGAGGGTGTGAAGAAGACCGTGCCGTCGGATATGGCGCGGCATAAAACAGGCACGAACGCAAAAGAACATGGAGGGATGTAGGTGTCATCGCTAACGACAAGTTTAGCGGCAGACTGGATGTCGACAGACGCTTGGTCATCCAGTGAGCAAAATTCGACCTCAGCCCTAGCACAGTCGATTACGGCGTTATGACGCGACAAAAAGTCCCAGCCCAAGATAATATTACGGGAGCACGATGAAAGAACCATGAACTCTATCGTATACAGAACGTCCTGATGTTCACGCGGGCTGTACATACTGCGGTCGGTTTAACAGGTTGAGCGCTGGCTGTGCGAAGCGATAATCCGGAGAAAGGCGTCGTAACCTTACGAATTGAGCGGCGAAATCCAGCATCTCTAACAGAAACAGCTGCACCGGTATCTACAAGAGCAACAGTAGGAATATTTTCGACGAACACATCAATAACACTGGTAGGTGACAGATGAAGACTTGGGCAAACCGAAACTTGTGCAGTTCTTGCCTCAGGAACTGCATCGTCTAGTTTTCTTCCTCGTTATGCGCGGACCGTCGGCGTATAGGAGAAGGCGACCGGCGGCGTGGAGAGAGCGAGCGAAGACGTCCCGACCGAGGGCGGAGGTCGTTCTGGTAGCGGGCTGGCATTGGAGTGGAGGAACCGTATCGCGCGTTGGAGTCAAGTGGGAAGAAAGCCTCACGGCGGTTTTCATTGGTGATATGCGTCCGGAGGCGGCAATACCTTGCGACGTGTCCGGGGTATCGACAAGCGTAACATATTGGGCGATTGTCGAGGGTGTGCCACGGGTTGGCGGTATTAGTGCTGGTCCAGTGAACTGGAGCTGGGGGATAGCTTGCGCGAGGCTGGAACGGAGACGCAGGCGCCTTGCGAGTTGGCATGGCTGCAGCCGCGGCGTAGGTGAGAGGAGCAGCCACAAAATCATGTTCAGGAGCAGCTGGTAGGGCGTCGGCGACCTCTCATTAAATAACGCCTCAAAGAGACGACGGTAAATTTGTGGTAGGTCCTGGTGTGAAGGGCACCAAGGAAAGCGGTCGTGTGACTTCTTCGCGGACAAATGCTTTTATTTCGGCTATTAGTGACGCTTGGTCATGACCACTGATCACACTAGACAGTGATGCCAAATCGTGCGCTGGAGGACGTCTTGTCAGAGCTCGCTGCTTCCGCAATTCATCGTAGCTTTGGCAGAGGCTAATTACGTTGTTAACAGTGGTCGGGCTTTTCGCCAAGAGTATTTGAAAAGCGTCGTCGTCAATTCCTTTGAAGATGTGCTTACATTTTTCAGCTTCCGTAATTGTGGCGTTCACACGTCTGCACAAATCGACGACATTATCTATGCAACTAGTGAAGGTTTCACGCGTTTCTTGTGCGCGTGTGCGTAAACGTTGTTCGGCACGAAGTTTTCGGACGGCAGGTCGATCAAAGACTGCTACAGTCGACGTTTTGAACTGGGGCCACGTTCGGACGTCTGCCTCGTGGTTTCTAAGCCAAAGGCTGGCTACACCCACAAGGTAGAACGACAGGAGTGTCAACTTGTCCGCGTCCGTCCATATGTTTAAAGCGCTCACACGTTCGAAAGTCGAGAGCCAATCTTCAACGTCGTTGTCATCTGTTCCACTGAAGATTGGAGGCTCCCGTTGAGGAACACTGCCTGGACAAGTGGCCGGAAGAGATGGAAGCGTCTGCTGATCAGCGTCCGACATAGCAGAAGGTAGCCGTCGTGAACGGAGTTCCAGGATGGTAGCGGGAAGGTATAGGGGACGGTACCCCGCACCTCCACCAATTATAAAGAAGATTGATTGAGCAGAAAGGTTGATGCTTGGAAGGCGATGCACCAGCCGCAATTTTCGAGCTCGAGCCGCTGCTGCACCCTCGATGCTGCTGCCTCTGCGCCGGAGTACTTCCTCCCCTTTATTATATATATATATATATATATATATATATATATATATATATATGGGGGGGAAATTCAATGTATCCGGTGAAAATGCGGTAGAAAAAGAGGTCGAAAAACGTGCGAAAACACAAGTTTTACTAACGTTTCAGCAGGTAAGCCTACCTTTGTGACAGTGAATATGTGTATATATATATATATATATATATATATTCATGCAATGCCCCTATTATGCCCCTTTGCACAGCTACTATTTTTAGGCGGTGCATTTCTCGCCCGACTACGTTAAACTTCAACTAGTTTTGAGCCCTCATACTGTCGAAAAGGCGAAATCTACTGGCGCATTTGTAGAGACTTGCTATATTCAGCTTCGTCAACTGTAAACGATTGGCGCAGTTCTACCCATGGCAGATTTTTTTATTTTTTTAGGTTATGGGCATTGCAGCGCAAGCCTAACATGACACTTGGTGGTCGCTGTGAATGCGTGTAAATATTTTAGTATACCCTGAAAAGTTAATTTAAGAAAACATTTCGTGGTGTAGGAAGTTCACATTTCCTTCCTCTCCCTTCTCTAGTTATGGTTTTCTGGTTCTGCGTGCGTGTGACGCAGTATTTAACTTTTAATCTCACAGTTTGCTGAGCACAGCCAACTTCCAATAAATAAGCTCAGTTATTGTGATTATTGTGGACGCCTAACTAACAAAAAAAGAGTTAAGAGAGAAGAACTCAGTATAACACACACCCTTTGTGAATTATTCTTGATCTCTCAGAAGGGCTTTTACGGAGCTCGAATTCAGGAGTTTGGCGTGTCCTACTTCAAGGTCTGTGGAGTCATGTGCTAGATATGAATTATTGCAGGTACGAAGAGATCCGCATGAAGAAAGCTTGAAAGAGGAGCCAAAGCGCATAGCATTTCCTGCATGCGGCGCGCAGCACTTTTAGTACTATTTGACTGCAGCACCGCTGCTGCGTGCCACGCGGAAGGGATCAAGAGGCAAGGCGCGGTCACGCCACTCAACACTTCTAGTACACTCTACCGCAGCGCTCGCGGAAAGCGTACCGTTACAGCGGGTATAATAGAGAAGTGTAATGAGCGGCAAGCCACGCCTATGGAGCGCTCTGAAGCCTCTGAGGAGGAGCCTTGTGGGGGCGCGCGCAGTCGTTTATACGTTGTTTGCACGTTTCCGACAGTTTCAATTGGCGCATTCATCCTCGTTTTTTTTTTTCATTGCGGTGGTACTCTCGCATTAATGCTTTTGTATGCACTCTCATGGCGCGAAAAGAAAGTCATTGATTCATCCTCCTGGGGTGCACTACAAGCTACAAGTCAGGTTGTTCGACGTTCCAAAGGACGAAGCTGTGCGCAGTGGCGCAGAGCGATCCCGCGCGCTGACAAGCTGCTTCAAGAAATTTGGCTGTGTGCGAGCTGCCCTTCTTCGAGAGGTATAACTCCCGGCACTTCGAGCAGTTTGTTAACGTTTAAATTGTCCGCAATAAAAGGGGTAGGCCCATAGGCATGCTTGCCGTTCAGGGGGGGGGGGAGGTTTATTGTAGGACGAGCCCTCTTCCTTTTATTTCAGTGTATGAGACAGATTTTGCGCCCGCCTTTTAGATGGCAAAAAGAGTTCCCCGCCACCTAGTCAATGTATAGAGCAGATTTAGCGCCTCCCTCCTAGGTGACAGGGGGGGTGGTAGGGGGGTGCCGGCCTTCTTCGCTTCCCTTGTGCGAACCCCTATAGGTAGGCTTTTCGGAGAAGCTCTTCGCATTTGTAGACGCCCTTGAAATCCCCTTTTGAAAGTGGTTTAGCTACAGCGAGCCTTACAGTGACAGCTTGAAAGAGCTTGTTTCCTGATAGAAAAATAAAGATGTCACTCTGGGCTGCACACAACATGGACCGAGCCTCACCAATGAAGTGATCATGTGTTTTTCTGCTCTGTCATTTGCGTCCTTACACAAAGGCACTCCACCAGGAATGAACATCTTCCCGAGAAAAGAGGAAGTACCTGAATCTCAGGCACGTCACCATGTTCCAGCCCAAGGGAAAGAATGGTCTATGGGGCGCTTGTGAACTGTAAAACTTTTGGGGGCATGAAAAAAGATGCGCGACTAATTATTATGATTGCATTGTTTTAAACGCATAAAGTGAGTCACTACTCGGAAATGCGTTGCATGAACAGTGTGCAGAAAATAAAAGGTTTTAATTCAGATACCACTAGTGATTGTCGTCTCTGAGTTTGACGTAACGAATGATGGGGCTTTATTTACAAATTAGGGCTTAAGGAAATAATGGCTCGCTGTGGAAGACGTTATAAGCAATGGCTCAAATTTTTGTTCATCATTACATTCTTCTACCACTTCACATCGATAAAATGTTCAGTGCTGTCACGCAGTCACCTTCAGCACCCTGTCGATATTTCAGTTAAGTCACACATCCGCGTAGGCATCCTGTAATTCCAGAAGCTAATTAGCATGTTTTCTTGGTCGCCATTTGAAACCATGTGTGGTTGATTACCGTCTCTGCCCAACGCATTGCCTGCTTGAGTGACGTGCGAACGTGTGCCAGCGCCACCTGAAGGTTTTATCCCAAGGAGTTACGCGCGAGCCGGCGCGTTCATCACACTTTTCTATTCTAGCCACTGTAGTGACGTGCCAGGAGGCAGCCGTCTTGAAAAGAGTGAAATTGCTGCATGACCGAGAGGGGGCGCGCGCGTCGTCCCCCTTCAGCTTGCAAAAACAGCAGCGACGCACCGTGCTCCGCTTATATACGCAGTACGGCCGCACGCCCGGTTCCACTCCGTTTTTCAGGACCGTTCCGGTTTTCAGCTGGTCTGGAGACGGAGGCTGTTCATGGTGGGGCCGCACGAGCGGAATGCATGAGCCCGCTGATTGGCCAACGCGAAGTTCGCGAAGTGCTAGCAACCGTTCGGCGAAACAGAGGTGTTCGATGGCGGCTATCATCAGCAGACGACACAAAATGTACACTTTTGCCCTTACGGGTTCAATTTAAACGAAGTACGTGCACTGTTACGTTCTGTTTTGCAGCGGCATGAGTTGCATGGTTGCGGTCGTGTACGCTAGAAACTCTACAGACAGCCTCAACCTGCGTGATTGTTCATATTCACTTAAGCTGCCGTATCTAGCATGCCATCAGTCTATCTGCACTAGGTGCGTTCTGCGTGACATCGCCGTGCTTGAACGTGCCCGCGCTTTAGCATGTTAGAACGTCGCGTTCCCGCACACGTTTCAAACCAGATGATTCAAGTAGGCACGCTGACGACAATCAGCAATCAATCGCGAGGTTACAGACATGTAGGTTGAGACAGACAGACACAAATCTTCATCCCCCCCCGAAACGCTACTCTTTTGGAGCAGCGCCGGCACGATGTGACAGGGCCGCAAACCAGGACTCGGCAACCTACTGCGGTCGGGCCCCATGCGCGCGCCCCCGCGCGACGTCCGAACCCTCCCCCCTTACCTTGTGAGATTTTATCTGAAGGCTAACATAGCAGTTCTGTGCTGAAGTAGATTTTCGCTTGTTTTAAGTTTTGTAAACTGCAGCTTTGTGACATTTGTATTTCTGTAGCACTTCTATATAACGATCTATTCCAGTGTTTTACATTTTTCTCAATTAGCCTTTTTTTTCTTTTTACCTGTGCTGGATTCCTCATCCTACCAAACTGGAAATGTGAGGGGATATAATTGCAGATTGTGCAATCTTACAACTCATACACAGACCAGTAGGCAGGCGCATATTCAATATTGTCGCGACGTGAAGACAGAGGTCATATTTTAAAAAGCTGAGAAAGCAGCAGCGAGTCGGTCTTTTTATTAACCGCGTGCCAGAGAGTTCCCCATCTTTCTTTTAGTTAAGTTCTACATAAAAGTGTCCTGAACGCGTATGCACTGTCACCTTCGTCCTTCTCGCAGGACGCACGTGACAATATACTTAACATAACGAAAAGTAAACAACGTGAGGCAGCATAAAAGCAAATATTCCTACAATGCACACAGACATTGTTTCGATGCTCCCTTTACCTAGAAAGATTCACCACAAATAACAGCAATCATATGACAGTGTACAGTGAATATGGAAAGAAAGATGAACGACATAACATCTACAGTCTCAAGTGTTTCCCATTTATTTTTGAAGCAGTTGTAGCCTGAATGGTAATAAAAAGCAGTTAGTCATCCTTGATCCAATCAAAATCCTTACTAGCAACAATTCTTTGACACCAACGTCTGAGTGTGATGACAACAGCACGCTGTACTGTTCATGATTATTACCAACCCACACGTATATAGCTTTTCGCAATGTGCCTATTGTAACAGATGTCGATCGATGCGATACCAAATCTGAGCTGAAAACACCAAGGGAGATGACGAACTGCCCATTTCATTAAGTTTTACACACGGCAACAATGTATTCAATGAAATAAAGAAATTCGAAGGGCTCGGTTTTCTGTTTAACTCAACCTTAAAGAAAACCAGAAGATAAGTAAGCTGATAAAGGTATGGGGATAGTTAACTGTACTGTTATTTTAAGTGTATCGTGGCCATTGTGATATAGATGTGCATAACAACAAAGTGGACGAAAGGCAAGTTCCACCGACAAGCACCAAACCTGCAAACTTCAAATGATGCACCTCATGCTCTACCATAACTAAAATTGTATAGCATTGCCCGCATTATCCAAAGGTGGCAGGTTCAGTCACTGTTGGGGGCAAGTTGTCTTTCCATCCAGTTTGCTTTATGCACATACATACCACAATTATACATTTGCAACGGTACAATTTAGGTGGCCTGTACGTTTACTTAGCTTCAAAATTTTCTGGTTTTTATTATCCTGCATAAGTGAAACTGCAAATTTTGCAAGAAGAATGCAGCAGCACCCGAATGATTTCCTGAAGGGCAATGCAAGCTTGAAAGCCACAGCGAACCATCACTTGAACACTAATGGTGTCTGAATAAAATAATCTGATGGTCATCACATCTAACTAAATTATCCAGTCCAGCCACTATTAATGCATATGAAGAATGACAAATTGAAGTCTACACATTCAACAAATGCATTTTTAATAAGATGGTTTTCACAACTGTACATGTTACTTCAATTGTTTAATTTGGTATCCTATTTTCACCAAGCATACAACTACGATGTCATTATGTCTTCCCTTGGTGTTTTTATGCATACAATTGCTACACTATATGTTGTAATTCTATCTTTTGTACAAATGTACAAATGTGTGGCTAAGTGGCATTATTGATGATTGGTATTTTGCTTGTGTAAATACTTC
This sequence comes from Rhipicephalus annulatus, assembly GCA_013436015.1. NCBI lineage: Eukaryota > Metazoa > Arthropoda > Arachnida > Ixodida > Ixodidae > Rhipicephalus > Rhipicephalus annulatus. The sequence goes on along the minus strand of WOVY01010274.1, from coordinate 306,329 downwards.
ATAAACTATTTCTCCTTCTGCTAGTATAGTTATTTGCTTTTGCTGGTACATATCCCTGTATTGCTCCTGCATTGGTTGGTGCAAGCTTTTACCCGATCTTCTGTTTTTATTTACTGCACTCGATTCAGTGAAAAGTAAACAGCAACTGACTTACTCGACGATAAACAAATTTTGCAACTCCATATGACACACTGATCTTGAAATTTCGAAATGAGATGACGATTGGCTGTGTCACCAATGTAAATATAGTTTTCCTTCAGATCCATCTACGAATGTTCAGTCAAAATAACTTGACCTCTGCGGTTCGAGACTACATGTAGGAGAACGAAAAACAACATTATTGAAATAAAGACAGCTCGGTTACTATGGAAGGAGCCAGGGCAAGGGAATATTTGTGCGGGTTCTGACACTTTCCACAGCTTCTTCGTGCTTGAACATTTTGGGTCGCACAAAAGTATTTACACGGCTCCACATCAACTACTTTTGGCTAAAGTTAGCCGTTCACCACATAAACACTGCCCGAAAAAATTCTTGAGTTTAGCCATGCGTCAAACACCTTTTGCAGGGCCCTGTTGGCTATTGCAGCTTAACGGTTGCCAATTTGTTTCCAATTACAGATTGCAAAGCCACGTCTACCATGGCCATATGTTGGGTTTCTTGTTAAATGATCGCAAGACGACTCTTGCCAGACGCTGCGTGCACTAGTAGTTGGAGTTATTGTCTCACTAACTGAATCAGTTAGGAAGGTGTTTGCATCGTACTGGCTTCTGCGCAGGGAACTGTTCAGGCTTGTTGCTATTTTGTGTAAACGAACGAGTTTATGTGACATGGGATAAGGTCCACATAGATTCTTGCTCCTAGATCAGGTGGCTTGTGTGTGGTTCAATTTTATCATACCTAAGGCATTGAAGAGTAACATAGTCACATTAAGACGGAGGGCCCCGAGGGTGTTTCACTGAGTCTCGTGCTGAATCCATTTTGGAGATCATTTCCATTGGCTATACCTCACTTATATTTTACCCCCTCCCCCCTTAGGTGCGCTCAATCCTGCTTTGTCAGCCAAACCAGCACAACTATCTGCGAGTACTTCACTGAATTAGTAGAAATGCAATATAGTGCATGTTATGAAGCCACATTGCTGACGCACTAGTAATTACTAGCTTATTCCTTAATTCGTTGCCTGCATTTCGCCTGAGGGTATTGCAGAAAGAGGGTTCCAGCAACAATAACATATGGACTGCACGAAGTGTAACAGCACCTACAATGCCAGCCTTACAAATCAAAACACATTGCTTGTGTAACATAATCAATGTTCTGAACGTTGCTTGACCATTATGAAAAAACAAAAAAAACATGTAGCATTCAAATGGTTATAAACACAAAATACGCACCGATACATTGATACATTGTTGATTGCGGTAGTGGATGCTCACAAAATAAATAAATATTCTGCCATGGCATTAACTCCAGATAGTTCAGGGTAAACAAAATATGAGTGACATGTAGCTTGCACAACTTCAATCAGCAGTTTTTATATTGATTCACAGCATGAAAGCACAAAAAATTTTAATTTGGCTAAACCTTGGTCAGCTGGCTTTTGGTTCAACGTGACAGACAGCAACAAAACCTATCGCTTTTTTCTTTAGTTAACAACTGTAGTAGAAAGAGACAAGCCCCGGAGCATGAAGTTATCGACCTCTTTTACTTGCACTGCAATTTGAAAATGAGTCTCACAAAAAATACATGGCTGTGCATCATATTGGCACTTCAGGATGCTGGAGCTGTTGTCTAAATTAGAAATTGTTTTTTTTTCAGAGCATAGCTTGGTATACTAACTGGTCAGTATACTCAGTTACACTCATTTGAAAGACATGAGTCAGTATGAGTGCGTGGAGAGTGAATAAGTAGACACGAGTATGAATGTGAGCGAATACTCGCAAGTGGGAGTGGGCATAAAGCTAATTCAATAAAATATACTTTCATCCTGTAATACAGAAAGGACTGTGATGAAAATCTGTCTTCATAACAATGAATGTTGAGAAATTTGATCACACGTGAACTTAGCAGCGATTACCAGAGCACTATGTCAGCGCAAAAACACCGACATGAGCTTACTGAGAAGCTTCTGCAGTGATACTTTAGGTCCATAATTTAATCCAACAATTTGATGCAATGAGCTATGAAATTCAGCCTCATGGCATGATGCAATTGTAGTGGCACTACGCATGGCTTGATGAAGCGCTGAGTCTTCATCTCCTCCCTGACTACCCCAATATCCATGTAATGACCTAATAATTTTGAATGTCAATGCAAGAAGTCTACTGAATAAATTTCCTAGCTTTGTCTCTCTGGTATCCACGTTTTCCCCGCACATAGTAGGTGTAACTGAATCTTGGCTACATGAAGGCGTTTACGACTCTGAGATAACTCCACCCGGGTACGCCCTAGTTCAATGTGATCGACGGAGCGGCAAAGGCGGGGGAGTTGATTTACTCTTTCGGTCGGACTTGACGTTCTCTGTTTTGCCTGTTCCTCTAGATGCTGAATTGGTATGGTGCAAGCTTTACTTAAACAAGGATCATCTCATGGTTGGTGTCTGCTACCGCCCACCTGGCACCTCCGTCGATCATATACGCAATCTCAATAGTTATATTTATAACCACAATATTGGTTCATCTAATATTATCTGTATGGGTGATTTCAATGCACCCAAAATTCATTGGCCTTCTCTGACACCTTTCGGTCGAGAACCTGGCCTCGGCAGAGAGCTAATCAATTTTTCGTTGTCGCATGACTTGGTGCAGTTTGTTAGTGATGCAACTCGACTGGACGCACTTCTCGACCGAATGTTTGTAAGCTCTAACATTGCGGAAGCTGGATTTATATGTGAAACTACCGAAGGTATATCGGATCATAAGGCGATCATCGTGACCCTGTCTTATCCTGTGTTTAAAACCTTGTATTTTTCATTTATTGCATCCCTAAAGGCCCGAGGGCATTACATAAGGGGGGGCAAAGAATACGCTGTGAGTGTGTATAATTCAAGTTGAACAAATTATTATAAATAGTACAGTTCTAATATGGCAGTTTGGTTAAAAATGACAACAAAAATGAATCAAATAACACAAAAGAAACGCTTTGGCTGGGAATTAGAGTACAAACAACTAGGCACAAGCAAATTATACATACAGTACGTTGGTAGAATATATTTATAGCCACGGGTTAATGGGTGGAATCAAAGTGGGATTCCAATTTTGCGCGGAATGATGTGCGGTCAGGTGTGGCAACTATGGTGTCGGGAAGGCGATTCCAAAGTGTTATTGCTTGGGGGAAAAAGGAGTCGTTCATTGCGGATGTACGGCCGTTGATTCGTGCAATGGGGTTTGAATGGTTAATGCGGGAAGAAGTTCTGTTTGGGGGCTGTAAAAGTTCGTGTCTTGATTTGGGTTGGAAAAAAAAACTGTGGAGGAGGCATAGGCGCGAGATGAGGCGGCGCGACGCAAGTGATGGCAGTTCAATTGATTGTTTTAGGGCGGTGACGCTGATTTCTCTGGAGTACTGTGAGGTTATAAAGCGGGCAGCGCGGTTTTGAACTGCTTCTAGTTCGCTAACGAGGTATACCTGGGATGGATTCCAAATGGACGATGCGTATTCGAGCTTTGGCCGTACGTATGTTAAGTATGCTAGTTTTTTAACGTGAGGAGATGCTGATTTGAGGTTACGGCGCAGAAAACCAAGCGTACGCAGGGCGTCTGAGCAGATGGACTGCACGTGCGGTGCAAATGAAAGAGATGGGTACATGTGCACTCCGAGATACTTGTATGACGAAGCCGAATCGAGAGGAAGCGAATTGAACATTCCCGGATTTTAATCGTGCTAACGATACTTCGATCTTGGATGACCTTGCTGATGCTTTTTCTCTGTTCGAATCCATGAGCAGCAACTGTGACGTAAATACTCTTGTGTCGTACTTTGAAAACATTGTAAAATCGTGCATTCATCGCTTTGTTCCAATAAAAACTAAAAAAACGATTAAGAAACTTTCTTGAATGAATAGAGATATTCTTCACCTATCTCGTCGTGTACGCAGGCTGAGGCGCAGAATGAACCTTGATATACCTAATAGCACGAATGAGTTCCTGAAAGCTAAAAAACAGCTTGCCACAATGATGGCTTCTTCTAAGAATTTTTGGCACACAATTACACTCTTTACTCAAAAATAATCCTCGCTAATTCTGGACATCAGTTCTGCCTAGTAGCTGCTCTTCCTCCTCATTCTTGATTAACGGTGAAACTATTACTGATGACCAGAAAATCTCCCATGCGTTTAATACTTACTTCCACTCTGTATTTTCCGTCGATAATCATGTTGCCCCTGCCTTTAACTACCCTTCCGATATAGGCACAATTACTGATGTAACTATCAGTCACGCTGGTGTGTTGAATCTTATTCTGAATCTAGACGCAAAAAAGGGAGACGGTCCCGATGGTATTCCAAACTCTTTTTTAATTCGGTATGCGTTATGGACATCTCGTTACCTTACCATCGTATTTCAGAAGTGTTTATCCTCGGGTGTTTTTCCTAGTGCCTGGAAACTGGCCAAGGTTCGGCCGATTTATAAGTCTGGTGATAAGCAGCTTTTGCCAAACTATCGTCCCATTTTGCTGACACCACATTCTGGCAAGCTGTTGAAGCACATCCTTTATAAACATAAAATCGACTTTCTTAAGACTAACAACGTCTTATCTAATCTGCAGCAAGGCTTTCGTAGGGGATTCAGCACTTTAACCCAATTGACAGAATTTACCCATGACATTTCTGCAAGTCTTGACTGCAGCCACCAGGTCGACGTAATATTCATTGATTTCGCAAAAGCTTTTGACACTGTTTCGCATTCTAAGTTGCTCAAAAAACTCGGTCCCATCCTAAAAAATTCCAGTTTAGTAGACCTAATTGCCAATTTTCTGTTTGATTGCTCCCAATACGTTAGCTTTAACTCTGGCAAATCATCTCAAATCAAAGTCACATCAGGGGTTCCACAAGGGTCCGTTCTTGGTCCTTTATTATTTTTGATTTTTATTAATGACTTACCACAATCTAGTACCTGTAAATAACGTCTCTACGCCGATGACTGCGTTCTATATAACACTATTAACTCCGTTCAAGATCACTATCTTCTCAATGATTCGTTTAGTGCCTTTTGCTCTTGGCGTGACACATGGCAAATGAATATCAATTTCCGTAAAACTCTCTCGATGTCGTTCACTACCAAAACGCAGACTTCCGGTTTTAACTACTCTTTCAATGACCTAATGCTCCAAAGGGTTTCAGATTATAAATACCTTGGCGTGATTTTCACCACTAACCTCTCCTGGTCTAAACATATCAATTTAGTCTGCACCAAATATCTTAAAAAAACTAAGCTACCTAAGACGTACCCTCAGAATTTTCTCACATGAAACTAAATTACAAATGTACAAAACAATAATTCGCCCAGTTCTTGATTATGCCTCTATCGTCTGGTGTCCGTACAAAAAGAGAAATAAAACAAATTGAATCTGTGCAAAAAAAAGCAATCCATTTCATTTGTCGACGCTATGACCACCATTTTTCGCCTACATCCACCATTTTTACTTTAAATCTAACCTCACTCTCTACTCGACGCGATATCGAGTTGCTCAAATTCTTGCATGCCATCGTTCACTCAGTTAACCGTCTCTCCGATAACAGCTATCTTACGTATGCTATGCCAACCGTTACTCGAAATAATCATGCCCTAAACCTCGCCCCTTTTCACGCACACACCAATCTATTGAAATTTAACTTTTTCTCAGAACGATAGAACAATGGAATTTACTGCCGGGTGAGATTAGGAGTGCATCAATAAATCAATTCCTACCTTCTCTTGGAAGTCGTATCTTACCAATAGTTTCTTGCCTTGTTCTGTTAATATGTACGCCCCGCAGTGCCCATTCATTGGATGTTTATTTTTTGTACTGAATGAAATTGCCATGTATATTGTATTTTGTTCGTGTGTTATATTGTACTGTGTTCCCGGAAGTGGTACTTTTGTAATTCACTGCTCTGTTTTTTTTCACACACTCCTGCTATAGCCCTTAATGGGCTGCAGTATGTGAATAAAAAAAATAAAAAAATAAGTCTTCCATGTACTGCAGCCTAAACCTTAACATGTGTGCTGACCAACTATTGGGCGTCGCTTCTCACCTCCTTTCTTAATTCATATGAATGCATGCACAGTTTCACATTGCTTGCAGCACTTGGGCAATATGTTTTCAGAGAGGACATGTATTTATACTTTGTTTTTACTGTTATTGTGTTCCGCTAAAACCTTACTGTTGTACTTTTTCCCTCGTAGCAAGCCACACCTTCATGTATTGCAACATTCTTAAATCGTGTCCATCATTTCAACACTCTGTCACAGGTCCCGTTAATTAGGGAGGCGATCACCGGGCTAATTCCAAGGGCCGAAGTATCAGCCCCCCGAACCACACCACGAAAGCGTGGACAATTTAGAAGTGGTCCTTTTTGGCACGCCAGCGGACGCCGGCTGTGGCCCAAAGAACAAGTCGGAGCCGAGAGTTGATAATCAAAACAAGATTATATTCTCAATAATGGCAGATCGAAACCATTACACAAGTATGCACACTCCACAATAGTTGAGTACAATATGTCACCAATCAATCAACGTACTACACAGTACAATCAGCCACACTCGAAACAACGGACACAGACAACAATACACACTATAATGCAGTCGCATGCATTGAACAACCAAGACACTTAAAGACTAAAGAGATAGAAAACCTATTCAGTCCAAAGTTCTTGGAACAAAAGTCTGGATGAAACTCTTCCGAGAATCACTCATTCAAAGTCCAGCGTTGTTGTCGTTCCGCTGCCCCCGAAGTTTCTCTTCCAAGAAACCTCGCCGAAGTTTCTCTTCCAGGAAATCTCGCGTCTACTATTGGCCACTCTCCAAGCTTCAAACTTCTTCGCCGGAAACACGTCGGCTTCACACACGCAGCTGTTGCCACGCGTCTTCACTCGATAGCGGTAAACACACACACTTTCCTGTAGCTCGAGTCGTCACCCCTGAGGTGGAAATCATCTTCTTCTCCTGCTTTGTCTCTACGGACAAAACCTTCGCTGACTACACGGCGGAATCCCTACGCGCTCTGGCACTAACTTCCGTCTTCTCCTCATCTCTCATCTCCGCTGCTCGGTTAAATAACTTCCGCGCGACATTCCAGAAAGTTCTCATCATTTCGTCGGCGCGATGCGCAGCGAAGGCTGGGGGAAAGCGCGAGACGGTACGACGGCCGTCCGCGACGGATGACTCAACCCGGTATCACCATGCCTCTTTCCATCGAGAAATTTTGATTGCTTGCTCGGCCACCATTGTGGGGTGAGGAGGTTCGTCGGCGAAGCCACGCTTCCGAGGGGAGAGAGTCGCGCGCCCGGGGAGCCTTGGATGTTTGTTTTCTTTTTTTTGATCGTTGACCTCGCGGCGTCACTCCGGCGTTTCGTCGCGAGAATTTGGCGGCGCGCCCTTTTTGAGCGCTCGTTCTGTGACACTGCCCCCCACTTTAAGAATATTATCTCATAATATTCAAAACCACCCAAACGAGCGCGAACAGTCCTCACACTCTAAAAGACTGTAACCTAGTCCGTAGCTTATAACACTTCACATTCACAATAGATCATTCAATACAATTGTACATTGTCATTCAATTACACAACACAAGAAATATAACCACAGGCACATGAGTACAACACTCCACCACACATTCCCAACAATACAAATGTACAAAGTTCTCTCATAACAACAATTGTACAATACTATACATCACATCATCAAACAGAACACTTTGACTCGCTCGACATACACTTGTGACACAGGATAACAAGAACATTAACACAACATATGTCACTCAGCCCTGCCAAACACATTCTGATTCCACCTCAGCACCTATCCTGTGCATTTCGAGCTGCACTTACGTCTTTTCTTGCGGTGCTCGCTCGATCTCTTCTTGTATTTTCACGTTGTTTTTCGGCGAGCCCTTTCCAACGACGGTATCTGAGGCGGTGTCCCAGCCATCGTTGTCACTTCCGACACTGCTAGCGGGTCATGACGCTCAACCGATCCTGTCCGGTTATTCACCCGCTTGTTCATGTCCCGACATTTGGCCTGGCTGGCCGACTCCGTCATCTTTACATTGTCGGTCAGTAGAGATCGAGCCGACGTAAGCCCAGCTGCCCAACACATGAACTCATTCAACACGATCATCTTCTCATTCACTGTCTCTTGCACCGCAGCTTCACCTTGGGCTCGAGTGAGATTAGTCACGGGATGCTCCTCCACTCTATCTCGCGGTCGCTGGTTTGGCGAGGGTTCCATCTTCAGGTCTTCTCTCAATCGTTCTGGATTATTCGGCCCTCGCGCCCCGTCAATGTTTCCGAAGACGAGGTCGTACAGGGGGGTCGTCATGCATAGAGCAGTAACCTTCCCGCTGAAGTACGGGGTTTCAACGTCTATTTCTGCTTCGGGAAGCATCCGAGCCGTACTATCAATTAGGCCAACTAGTTTCATTTTGCCTGTTAACTCACTTTCTCGTACCAAATTTCTCCGCACGATAACAGTGGAGCTGCCGGTATCTCTTAACACCGTAACCTTCTTGCCCGCAACTTTTCCAGGCAGCGTTGGCATTCTTTTCGTGACACCGGTTTGCTGTTTTGTCATTACAGCACCCACAATAGGAATTTTCTCCCCATTTTCAACTCTGCGAATCCATCGGTGACGGCATTATTACCGGATTTCGGTGCCGCTTACACACAGGATGCCTGGTGAGTTTGACTCGCTCCGTTTCAACATGCGTCTGCTTTGTGCCCAGTCTGACCACACTTAAAACACTTTACAACCGTAGGGCTCGTAAAGTTAGTACGACAGTTGCTCGCGCGATGACCCACTCGGTTACACAGAAAACATCGTGGAACACTCTCAGGTGTACGCTTCTTTTGTTCGGGTGCGGAATTTTTCGAATCCTCAGGACACTCCTTCTTGACCTTGGCCAAATTAGTGCCACCTTGCGCTTCCAAGAATTGATCAGCTAATTCAAGCATGTTTTCAAGTGACTTAGCTCTACTCTCTTTCAAGTACAGCGACAGGCTTGGGTGGCAACTAGTAAGAAATTGTTCTCTAATTAGGAGCTCTCTAAGCTCATCGTACTCCTGCACTGTCCCTGAAAGTTCAATCCACCTGTCGAAATAATGGCAAAGTCGGGCGGCATACTGCGCAGCCGTCTCACCATCAGCTGGCTTTCCTGTCTGAAATCTGACCCGGAATCCTTCCACAGTAAACCTAAATCGCGTCAGCAAAGCAGCTTTCACCTTGGCATAGTTGGCTGCATCGGTCGGCGTCAGCCTACCGTACACACCGAGCGCTTCACCACTCAAGCAAGTACTCAAAGCAGTTGCCCATTGAGGTTCCGGCCAATTCTGGCTCCTTGCAATCGTCTCAAATCTGTGAAGGTACGCGTCAAGGCCGTCTTTCCTCTCATCAAACACTACGAGCAGCTTGCTTGGGTTCAAGCGGAAGCCATGATCTTCCCGTTCGCTGCTTTCAACTCTAGCTTGGACGGGAGTTTCACTTCGCTGTTGCAAACAGAGCTGCTCGAGTTCCATCTCGTGCTGCCGCTGCCGTTCCCTTTCAGCCATCTCCACTTCTCTTTCTTCTTTAAGCTGTCGCTCCCTCGCTTCTCTTTCTTCCTTCAGCTGTCGCTCCCACGCTTCTCTTTCTTCTCTCGCCCTTTCGTCTGCCAACTTCTCTCTCTCCAGCTCCAACTTCAATTGTTGCTCTCTTCTTTCAACATTCGCTCCTTTGCCTCTCTTTCTTCTTTCGCCCTTTCAGCTACCAGCTTTTCTCGTTCCAACTCAGCTGCTTTTTCCGCTTTGGCTCTTTCGACCGCCAACCTTTCTTTTTCCAGCTCAGCTGCCTTTTCTTCTTTGGCCCTCTCTTTTTCTTCTTTCTCCTTCTGGGTGACCCACTTCCGTAGTTCGGCGCCAGAAAGACCCATCTTCTCACCAATAGCGACTAACTCTTCGAGATCCATTGTGTCTCGCAAATAAAACCTTGCCGCGTGCGAAAACTATCTGCCTAAATCAGTATATCGGAACACTCTCCTGCACTCATTAACGAGAACACTGAACAACACACAAAATCGTTCCGATAGCAGTATCAACAACTCGAGGCTCGTTCTCACTACTTTGGACACACTGTGAACCAAAAGGTCCTCGTCGCGGACGCCAGATTAATTGTCACAGGTCCCGTTAATTAGGGAGGCGATCACCGGGCTAATTCCAAGGGCCGAAATATCGGCCCCCCGAACCGCACCACGAAAGCGTGGACAATTTAGAAGTGGTCCTTTTTGGCGCGCCAGCGGACGCCGGCTGTGGTTCAAAGAACAAGTCAGAGCCGAGAGTTGATAATCAAAACAAAATTATATTCTCAATAATGGGAGATCGAAAAGAATACGCAAGTATGCACACTCCACAATAGTTGAGTACAATATGTCACCAATCAATCAACGTACTACACAGTACAATCAGCCACACTCGAAACAACAGACCCAGACAACAATACACACTACAATGCAGTCGCATGCATTGAACAACCAAGACACTTAAAGACTAAAGAGATAGAAAACCTATTCAGTCCAAAGTTCTTGAAACAAAAGTCTGGATGATACTCTTCCGAGAATCACTCACTCAAAGTCCAGCGTTGTTGTCGTTCCACTGCCCCTTAAGTTTCTCTTCCAGGAAACCTCGCCTAAGTTTCTCTTCCAGGAAACCTCGCGTCTTCAATTGGCCACTTTCAAAGCTTCAAACATCTTTGCCGGAAACACGTCGGCTTTACACATGCAGCTGTTGCCACGCGTCTTCGCTCGATAGCGGTAAACACACACTCTTGCCTGTAGCTCGAGTGGTCACCCCTCAGGTGGAAATCATCTTCTTCTCCTGCTTTGTCTCTACTAACAAAACCTTCGCCGACTACACGGCGGAAGCCCTGCGCGCTCTGGCGCTAACTTCCGTCTTCTCCTCATCTTTCATCTCTGCTGCTCGGTTAAATACCTTCCGCGCGACATTCCAGAAAGTTCTCATCATTTCGTCGGCGCGATGCGCAGCGAAGGCTGGGGGAAAGCGCCAGATGGTACGAGGGTCGCCCGCGACGAATGACTCAACCCGGCATCACCATGCCTCTTTCCATGGAGAAATTTCGAGTGCTTGCTCGGCCGCCGATGTGGGGTGAGGAGGTTCGTCGGCGAAGCCACGCTTCCGAGGGGAGAGAGTCGCGCGCCCGGGGAGCCTTGGATGTTTGTTTTCTTTTTTTTGATCGTTGACCTCGCGGCGTCACTCCGGCGTTTCGTCGCGAGAATTTGGCGGCGCGCCCTTTTTGAGCGCTCGTTCTGTGACACACTCAACTTAACAATGACGAGCTGAGCTAATCTACACAGTTATACCTCTTCTACGAAAAGCAAGTAGGCCTCATTCACACTGAAAGAAGTGCTTAGGACACCGAATTTAAGATACTCTAAATAAGTTACACCAGTTTTTTTTCTAAATTTTATGATTAAGATTATCATTGCTTTTTAACCTTTACTAGCAGTGGATGCTGGTAGATGTAAATACCCCACCCCCAGGCTTTATTAACTAGCTCGCTTGTTCCTGCACATTATAATATAAAATTTCAGCTGGACATGTTCTCCACTAAAGGCTGGAGCCGTTGTGGCACTTTCTGTGCTGCAGTGAAATCAATCTTCTGCATATTCACAAAAAACATTTTGCTTATTTATAAATGCAATTGGAATCAAATATGGAAATAAAAAAATCTGTATTTTTGTAATCTTTCTGGCAAAAGCGTGGGAGAAAAGGGGCGATACCGATTACAAGCATGGTAATAATAGCACGGTACATAACCAATCACTTAAGTAGTCCAGGAATGTGCAGTGACTCAATAATTAAAACCTAGAATAATTGTTTGCTATATCCGACTCTTGACAACTGTACTCATCACTGTAATGTTGGTGTCGTGGTAGCTTAGCAGACAAAGTGTTGTTCTGCTAAGCATTAGGAAACGGGTTTGATTCCTGGTGATGGTGGCTGCATTTCATTGGGGGCCGAGAGCAAGAGCACCAGTGTACTATTGTGAGCAGTTTGAGAGAACACGAGTGGATGAACAGAGAAATGGCTGTTGTCGCACTATGCTTTATTATCACAATAAATTCACACGCAGCTAGTGATACAATCAGCACTAGCAAGGTGGCAGTGGTAACGCTTAATAGAATCATGGTTCTCTTTAACAGAGAACATAGCGCGCGCTAGATGAACAGAAAAACTAAGATGGCGCGTGGCACAAGGATCTTGGCACATTTTCATTGGAATAAATGGCAGCGTTGAGACACACTGCTGAATATCTCCAGGCGTATTCATGCCAAAAACCCGTTCACCTACGAATGAAGTCTTCGCATTTTACACCCTTTTCAGTGTTTCCATCAACTGCTGCAGTGAACCACGCAACAGTGTGTTTGAAGCTATTTGCGACGAATTCCGCGTTCCTTGCCATAGTGCTCACTATAATACTTATTTTGGCTTATTGTTTAGGTTAATGTTAAAAAACACAAGGAGAATAATCCACAATATCCCTTTACAGTGCATTATAAACGTACTATGGCTTTTGTGCATATTGTCCCAGATGATATGTTAGTTTACGGGGCTCATATTTGTCCAACAAAGGCTTCATTTATATTTTACGAGTTCGGCTGCTGAATTATTTGCAAACAGTACCTAATAAAAGTACAAAACGTCCATTAATTGACTGTCTAGATTGGGCTCTTTATGACTGTGATCGTCCGAACACACCTGATTCAGTTCAAAATAAGAATAGTAGTCCAGCTATTCGAATGAACTAATTGAATTCTTACATACACATAGCTTTCTACAAGAACACAAACATATGTAAACATTAAAATCAACTTCACAGTCCTCACCAAATAATTGTTCACTAGTCATCTGCTTTCACAAGTGCCTGTACTATAAACCCACACAATTACGTGCCTGCAAGAACTGAGAATATATGAAAATTTATTGTGCGAATTGTTCTAGTCTGAACCCAAAAAACCATACGCATGCTTATCGTCCAGTTCAAACTGATGTCCACATATCAAAAATGAAGGTACCCGAAATTCAAATGAAAACACTCCTACAAGTAGTGTATAGACCTGTCAGCTCACGCAGATTAAGACGCTTAGTAGTTGCACTTCACCAAAAATTGTACTTGAACCACACAGGTAACTAACATTTCAAACAGATAGTACGTATGAATATGCTCGAAGCGTGCAGCAGAAATACACTCAAAGCGTGCATTTTGATAAAAATAGGAATGAAATATGGCAGATGTGAAATAAAAATAGCTGCAGCTCTGTTTAGAAAAAGAGGATTAACAAAACACATGCTTGCCTGAGCGTTGTAAAATGGCGAATTTCCCTTCTGCTGAGAGTGTGGCTCTAACTACGCAGAATAGCCTTTTTTTCTAACTTTCATGTACAAAATTATGACAGCTTTTTAACGTCTACAAGCAATGGATGCTGGTAGATGCAAACAAACCCCCACAGGCTTTATTCACTGGCTTGCTTTTCCCTATACATTATTCTTTAAATTCTAGTTGGTGCTGGTACATGTAAACGAACCCCCACAGGCTTTTTTCACTGGCTCGCTTGTCCGTGCACATTATTCTTAAAATTTTAGTTCGACATCTTCTGCACTAATGGCTGGAGACGTTAAAGCACTTTCTGTTGTTTAATGAAGTGTAATCAATCCTCTGCACATTCAGAAAAAAAATTTGCTTGTTGTATAAAGGCACATGGAATCAAATATAAAAATAAAATAAATCAGTATTTTTAATTGCTTCCAACAAGAAATGTGGTTGGAAAAGGGTAGATAGCGATTACGACCATGATGAAAATAGCGTAGTACATCACCAAACACCTAAGTAGTGCAGGAATATTTAGTGACTCAATAATGAAAACCTAGAATAAATGTTTGCTGTATCAGACTCTTTGACAACTTTACTCATCATTGTAACATGGGTGTCTGAATAGCTTAGCAGGCCAAGTGTTGTGCTGCTAAGCACCAGAAAAGTTTTTATTATTGTGATACTGCCTGCATTGCGATGGGTGCAGAGAGCAAGAGCATCAGTGTATTATTGGGAGCAGTATAAAAGAGAACACAAGTGGATAAGAATGGCTGTCGCCGCATTATGCTTCATTATCACATTAAAAGCACAAGCAGCTGGATATACAATCAGCTGCTGTTTTGTATCAGCACTAGCAAGACAGCAGTGGCAAGGCTTAGTAGAATCATGATGCTCTTTGTTAAAAACAGATAACGTAGCGCACGCTAAATAACAGAAAAACGAGGAATGAAGCGTGGCACGAGAATCTTTGCGCTTTTTCACTGGAATAAATGGCAGTGTTGAGACTCGCTGCTTGATCTCTGCCGGTCTATTTGTCCAGAAAACTCGTTTATCGACAAAGGAACTCTTCTATTTTAACCCCTTTCCACTGTTTCCATCAGCTGCTGCCCTGAACCATGCAACAGCATATTCGAAGCTATTTGCCATGCACTTCCGTATTCCCTGCCATAGTGTTCATAATAGTATTCTTTCAGGTTGGTGTTATAGAACACGAGGAGAATAAACCACAATATCCTTTTAGAGTATGTAATACATATGCTATGCCTTTTGCGCATAATGTCAAGGATGATATGCATGCTGCTTTACTGGGCTTAGATTTGTCCGACAAAGGCTTCGATTATACTTTACAAGTTCGGATGCTGCATTATTTGCAATCAGAACCTAATGAAAGTATAAAGTTTCTATGAAACGATCGTCTAGATTGGGCTTTCCTATGAATGTGATCGTCCGAACACACCTGGGGCCGAATTCGCAAAGCTTTCTCTTGGCTACGCACTTTCTTAGCCAAGAATTCTCTTATCTGGGGGGATTACTATACCGCGGGTACGAATTTAACTTATTCGGTACTTAAGAAGACGAGGAGGACACAAGGTAGCCGATGAAACGACAAGGAAAGAAAGAAGTGTGTGCTGGTAATATCAAGACAACACGCAAAGCGTCTAGCATAGAGTGTATACGATGATAGCCAGTGATTTGCTGCATCTAAGTTTCAGTTCCGCGAGCGTCTGCCGCAGCGCTTACGGGATGCCGTACGTACGTTGTAATAGACATTTTGGTGTGCTGTGCGAGGCCAAGCACTCGCCTTTCATCAATGACTGTAGCTGAAAAATAAGCCATCGAGCAATCCAGCACTGTCTCGCCAAGTACAAGTAAACAACACTTCAGGTGCACCACATCAAAGAAACCACGCATAAATCAATGCATGCAATGTTTGAAAATGTGCCTGAGATGTCTTCCCCTGTTTAACGCGACCAGTTACCTTACATTTTAATGAAGCTGCTCTGCTTCTCAACTAATCCATTGTAATCGAGCACGGTATAGTGGTGAACGTAAGGGTGTTTTGTACCTAGACGTAAAAGTTTGCCTTTCTTACAATATTCTTAGTACGAGACACAGGAGCGACTTTTGTGCCTGCGGACGAATTGTGCAGAAATAGAGAACAACAGTAATCAATTGAAACATGAGCGGAATTTTGCTGGTTCAATGCACCGCAGCATTATTATAAAGACGGAATGCGAGAACGTGCATACGCTTACGCTTAGATATGTGTCTACGTAAAACGAGGGAGACTCGTCAGGAGGTGTTTCCGTACTGATGCTTTTCACAAAAGACGGTGCAAACATCTCGTCCAGCGTTGTTTGAGTGAGAAAACAAAGCAAGGGACGTGTATACGATTCTTGAACTCGAGAGACGTTATCACACGTGGAAAAAGGACAAAAAGAGAGAGAGAAAGAGAGAGAGACTTTCATTTCGTCTCCACGAAAGCTTGAACTCGATAGATAATAAGGACAATTTTCTGACTCAGCAGACGTCAGGGAAAGTTTCCGCCAAGCAGCGTCGGATGCTTGGAGAGCATAAAAAAGTGGAGTACGCGTTTTATGGAAGCGACAGCCACACAGTAAGCGAGATGAAGTGTGACTGTCTTCAGATGTGAGAAAATCAATGCTAATTGGGAGAGTTTTGAGTTAATGAGCCAAGTCTTCTTTAAATAACGTTAATGGAAGCAAACTGAGTATTCATCTAGTGAAAGTGACACTAGGGACACTGAATTAATAATAGTTGATTAGCATTGTCGCAGGCCGATATATATTTTTATTTTCTATTTATATTTGGCAAACTATGAGAAGGTAGCGTACGTTAGAGCCCACTATTCCAACATCATAACAGAAATGTACAAAATAAATAGTGCACGGTTATAAAGCCACACGTGGTGGTTTGTATCTTTTAGTAACCTTAAGCGAACGCATTAAAACTATTTTTTTTCTAACTTTGACCAAGTTTCACCACGCATTTGGCGTAATTCGAAGCATTGAAAATATAACAGCAAAAGGGTGAGCGCAAGCACTGCTACATTAGACGAGCGGTAACAGCGCTCAGCTACAATCTAGGAGGTTCCTGGTTCGATCCGCAGTGTCACCGAGCACTTAGTTTAAGAGGTTGCCATGCCTGAGATTATGCGTGGCGACCAGTAATAATTCTTTGGTAAAGTGGCTTTCGCTCTTACTTCTTTCACTCCCCTTTGACCCAAAAGCGCAGTGCCATGCTCCATTATAAATTACATAACTCAGGGTTTATAATTTTTTCCTCCATCCTCTCTTATTGCAAAAGTGCCCATTGCTGAAATAACAATATCATACCTAGTATATCACTTTTCATGTGTTTGGATATTCGACCAACGATCAGTCGTCACGCTGTTTTGAAGAAAATCTACACATGCAGCGAGCTAATTGCTTGCGGCCAAGTTGACTGCTTTCGTCAGGACACGTTTTCGGGCTAATTTGGTGGGCACCACTACATGCAGCAAGGCTAAAGAGCACGGCCAGTTAGAGAAGACCCAGAGTGATTACTTTGTGTCTTCTCTCCCGCTATCTGTGATGCTGCGCGCTTCAGTGTAATGTCACTATCAATGAATAAAATGAACTATAGCAGTTAATCGAGTTCTGCTGAGAGTGTCCCCTATTGTCCAGAACGGATAAAAACAATGGCAATTTGATTTGTGTCATAGAGAGATGCTCTGCTTTTGATTACTACAATAATTTTTTAAACAGAAGTTCTATTTTTATTAACAACAGTTCAAGTACAGATAAAAGGTGCATGGACAAAATTCGTGAATTCAGCTAGACTAGGTTCGTGACCTTATTAGTAATGGCCAACCGGTATTACAATATGCATAAATATCCCACACATATACAACCATGGGCGATAGCATGTTTATTGTGATTAAAATTGATATGTTGAAATCAAGATATTCGACCAACGCAATGTGTACAAGATATGCGATGTAGAGCAGCTCTGCTCTAAACTAATCTTCGCTGGTTGGTTCCATTTTACCCAATTTTTCGCTCATGACTGCACGTTGGCAAATGAAACAACTTCTTTGAAAGCACATATCTGTGTAAGGTTAGATTTATTTTTATACAGTAAAAAATAAATTTATATGTATAATGACTCAAAAGAAAAAGAACTAGAAACATATTCAGAAAAATTATTATCAAACTTACTCGTCAATGATAAACGAATTCTCATTTCAAAAAGACACACACACACACACACATACATTCATACATACTTACATACACTGAGGTGTAAATACTATGATTAATGGCTATAAAACAACAATTCTAATACACTCATTTCGAATATAGAGAAAGTAGCTTACGAGAGAAATCCACCAGCACTGTTACGTCTCAAATTGGTGTTTCTTGAACCATCTCGGAAAAGCTTGATGCATAGCTTCTGCTGCTGCCTAGTGACAAGCAGTTTTTATAAGAAACACAAGAATAAAGCCCTTGGCAATGTCATGCTAAAGAAAAGGTCTGTGCATCAATATTTCACAAATGTCTGCAATATTACTCTGTTTATTCACATAGCTTGACTCATTCACAACACACTAACAAAGCATGTCAGGAGACTTGGGCTGAAAGGCAGCACAGCGCAAAGAAATTCTTGACAATACATGAATAATACAATTTTAAGCTACTACGCTCCTTGGTGCAAACAGTGTTTACATTGACAGTTATAGACCTCATTTTGTTCCCCAAAAACACTCCTCAAAAAGACTTCAAAGTTTGCACATCTGCACAGTTCCCATACAGCTGTTCGTCAGCCTGCTTGAAAAAAAAATCACTTCACTGGTGGGCAAAGGCAGTACACTAATTATATGAGGTGATGCTCCAGTGCACTGTATGTATGTCTTGCTGCTGGCCTCAACTGCGATGTCACTCAGCACATATGAGTAAAATCACAACTAATACTATGCACTACAAAGTAATTATGGGTCGTTTGTATGAAACAGGGACCACAATAAAGAACATAATAACATTTACCTTCACAGAGTTCAGAAAATGTAAATACATTTATTCAGAGTTTTCACAGTTCATCTGAGGATAGTAATAATGGTCGTAAACACATTGTTACTTCCACTAACAAACTATTTCAAGATGACAGCTTCAATATTAGAGTATACCAATATCTTTGTAGGGTTGAATAATTGTACAGGCACCTAGAAAAAGATAAGTAAGTGCATACTATAGCTACATATAAATTAAAATAAATATTTTATTTTAATAAATATTTTATTTCTAATGAGTGAAGCTGTATAGATGATAGGTCACTTGCATAGTACACAATTACATTATGAATAAACTTATCCGGGAAAAGTATACAATAAAACGTTACACTTACACAGTAGAAACAGCAAAGTAGACTGTTCAAGGATAGGCAGGCAGTGGGATAACAAAACACAAGCACTTAACTCTAATGTTAGATATACTAAGAGTAGGGATGATCTTCTTCCTTCAAAATAGAATATTCCACATAGATCTCAGAGCTTATACACTGATGGCATCATTGGTGCTATACAAATGAGTGTACACTGAAAGATTATATCGACTAAGTACAAGATTATCGCATCCATGGCTTTACTTCTTGTATTACAAAGAATGCAAACACAGATACCATTGCCGACCATGGACGCTGTGATTGATGGCAGTTAAATGCAGAGACACGAAGGCACTTAACACGCGTGTTAAAAGCATCAGCTCAAAAATATTTGCCCACTAAAACTACAGCAGCCTTTAAATTCGTGTCATAGTTTGGCATCTTTCATGCAAAATTTAAGTAATTTTAGAATGCAAGCAAAGAAACTGCTGAATAATGCGCTGCTAAGGAGTTAAGTTGCAGCTGTGCAGAATGTCACTACGTATACAATTCTAACTGCTCCTGACATCGCATTGTGCTCTTTCTGCTGTCGTAAATTTTGAGCAGGAGAACAGTCACTGGCAGTTCCTTTCTACTTGTTGGTCTTCTGTGCTCTGTTCTTGATACACTGTACATGACCGTGGATCACGGGATTCCTTGTTACTTCTGGAACTTAAAAAAGTACAGATCATTGTTACAACCATGCTACATGCAAGAGTGTACAGTTGTTAAATATCAGCTCATATTTGCAGATGTCGTATTTTCAGAAGCTGATGACAAGCCTCAACACACACACAAACAATGATGACTGAAAATATGTTTTATTATGATACAAGATCCAAACTACAATGTTACAGATGAAGGCATGAAACTTCTGCCAAGCATATTAAGCCAATAAAATTTCTTCTATTTCGACTCTACACTAGGTGCGAAAAGCAGACCACAAATAGGTTCACTAAGAAACGCAAGTTAGACTGCATTAAAGCACAGCAGCTAATGTTCAGAACTTTAAGGCCGTCAAACATAGCTCACCATACTGTGTATAGGAGCAAATGGGCAGTCTAGAAGACACAAAGCACTTGTGGATTATGAGTGTGCTTGTTGCTGACATATTATGCCGAACGAAGAAAACCTTTCAAAAGTGCAATTCATCAGGGCAAATAATCATACGCAACAAACACAACGGACTCCTACAGGTGCAACCTACACTCACCGTTATTGATCATACCAGTGTCTTGCCGGATGGATATGCTGTGTCCTGCACAAAACATCGAAAGAGTGCTCCATGACTTGGCTTGCATGTGTGCTGGCTGCGTCGCACTGCTGTGGAAGTAGGCTAGCCACAGACAGAGAGATGAGGAGCCATGGCTTTGAAACACACCGAACGTCACCTTTAGAGACCAACAATGCATGCTTAGGTCAGGTACAATTTGTAGAAAATAATATATCACTATGCAATCGTGGTGAACACGTTCGGCTGAAACAGAAGAAGCCACAGCTCTAAGAGAGAAAAAGCTGCATCAAGTAAAAGATGCAGTCACTGGCCCTATGTCGCCTGAGGCTTGTTCAATAGGTCTTTCTCCTTGGAAGTTGTGAACAGCCACGCGATTTTCACCCGCTTGCTATTTCTTGCCAGAGCACTTGATCCACAGAGGTAGTCACAAGCTCAAGAGCTCAATAAAGAATCAAAGTATATGTGCTCGTATAAAAGCACAAGCTTTCGAGCCTCAGATGATTGGAGTTTTATTCGTAGGCTGCTGGCTTTCAACTTTCAACATTCTCAATTATCTCGCACTTTAGTTCTATAAATGTTGAATAATAATTATGTGTGAGAATAATACCAGTATCCACTGCAAGCAACCATGCTTGGGTTTTCAATTTGTGCACAGTAAGTGGTGTTAACTTAATCTTATGTAATAAAGAAAAACTAACCTTGCAGCCAGCCGTTAAGCAGTTTTGTCCCCTCGAAGCTCCCAAGCAGATCGCATTCCTTCAAGATGAGGCTGCCATGCTTGCTTCCAGGCCACATCCGCTGAATGATAAAAGTCCCAGCAGTGCGATAGACTTGCACAGTTGGGGAGCACGTGTCCTTCCTATTTTTGTACAGGTGCTCCAAGTGATGATGAGGATTGATGTAGCAGAATGCGCAACCGATGCATCACAGGACCTTAAGAAACCAATCTCTGCGATCTGTAAAGAGCGAAAAACGAGATATTTAAAAACAATCATTAAAAGCACTCACTTCTAATACTTATTTGAGGAAGCTATCACTTCGTCAAAGTGACCAAAATCTGCTATAACCACTTTGAAATAAACTGAAGCTTCGTGTAAAAATTTTGTACCACAATATACATGTCTTAGTGAAGTATAGTGCTACCACAGTGGTAATCGTCTACAAAACTAATTTTCCAAAATAACACAAATTTCTTAAGCGCAACCTGGCTCCTGGAAAATAAATTCACATTAACTTTCCAACTATCAAACGTGGTAAATCGACAGGCCAAACCTTCTAATCAAACAAGAGTTCACTTGTATCAAATCACAAAAAAACTTCTGATGTATTTGCTTCATAATATATGGATTTATATAACAGTAGTAGTAAATTATTTTATGCTTCAACTTACCATAGGGAAACATTACATCTGATGGGCTTAAAAACGTGCACACGTTATAGTATTGCGTGAATAGCAACAAATTTAGTTCTGCAAGGTCTACTCACCGATGGCAGCATTTAGAAGCCGTCGGTGTCATGAAGGACCTAGTGTGCTCTACGGCAACAGGCAAAGGACATCTGCTGACTGGAAGCTGCCCATGACAGCACTGAAGGGCTGGCCAGGCGTGCACGTCCATTGATATAGTGTAGGAACTCGCCATAACCGGCTGTTGTCAAGGTTCTAGTGCCATGCAAAACGATGGCCAGACGAACTAGGAAACCTGTAGTTAGCCAGTATTGGCCTACAGCTTCATCCAAAGAAAGGCACCGGTGAAATCTTTGCACTTTCTTGGGGCCGGAGGGAAACTTGACGTTCATGGGCTCTCGCTGCCACATAGAACTCTCAATTTCTAACCAAAGAACAGTCTAGGCACGCTGTCAAAGAAACACGATCCACAACAGAATGTAGCATCTCGCAGCTTTGGTTCATCACATCACAGCGCTAGGACTATGGTTATCACAAAAAGGAGAAGTGGCGAGTTAACAAACAAGAGCGTCAAGTTTGACCACCGAAACTTCGCAGGGTAAAACAGTTATCAACGCTGGTTTCAATTTTCGGTCTCATGAGCACAGCTTCTTCACAAATATTGGAACGTCAACACAGCCCCACTGTTCACAACTAACATTGTTTCACTCCCGAACACTAGATTGTTCACATGAAAATAGAAGCGTACGGGCTAACCAGTGGCGAAGCAAGAACCGAACACAGCGCGTAGTTCAGACGTTTCCGTACTACTTGGGGTCACTCAAGTAACGTGCCAAAACGCTGTCAATCCGAAATGTCGCACAGCACCCAACTGAGAGACTGGAAAGCCAAGCGAACGAACTGTTACCGGCACACAAACACACATTGCAGGCTTCTCGAGTGCTAGTTGCCGTCGATACGCCAGCGCTGATTTCCGCTTGATAACCACACCGACGCACAGGCTTCGCTGCGCTTCACCGTACACCATACCATGGCACTGCCGCAGCTTTCCGCACGGCTTACACGCACCGAAAGAGCTGTCGTAATCACAACGCATCCGGTCGAACGCTGAAGTAACTTATGCGAGAAGCGTTTGCTGAAAGTCACACAAACCGATATGCTGTTTACGACGCCATGTTGGTTTCGACAACTGCGCAGCACATAAGAGAGCTCTTAGAAAGTACTTGCACTATTTTCACGGCGTGACAAAATTTTCTCTTATGTGCGAGGGGGGTGATATGACGAACAGAACAGGCGTGCCAGATGAAAGAAGTGTTTTGGCAACGTCACGGAGTGAGCTGATGTAAAGGTATTTCTTCACAACCAATCACAATCTGTGCCTGTCGGCCAAGCCGTCATCTGCTCGCGTTTGTCGTCTGCTTCGATCAGAGCATGCGACCGGGGATTCGCCTTCGCAATGCTATTATTTCTATGTAAAGTGGTTGCTGCGTCACATAAAATACATGTCAGTGGCTCGCTCTACCTTTGAATGATGTTCATGCACCAAGTTAAACGGCTGGTAATTGTCGCAGGGATGAATTTAGCCAAGGTTTGCTCCAGAATCGTGAGGGCTTGCATATTTCCGGTGTCATACAAAGTTACTAGGGTCATTTTATTCCGACTGCTTGTCATATTATCATGGTCCATATCGGTTTCTGAACAGTGAAGGTCAAAACGCTTGATTTGCTTGTAGTTTCTTGCGTAATCACACACACCCCTAATACGCTTCGGTTTACAAAGTACGCGCCGTTTCAGATCGTACCAAAGTGTATCGACAGATGTATTTCAGAGATAGCACACATCGGACAGTTAGAGCCAATTGAAGTACACTAGAGCGCAAGGTTTATGAACCACTCACTAAAAGGTTCCTCATTTTTAATTCCAATAGCGTGCAAGGAATGTGCTCCCAATAACCTCTTTGGTGGTAATTTCCACCATTGAGGCAAGGATCTCGAGTCGTACTCTTAATTGGATGAGATGCGGCGCAACCCAACAACACAACAAATAAGGTTGATCCTATGCCGTGCCACGTTCGAATGCACCGGCCATTCATGTAGCACATTGGTTTTCATCCAACCACAAATCTTTACAAGCATAATTTTTCGCCATTGACACCCAATAGAATTCTTCAATTACTGCGAATTTGCACTAATTGGACGACGGTGGTTGTCAATACCAACCAGTGCGTACAAGGGAGGCAACACACAAAACTCAAAGCGCTGAAAAAAATAAAAACGCACCAGCAGTCATCAGGCAGCCATTCATGGGTGTGAATTAGCTCAAAACTAGTCAGGGCACCAAAGTATACCGCCGCGGCGGAAGGTTCTAAGTAGCCACATTGTTTCTAAGAGTGGTCCGGACCACTCTTGGGTTTTTTTCTCAGGCATGCTGTTTTTACGCACAATTTTGCTTAGTGAATCCACTTACGAGCACTTTTCGGTGACGTAAGTAAATATAGCAACTGCATCATCATCGCTGACATGTTCCCGGGCAGTCACAGCGCACTTTATTGCAGCGGCCAATGTGACAACGATGGCCTCTTACGACGTTTTTTTTTCGTTTTGTGAATCGACTTACGCAACAGAATTTCTCTTGCGCGAAAATGTTTTCGTAAGTGAGTTTTGTGAATCCGGCCCCTGATCCTGTTCTCCAAATAAGGGGAATAGCCCAGCTATTCGAGTGACTTAATTGAATTATTACACACACATACCTTTCTACCAGAACACAAAGATATGTAAAACATCAAACTCAACTCTACAGTCCTCACCAAATGTGTTCACTAGTCATCTGCTCTCACAAGTGCCTGTACTAAAAACCCACACATTTAGGCACCGACAAGAAAGGAGAAGTTAATCATTTTTTAGTGTGTGAAATGTTCCATTCTGAACACAATACCATACCCATGCATATCAACCAGTTGCATAACATCCATGTATAACAAATTAAACCACCCAAGATACAAAGTAAAACACTCCTACAAGTTGTCTATAGACCTGTCAGCATATGCAAATTAAGCCACTTTGTAGTTACACCTCAACGAAAGATGCACTTGAGGCCCACAGGTGAGTAACCTTTCAAACAAATAGTACGTTAGAGATGCAGATAAATTCAGCTTTTATAGTTTGATCAAGAAGAGCACATGACTGATTACCTGCATGGATTAATTAGTAATAAAAACAAATCGCATGATGCACAACACATAAAACAGCACGTAAAGCTGCTGCAAACCACTGCAGGTATATATCAAAGGACACTATCAGTCCCTCAAAAGCTATGCCGTCACCATAGAGGAAAACAAACAGCAACATAGTTCAGAAACAATAAAACATGGATGACAGCAATGAACAGGCAATGAAACTAATGCATTTCACTGTGTACTTTGGACACCGAACGCAACAACCAATACGTTCCACGTTTGTGTTCAATGAGCATGAGCCCTATGTAGATTTCACCTGCATGAAATTACTTGAGGAGGTAATGGCATGAAACACACACAATTGACAGTACCTGACACTCACGTACAAAGCACACTTTGTGCCTTTGTATTGGGTGATAATACATCCAAAACCTAGCACTTCCCTGCTGTTTTTCGATGGATAATAATTTCTCAAATGCTGATTACTTCTCGTACTAAAATCACAATAACATCCATATTAGTTTCTTTTACACAGATGGCGATTAGGCCTCAGCTCATGCTCAGTCACTTCATGTGTGCGTCATGTTTCAAGTCGAACACACCTGAAGACGTCTATTTTCAGTGCCCTTTTCTCAGCCTATCAGCGACAGTGCAAAATAGCTCATGGGAATATTTTACTGGCATGAGTAGTTTTAGAAGACGGTATCCATCACGAGGTGCAAACGAAATTGGTAATCAAAACGTACTGGAAGAAGCCTCCAAGAAAACTGTTTGGTTAATACGGGTCAATTTTGTTTGCATTAAATAAAAGGTACATGGCAAAAAGGTACGCCAATAACAATAAAATGAGCAAAAGCCAATCTGCAAGGTACTGGAAAGCTACAGTTTCGGCAACTTGCTTGGCTTTTCTAACTATCATCATAACTGCCATGAAAGTTTGACATAAGTTGTTGTGACTGTTGTATGTTAACAGATTTTATATTGAACACACAATTTTGGTTAGTTATACTGTAGTTTTCCTTATATGTATATAGCCTTCGAATATAATACAGAAATATGTAGGGAACCGCAGCATTTTTTTTTACTTGACTATCGATAAGGTTTCCATGTGGTTAAGAAACATCAAGAATAATTTTGCATCACGACTTCCCTTATTTGAAATTTTCTGTGTGTGTTATTTTCACACGTTAGACATGAACGCTACCCTAAGTTGTCATTTATGACTCCAACATTCTTGCACGTATCTAATACAGCACTGCATGAAAGCAAAGCGTGCAAGTGCGGCAAAAAATTGTAACTAAACATACGCGAGCTAGACAGCAAATTCAATTTGATGGGATTCCTGTATCGAGATGCCAGATACGCAATAAAGCTCCACTAGCACCACCTATTCACGGCATATTTCAGAGCACACAGATACCGCAAATAACTTTTGCGTCGAGCACCACTGCAGAACATCGCAGGCTCAAACCCGGACCGGTATCTCGTGAGCAAACTTTCTCAACTGGGGACACGATCGAGCACTTCGGACACAACGCGGTCACCACATCTCATTGCCCGCGGCAAAGCAGCGAACACGCCGCAGAACATGTCGAATGACGGCAATAAAGTTTATCACCGCAGATTGTGTCATCACCCAGTACTCCTCACGAATGAACCACGAACACGGCGCACATACAAAGCACAAGCGCTGCTTGCAGCAATCGAACACTTTTGACGACAAGTATGTGTCATCCAAAGATGACACCAGCAGATGTTGACGTTCCGTTTTCCAAGTCAAAGCGAACGATGGCACGAAACACACGAAATCGTCGGCCTCCGAACCTCGCGTAAACACAACTCTCCGTCGGGTTCCATCGGCGATCACAGCCAGTGACGAGAGCAGGAAGGTTGCGCCGGCGTGCTGCCTTTCGATGAAAATATGCGCGGATGCTCACTAACTCTAGTGGTAACCGCAAAAACGCCCAAAGAAGCTTCTTTTTTTACACGGCTACCGACTAAGCCTTGCCACTCGCTTCGTCGCTTCAGCCTAGCGCCCTGTTTCACGACCGTATCCGATTTGCGTGATGACGTCATGGGCCACCGTTTCTTTTTTTTTATCCAATCAGCAACCTAGAGCCCTTGCGGGCTCCTCCTTTCCCAAAGCTGTCGCCGCATCTGGACCAGTTGAAAACCGGGCCCTCACAGAAAAAACGGAGTGGAACCAGGCGTGTGGCCGTACCGTGGTTTGGCCTTCAGGCTGTTCGTAAGCGGACCGTATTCCCCGCTCCGGTAACCCGCTTAAGGCCTTAGCGGAAGGCGCATGCGCACTCACGTTCCCGCTCCGCTTAGCTGCTAAGCGGAGCAGGAACGTCAAACCTATAAACGTCAAACTAAAAACTTCTTTTTTTTTCTCCCGGCTTAGAGGCAGCGTGCCGTCACGCATGGCCCGACCAAACAGTACTGACACCCTTCTCTTTTCATCTCTCCTTCCCATTCCTGTCTTTTTACCATTACCCATCCCCCATGTTCCATTCTTGGCGTGACTATCTGAGAGAAAGGCAGTTACAAGGACGCAGTTTTTTCATCACTTCCTTTTCTTCAAACTCACTTCGAGGAGGCAAGCACGCGGGCCATCAAAAACCGACAAGATGATGATGGTGATGAAGATATTGTGGCCAACTGTTTGCAATGAGTGAACGTGGAATCCACACCACCCTGGCCAAACATGCAGCTCTACTTGCTACCAGTTTTTCAATAAAACGATAGGAACAAAAAAAGGAGGCGGATAAAAGGATAAGGTGGGAGAAGCAAAAAATCACAGCATATACACGAGGTGAATGATGATAAGTGGGTTGAAGCAGACGGACGGATGGATGGATGGACGAACAGACACACGGATGGACGCATAGACGGATGGTCGGACCGATGCACGGATGGATGCAAGGATGGATGGACGCACGGAAGCATGGACCAACTGACGGATGCTTCGCCCCACTTATCATCATTCACTCCTTGAATATGCTGTGACACTGTTTTTATTGTCATGCACTGCAATGCATCTGGTTAATACGACTACTATGACTACGACTGCACGGGGCATAAGACTCACAGCGTAAGGGGCTTCGCCCATAGAAACAGTACCGTCTCTCCTCACTACTATTCCGGAGATACGGCCTTCTTTTCTTTCTATTCTCTTCTTTTCTCGGTTACGTGTGACTCATAACAAATTTAGACTAAGAGTAGCTTCGCCCCAAAAAGGGAAGAACAAGAACCGCTCAGACTTAGCCGCAGTCAAGAATGTCTCACCGTTGCAACAGCCGCTCCCCAGCATTCGAGGTGGCCCTTTGTCGCTGCGACCGCGATTCTGTCTACACTACGCCAACCGTACTCTCCGCCGGCCTGCTCGAAGCCCAGAAAAGTTTCCAGCGAGGCACCATTCGTCAACTTTGTGCCAGTGCCCTTATACTGCAGTACCACAAGTTTGATTGTTCCGTCTGGTTCCCCACACTGACAACACCACGTAACACTCACAACCTAGTTAATTGTCCTAAGGCACACAAGTTTGCTGATTGCACCAGCTCTCGTCTCAAATAGCAGCTTGCTGCCAAGGCAATTGTCGTACAGGTGTACCGAGCCAATACTGTTTTTGTGACACCGGTACACCACTAAAATTCATGTCAGGCGAGGGTTCGGCAGATTCCGTCTCTAGTTGACCAGACACTGCCGCTCATGGAATTCATTCGTTGTGCATCGTTCTGCACATGTTTCTTACATGCTCGTGGATGACAACTGAAAACGCCATCGATTGGGCCACACGGAGGATTAGCGAATTCCTTCCGTGGATTCGGTGCGAAGAACAAGCCTGGAGCAGAGCTTCATTTCAACAAGACGACTCAATGCTTTAAGGCAATACCATGGAGTGGCGAGTTCAGCGAGACATGACGATGGTTCAAGGTAAACTGCATATGCGCATGCTTGTCCTCCTTATGATAGCTTCGGGCACACCAGTGCCATCTCAACCGTGTCATTGCTAATACTGGTGTCGACATAGCCTAGATGGCTGGTGTTTTGTCGGTGCGATTAAGGCGGGGGACCATCACCGTTGCCGGGCGAGGTAATTAAATGTGCACTCAGAAACAGACGAATCGAGCCGCGCACAATGTCAGCACGATTCATTGGAACTCACAATCTCGTTTTCGTCTGCGAAGTAGAGATCTGGCATATAATCTGCATGTTGCGCGTGTTAAATCAACGAGCACAACCACGATGATATATGTGAATAAAACATAATGGCAGAACTAATGCAATTGGGCCGACAATGTGGTTATTGGTTGGTACGTGCACTTCGTATTCACATCATTGCTGCGTAGTACTCTGCGTGAAAACAGTAAGTAACAATTCATTTCACTTCCCGTGCAGAGTTTTTAAGTGCTCATTTGCGATTTCGGGTTCAGCAGGTTTTCCTTCTCGTAGAATTGCCACAGTATCAAAAAAATTGCCCGCAGCTTCCCTCGGGGGAACACTGAGGAGGATGCGGAGCATATAATTGGTTAACGGGGTGTTAAAGTGTGACTTACTTGGGTCGATGGCTAAATTGGTTAACGTGGTTGTGAAATGGGGTGTTAAATTGCGACTTACTTGGGTCGATGGCTAAATTGGTTAACGTAGTTGTAGGAGGGGGTGTTAAATGAGTGAACACGTACACACGTATGCGAAAGGGCGGCGCTGGTCGAAGGGACGTCGATCATTGTGTTTGTGGATTCGTTGGAATTCATTTCACCGCGACCTTGGACGTCGACGCGCCGTACAAACCAACCGACGAGCGGCAACTGAGCGAGCGAGCGCCGACCTTGAGTATATATACAGCGCGACGGCGCATGCACTGTCAGCTGTTGAATGTTCTCGAAGGAGAAGCGCGCGCGCGGCACAGATGGCGACGGCGCGACGGCGCATGCGCTGTCAGCTGTCGAATGTTCTCGAAGGAGAAGCGCGCGCGGCACAGATGGTGGGCGATGGCGCGACGGCGCATGCGCGTGCGTCAGCTGTCGAATGTTCGAGAAGCGGTGCGAACGGCGCGGACGGCGCACTACAAGGCGCGAGTATAAGATGCTTCCGCATCTAAAACATACGCACCTTCGCGCACCTAGGTTAGGAATTGATACGGTTAGAGGGTCTCTAGAGACGCGTGGTGTGTCTGCACTGCTTTTCTACAAATCTGGTTCAACGCTGTGTTCAAGCTGCCGAGTCTTCTGGTAGCACATGCGTGCGAACAAAGAAATGGTTCAATTTACCCCCCCCCTCCGTAATGTGGTATCGTTTTATTAATTTCTGTCATTTGAGGCTGAGTAATAAATAATGATGTTCTGTGCTAAAGAAACAGACAAACACTGTTTTTGCTTACAGAGGTCAGAGCGTTGTTCAGGACCCCTTAAAATCTTTCTAATTGTTTTTTTGTTTTGTTATCATGGCCTGCGCAATTGGCTCCGCGAGCGTGCAGCCGGAGAAAATCACGAGAGGTAAGCACGAAATGCGCGGACCGAACTTCTTGCGTAGATTCCGCAGTGCTGCACCTGATATATGAAACAAAGTACAGTTCCTGAAATCATACACACACACGCAAACCAGTGCCCCCACACGCACACTCTGAATGCTCGGTTTAGAGCCGGTATCGGTGGAAGTTGGGCCTTTCTGAGCTTGAGATACAGCGTCGCAAAGCTGCAACATCTCCACCGATACCGAGTGGACTTGTTTTCAATCGAGCACACTACATGCCTCAGCGCGTATCCCTGTTTCTACGCTGCGTTACGGCGTGAGTTAAGTTATCGGAGAGAAATGGTCAGGTCTGGCGCATTTACACTCAAGTAGTCAGCAACGAAGACGTATGAGTAGTCGTCCGGGAAAGTGCCAGCGATAGTTACGCGCAGTCATCTTCCTTGCATGTGTACTTTAGTGAACACTTATCAGCATTTATTCGCTAATAATATTGCAGCTATATTTGAACAAATTATTTACTAATTTTCTCGCAATAATCTTTCTCTTATGTCACTTGAAAACGCACAACGTGTGCGTAAATGTCTTGTTTAAATGTGCAAACCCCGTTTCGAAGAGAGACCCAAAACACTGTTTCTGTGACTGAGCAGAAAAGAATCAGCAGGGATGAGTACTTTTGTCTTAAATAGCTTGTAGCACCTGTATTTTTATGGCAATGAAATGGGACCTTTTCAATTAGAGTGAAAAAGAAAAGAAAGTTCAAAGTGGAATCAGTGCAGGCGAGCGTTCCTGCTGAGTATATATATATATATATATATATATATATATCAAATGCCAAATGAAATTTGCAATAATCACGTCCACTGACTCTACGGTAATCCACCGCAAGGAATCTGTTTCATCCGGGACAACGTTGAAAGCAGACTTTGACATAGAAATGTGTATCAGAGCGTTCAGCGAGTTTGTCGACAGCTCGTAACACAGCACCACGACGGTGTTCATACGTGACTCGCTGCCAGAGGGCTTCTGGCAGCAAATAAGGTAGTCAACCACAACCGTATTGGCCATATTCATTCCAGTTTCCAAGAAAGAAACCTGCGTTATATAGACACCGATACAACATCAGACAAGACATCTCGAAAGCCGCTAAGAAGGCGCGCCACGCCCCCTCGAAGTCCCACGTGACTTTGCTTACGTAGGCTGCTCCGAGCTGCCTGACGGCTTTTTCTTTTTTTTTCTCTTTCCCACAGGCGCGTCGCGCCGCAGGAGCAGTCACTCTTTCTCTCTCTCTCTTAGACAGGGAGCACCCTAGCTTCTTTCACTTGTCCATTGTTTTTTTTTTTCTTTTTTCCCTTTGCGGGCGCATCGCTTCACCTCCGGTTTCTCGGCGCTCTTCCGGCGGATTGCGTGTGCTGCGTTTGGTTTCATACGCGCGTGCACGAGACGAGCGATCGAATGCCTTTCACTGCCCTTCTTTTACGCCCTTTCTTCTGTCTCTTTAATTCCAATTCCCCCATTCCCTGCGCTGAACCGTAGAGATGCCCTCATCGAGAGAGACAGTAACGGAACAGCGCTTATTCATTTTTCCTCTTTTCGAAGTCACTTCGATGGCGCTCAATGAGGTCTCAGAA
Source organism: Rhipicephalus annulatus (assembly GCA_013436015.1). NCBI lineage: Eukaryota > Metazoa > Arthropoda > Arachnida > Ixodida > Ixodidae > Rhipicephalus > Rhipicephalus annulatus. The sequence goes on along the minus strand of WOVY01010274.1, from coordinate 274,447 downwards.
AAGGGCTTCCAAGATACCTCTCCTCTCTTGACTCGCTGCATTAACGCCGAAGATTATTATTCTGAAGAATGTGATTTGTATAGAAAGCGTTTCCCGCGTAAGGTGTGTTTTCTGTAGCCAGTTTCCTTACTTTCAGAGAAAAACCTTGTGTATGGACGCAAGAATGGTTACTCACATGGATGTTATTCTCTGGGCAAACTGGAAAATCACAGTGATGAACTTTGTTGATAAATTCATGAAATAATTTGGTGATTAAGGCATCGCAGTCTATATTCAATACTGGTCGGTTTTGTCATACAGAAGAATAGCAGGAGCAGGACGTTCTGACTGAGAGACCTTTTTTTTTAGTATTGTTGTCTTCCACATCGTAAGTGTCAGCGTATCAGTGCTTCCACAAAATGTGCCAGATGTCGAGCAAGCTCGGAGTCACTGGCTGCGCGTGTTCGTTGATATTGCCACTTCTCCTGTTCGTTTACCATCCTGTAGGTCGCATCGATTTCCCCTAACTCGTACAGACCTTAACTACCTTGTGGACTGATAAAGTGGTCACTCAACCTTCCTACTTCGAGGCTTCCAACTGGGCATTGTTGTTCGCTGCAGCACCTTCACAACAACAACAACAACGACGACGACGACGATGAATGCAACAACAACAACAACGACGACGACAACAACAGCAACGACGATAACAACAACAACAACAACTGAATTGATAATCACAAAGATAATCACTGATTAAAGCGAAAAGTGCACATGATTTCTTTTTTCCAACCACGCTTGTAATGAACAGCAAAGTATTCGATTCCTTTAAAAATAAGCACAGAACGAGCATCCAAAGGGCATAATTTATGATAAGGTGTAACTAGCGCACAGCGTGTACTGCATGTCTTTCACGGTGAGTATAACTGTCGCACAAATTGTCGTAGCCATTACAGCTTGTGACCTCTACTTTACTTGCCTCACTTATATAAAATAGCCAGCGTACGTACCAAAACACCATCGGTAAGCTTCAGCTACGTTAGCATGGATATTGCAAAAGTGCGTACAACCGAGACCACACAGCACTTGGTACTCGTCACCATCATGGCAATCAGCCTGACTACTCCAAAAGCAGGACAAACACTCTCTCATGTTCTGCCTACCTGATCCTGGGCTTGCAGCTGCACACGTTATACGTGCAAACTTCTTATTCTCGTCTGCTCAGCTGACTTTTTCTTCCACCATAGCGCGTTTGGCTTCTCTTGGAATCCTTTGTGTGATCCTTAATTACCAATGGTTATCCTGCCCACGCACTATATGCCCTACCCCTGTCCATTTCTTCATCTTAATTTCAAATCCGATACCCTTAAATACCGTTTCTTTTCTGGCCCTCTCGGCTCCTTCTTGTCACTGAGGGTTACACCTATCATTTTCCTGTCCATTTCTCTCTGTGTCAGCTTTCTTTGCGAGCCTCAAGGTTTCAGCTCCATAGGTTAATACAAATAACATTCAGCTGGTATATACCTTCATTTTGAGAGATAGCGTTAAACTACCATGAATGATTTGAGAACGCTTGCGATACATGCTTCAAATGACCCTCCCTTATTATTCTAGTCTATTGAATGTCATCATTCGACTCCTTGATTATCACTTACGCTGAGTAGACGTATTTCTCGACGATTTCCAGTGTCTCGCTACCTATCGCAATGTGGTCTTTTCTTGCGAGGCTGTTGCACATTACCTTAGTTTTTACAGAATAATTTTCAAGCCTACGCTTATGCTCTTCTTGTGCAATTCTGCCTTATCGAACTTTTTGCGTGATAGTAGCCTATTGAGTAGGCTACATCACCCAAGCTCACTTTTTTTTTCGTTTCTCTTTCGCGCGACTGTTTCGCTCGTCGCTGTCCGATCTTTATTCCTCTGTGACGTCCCCGCAAACACGGACTCAACCCCGTTCCTTTCAGGATGTTTTCGCTCGTTTCTTAAACCCACATATAAAAAAAGGAAAAGAAAACCTTCGATATAACGAATGGGCATTCCGGAGTGGAGTACCTGAAAGGATCATTTCTACTGTTCTCACCCCCCCCCTCCCCCCGCGCAAACACGAGGACCGGGCGGCGACTTGTGGTCTACAGACTGTGTGAAAGTGTACGGTGGCAATAATACGCGCGCACCCTTCAGATTTGGGGCATGGGGGAGCAGCAGAGCACCTTTTGTTGGTTCGAGGAATGCGACCCTGCCGCAGCGCCTGTGCCGGGTCCGGTCTAACTTTCCGTCAGCCTCCGTGGCTCCAGGGCTCAGTACTGCGTTCTGCGCGGATGGCCACCCGCGGCGTTGAATGACGAAGAAGCGGCAGCTACGGAGCATTTCGCGGGAGACACCGAGCTGATTGGTGACGTCGAGACTCGTTCTGGACATCGGCTCATCAAGTACCAGAAACCGGGACAATTGGTTCGGCTGAAAACATTTTGGCACAACACTTCAAACTCCGGACGTTGGCCATTACAGACGACGCACCTTGTCGGAAGCATCGGGACCATTGTTCGCCCGTAATTAAAGTGTCTTTGGACGGCTCGCCCATCTCTCTCCCTGAGGCCTGAGTTTGTGTATTGTTACTTGCTTGGCTTTGTTTGGGTGAGGGTTTTCTACTGGTGTGAGCCGCGGGGGCAGCCGTCGAAGATGATACACTTCGACTGACAGAGAAATGTGTCGTGTCAACAGTGGCAATTGGTTAGGTGCCCCGATAGGGCGGAGTCGGGTCCTACAAAAAGGGACTACGAGACAATACGAGGGGGGTCGAAGAGATACGATGCGATGAGCTCGAGATGGTAGAGAGACGGAATGGCAGAGAAAGATAACGGTGCGAAGAGATAGCGATGAGAGGCGATGAGATGATGACTAGGGCAAAGACGGTACGATGAGGAATGAAAGTTAGGGATAGGAGGCGAGTGAACGGAACGTTACGAAAGAGGACTAAGATGGAAACCACTGAGAGACACAACGAAAGCGACGATGACGAAGACGATGAAGACGCTGTCGAATTGGACAATGACCCCAGGAAGAAGCCCTGAGCCTCGACCCGAACGGCCAGCTCCGAGGCCCCCGTCAACATGGACCTTTCGTGAGACAGACTTTATGCACCTTATTTAGATTAGCTTTGCGGAAAGGGAGGAGGCGTGTTTAGACATTGCGGGGTTTTATTCATTAATAACTTCATAATTTGTGTCATCCTGTGTTTTTTTATACGCATACCCTTGTATTGTTGCAGTTTCTTTATGTGCCTGCCCTGTGTCGAACGTCGCAAGTGTCTAAATCATGTGTTAAAATTTTGTGTAGTGGTTGATGTACGTGGGTATACGATGTTTGCCGTTGGAATTAAATTTAGTGAACCAGTAAACAGAAACAGGTCGTAGCGTCTCTTCCCGGCCCGAGCACGAATCCCTGTATGTGGAAAGTGATTCAGACACATAGCCAAGAGGGAACCGGATAGACAAGAGGTTGAGTGGTCTTCCCTCTTTTTGGTAATCGGTGGCGTAGCGGGAGACGTCTCACCCCATTCTCCCTTCCCTTAATGCTGGGTAGCCAACCGGATGCTCTGATTTCTGGTCAACCTCCCTGCCTATCCCCCCTTTTATTCTCTCTCTGTCTGTGACCATCAGTGGGGAGTGATCCAAGCTAAAAAATCACATCAAATCAAGTTTTATTGTTTCTTAATACAGTGTACAAGGAGAATATACAGAAAAAAATCCCGTAGTATACATTGAAGTGAGACCTCCCATGAAATGTAAACAGTAGTATTTGATTGGCAACAACAGTGGCAAAACTAGCATATATAAAGGGTTACAAAAAATGAACTAAACATACAAATAGAGACGATGCTAGCATGAACTACGCAATTGCAAATGTAAAATGTAAAAATATATATCTATCTATATAAATAGCGCAACAAGATAAAGAAACAAGAGACTGACGAGAGAATGACATGGCGAGGCAGAAACCAGTTAGGAGGAGAGTCAGTGTCGCATAACATTACTTTTTTTATTGAAGGCGAAATTTATGTGTTTTTGAATTTTTATCAGAAATGGCTATGTATTTCATAATGATATGGCTGCAAAGTGAGCTGTCTGTTTGCCATAATTAGTTCGCACTTGAAGCAAAATGAAGTTGTTATGCTGCGCAAAAAGAGTTGGGTTAGTGTTTAGCAAAGATAATGAAGGAATTAAAAAAATGACGTTTGTTCATTATTTATATTGAAAAGGAAAGTGTCGACAACACCGCGAATTTTATTGTCTTGTAGCAACTATTTAGCATTGTAGGTGGGTGGACTAAACGTGATTAACGGAATTGTCTGGTTCTGAATGATGTGTAACGGTTTTATGTGAGTGGTGTACGTGTTACCCCTTCAGGTTTTGCAGTAATTGTTGTGTCAGTGTACAAACGTGATATAAAGTGAGAGCAAAACTGGACGTGAAAAAATAGACGTGTTCTGATGAGGATGCGTATTATTCACGAATGCAATGTCACCAGTGAGTTGCAGGTTACCAAGGCACTCTGAATTTTAAGCAACAGAACATACTCCTTTGAATCGTTGTTTGCAGCTATTTTCAACAGCTTTGCTGATGCCCAGTATCGAAGCAAGGATATGCGAGTAAATTTTTAACGGAATAGCGTCAGAGAGAGTGTTTCGCAGATATTCTGTTGTAGGTGTCAGCTTCGTTAGCTGTAGGTGAAAAATCCGTGTTGTCTGTGAGCGAAAACTTGAAATCATTGCAAATAAGCAAGTGAAAGCGTTCTGTAATACACAAAAAAGTGGGGAGCTGCGTAGGTACCCGTGGTACTTCACGGACGCGTAGTGGTACTACGCCCAATCGAAAACACCATAACGATGGCGTTGTGGGCATTTAAATATACATTCCGTAGATATTCCAGGGTAGTTTGAAACGGTTAAAATTGTTGCACGCGCCAACGTTTCATTGCTTCCGGTGCGGTGTAAGAAGATGCGCGGGGCCACAGAATACGCTGCCGCGTTCCACTCTTGTGGGCGAAGCTAATGCAGTTTTTCTCTTTTTTGTGTCTTTTCTTTACTCTTTCTTATTGCGCATTCAAACGCATTCTGAATTCAACTCCCGCTGACCAGCGCTGGGGATACACGTACAAGAACGTGACAGCCGGCTTGCTTGTTTTGCTTTCCTTGTCAGCTTGCAGAGAGCGTCTTCGTGACGAGACATCGCACGGCGACATTGATGTCGCCTCCCTCGAAAATATCGACGCGAAAGACTGCAGCGTGCTTGTTTAAGCAAGTAGACGGAACAATGCGTCAGCTCTTGTGACTTGTATTTCGATACACAAGCTCACAAGCGCGTGCTTTAACCGACAAAAAATACCCGTATAAGCAAATATACAGATCATATTTCATACGGGACAACTTTCATGAAACTGCAAAGTGATCTGCGTTGGGCGCAGTGCACTGCATTTGACATGTCAGTCACCTCACGCAAGTTATTTGGATGTCCACCCGCTGGCCGAGAGACTTGTTTCGCTGAGCGTTCACACAAATAGGGCAGTACATTATCGCGTCGCATATCTAGCTCATGACATTTAAGTAAATGACAGGAACGAACAAGCAAAGCATCGAAGGGCTTCGCACCAACTATGATACTTGAAATAAATATGTTTTTCTTTCTGGCATGTGCTTGTTCTTCGACAACACGTGACGAGGCCAGTAGGGTGACGCATGCCTCTGGTGTGACGCGCACTGTGTCAGGCTTGCAGACGCAGAGTCCTGATCCGATGTGTGGAGGCAGTGTTCTTCTCCCGCAAGGATCCTGAAATACTGATACGAAATAATCATAGATTATTATTATTATTATTATTATTATTATTATACCTACAGGGCTTTACAGCGTTGTAAAAGGAAAAGGGAGGGGTAAAAACAAAACACAAAAAATATTCAACAATAAGAAAAAAGAAGTCATGAAAACAATTAGTTACCATCGCATGGGAAACGTTTAATACATATTACAAAGAAGACGTTAAGGCATGACGGATTGCGTCAGGTTTAGTATTACTGGTTGATGCTGGCACAAGGTTCCAGTCACAACATGTGTTAGGAAGAAAAGAATGAGAAAAAGGTGAAGGTGTTACTTCGAGGTATATGTTTTTTGTTTGAATGATCTATGCGAGATGAGATGAAAAATGCAGGCTGCATTAGGCGCGATTTCGGATTTTGATTTTTACTTTTTAGAAGACGTGAGGGCGAGATATTTTTCAGCACATGACAAGGGAAAGGAAGTTAGGCGTAATCTTCGTGGTAGTTACACTGCATGTTCAATAATAGTTGTAAAGAATGAAACGTGACGAATGCTTTTGGGTAGCCTCTAACCTGTTGGCGAGTGTTACGTGGTCGGGATGCCCTAAAAATGCGGCATAATTTAGTAAAGGACAAACTTATGTGATGTACAGCTGTTCTTTTTTTAATTTTGTCAGAGAATTGTAGTTTAAGGTAACCAACCATGCGATTAGATGTGAATGTGACGTGGTTACTGTGGTTGGACCATGATAGTCAGTTATAATGTGCACACTAAGATACCTTTAGGAATGGACATTTTAAAGTTCGGTTGGGGTCAAGCAGTAGAAAAAGTTAGCGATAAATGTGCGCTTACGTGAAACTCCCGTTGCTTTGCTTTAAAAATGCTTAGTTTCATTTTCCAAATGTTACACCAATATGAACTGTTGTTTAGGTCTGTTTGCAAAGCTTTGTGGTCGCTATCATCAGTTATTTTGCAGTATATTTCACAATCGCGCGCGAAGAGGCAGATAGGGGAGGATATGTTATTATGTCTATCAATAAGGTAAATAAAAAAGTAGTGACACTAAAACAGAACCTTGAGGTATGTCGGAACGCACGGGTTCTTCAGAAAATATATCGATAGCGTAAACATAGTAGGCACGGTTAGAAAGAACTTTTTTATCCAGTCTAGTATCAAAGGGTCAATACACAAGGAACTTCATTTTAGTAGCAGCAGTTTGTGGTTAGCATTGTCAAAAAGCATTGGCAAAATCCAAAGAAAAATACAGTCAATATTCGCACCTGTGTCGAGAGCAGCATGCTTTTCAGTAGTATATTAAGTTGTGTTTCGCACGAAAAAAAACTTATAGAGACCATGCTGGGAGTTTTGAAAAAAACTGTTCAATTACAAATATTTAACGAGGTTAGAGTAAATTATGTGCTCCATTAGCTTCCAAGGAAGCAAGATGAGCAAAACAGGACGATAATTACGGGGGTTATGTCTTTCGCCAGACTCATGAAGTGAGATTACCTTAAAGGTTTTCAAATTGTTTGGTAGATAGCCGTCTTGGATTGATTTAGCAAATATTCAGCCGGAATTTATGAAACTACAATCTATAGTTTTTTGAAGAAATTTACAGTTGATTGATTGATTGATTTGTGGGGTTTAACGTTCAAAAACCACCATATGAATATGAGAGACGCCGTATAGTGAAAGACACCGGAAGTTTCAACCACCTGGAGTTCTTTAACGTGCATCTAAATCTGAGCACACGGGCCTACAGCATTTCCGCCTCTATAGTAAATGCAGCCGCCGCAGCCGGGATTTGATCCCGCGACCTGCGGGCCAGCAGCACGGTACCTTAGCCACTAGACTATCGCGGTGGGGTCCCAGTTGATTGAGTCTAGCCCACGTGATGATGAGCGCTTTAGCTTAATAATAAATATCATAACGCCAGTTCTACCAAAGCTAATGTGATTTATAGGGGGAAAGTCAAAATTCTGTTTGCATGGACGATTGTTATTGATGGAGTCAGAGGAAGAGGACGTAACGTTTTATTCAGTAATGCAGCACAGTGATGTTTTCGCACTGGGTTAGCGAGTTTAACGACAAGGCACACAGTGAATTTGTTTTTTTTTTGCTTAAATACGTTCCAGAACTGCTTTGAGCTTGTTTTTAACAATAGTAGTGTAGAGTGAAAGAAATGGTGCTTGGCACTTTTGAGAGCATTATTGTAGGACGTAGCGGCTTCTTTATAGACAGACCAGCGTTCGGCGTCTCGCGATCAGTTTGCGGCATTGAACAGCCGTGAATTTTTATTCGATAACCTTTTCAAGAGCCTAGAACACCAAGGCGCGTTATAATACGGTATATTGTGCTTGAAGGGACGTGTTGAGCAGTGAGTTTAACCACTTTTACTTTCAATTACTGCCATAGTGCTTCAACGAGTTTATAAGAATGAGCTAAAAATTCATCTAGAAAAGAGCATAGACCCAAAATAGTAGCTTCAAAATCTACTTTGCTGTAGTATCTTCTCTGTTTGAACTGTCTGCGTAGATTAGGCGCAGGAAGGGTAATGGTGAAACTAAGTACGTCATGATCACTAGAGCCAGGTGTGTGTGCTACAGAAGAAGTCATATCACGATGGGATGTTAGAATAAACTGGAGCAGTGACACCGAGGTAGGCATTGCAAATGTTGGTCAGTATAGTAATTGAGACATATAAAAGTCCAAACATGCATGAAGAAAACTGTTGGCTTCAGCAGATGAACTAGTGGGTTCGATAATACGTGGTGTTTAAAGTTCCGCAGCCACCATTTGATTATGGGACACGCCGTAGGGGAAAACTCCAGAAATTTCGACTACCTGGGGTTCTTTAACGTGCACCCAAATCTGAGTACACAGGACTACGGCATTTTCGCCTGCATTGAAAATGCAACCACCGCAGCCGGGATTTCATGCCACGACCTGTGGATCAGCAGACGAATACCTTAGCCACTAGACCAACGCTGCGGGGATGAATGAACCAGGGAACAAGTATGATTCTTTTATGATTGATATATGGGTTTTATCGTGAAAAAACCGTCACATAATTAGGAGATACGCCGTAGTGGAGGGTTTCGGAATTCCTACGGCCTGGGGTTCTGAATGTAAACATTCGACAGAAATCCGTCTCATTGGGTTTGAGACAGCAACCAAATGTTTTGAAGAAACCCGACTTGGTTCCTTCCTCAAGGGTGAATGTGGGTAGTACGTAGCATCGGCATCTTCAAAGCACTCGCGGGGCGAATAATGACCCCCCCCCCATCTCTGCCTCGCTTTGCCGTGGAGCCCAGCCCATAAGTGTACACTGGGGGAAGCTTTCCGAGAGAGTGGTTGATGTTATGGGCTGTCCTCTGCATGTGCCACAACTCCGGTAATAACCTTTTCCTTCAGTTCGGATCGCTTTAAAGGCTCGCCATCGCTTTGAAATTTATCCGGTGATCTTACGTCTCAGCATGTTCGGTGACTGCGCTGCGCTACTTGTAGAACTTCCACACATCGTTGGCCTGTTGCATCAGTCGTTCCGGTAGGTTTTTCGTCTCGCTGATATACGAAGAAAGGCACTCGGCACAAGGAATTTCGTAAACGACACCGGGGGTCTTGTCCATTGTTGGCCGGTCTTTCGGGCGGAGGAGGAGGCGGCTCAGTGTACACGAAGGCACGTGCGCGATGCGCACCGCTTGCTTCGTGAAGATGTGCGCCAACATGTCGCTGGTTCCCTGAACGTATGTAACCGGTACGCGCTTCGGAGGGCTGCCCATTAAGGTTGATTCGGGTTTTCGTATCCTCTGTTGCTCGGCGCGGTGGGTGGTGGCTCGAATGAAGTTTTTGGTGTATCCGTTTTTTCTGAGGTCCGTGATTACGCGAGCCTCTTCTTTCTTTGGCTCTGTGTCATTGGAGCATAAGTTCCTAGCTCTCTCGAGTAGCGTGGTCACAACCGAGGCCATGTGGCAGGTGGGGTGGGAAGAAACGAATTGAAGGTAGCGGCCAGTGTGCGTTGGCTTCCTATGAACGGAGAACTCCAGGCAGTTGCGCTTTGTTGCCACCTGGATGTCGAGAAAGGGCAGGCAGTGGTCACTTTCACACTCGGTCATGAATCGTATGGCTGGGTGCACAGAATTTGGGTGTTGTCTGAAGTTTTCAACTTTAGACGTCTTAATATCCGCCCCGCGAGTGCTTTGAGGACACCACTGCTACGTAGTCTCCGCAGTCACCTCTGAGGAAAGAACCAACTTGATTTGGAAACGTCGGGTTTCTTCAAAACTTTTGGTTGGTGTCTAAACCATCTCCCAGTTTCATACCCTACCAGACAGACTTCTTTCGAATGTTTACATTGTAACAGGGTTTATTTGCAGAGCAGAACGCAGAAGGCGAAGCAGTCAGCAGCGTCTGACCAAGCGCAGCAAGCACGAGCTTATGCTGATGGCGATGCCCCTGAGGCGCCGAGAAATGCCACTTGAGCCCCTCTTCTTCACTACAATCGCCCTCCGCACAAAAAGGTGCCATCCTGGCGGATTAGGGAGAAAAGACTACTAATGGGTCCTTGTATAGCTTGAGGTGAGAGACGTGGACAGTGTCGCGGCCGCGGTAGCGTAGGTCTGTGGATGGGATGATGGGCTCCACGATATAGTTGACGAGCGACGTTTGCTCTACAATGCGGTATGGTTCGAAGTATTTGGGGAGAAGTTTTTCGGAGCGGCCAGGTGAAGTAGCAGGTGCCAGACGCCATACCAAATGAACCAGGTGGGAAGTTTTGAGCCGAACGGTTCCCCGGCTGATGGGATTGCTGCTGCCACTTGTCCTTAGTAGAAAAAGAGCTGGCAATCTGGGGGCATTCTTCAGCATGCTGGGCAGCTTCGAACAGAGTTGTACTTTCGGACTCTTCAGGCTTATATGGAGGAATAGTGTCTGCTGTATTGGAAGGTTCTCGTCCGCATAGAAGAAAGTACGGGGAAAACCCAGTAGTAGCTTGTACGGCAGTATTATACGCGTAAATGAAGAACACGAGAGCTTGGGCCTAATTTGAATGATCAGAGGCGACGTGCGCCGACATCATATTGCCAAGAGTACTATTGAAGCGCTCCTTCATGCCATTTGTTTGAGGATTGTACGCTGTATTTGTGCGGTGCACGATTCGGCGTTCGTTGAATAATGCCTTTAAAGCGTCAGAAAGGAAGGTATGGTCTCTGTCACTTAAAAGCTCACGAGGGGCACCATGACGCAGAACGAAACGTCGCAACAGAAACGTTCCAACGTCACGGGCTGTGGCAGTCGGCAACGTGGCTATTTCGGCATAGCGTGTCAGATAGTCTATCGCAACAATAATCTAGCAATTACCAGCTAGAGTTGATGGTAGTGGTCCGTAAACGCCAATGCCGACGCGATCAAAATGTCGACTAGAACAAGGAAGAGGTTGTGATGGGTAGACTTGCCCGGAAGGTAACTTTCGTCGTTGGCACTTAACGCACGAGCGAATGAATTTCCGCATGTAGTTATACATGCCACGCCAATAAAATCTGAGTCGAAGCTTAGCGTATGTCTTGAAGAAGCCTGCGTGGGCGCACCGTGGGTCAGCGTGGAAAGCTTCAAAGATAACAGCTCGAAGAAGGTGGGGTATCACAAGGAGACACTTGCGACTGTCGCAAAAGGTAGTTGCGTCGACAAAATTCATCCCTTAGTTAAAAGTTGCTAGCCTGGCGGCGGAGAGAGCAAGACGGCGAAAAAGTCAGAGTGTCAGTAAGAATGCTTATGAGGCCACAGATCCAGGGATCTTTTCGTTTTTCCACCATCGTGTTGCGCAAGGTGGATGACGAAAGTGCAGGCTCGAGGGAAGAGAGGCTAACACCTTCATCCGATATGGGTGAGCAAGAAAGGGCGTCGGCATCCATGTGCTTACGACCGGATTTGTAAATAACGTGGATGCCGTACTCCTGAAGTTTGAGCCCCCAGCGAGCAAACGTCCAGAAGGGTCTTAAGGTGTGGATAGCCAACAAAGAGCGTGGTGGTCAGTGACAACGTTGAATGCGTGACCATACAAGTAGAGGCAAAATTTTCCAATGGCCTAAATAATAGCTAAACACTCTTTCTCGGTCACAGAATAGATATCCTCGGCTTTCGTCAGAGTTCGGCTTGCGTTGGCGACGACATATTCATCAAACCCTGCCTTTCGTTGCGCGAGCACAGCGCCAAGTCCAACACTGCTGGCGTCAGTATGAACCTCCATGGGAGCGACATGATCGTAGTGGCGGAGGATGGGTGGTGAAGTTAGCAGGCGGCGTAATTTGGTGAACACATCGTCGCATGCTGGTGATCAGGCGCAAAGGTCCTTGTCGCCGCTAAGAAGGTCCATAAGGGGCACACATATGGAAGCAAAAGTTTGAATAAAGCTTCGGAAGTATGACGACAAGCGGACAAAACTTGTAAGTTCCTTTGGTTTCTTTGGCTTCGGAAAATCGGCGACTGCTCGAAGAGCTTGGCGGGGTGTGGAAGTATGCCATGCCGCGATACGACGTGGGCAAGAATGGTGAGCTGCCGGGTACAAAAACGACACTTCTTGAGGTTGATTTGAAGGCTGGCGTCAATGAGGCGTGTGAGGACGTGCTCGAGACGATTGAAATGGGTGTCAAAATCGGTGGAAAAGACAACTACGTCATCGAGGTAGCATAAACATGTGTTCCACTTGAGGTCTCGTAAAACAGTGTCGATCATTCTCTCAAAAGTGGCTGTAGCATTACAAAAGCCGAGAAGCATAATGGTAAATTCATATAATCTATCGGGTGTGAAGAATGCTGTTTTCGGTCGGTCAGATGCTTCCACAGGAACTTGTCAGTATCCAGAAAATAAATCCAGCGAAGAAAAATATTCTGCTCCATGCAAACAGTCAAGGGCGTCGTCTATTCACGGCCACGGGTAAACGTCCCTACGAGTGATCTTGCTTAGGCGTCGGTAGTCGACACAGAGCCGAATGGAGCCATCTTTCTTTTTAACAAGAACGACCGGTGACGCCCAGGGACTGTTAGAAAGCTGTACAATACCCCGCTGGAGCATGTCAGCAACCTGGTCGTCAATAACTCGGTGCTCCGACGCTGAGACTTGGTAGGGCCGCTGCCGTAGAGGCGTATGGCTTCCTGTGTCAATCTTGTGAGATATGTTCGATGTGCGACTGAGGCCAGAAGTTTGGCTGTCCAAAGAAGTGCAAAACTATTGCACTTCTTTTGACAGCAGGTTTACCAACTGGCTTCGCTCTGAAGAAGACGTTGCGACATCTATGGAGTGGTGGAAAGCGTCAAGAAGTGATTGGTCAAAAACAGAGTCAGAAATGAGTGAGCTGAGGTCCGTAGAAAGCAAACTCGACGGAGCGTCAAAAGTTTGACCAGGCACTGCGCCGTGTCACCTGTAGGCAGACAGAAATTAGGTGCCTTCTTCATTTGCCTCATGAACCACTAACAACAACAAAATTTGACGGGCGTCGATCGGATGCACGTGACGGAGACATTCACCACGGAATAAAGGTAAAGGCTCTTCGAGCGTGTTGTACACGAGCGTCTTCGTGACGCCATGGTGGAGAAAAAGGAGAGCAACTGGCAGTGGAGAACATTTGCGTTGAATGAACAGGGCACAGGGCGTAAATAGAACATCACCGTCGGAAATAGCGTCACACGACACAGTCACAAGCAGAGAAGAGCGCGGTGGTACCATGGTGTCGTTAGAAACAGACAGTTTGTAATACGGCAGGGAGGCTTCGACAGCGGGAACTTCAGGAAGTGCAGATAGCAGTCAATGACGGCATTATTATTTGCACGAAAGTCCCAGCCGAATATCATGTCATGAGAACACGAGGGAAGCACTACAAATTCAACGATATACATGATCCCTTCGATGACGACTGTTTTGGTACCGGCTGAGAGAGGTGTTACACTGTGTGCATTAGCCATTCTTAGAGATCAGATATTGGCTTCAGAAAGTTGCGGAGTTTGTGGCACAGGTGGACGCAAAGGACGGATAGAACGGCTCTGGGGTCGACAAGCGCCATGATGACGATGCCATCGACGTACACTTCAATGACATTAGCTGTACAGGGGCGAGGACTTGTGCTTGGCGATGGGCACGCAGTTCGTGCCTCCGGAACTGCGGCCGTTAGTTTTCCTGATCGGTGGTTCCGGAACGGCGACGCATAGGGGAAGGCGAACGTCAACGTGGAGATGGAGAGCGGCGGGTTCCGCCGAGTGGACGATAAGGGGAAAAGGAAGAGGTAGGAGGGCTTGAAGGCAGTAGAGAAAAACGGGGGGGGGGTCGAAAGAGGGCAATCGTCGAATGTTCGGAGCAGCCTGGCGTCGACGACAATAACGCACCACGTGGCCAACACTGCCGCAAGCAAAACATATCGGACGGTTGTCGTAGGTCCACCATTGGTCAGAGTGGACGCCGAGTTGCGGCTGGGGGGAGGGGCAGAAAACTGAAGCCGAGGTGGTATTGGCATAGGCGGTGGTGAATAGGTCGGCGGCGAAAAGGGCGGCGGCGAATCCATAGGCGCTGGATGGAAACGAAGGCTGTCGAAATCGAGCAACGGCATCTGCGTACGTGAGAGGTTCGGTGACTGGCGACGGTTCACGGGCGGTATGGGCGGAAGGAAGAACTTGTGCGACCTGGTCTTCAATGAAGTCGTGGAGCGCAGACGTCAATCTGCGTGGTTGATGGGGTACGCAGGACATCAAGGAGAGTTGACGAGCGACCTCAGCTCAGATGAACTCTTGTATCTTGAAGAAAAGAGGGCCACGGTCTCCTCCTATGCCAAGGGTTGACAGGCTGGACAGAGGCGTCGGGCGCCGAGGGACATCAGTTGGAAAGACGTTGCCTGCACAACTCGTCAACACTCTGGCATAACTCAATAAGTTCTATGACAGTGCGAGGACTCTTAGAAAGCAACATTAGTAAAGCGTCATCCTCAACGCCCTTCATGATGTGCTTGATCTTAAGCTCTTCGGACATCGACCCGCTTACTCGCTTGAAAAGGTCCAGAACGTCCTCAATAGAGCTTGTGAAATTCTCACCAAGCTGCTGGGAACGAGTATGCAAGCGTTGTGCGGCACGGCGTTTGCGTAGCTCAGGCCGTCCGACAACTTGTGTGAGGCTCGTTTTGAAGACAGACCACGTACGAAGTTCCGCTTCGTGGTTTATAAACCACAGCTTGGCCACGTCCGACAAGTAAAAGGGGACGTAGGCCAACTTGGCAGTGTCATCTCATTTGTTGTGGGTACTCACTCGTTCGTGCAAAAAATCCAGTCATCAACGTCCTTGTCTTCTCTGCCTGAGAAAACAGGGGGATCTCGCAAACGCAGAAAATCAGCGCCGACGACAGTAGGTGGTGCCAGTGGAGGAGTTGGAGCGGCGCTTGTGTAGGTAGGCATAATGGATTGTAAAATGCGATTCTGAAGTTCCAGGGTGATCGAAACCCAGCAGACTCCACCACTTGTAACGGGGTTTATTTGCAGAGCAGAACGCAAAAGGCGAAGCAGTCAGCAGCGTCCGGCCAAGCGCAGCAAGCACGAGCTTATGCTGATGGCGATGCACCTGAGGGGCCGAGAAATGACGCTGACGCCCCTCTCCTCCCTATCGGAAAAAAACGAATGGTGGGCATGGTGTAAACCACCACCCACCTTTATAACGGAATAATGTAGTGGGTGAATGGTGGGAAATGCCCACCATGGCGCATGGTGGGATATGGTAGGTGCTGCAGTGCCGGCAACGCTTGGGCGCGAAATAGCGTCAGAATCACCGTGACGAGCTGCCACAAAAAATAAAAAAGAATTCTATAGAAACGGTATAAAAACACCCGTCCCGTAAAAAACATGGTGCCACGGAGGATTCAACGTGCAACCTGCGGATTCCCATTTGGAGACACTAACCACTGCGCCATACGAACATGAGGTTAGGTGTGTGTTAAATAGTTACTTGGCATACAAACTTACGGTTCAACTTCAGTTATGTTGGTCGTGTACATGACATATACGAGATCGGCACCTGCTACTAAAAATTGCACATTTAATAAACACAAGCAACTGCTGCCTGTAACGATTGCCACTGTGTTAATGGCAACAGTGCTATTATTTTACAATTCACAACTGCAAGAAAAAAAACCAAGTGGACTGGGGAGCAGGAACAGTTTACCGGCGGTGTCTGCCAAGTTTAATATTCGTGTCGCGCTCGTTCTAAAGGGCGACATCTGGTCACACTTTATGACGATCCTAGGCTCATTACATAAACACGCCCACCTAATTTATTTTTTTGAGTATTGGGACGCTTTTCGCGCAAAGTAGAGGGCGGTAGCGCCAGCGCAATGCTGTAGCTCTTTCGTTAAAGCAACAGCTACATAACGGCTTGGCCAAAACGAATGCAGTGTGCCGGAAACATTACGCTATCATATTGGTTTCCCAAGCATACGAATTGCCACGTCTGAGTTCTCGCACAAAAGCTAGAGAAGTGGCGGCGAGTGCAACCGGCGGCTGTCGGTGAGGAGAGACGTACGTTCTCTGGGAGTGCTTGAATCGCGTCGCATCAATGTTTGTTTCTTCTTGAGCGGACACCATACACAATGAAAAGTGCTTGATTTAGGATAATTGATGCCATGGCTGCGCTGTTTGGTGATTCCTAATCGTCGAAATAATGTATTCTGAAACCCGGAAGCACGGATAACACAATTGTACGGGCTCGGTCGGCAAGCCTAACCTTTGGTAGAAATCATGGTGGTCGAACATGTAGTGTACAGATCCCATCTAGGTACACTATATAATTTGCCCGCCATTATAAGCCCACCCATCATCTGCTCACTGATTCCCAGCATTATCGCAATGGTGGGCAGAGCTTCTCAGCTTGGTACACTATGTGGCCCACCATAACAAGCAGCACCCATCATCTGCTTTGTGCTTCCCAGCATTATCGCAAAGGTAGGAAGAGTTTCTCAGCTTGGTACACCATTTGGCCCACCATAATTAGCACCACCCACCATATGCTTAGGGCTTCCCAGCATTATCACAATGGCGGGCAGAGTGTCCCATTATTGCCCACTATCTAGCCTCTGCTATCCACCATCATTTCCACTTTAACCATCATACCACCCAGTATGTCCAAGGATATCCATCATATTTTTCCCTACGTCCCACCATATTCATTAGAATATACACCATGCCCTATAACATTTCCACTACGTCCACCATGTTTTCCAGTATCCACCATGGCAATTTTTTATAGGACTTCACGACAACTTTCAAGTCAATCGGCCAAGACTTTGGACACGATAGCATGGCGTTCGTCAAGCGCTACATGCGCTATTAGGAAGGCATCGAAGTCTTCAAGACTCATCTCGACCTCAGCCACACCAGCAAAGAAAGGAAAGTTGCTCTTCAAAGCCTGCACCTAAAAGAACCTGTCTCGACCCCTGAAGGCTTGGAAGTCGTCACGAGAGCCAAACAACGAATGATCAACGCCCGTCTTCATGAATTTAACGCCTCTCTGCGGAAAAATTGAATTGGACCTGTTCTTCGCCAAGCGTCGACTTGAGCACCGCATCCCTGAGTTGATGTCTGCGGTCGACGCGTTCACGGACTCCGTTGCGGCATCGACGGCAAAAAAGCACCGGACCACTCAGGATAAGAAACTCTCCCACCTGTTGGACCGGAGTTCTACCCAAAGCACCCAAAATTCCAGGTTTGTCACCAATCTTTCATCTCGTCCACTCACTCACCGGGAAACTTCTGTCTTGGCAAAGGGACATTGCTATAACATCTCAACAATGCTCCGTTTACCAAAACTTGTCCCAGCTGTAGAGGAAGCCGTCCAAAGCGTGAGGCCGGGCGCCAGAGAAAAAAAATAGCCTGAAATCCATTGGGATCCTTTCGAAATTACCGTCACAAAGAAAAAAGAGCTTGACCACGGAGGAGAACCAGGCACTTCGGGAACTACAGCGGGATCGAAGAATTGTCATCTTGCCCGCCGACAAAGGCAATTCGATGGTGTTATTGGACAGCGGGGACTACAATCGGAAGGTTTCAGCTCTTTTATAAGGGGACGCATACACGCAGCTAGTAAAGGACCCAACTAAGCGATCCCAGACACAGCTAACAAAGCTACTCGCAGAAAATTTTAAGCATTACCCGAATCTCAGAACACTTTACCTGCGACTAATCTGCCGTAACAGATCCACGCCGAGTTTCTAAGAACTACGAAAATTCACAAGCCTGACGTCCCCCTCCGACCGATTGTAGACTTCAGTTCCTCCCCATGCCAAGCCCTTTTAAATTTTCTACACCGAATCTTCGCACCACTAACACGGAAGACACCAACCCATGTCCGTGACTCCAGCCACTTCGTGCAGCTAGCGTCAGATGCGAGCATCGACAATGACGAGAGCCAGGTCTCATGCCTGGGACAAGTTTCGTGCCTTGATATATAACATTGTAGTTCTGCACTTGCATGATAATAAAATAATATTTCAGTATTGAATGTTTGTGTAAGTGTTGAGACTTCATTTCTTTTTATTATTTCTGCAAACTTGTTATTAGCTTCTCAAAATACGACATCTGTAAATACGAGCAAATATTTAACATCTGTACACTTTTGCATGTAGCGTAGTTGTAACAATGATCGGTATTTTTTTAAGTTACAGTAGTAACAAGAGATCAGGTGCTCCACGGTCACGTACAGTGTACTTCGAACAGAGCACCGAAGACCATAAGCGTGGCTAATGCTTGTTTTTCCGTGGTGCAGTAATTAGCTTCCGCTTTAGTAAACGTGTACAAACTATCTGCTCACTTGTAGTTGTCTGACCGCAGGCTCCTTTCAACTCTTTGGTAGACACAAGCCCCAGTTCCATAGTATGAAGCATAGGTGTAGAGTTTAAAGGGTAAGATGAAATCTGGACGCGTCAATGCAGGGTCAGGCAAAATGATGGTATCCAGCTCCAAATTAGCACGCGTTCGCATTCGTCCATCCAAAGCAATTGAATGCCCTTTTCAGTTAGGGCTGTGAGGCACTTGGTCTTCTTGGCGTAGTCTTTCTCAAACGCTTGCACGTTCCCAGCGAGTCTTAAAATATCACGAAGTGAATGGACGTCATGGGGTTTTGGAAGAGACTTCATTTGTTGCATGTTTTCTTTCTTAGTACTCTTTGTCCTGCCGTCGAAACATCTACCGAGAGATATTATAGTCCGACAAAAGAACTCACTTTTATTTGTATTGGTTTAAGTCTTGCGTCACTAAAGGTTTGTAACACCTCTGAAAGGCAAAGTACATGGTCGCCTCTTGTCCTTGAACACACAAGAATACCATCCACATTAACATCACAAAATTTTAGAATAAATGGTTTTGGTACGATGTTCATCATTTTCTGAAAAAAAAATGCGCCGGAATGCTTCCTCCAGAATGCGAGTACATTGTATTTATACACATGAAATGGTGTAATGAACACCGTGAACTTCTACGTGTCTTCCCTCAGAGGTACTTGTCAGTATCCTTTGCAAAAATTATTTCCGGAAAACCATTCACACTCGCTTGTTTCATTGATGATCGGGTCAATTCTCGGCACTGCAAAAGAGAATAGGTCTGCCTACCGGGTTATCAGCGTGGATCTGTGCATAAGCGAAAATATTGATCTTTTTTAGGCACTATGGTAATTGATGAAGCAAACGATGACTTAGATGGTCTGATGATGACCGCATCCATCATACCTTCAGTTTCCTGTCTTAAGCAAATTTTTTTCTCATGACTCATGGCATAGGTTTCTTTTTTTATGTTTTTGTCACGCAGTTCAAAAATAACTTCAATTTCTGTGTTAGTTGGGGGGTAAATGCCAAAAAAAACACAAGCTTCTCATACTTTGACGTCTTCCTCGGTGCGCGCTACAATCTTTGGCTGCTTTCCTACAATACTAGAGCAATTTTCGACGTTGTCAGTTGTTATAACACCTTTTCACTGTATGTTCATTTGTACAAGTTTCATATCCGGTTGGAAGAAAAGAAAATTAAAATTAACACCAGGCGTTACGAGGCATTTCGCTCTTACTGTTTGGGTCTCAATGACACTTCTGCTTCTGTCCATTTCATGAGCTCTCTTGAAGTTTTGTGATAGCTGCGAATCCTGATTGGTTTCTCTGGCTGCATGTCACTAATGGTTATTATCGTCTCGCTAGTCAGGCTCACTGAAGTACCTGTGTCGATCAGCGCTGACAGGTTCGCACCATTAACAACCATATATCAGGGAAGAGTAGCCTATAGACCGACAATAAAAAGTATCTTGCTTTAGAACGATTCTTCAAGTAATCCATACATCTCATGCAGTTCATGTGATGCCTGATATGTGGACTCACTAATCGGAATGAGAAGACACCTTCTTTAGATGATCGTGCCTCGTTTGGCACAGGTAGTGCATCTTTCAACCCGAGGGCATCTGTGGAGGCGGCAGTTGTGTGTTTCATGCCATAAAGTAGATCCTCGCACAATACAGGCGGTTCTATTTTCATTTGCTTTTAATATTTCTCATCAACCTTTGCAATTTAAGAAGCACGATGCATGACTCTTGAAGATTCCTATCAGCATCGTAGAGTAAATGTTGCTTGAAGAAGAAATATTCAACTGCGTCGCCACTCCTTTGTTCGTACATGATGGCTTCGTTCCACAATTCAACTGCGTTTTTTCTGAACGCGGTGACAAAGGTGTCCTTCCATGACTTCCACACATGGTGTTTATGTTTATCAAAACGCAAGTCTGGCGTCACCAGAAAGACATGCCCGTATATTTCGTATTTTGTCACAATGTTTGTACCAATGAGTCTGATAACATGCACACTTAAATGCTTTAAATTAGTCATCCACACTTGAACTGCTTTCAAACGGGTCTGGGTTTACCGTTATGTCCTGCCTGATGTCAGCATCGTCAAGAGTGCTTGTTGCTGCTGTAGTTCTTGTTTTGTACCATTATCTCCTAAAAAGCGCGTTCTACCAGCTTGTCCTGTCGGTGACTGCATCGGAATGGCTAGAAAATGGCTCTTCATTGAAGTTTATCTTTTTAATGTTTCGAAAATCGGGAGAGTTATATTAATCTTCACTGTCCCTCTGGCCATGACGTCGCTGATTGGCTCTGTAACGCTGATAGTGATGGACTCAATTCGGCTCAGTGTTTTCATCCTTTTGGGCACCGCAACGAAGCTCTCGCCATCTATTTCGTAGCCTGCAATCAGTGGATGGCCATCCCACTCTGTGAAGTACAAGGTTAGCCACATCTTCCAGATCCTGTCGGGCTGTGCCAAATATGAAGTTTCAACTACAACAGCTTGGTATCAGCCATATACTGATATTCCTCCAGTCCTCCTCCATCTCTCCTTCTTCTCGCCTCCTCTTTTCCCCCTTGGATCACTACACTCTTATGCACGTTACTTTCGCCCACAACACAGCGGTACAAGAAAGCACGCAGGCGGCACTTTTCCCGCAGGTTTACGGAAGGAACCCCACAACAATGGTCGACGTTATACTGCCTGACGACACCAGAAAAAAAAACCTTGATGTCACCGTGGGCTTTCAGATCAGCGAAGGTAGAAAACTTTCCTGTCTGTCTATGCAAGAATTGCCAGGAAACCACTGAGAGCCATTGTATCAACTTTCGACAATGCCACGTAGCATACCCGTCCGACAACTCTTGTGCGCACGCTGAGTAAAAGCGTTCAAGTCACGGCGATTATTTTTTGAACATTCGCTTTTGTGCTTTTGTTTCATGACTTAGATTGTCCCGTTCGACCAATATAACAGGAATCGCAGTTTTTATATTGCATCATATAGATTGCTCACGAAACTCATTTTCTTGTAGTGGATCTTCCCCATTGACAACCTTGTTGCGTAGCTCATTTGCTGGCATAAGCCTAAGTCGTACTAAGAGAATAATGGGGACAAAATTTTACGTACACCTCGAATGCTGGCCTGCTTTTGATAAGCTTCATCATCTGCTGGGTGAGGAATTCAGCACCCTTTTCCCATTTTCGCGCTTAAAAGGGGAAGGATATTCGTTGTTCCTGTTTCCGGCTCATTGTAAAAATTGTCTTTTGCAGTTTGTCTTCACTAGAGCAAAGTAGGGTACACGATGCGTCAATGACGACACAACAGATGTATTGTGCCTGATAGGGTGGCAGGGTGCAAAGTCAAGATACTGGACATTGGTGGTTCAGTTCACGGCCGACGGAGGACATAGCGCCATTGGAGTGACATACATGTACCTCGAGCAAAGGCTGTGTGTTCACAAATACCTCGAGCTTGTTGTCTTGTTCAAGTTTTAAGTGAATTGCAATGGGGTACATAGTAGTGCCAACTTGGAAAGCACAGATTGGTGAAAAGAAATAGGAGGCAGCGGGTAGGTTGGGCACTGGCTTTATGGCATTCGAGCGATGTAGAAACTCGTTAAAATATTATTATTAATATTATTATTATTAGTAGTATTAATATTTATAATACCCTCAAGGCCAAATGGCATTACAGAGGGGAGTGGATTACATTGAATAACACATGGTACATGGTGGGGAGGGAAAAAAACAGCGTTAGTACGAATATAAGCCAAAGTCAGCGTACAAATAAAAATACATTAAATAGGTCCTGCATATACAATGTTAGCTACCATTAATAGCAACAATTTCAGGGGGAAGGTGGTTCCACTCGCGAGAAGAACGAGGCAGGAACGACTGCGCAGCTGTGTTAGTACGATAGGTGATAATTGTAACCTTGTGACGGTGATCGACACGGTTGGAAAAATACTGGGGTTGCAAAATAAGTTCGTCGCGCAAGATGGGGTGGTGATACAATTTATGAAAAGTTGATAGGCGGGAAACTTTTCTTCGAAGTGACAGAGTAGGCAGGGAGAGATTATTTTTCATTGCAGATATACTGGCAGTGCGATTGTAGTTCGATATTGTGAAGCGTGTGGAATTAACCTGAACTAGCTCAAGCGATGTAATTAAATTAATGTGGCTGGGATCCCAAATCGAAGAAGCATATTCTAGTTTAGGTCATATTAATGTTTTATACAGGGCTAATTTCAATGAAGATGGAGCTTTGGAAAAATTACGGCGTATGTACCCAAGCGTACGGTTAGCTTTATTGATTATTTGTTCAACGTGCATTGCCCAAGAGAGATTGGATGTTATGTGGACGCCTAAGTAGTTGTACGAGTTAGTAGATTCAAGAGGTATGTCGTTTAAGTAGTAAGTAAATTGACTGCAAACACTGCGGGACACGCGCATGACTTTACATTTGTTTATGTTCAATTTCATTAACCATGTACGGCACCAGTTATCAACAGTGTTAAGGTCTGATTGAAGAGTACACGAATCAATTATGTTATTTACCTCACGAAAAATAACGCAATCATCAGCAAATAAATAAATTCTGGATTTAATGTGGCAGGGGAGGTCAATAATATAAATTAGAAATAAGAGAGGCCCAATTACCGATCCCTGAGGAACGCCAGAGTGTACTTTAATAAAACAAGAATTATACCCGTTAGCGTAAATAAATTGTGAGCGATTTGTGAGAAAACATTCAATCCATTTAAACACGTTATGATCAAGTTTCAGTTGGCTTAGTTTGTGAAGTAAAAGTTTATGACATACCTTATCAAATGCTTTGGAAAAATCCAAAAAGATGCAATCAGCTTGTGATGAGTTGTCCAAAATGCGGTGTAATCTGTTAGTAAATGATACCAGTTGTTTATCACAGGAGTATGATTTACGAAAGCCGTGCTGAGATGACGTGAAGAAGGAATTACTTTCAAGAAAATTTACAAGGTTTGTGAATATGATGTGCTATAATAGCTTACAGCACGTACTGGTAAGGGAAATGGGACGATAATTAGCAGGAGAACTTTTACTACCAGATTTATGAATAGGAACTACTTTCCCGATTTTCCATTCAGATGGGAGAGTAGAAGTGTCGAGTGATTGTTGGAATATCTTGGCTAATATGATGGAACTAATTTCTACAGTATTTCTTAAAATTTACTATTATTCGAATCATAAGCAGGGGAAGAATGGTTGCTTAATTTGTTGATAAGGGAAGCGATACCAGAAATGTCTACTAAAATTGGTGGCATGGGGAGGTGATTGTAGCAAAAGGTGGAAGGAAGTGGAACATCAGATGTTTTTGTAAACTGGGCAGCAAATGTGTTGTAAATGTAGTAAGATACAAAATCACGGTGCAAGAAAACTTCCAATGCAGCTTTGAACTCTGCCAAAACTTTTTGCTCAAGGCCTTCTTCGAGAATACAACATTGAAAGGCGCGTAAAAACAAGAACGGACTTAAAAAGGGCGACGTGGACTACAGAGCTGTCCGTGTCACTTCCCTTTAGTTCATTCGTGTTTTCCCAGGCTGTTGAAAGTGTTTTTGGCGATTATTTATCAACTTACCCAAACGCTCACTTTAACCCAGTGCTTATTTTACAAGGTTTTCATTCGTCCCTGAGGAAATGAAGTATATTCTTTACTTTGAACACAAACACAGTATAGTGCCGTCGTATTGACTTAATCGACAATGACTTCCAGTTCATCTCAGTGAACCCATAAGCGATGGCAAAACATCAATATTTCTCTTCACACTTGGTGAGTGACCATGTTTATCTCAAGGTTCTTTGCAGTACATTTTCTGCAAAAGATTTAAAGAGGCGATGTATATATGCATTCGGGAGCTTGAAAGTGTTTCTCGCTTGCCGTTTCCCTTGAATCTGGTACGTGGGTACATTAATAGCTATAAATACACAGATGTTCCATTTATTTGTTTTTTTGGAAATATTCCACGCTAACCGTGTACAGGGTGTGAAAGTAGTTAGCAAGATCCAATGAAGCGACCATAGAGTGGCAAGAGCTCAAGTTCACCTAGATTTAAAAAAATCAAAGGGATAAACTGATACGTAATATACGAATTAACGAGCTAGCGGTGAGAGGGCAAGTACATGCATTCATAGTTTCGCTTAAGAATAGATTCGCGGCTCTAAACGAGGTAACCGACGTTAGCGTCGACTCAACGAACCATAATCCAAAGAGCGTATCCAAAGAGCGTGCATCGAAAGTCGAAGGTACAGTCACTAGGCAGGACACTGACAAACTCTCCCAGGGGACGAAGAATCTCATCAAAAGACGGCAAACTATAAAATCCTCGAATGCAACCGACCAAGTAGAGCTAGTAGAGTTATAGGCGTAAGGTAGCCAACATCAGAAGGTATATATTTGAGAGACTCTAGCAGCCTGCAAAAAGTGACAGAAGACCGACACCCTTATTCACAAACCTAAGTCAAAGTTATCCTTAGAATTAAGTCAGCCTTAGTGTTAAGCTCACCCACAACACGTTTCAAGAACCTACCTTCCACTTTCTGCGGAATTTTCGTCGTACTTGAGTAAGGCTTGGTTAAGGTAGCGTCTTAAAAATGTGGCGTGGAATGACAACATTGCGTATTCCGTTTATTATGCGGACCACAAAAAAATATTGAACGGCACAGCGTACGCATACAAGTCGCCGCCGCGGCGAGTCCTAAACAATTGACAGCAGCTGGTTGAGATCTACGACAAGCAGGATCTTGTGCCGCCCCGCTTCACAAAAAGTGGTTTGAAAAATCTGCTCTTTGTGCTGTT
The DNA here is from genome assembly GCA_013436015.1 of Rhipicephalus annulatus. Classification (NCBI taxonomy): domain Eukaryota; kingdom Metazoa; phylum Arthropoda; class Arachnida; order Ixodida; family Ixodidae; genus Rhipicephalus; species Rhipicephalus annulatus. The sequence goes on along the minus strand of WOVY01010274.1, from coordinate 248,987 downwards.
TCTGCAGGAAAATATTGATGGTAGTGAGTTTATTGTGCCCCGTCTTATGCAGCTGCTCATGGCGTCACCCTTTTATCGAGTTGGCACGTTTCAACTTCGGAGCGACGGCTTTGTCAATGTCTCGTAGCCGACCGTGTCACGAGTATGCAGTCGAGCGGATACCCGCTATGGTTACAAAAACACTATTTCCCGTAACAATGAAACTTCCCGAAGTGGTGCAAACAATTTTCTAGTAGCGTGATTGGCCACTCACAGACGCATAGTGTGTCGATTGTTGAATTATCTCGCCAGCTGCTTCAACGTATTTTGTTTTTTTTTCTTAAGCACACATAAAATCCATCAAGACGTCGTCACTTCGTCGGTGAAGTTGACTTCAGTGCACCGTTCGACAATAAACGGAACTTCGTAAAAGATGCTGTAAAACTGCTCAAACTATCAAATAAATCAAGTAAAATAGAAGGTGCCCAACAGGGGCGCCCGTGTTTTGCATGTTCTTTGGGCAGTCTTCGTTCCTCCATGCGCTGTTAGAATCGTGATTAATCCGTACCAACTTGCTGAAGTTTCAACTCTTTATACATAACCTTCATGTATTACGTGAAGGCGTTTGACTCAGCCGAGATATCAGCAATGTTGCAGGCACTACTGAATTAGGACATCGATGAATGCTACAATAACATACTGAAAGAAATCTACTGCGGATCCACAGCTACCATAGTTTTCCGCAAAGAAAGTGATAGAATCCCAATAAAGAAGGGTGGAAGGCAGGGAGACACAATAACTCCAATGCTATTCACCGCGTGTTTACAGGAGGTCTTCAGGGCCCAGTACTGGGAAGAGTTAAGGATAAGAGGTAATAAAGCGTTTCTTAGTAACCTGCGATTTGCGGATGCCATTGCTTTGATCTGTAACTCAGGGGACGAATTACAGCTCATTACTACTGGCCTAACACGGAAAGCAGGATAGTAGGTCAGAAAATAATATGCATAAAACTCATGTATTGTCCAACAGTCTTGGCAGCAAACAATGCTTTGCGATTGTTGAAGAGATGCTTCAAGTTCTAAAGGAAGATGTTTAGTTACGACTAGTAGCCAACGCAGAGCCACAACATTACAGGGAAAGAACTGGAAGAATAAGGATAGAGTAGATCCCATTCCACACGCATGCTCAAATCATGAATGGTAATCTACAACTATCCCTCAAGAGAAAAGCGTACAACGGCTGAATCTAGCCGGTACTTGGAAACCTGGAGGCTCACAAAGAGGGTTAAGCTTAAATAGACGACAACGCACCGAGTGATCAAAAGGAAAATGAAAAGTGTAACCTGCAGAGACAAGAAGAGAGCACAAATGCCCAGGGAACAAACCGGCATTAGGTATACCACTGTGGACATCAATAAGAATAAATTGACATGTGCTGGGCATCTATCGCGAAGGAATGATAACATCTGGTCATTAGGGAAAGGTTCCTAGAGAAGGCGAACGCACTAGGGGGAGACAGAAAACTAGGTGGGCCGAGGAGATTAAAAAGTTTGCAGGTATAACGTGGTAGCAGAAAGCAAAAGGCTGGGTCCATTCGCGGATGATGGGGGAGGCTTTTTTGCCATGCCGTGAGCGTAGTCAAGCTGCTGATGCTGATGAACACTATTCGAGATATTAAAATTTTTATCTGCGAAGTAACAGCACCGGTGTAACCGGCACGCACTATTGTAGAACACTCAATGAAGCATATCAGATGAAATAACACTGACATTTGTGGAATCGCCATTGTTTCTCAGTGCATAAGCGTGGTATAAGCACTTGTTTATCTGCTTTTAATCGTTAGCCATCAATATTGTTGCGAAAACATTCTGTGCTGCATGAACGCTCGTTCATTCAGCAACTTATCTGCAGGATGATATTTTAAGGATCAATTCGTGATATCCACGCACAGCTAGGCAAATGCGAAAGAGAAGTATATGTAAGACTCATAAACAACACTCGTGTTCTTGCGCGCACGCTCGGCAGTTGCAATCAGTCGCCTATTAGACGGGCACATCATAATCGACGTGGATGTTGCCCCTTTCGTGAATCCACTTGGTTGCAATCCACTTAGACCCGCGCAGCACCGGGCACCCAGTGTGCCATGTGCGTGCATCAAGAATCTTCTTTTCGTGCCAGAAGTCGAAGTGCCGCGGCCTGTCATCGCCTTCGTAGGGCCTCAGGTTGAACCAGAACAGTGCTTTGCCAATCCGGGGCTTCACTGCCATTGGGGGATCCACGAACGCCGTTGCGCCGCCTATCGATACGTCCGACAGGAAGAGAAGCATAGTGGCCAGCCGGTTGCCGTCAGGACGCTCGGCTATTGCTTCGTCCGCGAGGTCGCCAAAATCTTTCGCGTCAGGGTGAGGTGTGTAGTGGCCACCAAGGCCGTAGTTTGCCACTTGGTACAACTCTGCTGACTCCAGCGAGAGTCCCGTGGTAGCAGCAATGCGCCTGGCAAGATTGCCCAAAAGCGGGTGCTGGTCATCACTGAGCCAGGAGACCTGCCAACGAATAGACAAAATAAGCACCAAACCAAAGTTACCTATCGACAACCAACTGAAGCTGCTTGCCAAGAGTGTTTTCAGAATATTCTTTGGAAGATCGCTATTTATGGCACTACATTGCTCACTGTCCTGGGCGAAGAGCTCCAGGCCTATTGTAAGCACCACTTTACTTGTTTGTTGTCTGCACTATAGATTGCACCATATAACTAGCCGACACTTAGAGCACCACTTCGTCAACTGCGCAACCGAACGCCATGTAGCATTTGCGACCAGAGGCACAGCTTCTCAAACTATGATGCCAGGGTTTCCACTGGAAGGGAAGTAACATCACCTCAGGAGGGTAGCTGCGCTGGGTAAACGTCAAGAACGCCCCGACTACGTCTTTTCAATTCATAAGCTTCAAACGTGACCCATGCATGGATCCTGAGAACTCATTCTGTACACTATTAATGGCAATTCCACCAAAAAACATCACATGTCATCATACTGTTACAAGCCATGACAAACAACAAAGCACGTATTTCTGAGAAAAGTGCCTTTATACGGGCAGCAATTCTGCCTCCAGAATTCGAAAAAGTGCCGAGACACGAGGAAAGAAATCTCTAGCATCACAAGAGCATTATGCATTATGGGAAAGCTAAATTGAGAGCGTGGCTTCTGTGTGAGGCACAATGGTAAAGGGATAGTGGAGATAACGGTCTCCCATATATTCTATCTTTTTGCTATTTTGATACGCTTTGCAAATCATCTGCCTTTCTTTCCTGTATTGCTTTATGTTTTTCTGTTTATTTATTGTCTTTTTTCCTATGTTCAGCTCAATTTTTCTCCCTCAATAAGTAAATAAAAATCAATAAAAAGCCAGAAAATCTCTCTTTTTCTCTTTCTCAAGCACACATCCTTCTACATGAATTAACCACGCTGGGCAGCTTGGGTAAACTTTGAACACAAACATAACGGTATTTAGGAACGTTTTCCTAACATTAAATGAGGCCACGATTACCAGTTAGCAATGATCGTCTTCTTGCTTCCCCATGCGAAACTCCCTAGAACACAGGTTTCTACGCTTTGAATGCTTAAAACCAGGTCATACACCTGTCTTTATCTCACTTCCAGTTCACAGAGAGCCTTAATCCAACTCGCCCAGATTGGGGCGCCACACGCTCTGACACTGCCCTTTATCGCAGAGTCCTCTACGCTCAACCAAAAGAGGCAAGCAGCTCTGTGCTCAGGACTTCTACATCAACTCAAAGCCACCGAAAGGGCTAGCGACGCCGCGATGAGGCTCGGCTCACCTGTTCTAATGTGGCAGAGGCCGATTACTCCAACACCTTTGTGCACTAGCGGTTCTCTGGACCTCGATAAAGATTTCTGTATCATCTGTGTCTTTTGAAGACGATAGTGTTTCTTGGAGACCTTCGACGCAAAAATTTTGATCTGTCTGTCTGTCTTTCTGTCTGTCTGAACATTTTTGTGTTTGTCCACTCTTAGCCGTATCGGGTACTTGGAACGGCTGACTGCATCAGTAGCGATTACCAATGTGGCTCAAGATTCAGCGTTCATACTTGTGCAATCGGCAATTAAAAAGCAATTATTGCGCATGTCTGGTGCACCATAACAACACGTATATATTCTGCATGGGCGTCTTTTACTAGAAAAGGCATACATAAGTAATTTTATGGACCGCAGCGCTTATTACGCTGCGCTAACCATGCGACACTTGAAAGAAAAGGCGAGTGTTTCCAACGCTTCGCTAAGACGAGACGGTGGTGGGAACTACCCGTCGCCTTGCATTATACACCTTCTCACCTCTGATACGGGCGCGCACACCCGTCTCCGAGCCACGCGCTTTGTTTTCTAAGAAAACTGCTAGGTGGCGCTCATGTCTTACGTGTGACGTGACTTGATGCGCTCGTTCACGTCCGCTGCATGCTCGAGGCTCTCTAATGCAGCGCCTCCAGAATATCCTTCACCAACTTTCTTGTGCCTCAAAACATCAATGTTTTGTTCACTCTCTCCACACGCAAGACTATCGTCTTTTGACGACATTTGCAGAATAACATGCAGATATGGGGCCAATTTTTTTCCTCTTGCTGGCTAATTCATTTCTTTCTATAGCTCTTTCTAGCTGGTTTCCCCCTTTTAAGCCTTTTCTCACTCTATCTGTAATTGTATTTCTTAGCCTCTTTCTTTACTACGCTTTCGGCGTCTCATGGCTCGTTCTCTTATATGTCAAGGTTACTAGAGGTCACTCAAGAGAAATCAGCGTGCCTCATTTGGGAGCGAAGAAGAAGAGGATGAAGATTGGGGAGTGGTTCGTGACAATTTTCATCTCGGTTTGTGACAGAAAAATTACGGCGAGCTTAAAGAGCATCATTGTCAAAAGACTGACTCAGTCTTTCGTAATGAAGGGTAAACGGTACTGGTTAAGAAGGTTGTATGGAGATCATACTGGACAAAGCCTTGTGCATATTTGCAAGGGCACACCAAGCTACCTCATATTACACTGTGCATTCTTTCATGTGGACGCACTTACCTTCTGTCTCTGCGCTATATGAATGTTGGCAGTGGTGTATCCCCTAGCTCAGGAAGGCGGGGCGGTTGGGGCGAACCCGGCCATGCGGGCTAAATCTATACCTACTGGCCATTTTGAGAATGACTATGCCTCAGTTACCCCCTTTTCTAGTTACGCCTTTTTAGTAACGTTGATAGAGGAAAATGACAATGTCCATTCACCATACATGCCTCATAATGACATATTGCACCACACTCATTATACTCACCTTGCTGATTCGAAGCGGGCTGGAAACGCCGGAAGGGTTTTCTTCGGTGTAGACGGTGCCGCGAACGAGGTTCTTGACGCCCATATTGCGGATGACTTGGCTCTCCCAGGCACTCACGAAGTCGTGTATAACGACGATTCGGGGGTTGTACGAGAGGAACTCCAACTTGAGCGGCTGCAGTAAGAGATGCGGGTGGCCGCCACCGACGGAGTACTGGCAGACCAGGTCACCGTCCAGAGGCGAAACGTCACCGGAGCGAACGCAGATTGACTTGTAATGCTGCATATCACTTCCGGGCGGCAGTGGATACGCAGTCTCACCTGCTTTGTTCGCGAGCAGAGACGCAATTCCCATGCGAAACCGGCGTCCATGCCTAGCCGCCACATGCCGTCTCATTTTTCTTAGGGCGGCTTTGGACCAGATGGTGCTGTTTCCAAAGCGTCCCTTTGTGAAACAACCTCGGGCCACATCCTTAAGGTCATTGGGAGATGGCAACGGCAGCAGGTTGGAGCGCATCGAGACCATTTGTCGAACGGGAACGTCGTAGACCTGCTGCAGCTTACACACACCTTCAGCTGCTCCCTTCAAGTCACTTGACATTGGCCACCAAGCCCACAAGGTTTCGGAATCGGGGAGGCTGCGAAGGATGTCTTCGTATTGCCACCCGATGACGGCCCTGGTGAGCGTTTCGCAGTAGCTGCCTAGGCGGCTGGCGAAAACAAACTTCGTCAGTGGATCGTCGTGCCGTGGTGGCACAGAGGTCGCAGTTTGGAACTCGTCAATGCTCGTTCTGATGCGCAGCTGCTCAGACAGCAGGAAGCGAGAGAGATCTTCGAAAGCGAGGCTTTCGGTCACCAGGCCCTCCTGGAGGTGGATCGTCGAACTGTGCAGCTCGGTGACGCCGCCAACTTCGATCAAAAGGCAGCTGAGAGAGAAAACGTATCGTGACCAGTGCATGGTATAATTCTTGTTTGTTCCTGTCGCAGATGAGTAGTACTTACCCACTACGTGGTCTTGACCAGGCAGCTCAATATGAGACAAATTAAGAGAGTGAAGAAAGTTAAAGTAGAAAGTTTGTTGTCTGTGCCTGTCATATTGTATTTTGGAACTTCCGTTTCTAGGTTGTGCAAAGCACAGCTTTCTTTGTTATACGAAGTCATATAATATTAAATATCAATCTGTTACCAAGCTAAATGCCTAATGTACACAAATTTTTTTGTATATCAGTGGTGGGAATGCCTTTGAGCATTTTGGAGAAGCACACAGAAAATACACGCAGAAAATAATACACGCAGAAAATCAAAATTCAGCTTAAACTTAGTTTATTGTCCCGCCAGTTTACAATTTATATACAGAGAACCAGAAAGCCCCCAAAATAAGCAGAAAAAAATAAAAGCAGGGTTCTATACACAACTTCAGTGCTTGTAAACAAACTGACTTGCGCCGTACAGCCCACTTAAGGAAAAGGCTTCCGGTGCGCCACTTGCAGTAGTGCTTATTTATTAGAACTGGTGGTGTTTTCGTGGTGCGTTTGAGTTTACTGCTTTATTAGCTCTGGCGCATTCCTAAGAATGTATTATTAGCAAAGTCTAGCGGCTACATGAAGGGGATAGACGTAGAACACTGGAGATACAGGCGCTGCCACTGCTGCAGGTAACATGGCTCGCAAGGCCGACAGGCGGCGCGCAAATTATCCGCCGTGGCTTTGCGATCAACGCGGCCCCCTGCTTCGAGTTAAAGAGGTATTATAAGATAAACCCCCTAAGAAGTTGAATTTGCAGTTTTGACACCAAAAAATTTTCTGCACTCTGAGAAACAAACCTGTAGAAGCGTGATGTCAAGCGGCCTCCCCAGGTGCTTCAAGTGCCGCAAAAGTGCGCCGCGTGTCCTCTGGCGAAAGCATTATGCGTACGTCAAATTTTGTTTAGCTCGCATAGTGTTTTTTACAAGTTTTTTATCTTTATTGCTCCTTTCCTCGAAATTGTTGAATCGATTTCAATGAAACGTTGTATGGGTGAGCTAAAGTAGGTTAGAAACAACGGGAACTAATAATTAATTATTTCATACAAATTGAAGCTGCAAATATTTCACAACCATGTGCACCCTCTGTCACAGGTCCCGTTAATTGGGGAGGCGATCGCCGGACTAATTCCAAGGGCCGAAGTATCAGTCCCCCGAACTGCAGCACAAAAGCGCGGAAAATTTGAAGTGGTTCTATTTGGCGCACCAGCGGACTCCGGCTGTGGTCCAAAGAACGACTCAGAGCCGAGAGTTGATAATCAAAACAAAATATATTCTCAAATATGGCAGATCAAACGATACACAAATATGCACACTAGACAATAGTTGAATACGATATGTCACCAATCAAACAACGTACTACACAGTACAATCAGCCACACTCGAAACAACAGACACAAACAACAATACGCGCTACAATGCAATCACATGCATCGAACAACCAAGACACTTAAAGACTAAAGAGTTCGAAAACATATTCAGTCCAAAGTCCTTGGAACAAAGTCTGAATAATACTGTTCCAAAAATCACTCACCTAGAGTCCAGCGCTGTTGCCGATCCGCTGCCTCCGAAGTTTCTCCTCCAGGAAACCTCGCGTCTTCCATTGGCCGCTCTCCGAGCACCAAACTTCTTCGCAGGTAACACGTCGGCTTCCCACGCGTTGCAATAGCAGGATGCATCTTCGCTCTCAGATAGTAGACTCACACTATTCTTCTGCCGGTAGCACCAGCCCTCACCCTTCAAGCGGAAATCTTCTCCATTACCTGCTTTGTCACTGAGGACAGAAGCTCTCACCGACACAGCGGAATGACCCTGCGCACACTTGCTCAAAACGTTCATCTCTGCCTACGTACACGGGTGGAAACTTTCTTCTTCTCCTGATCTCTCTTCTCCTCTGCTCTCTTAAATACCTTTTGCGCTAGATTCCAGAAAATTCTAATCGTTCCGTCAGCGCGATGAACAGCCATGGCTGGGGAAAAGCGTGACGATTCGAGAGCCGTCTGCGACACGTGACGCAACTCTGCATCACCACGTCCCTTTCCTTCGATATCTTTCCAGGGCTTGCTCGGCCGCCGATGTTAGGAGGTTGCTCGGTGAAATGACGCTTTCGAGGAGGAGAGAGGGCGCGCCAGGTGACTCTTTGGATGCTTGTTTTCTCCTTTAGCGTTGACCTTGAGGCGCCTCTTGGCGCTTGGTCACCAAAATTCGGTGGCGCGCTCTTTTTTAAAGACGATAGTCTTTCTTGGGGACCTTCGACGAAATAATTTTGGTCTGTCTGTCTGTCTGTCTGTCTGTCTGTCTGTCTGTACGTTTGTCTGTTTGTCCGCCCTACCAGTACGTCAAACGGCACCAAACGGCGAACCCCATCCACAGCGCCCACCAATATTGCTCAAAGTTTAGCGTTCATAACTGTGCGATTGTCAATTAAAAAATGCAAATATTGCGCATATCTGAGGTACCAAAACAACATGTCTATGTTTTGTATGTCTATCATTATGCTAGAAGAGGCACACACAATTAACTCTAAGAGCTGTATCGTTTAACGCGCTGCGCTGACTGTGCAACGCGATGCTCAAGAAGGTGTTTCCAACGCTTTGCTACCACAGCACGTTGGTGGCACCTGCACGTCACTTTGCATTCTACACCTTATCACCTCCGAGACCGGCGCGCATCTTCGTCCGCGGTCACGCAAGCCTTCGTTTTCGAAGATAACTGCCAGATGGTGCTCTTGTCTAGCGTGCCTAGATGCGCTTGTTTGTCTCCGTAACACGCTCGAGGCACTCTAACGCAGCGCCTTCAGAATACCATTCACCAATTTTTTAGATGCGGAAGCATCTTATACTCGCGCCTTGTAGTGCACCGTCCGCGCCGTCCGCACCGCTTCTCGAACATTCGACAGCTGACGCGCGCGCATGCGCCGTCGCGCCGTCGCCAACCATCTGTGCCGCGCGCGCTTCTCCTTCGAGAACATTCGACAGCTGACAGCGCATGCGCCGTCGCGCCGTCGCCATCTGTGCCGCGCGCGCGCTTCTCCTTCGAGAACATTCGACAGCTGACAGCGCATGCGCCGTCGCGCTGTATATATACTCAAGGTCGGCGCTCGCTCGCTCAGTTGCCGCTCGTCCGTTGGTTTGTACGGCGCGTCGACGTCCTAAGTCGCCGTGAAATGAATGCCAACGAATCTACAAACAGAATGATCGCCGGCCAAACTGTTGGCGGAACCGCTTCCGCATCCTCCTCAGTGTTTCCCCGAGGGAAGCTGCGGGCAATTTTTCCTCAGAACATGAAATAAACGTTTTGTTCAATCTCTCCAGACGCAAGGCTATTGTCTTTCGACGACATTTAGAGTGTAAAATGTAGATTTGGGCCCTTTTTAGCACTCTTTTGTGACACTGCTCCCCCCACTTTAATATTGTCGCATAACATTGAAAACCACAGAAATGGGCGCTAAAAGATCCACACAACAACAGTCCATAACACAGTCCATCGTTCATGATGCGTCAAATTCACACTAGTACACTCAATACAATTGCACAATGCAATTCAATCTCACAACACATGAAATATAACCACATGCACGTGAGTGCAACTCTCCATCATACATTTCAAACAATAGAAATGTACACTTACAATTGTACAATCCTATACAACACGTCACCGCAACGAACACTTTGACTCGCTCGACATACACTTGTGACACAGGATAACAACAACACAACACATTGAGGCTCAACACTGCCAAACACATTCCGATTCGACCTCAGCACCTATCCTGTGTACTTCCAGCTGCGCTTGCACCCTTTCTCGCGGTGCTCGCTCGAGCTCTTCTTATTTTTTCTTGTTCTGTTCCGGTGAGCCCTTACAATCGTTGGTATCTGAGGTGGCGTCTCAGCCATCGTTGACACATTCGACACGGTTAACGGGTCATTACGTTCAACCGATCTTGCCTAGTTATTCACCAGCTTGTTCACGTCACGACATTGGGCCTGGCTGGCCGATTCCGTCAACTTTTGACTGTTGGTCGGTTGAGGTCGTTCCGTCGCAATTCCAGCTGCACAGCACGTTCTCTCGTTCAACACGATCATCCCCCGATTCACTGTATTTTGTACCGCGGCTTCACCTCGAACTTTGGTGGAATACTTCACGAGATTCTCTTCCAATGTACCTCTCAAATGTTGGGTTGCCGGCGGCTCCATCTTCGGGTCTTCCCCCAAAAGTTCGGCATCGTTCGGCTTTTGCGCTCTGTCGATGTTTCCGATGATGAGGTCGTACAAGTGCGTCTTCACGCACAAGGCAGTAACTCTTCCGCTGAAGTACGGGGTTTAAACCTCTATCTCTTCTTCAGGAAGCACCCGCATCATACTGTCAATTAGGCAAACTAGTATTGTTTGGCCTGTATACTTATTTTCTCATACCAAGTTTCTCCGCACGATAACAGTGAAGATGCCGGTGTCTCTTTACACTGTAAACTTCTTACCCGCAACTTTTCCAGGCGGCGTTGGCATTACCTTCGTAACACCACTTGACCGTTTTGTCGTTACAGCACCCACAACAGGAAGTTTCTTCCCAATTTAAACTCCACGAATCCATCGGTGACGTCGTCATCATCGGCTCTTGAAGCCACCTTCACACAAGCTACTTTGACTCTCTCCGTTACGACATGCGTCTGTCTTGTGTCCAGCCTGACCACATTTGAAACATTTTACAGCAGTAGGGCTCGTAAAGTTACTTCGACAGCTGTTAGCGTGATGACCGACTCGGTTAAGCAGAAAACATCGCGGAACACTCGCCGGCGCTCACTTCTTTTCTCCGGGTGCCGATTTTTTCAAATCTGCGGGACACTCGTTCTTAAATTTGGCGGGATTTCTGCCACCTTGCGCTTCCGAGAATTGGTCGACCAATGCAAGCATGTCTTCAAGTTACTTAGCTCTCCTCTCTTTCAAGTACAGCGACAGGATTGGGTGGCAAATGGTGAGAAATTGCTCTCTAATAAGGAGCTCTATAGGCTCATCATACTCCTGTGTTGTGCCTGAAAGTTCGATCGATCTGTCAAAATAATGGCTAAGCCAGGCGGCGTACTGCGTAGCCGCCTCACCATCAGCTGGTCTCTCTTTGCGAATGCTGTTCCGGAAACCTTCCACAGTAAATCTAAATCGCTTCAGTAAAGCAGCTTTCACTTTGCATAGTTGGCTGCATCGGTCGGCGTCAGCCTACCGTACATACTCAGCGCTTCACCACTCAAGCAAGTACTCAAGCAATACCTTTCGCGCTAGATTCCAGAAAATTCTAATCGTTTCGTCGGCGCAATGCACAGGTAAGGCTGCGGAAAAGGCGCGACGGTTCGTGAGCCGTCTGCGACACGTGACGCAACTCTGAATTACCACGCCCCTTTCCTTCGAGATCTTTCCACACACTAAACGAAAATGACATGAAATAACCTCAAAAACTGGGTAAACCATTTGTCCTCTAGTGCACTACCATTCCTGGGTTTTTCTTACCACCTACTATCGAGGTAAATATTTACTCTCGTGCTAACTGAGTTTTTATACGTAGGGAGAGTAGTAATTATTTACCCCAGTGAGGTTTTGAGCGAGTATAGAGTAAATTTTTACTGCCTTCACAAGGTTTTTGAGGTGATTTCTGGGAGTTATTTCCGGAGGTAAAATAATGAAAATTGACGCGTGCATTCACCCAGAGTTGACAAATTTATTAAATAGCAGACTTGATTGAATTTATTAAACGGCAGAATTGGTGACACATAGATTCACATACAGACAAACACGCACACACAACAAATGCAGAATAATACACCACTCAAACAGACTGCGTTGCTCAACTACACGTTGACAATCCGGTATATATAGGCACGACTTTTTGACCGGTCCTGTAGGACCAGTAGGAGAGCTCATTTTTGCATTGATGAACAACAACAGTTGTAGGTGCAAGCGTAAACTTAATGTGGGCTGCAGGGCACTAAATGTCACACTGACCATTTATTTTAAATCTACCCGGACTCACCTTTTTGAGTATCCAATAATTACTTGGCACACCGGGCTCATGGCCCCACGCGTGTTAGCTCTGCTGATGCACAAGTCCATAAAATATACCTAATTACGCACAAACCATGGTAGCTCAATGATTTTAATTGAGCGACGGTGCACGACGGTGCACGTATTCATCACAACGGGCGTAGAGGAGCGGTGCACGCCTGCACAGAAGCTTCTTACCGACGATGTACTAGGCCTTTTTGAGGAGCACGGCTATCCGATGAAACACAGCTGGCGATCACAGAACACATATCCTGTGCGAATTTCGTCATCATTTCAGACAGAAATGAACACGTGACCGCCATCTTACGGGGACGGGGCGGTGTATGCATGCTTCCAACTGAAGACCACCGTCCGGGTTTTCTTTGTGCTCACCGGCAGCCGCTTGTTGGTTCCGTCTGCCTCGTATAGGCTTCGCGCTGCATGTTTGAGAACAGTTGGAGCATGAGGTGGGCAATTCGGGCAGCACTTTACTCATGCAGACATCACCTACTGTGGAACAAAATATATGCGATGCTTCTTTCACCTGCCCCGGCGACACACTCCCACTGGTCCATGGCGGCTGCGGCTCGGTGCCGACGACAGAGTGAAGCATTTGCTTATTGCTTCTCCAGTAGGCAAGCACGGACGATGACACCAGATTTATTTTGTTATCACTGGCATATATTAGCGATTTGGCTCGGAAGCGAGATATTCGCGACGTGCAGGTTCGGAGGTGCTCGGAAGCGCACGTTCGCTCGATGATGTAGGAAACAAGTGAGATCCATCAGCCCAACCAGACACACAGATACCGAGCTCCTTGCACTGTCTGTCTCTAAGGCACCACCGCCAAGCAAAAGCCAACAATTTGCGAAAATATGCAGGACAACTTTCCACAGCAGGTTTTCTTTTTTTTTCTTTTTTTGAGATCTCCCTCCGTCTTTTTTTTTCGTTCACAGAATGCTGTTCTCGCTTGTTGTGCTTATGCTGCCCCCAGTTCCAGTGAAAGTGCGTTGACTCGAGGTCAGTCCTGAGGCACGGCGATGCCAAAAAAAAAATCTGTGGTCTTCGCGTACCTTTATGATTCACTGAGAGCGTCACAATGGGGGGGTATGGGGCAAAAAGCCACCGAAGCAGCTGCACCTTGCAGTCACGTTGTAATAAACTCTAAAACGCAGGTTAAAAATCACGTGATAGAAAACTCCCTACGTGGTAAAACTGGATTTTGACATCCTTTTACTACTTGCCTGAAAAATGGTGGTAAAAATATGTCATGTTCCATCTTTTACTCCTACACGACGTAGTAATTTTAAGAGTTTTCAGAGGTCATGAGCCGCAAAACCCCCAAACTCGGATAGTTTTTGCTTACAATGCAGAGCTTGCTCGGCCGCCGATGTGAGGAGGTTGGTCGGTGAAAGCACGCTTCTGAGGGGCAGAGAGGGCACGCCCGAGGAGTCTTTGGATGCTTGTTTTCTTCTTTAGCGTTGACCTTGAGGAGGTGTCTCTTGGCGCTTGGTCGCCAGAATTCGGCGGCGCGCTTTTTTCTGAGTGATCGTTTGTGACACCCTCTGTGGCATTGTAAATGCAGTAGTTTTCTGTCTTAAAATACCTTCATAAAAATGGTAGATTCTTTTAGTTCAGATATTCTGTATGAGTCTATGCTATAACACTGCTGAGTATTGTTACATTCATTTCAGTGGTAGTAGAGATAAGGTACATTGAATAGGTGAATCTACTTTAAATTTTGAGAGTGGCCCATGGGAAGGATATGGAACCTAGGCATAAAAATGCTTTAATTTGAAACGTAGTGGCATTGCTTGTTAGCAGATAGAAATTTATTATTTTTTTATTAATTGGTACTGCGATTCCCTGGAGGGATTTTAGCAGGTGGGTGCAAAAGATGTAAACATCAGCATATACCAGGCAAACAGATAAAACAGCCTATCGCATTTCACATAGTCGGCAGCCATATAACACAAAGCAAACAAATAACTATCACTTGCGTTTTACAACGTAAACAAACGTAACAAAATTTTATGAATGACACACCACTCTCAATTTAAAAAAAAGAAAACAAAACTAGCACACAAGTAAAATTATTTTCTCTGTTCTTCCGGACCAGCGGCAAAGAATGTTAAAGACTGTGTAGGAACTTGATGGTTCTTTTAACTATTTTAATCCTGCATAGTTCTGGAGAAAAAACATTATTTGAAGCAGTTGTATTACGGGTACGGAAGGAAGTTACTGTACTATCATGACGTTGTCTAGTGGCGTAACCTGAAGAAAATGAAATAATTTTTTAATATCTTTCTTGTTATGCTCAGTATATATTTGACATACATATTTTAATCGGGATATGTGGTTTCTTTCTGAAAGTGAAGGTGAGTTAGCTCTTACTAACAGGTAATTTACCGAAGTTCAGCCATAACTGTTATATATAAAGCGAACGGCTCTTCTTTGTACTTTTTCGACTTTATCATTGTTAGTTGAATAAGTGTATCCAGGATCACCACAGCATAATCAAGTATGGGGAGGACTATCGATTTGTAAGCAAGAATACGGACAGATGGAGGAGAGAGTTTCAAAGTCCTTCGTAAAAAGAACAGTTTGTGATTAGCTTTGGAAGTTACTATGTCAATGTGTTTTGTCCAGTTAGGATCATTTGTTATCGATAACCCAAGATACTTGTAGGATTGAACCTCGGAAAAAATGGCATTGTTTGTAAAGTATTCAAAATTTAATTTGTTTTTCTTATGAGAAATGGGCAGGTACACTGTTTTTCAAAATTGATTGACATGTTGCAAGCCTTGCACCAGGAAACAACCCTGTTAAACGACTCATTGAACAAAACTTGGTCCTTTAAGGATTCTGTTTCAGAATAAATAACGCAATCGTCCGCGTAGAGCCTAATATTTACAAGTATACCATTTACTATGTCATTAATATATAAAATAAATAGAAGGGAACCCATAAGCGACCCTTGGGGGATACCATTGTCAACGGAAACCCTGTGAGAAGAATGATTGTTATAAAATTACAAACTGTTCTTTGTTTTTCAAGTAGCTCATATCCATTTAATAAGTTGATCATTCCCGAGAATTTTTTCCTAATTTATATGCTAGTTTATTGTGTGAAACCTTGTCAAAAGCTTTTGAAAAATCCAAAAAAATGCATCTGTTTGTTTTCCATTAATAATTGAAGTAGCTAAGTCGTGTATTGTTAATACCAATTGTGTCGTTGTTGAAAATTCCTTCCTGAATTCATGCCGATGTTGGTTTAGGGTACTATGTTCGTCCAGAAAACAAGAAATATTATTGTGGATAATGTGTTCCAGAAGTTTACAAATGGTTGAATTTAGCGAGACGGGGCGATAGTTTTTGACACTCTGCTTGTTGCCTGATTTAGGCATAGGCTTGACTCGAGCTGTTTTTCGGTCGTCTGAAACCTGGCCCTCACGCAGCGATTTTGTAAAAAGTGCACATAGGTACTTCGACATCCATTCACCGTATCTCTTTAAGAACACGTTAGGGATATTGTCCGGTCCAGAAGACTTTCTGGTATTAAGTTTCACAAGCATATTAAATATGCCCTGTTTTCTAACAACAACATCGGGAAATCACGATGAAACAATTTCGACGATCACTAATACAGATTTGTCACAAGAGAAAACCGATTTGAAGTGATCTTTGAAAGCATTTGCAATTCGAGCATTATCGTGCGTAAACATACCATCGACATTAAAGGCGTCCCTCTCTCCAAAATTTTTCGGGACCCGAGGTCAAGTAATTACGCAAAGATTCCTAAAAATAACGCTGCTTATCTGTTGAATGGGAATATTTGTAGTCGTTTCTAACATAATACGTCAAAATTGACATATACCATTTACCCTACTATACCACCTTAACTCGAACAGTGGCCATGCCTTTACAAGCATAAATTGCATAAACTCCGAGGAGAAGTATCTCAGCGAACTTCGTTGGGCCAGATGGTTTTGCGTGCGGACGATGTCGAGGCACTTTGAAAACGTGGACAGAAAATTGCCAGCACACACCTTTCTTGTGCCCGTCCGCGCTTTCAAAGCACACCCACATCGTGTACATGCAGGAAAACGGTTGCACCATTCATAATGAAGTTGTACAATTCAGCCTTTTGGCTACAACTAAAAAACCTGCCTCTTGTCGAACCATGAATATACTGGTGCTTTAATTTAGCACACAACCTCGGGATAAAATGTCTAACTTAGCGCCTGTATCGCATGAGAAAACTTTTATAGAGGTCAGCGGTGGTCGGGAAGGCTCGCCATGTGAAGTGTTCGCGTGATCGAGAAATCATAAAGAGTACTTCTTTTGTGACGATATCAATTACAGCTGGTCAAGCAAACTAATATGGTTCACTCACGAGTAACCTATTCATGAATCCAAATTTCAAGTTTAATCAACCTATATCCATGTTCACATTAAAATATAATTAGCGAGAATTCAGTGAAGTTCACTGGAATCAAAAAGACAGGCTGTGAGTTATTTGATCGCGCAGATGAGAGCCCCCTCACTGGGGTCACTTAAAAAAATGAAATGCATTGACAACAAAACTTAGACACCGCGACGTACACTGCACGGCGATTCACGTTGCGCGCGGTAACTTTGTGTCCCATGTTTCGAGCAGTACGCCTTATTAATATCGCTCAAGTTACACAAAAAACGCCTTTACGATGAATTTTCAGGGTTGGCTTTTCCGTTTTGCTGCTGATGTGACCACAGAGCGGGGCACTAGCGACAATTTGGGCACCGGAAAAGAAAGAACTCTTGAGAGGCTTCCTAACGAAACAAGAAATCACGATTAATTTACTTAATTACAGGTGTTATCCAACTATTGGCGAGCAAACGCGCCTTTACGTGGCACAAGAGAGGGACACTGAAGGCGAGAGAGAGAGAGAGAGATAGAGTGAGCAGCAAACGCGCGACGCTGCTTTTATAATCCCCGGTCCGTGCATGTGCACCTTGACCGACACTGACAGCGCGACTGAGCGACGACGATGTACATTCCCTGCAGTGCACACAGACACCGCTTGCATTCCTGCAGCACGCGTTCCGCGTTTGGAAGGTACGCCTATTAGCGTCCCTTGGAGGCCATTTCCTTGCTCTGCTGATCATAACAGCCCGTGCGCCATCCAAAGAGGTCACGCAAGGGCTGCAGTACCACTGCTCCCTGAAGTGGCTTTTGTACGTGGTCTGTAGAGATTGTCTGTATGCGCCGCACCGGTTGTCGACCACACCACACACACGGCACAAAGCACGTCGCACAACACTCGCATTTCAGCGTCGCCACGATCACTGTACGCCAACGCCCACTGCGTTCCAACAAGCAGCTCCACAGCTGCCGTGGCTTGGTCACCACTGCCTGGTTTTTTCCTGCTCGAGCACGGCACGAAGCGACGCACCCAACCCAACATCAATGCTGAGAACCTTTAGCTCTCCCGAGATCGCCCAAGTGCATGGGCTGAATCGCTCAGCATGGCTCCGTTCTTATTCTTTTTGTACAACCAAAACCTACAATATCGTGGTGACCAGGTGAACTTTACGCTTACATGACAGCGTCCCGAACCAATCTATTCACACACTCAACCGACCCTGCACATAAAGCCTCTTTGAAGCGCGTTAGTATACACGAGTGTCTGAAAATTCGCGTTATACCGCTGGGGCGATTCCAGGAATGTCAATGTTTCATGGAGGAAGGAAAGCTGAGGAAAGGCCCTCGCAAAGTGTGCTGCAGAGCGAAAAGTGTGGTGGAAATCAATTGCTTTTGCAGGAGGTTGTGAGGCAATGTGGGCACGCCAGCGTTTCGTGCACCAGCGAGAGGGAGACGCCGGCATCGGGCACGTGAGGCGGTGAACACCTCCACGCGCCCCCGATCCAGGCGGCCGTGCTAGAGTGTACTAGAAGTGTTGAGTGGCGTGACCACGCCACTAAACACCTACTAGTTTAGAAAACGAAAACTGTACCTTTGGACTGTTGTATCAAAATGACATGAAAATACGTAGCGGCGGCGTACTGAACTCAATTACCGCGAGGCGAGATGGCGCTAGTAGTACCATCATCATCAATAAACACGCGCATTTTTTTTTGCTGCAGGTGGGGGGCTTGCGGCTGGGTCGCGCTGCTCGATTCCTCTGGTTTTTTTTTCGTTCACTGCTAAATCGTGCTTCGCGTCTGTAATTATCGCCAGGTGACCTACCTGGCCTCGACTGGCAAAAACAACGTCAGTCAAGTAAGGATTGCATCGTTTATTGCGAGTGTCCAAGCCGGTACAATCAATGTATGTGATAGGGTCCGAAAAAAACAAGTCACTTTTACATATCGAAAGCCTCCAACCCGTCTAGAAAGACACTTGAAAGCTAACAAGCATACGCATATAACTGAACATCGAGATCGCTGAATGATTGATTTGATTGATATGTGAAGTTTAACGTCCCAAAACCACTATATGATTATGAGAGACGCCGTAGTGGAGGGCTCCGGAAATTTAGACCACCTGGGGTTCTTTGACGTGCACCCAAATCTGAGCACACGGGCCTACAACATTTCCGCCTCCGTCGGAAATGCAGCCGCCGCAGCCGGGATTCGAACCCGCGACCTGCGGGTCAGCAGCCGAGTACCTTAGCCACTAGACCACCGCGGCGGGGCTCGCTGAATGAACGTCGCTCTCATTTTGTTGCAGCGTTCGAGTTTAATAGCGGGGCTTCAGGACAAGGGGTCGATTCTACCGTCAGATGCGTCGCTTGCCCTGTAGTGTTGACCTTGAAGTGCAGTAAATGCATGATGTGGAATCGGGGAAGAAACTTGCACATTGCCGATAGATAGCTCGCGCGGTGAGAGCAATGTAGTTTTGCTAAATATGTTAAATAAGCAATTGCGGACGCGTGCAGTTCTGAATTTTTCTCGCTCTGCAATGCTACATTGAGTACTTCACAAATGTGCAATGCCGCGTCGTGTCGACACGGTAGGCACTAGTTTTACTTCTCAGCCGTGAGCCTTTATCATAGGTAATACGTATTTAGGTGATGGGCCTAAAATATGGCAGTCTTGCTACATTTATTTTTAGAGTTAAGTTACACAGTTGCTACAGATAGAACTTCTTGTTGCAGGTAATGAATTGGCTGCTGAGTATGCAGCGAACATGTATGCTAAAGACACACGTATGAGGTGTGTGCTTGCGGATCGAAAAGGCCCAATTCTAATAAAATAAGCTTTAGGCAGGCATTGTACAATTTTGTTTTTTTTACATCTTTGTTGATGCTTTTACAGTGAGATATCTGCTCAGCTCTGAGCACAATCTCTTATTTTGCACAGACATATCAATAGACCTTGAGTACTCTCTTGCAAGCAAGCACTCCTGAAATCAGTTGGTGGTATATGATATGAATCTGTCCGAATACTGGATCAATAAAGGTCACATTTATCAACCACTTGTTATTGTGTTTACCTTTTCAGTATACTTATGCTTGAAAGCTGAAGTTGTTTTCTCCCTCCTACTTTTAGAGGTTAGGACTTTAAATACGTACTATCTTGTAGTGTGGCTGTGGATAAGTCAAGATGTTGTGTGTTTCAACTACCTGTAAAATTTCCTAGATATTTGTCATGACCGCAGTGCGCAGCATTTCACTTCGTAGTGGTAGACACTATGGTTATGACAACTCAATTAAAACAGAAGGCAGATGTGCTTAAAGAAAACTGGGACGTTTCTCTGGTATATGAAAAAAACAGTACCACATGATATGAACACAATCTTGCTCTTCACCACAGCATTCACGTCTTTGAGGAAGCTGCGACGCAAGTGCTCATCACCTTTACGATTTATTAATTTAGGAGCCCACTGAACATATGTGCAAAGTTAATAATATCGAGTGCAGCTTTATGAGCTTTGGTGCATCTTTTTGTGAACTTTTATGAACTAAAGACAGTTAATTAGGTCAAAACAGTTTTGGGTGTAGTTCGTAAACTGTCACAAGGCACAAATAAATGTCGGAAAGCCTGTTATTGACCCTCACTGGGGGGGTGTTAATTTTGTAATGCAATTAATAATTTTCTGATGATTGACATGCCAACTATGAAGTGATCGTGAGTCGTACAGTAGTGAGCAAATTTAGATTGATTTTAGCTTCCAGGGCTTCAAACAAATGACATTGTAGCCTCAGAGGAGACAACACTGCTTGTCGAAACATTTGCTCTGACATCTTATGTTAACATATTTTTCATATTTTCAAGCTTCCAGTTTTAAGGGTCAGTTTAGTTTACCTGTACCAATCAGAACTGGTTCACAGCTGTGCACGAGAAGTTCAGCACTTCTGCAGCACGAGTTCAGCATTGCGGCATCACAAGTGAATGACAAGGTGGAATCCTTATTTTTGTCAGCTTATTCAATGAGGTGCAAACATCATGGCAATACACTCCGCGTTTGTAGAGGTGGGTACAGTACCTACGTTTAATGCTATTTTGTTCCTTAAGCTGTGCGTGCAGCTGCACCAAACCAGCACCGTCAGAGCAAATTGTACAGGAAAATCATGAATTAGTTTTGGTGCTGTACCTCTCCTGCGCATTTTTGAAATAGATGGCACAATTTACAAGAAGCCGCTGCTCCACCTCTGAAACGAATGGCGAGGTGCAGCACTTTGTAAAATGATCTTGTGGTGCAGGCGAATCGAGCAAACTCTTAAGCACACAAATATCTTAGCGTTTGACCCCCATCGAAATATGGCTATTGTGGCTGGAATCAAACAGTGTGTTTTTAGCTCAGCAGTGCCACACAATCAAACTAACAGTGTTAAAGTTTCAGCGTTATTGAAGTGTATATTCCATGCCACGGTAGACAGCCAATGCTTGTGGCTAATCTAAAGCACCCCTCCACAATATGCGCGGTAAAACATTCACAAATACAGCATTGAATATTTGAGGTTCGAGACGACCTGCAGTAGTAGACATTCAGATGTTTCAACGTCCTTGCAGATTGGACATTCGAGAACGTCATCCTGTCGTTGCATAGAAGCTCGAAAAACAAGTATCATCACCAGATATCAGTGCATGAAATCAATGCATAATCAATGCATTGAAGTTACCAAAGTAAACAAAAAACTCAGTTAACTAGTAAACAGCTGTATTTTATACATATATGTAATGATACCTCACAACACGTGTATCACCCAGGGCTGCTTCTTCACAAGGCATGCCATGTAGCGGGTTCCTTGTCCATTGTACACAGCTGCTTCCATGTCAGGTAGGCCAGGAGGCCGTGGCAGACAAAGAAGTATTTCTTATTTATGTGACGCTTTCTTTGTCACACTATAGCAAAATCAGACCCATATTTATGTGGTGTTTCTCAAACTTGACTGCAGTAAATTATTGACTAGTAGGTTTCTTGCCCTGAAATATAGGCTAGCTACGAAGACACATGCGAGGCGACAGTGACGTATTTGCCTTCTTTCATTGTAGCGGCCCGATTGGTGTTACCTGGTGATAGAGTTTCAGTATTAACTATTGAGTCAGCAACTCATTCCCACGTGAAACCACGCCGCAAGTAACGCACGTTTTTTTTTTCTGGTGACGGATTGAGACGTTAAACAATTTTAAAATTTAGTATTTCAATGTGCTACCACCATGTTCCGCCTACGCAGTCATTGGCAAAAAAACTACTTATGTTAAAATGAACCAACTAGACCTGCAAGCAACCGCCCTTAAAAACTGAAGTGGTTTCTACTCACCGGCTCAGGCTTGCAACGGGTGTTGAACCGATGAAAGCTTCAGTGGTCGCTTCGTTTCTAGGAAGTCACTTGAATTTCCTTCGCGAAAGCATTTGAACGAGTCAAAATAAGCTCAACGAGAAAGAGTGTATTGGTCGGCAGAGGCTCGAAATATTTACAGCGAAACGAAAGTGTCCGCGAGCCGTTACCGCGAGCCGTTATCTGCCGTCGCAAACGTTGGCCGCCATACAGTACGAAAGGGGGCCGTAGAGTGAACGAGGAGGCCGCGCCGCACCTCGGCTGATTCTCCAGAGGGTGACAGTAGCGGCGGCGCTGTAGTTCCACGGTACTGAAGATCACGAAAGCGTCTGCATTGGGAGTGCGTGCGCCTGAGCAAACGAAAGCGTGTAATTGATCGTTTTCAGAGCTTCTATTGCGTTTCGAAGCCTTTAGCAGTAGACGCACCTGCTACATGCCATAGTGCACGAGCAAGTATGCTGGCACGCTGAAATTGCGTCAATACATTTACTGTTTCAATGGCCTGCCGACCAAGAAAAAAAATGTCAATGGAAATTTGCACAGATACGCCTAGCTCCTTACTCAATCAGCGCTTTGAGCTACCCTACATCATAGGTGGCTACTGGCGAACTACAAAAAGAGAAGTATCAAAACTATGATTAGGTCAAGCGCTCGTTTTATCTGCTGTTTCTACAAAATCGATAGCACAGTGTTCCTCTAATGAGCGTACATGCGCTCGATTGTTT
Organism: Rhipicephalus annulatus; assembly: GCA_013436015.1. Lineage (NCBI taxonomy): Eukaryota > Metazoa > Arthropoda > Arachnida > Ixodida > Ixodidae > Rhipicephalus > Rhipicephalus annulatus. The sequence continues at coordinate 226,143 of WOVY01010274.1, read as the reverse complement.
CACACAAAACCTTAGTGTAAGTAACGTTGTCACAACAATAATTAGTGACGACTCTTTTTATGATGCCAGTTTTGTAGAAGATAGTAATTATTGCTTTGCGAAAGGCTTATTACATAATAAACTTAATAAATTACCTCGCAAACATATTAAAAGGTGCTAATTGTATACATACCCTGTCTGTTATTGTGCGTATATTCATTGTAACCAGTTCTGATTTTGTATCAACAGCTTAAGTTGTGCTGCTTTCTAAATACTCTATTGGCGTTACGCCATTGCAAGTGAGCAACTTTATGACGACGATTTGTATTAAAAGCGTAGTTCTATCAATAAGCGTCAAATGTACAGGCCGGCAGTAGTGCATCTTGTTTTGAGAAATTTACCTTCCTTGTATATGTACACAGTAAACACACACAAACACACACACACACACACACACACACAAGACTTTTTCGTACCTGCCCGTCATTCGTGTATAGCACATGATACCTTAGCCCTTGAAGTATGCCACGCCAATCTTTTCTTTTCTCTGTAAGGAGATCGAGTCCCTGGAATGGGTTCACCCCGAGATAGGGACGGTAGCTCCGTAGAGCAGTGCGGCTCTTGTGCTGTCCGGTGCGCTCTTGTCGGCCCTTGAAAATCCGAGTTAGGGAGTGTGATTTTCGTGCCGGACCGTACCCACATCCGCAGCAGGTCTCCAAGGTGAACAGCCTCTAGTCGATAGACCAATGTAGGTAAGGGAAGTCGGCAAATCGGATCCGTAACCTTGGGAAAAGGATTGGCTCTGAGGGCTGAGCCGGTCGGGCTGGGGTCCAGAAGCAGGAACGGCACTGCACCGGGACTGGGCGAGGCTCGCCGCCGTAAAAAGCTCGCCGCCGTAAAGTTTCATAAAAGTCCTTGTGAGAAATCAAAAATCCTTCAAAACTGGCGTGTCCGATACTGATTTCTTGTCCCAAGACTTTCTTCTTTGGTTAGGTGTCTACTATATTCAGAATAACCGAGCCGGTCCCTTGAAATTTACCTGTGCTCACAAAGCTCTGAGATTAAGAAAAATGCTGTTTCAAACGCGCGCAGAACCAGGAGGCCGTAAGTAGAGAGGGGAGAGGAAGAGAATCTTATCCCCATACCCACAAAATCTTTCCGTAATTTAACTTTTTAGGGTATTCTAAGAAAGTCACACGCATTTACAGCGACCACAAAATGCCAAAGCTTGTCGTTCTGCTGCACCCTCCTTTAAAAAAATTGGACCAAACGTTTTGCAGTTGGCGAAGCTGTATATACAGGGTCTCTGTACAAATGCGCACTGTAAATTTCACCTATTCGACAGTATGAAGTCTTAAAACTAGTTCATGTCTAACGTAGTCGGACGAGAATTGCACCGTCTAAAAATAGTAGCTGTGCTAAGCGGCATATTGCATGGATATTGTTAATGGTGTGGTGACGTGTGACCGAAGTGCGTGTCCTTGTATATATATATTTATACAAGGGAACGAAGTGTATACCTAAAGTCTCATGTTTCTGCGTTTCGACACAATAATAATGAGATCGAACAGACAATAATGCCAAGGAATGTGTAGGGGAAGTTATCAGAACCAACGTAATGTAAATAAGAAGAAAGAAGTGGGTGAAAAAAAAAGGTTCATTTCCTTGCCGTGAGCAGGAAACGAAACTACGACCTTCTATTAACGAGTTCGATGCTTTAACCACTGAGTACTGAGCTGTAATGGCGGCTATTTTCCCAGCCACTTTATTGGGTTTATATGTGGATTTAAACGTGGGAGTGTCAGTCAGCGCCATCTGTAGCCATGGCAACAAGTGTGGAACACCCTTTTATGAGCCTGTGTTGCATCACGTAGCACGTGAACTTATTACGAAAGGGCAGCTCACAAATAGTCCCTCGCATACAATCTAACGGCACCCAGTCTGCCAAGTACGAGACCCTTGTTAATAAATAAGGGAAATAAGTGTATATCTAACGTTTCGTTTTTCCGTGTTTAAACACAATAATAACGAGACCTAACACACAATAATTCCAAGGAATGTATAGGCGAAGTTATTAAAACCAATGCATGTATTGTAAATAACAAGAAATAAAAGTGAGTGAAAAAAATACCTTGCTGTATATATATATATAAATATATATATATATATATATATATATATATATATATATATATATATATATATATATATATATATTGTTACGCAGTTCGTTGATGCAGTTCTTTCACCGCTGACGCAATTATGCTGACGCAGTTCTTTCCCCGAGTGAGGTTGCCTAAATGCTTCCACTGGGGCCGTCTTGGCGGGATCTGGTCGTATGTCTTCTTTGCCTACTAAGTGTCCAAGGACGAGTGTTTAGAGCTCTCCAAAACGAAATTTCTTTCAGTTGAGCACCAAGCGAACTTTGTTCAGGCAGTCCAGCAGGCAGCCGAGGTGCGTGTTGTGCGCACAAAAGGTGCGCCCAAAACTTATAACGTCGTCCAAGTAACACATACACACTTGCCACTTCAATCCACGCAGAATGTTGTCCATAAAGCGCTCAAAAGTTGCAGGTGCGTTGCAGAGTCCAAACGGCATCACAGTAAATTCAATTAGTCCATCTGTTGTAACAAATGCCGTTTTTTCTTGTCTTCCTCTTGCATTGGAATGTGGCAGTAGCTTAACCTGAAATACACAGACGAAAAGTAAGAAGTCAATTATAGACAGTCCATAGCATCATCAATCTGCAGGAGTGGGTATACGTTTTTTAGTGATGGCCTTGAGACGGCGGTAGTCAACACAAAATCGCCATGTCCCATCCTTCTTCTTCACTAGAATTACTGGAGCGGCCCACGGACTACATGATTCTTGAGTTACACTTTGCTTCAGCATCTCGTAAACCTGTTCATTGATCACTGCACGTTCTGAAGGCGATACACGATATGGTTTCTGTTGGAGAGGTCTGTGGTATGTCGTGTCATTTTGGTGCTTTATACGAGAAGCAGAAAATGACGGTGGATCGTGCTGAGCGAAATAAAAAATACTACCGGCATGTTTGCGCAGAATACTCGCCAGTTCATTACGTTCCTTGGTGCTGAGTGACTTTTTAATCATAGTCATAATAGTGGTGTCCCTGGTGTGCAGATTATCGCAATGGGCCTTATCCGGGCAATCACTGCTTTCTTCAAGAATGGCAAGCGAGAATACTTGATATTCACGAATCTCTGCAAGTTTCCAACCCTCCGGCAGCACTGTTGGTTCGTCAGCGCAGTTAATCACCCATAAATCAGTATGCCCTTGCGCAACCAATAGCGTGCAGTAGGTTATTAAAACTGTCTTCTTTATGCAACTGAGATTCACGGGCTCCACAGTTGCGTCCAATGTTTCCTCGCTTGCAGGTGAACAGACAACATGGACACAATTCGCAGACAATGGTAGCACAGTTGTGTCTACGGACACGCTAAGAGCACTTTCCTGACAGGGCGAGTTTTCTATAAACGCAACTGGGATATCGGAATCTACTGTAATTTGTCCTGTGCGGCAATCAACAGTGGCACCACATAGCTTCAAGAAATCGAGTCACAGAATAACGTCATGCGTAGTATGAGGGAGAACAGCAAACTCTGCAACAAAGTTCTGGCACGCCAAACTGACAGTCACAGTGCAGACACCAACAGGTTGTAGCAACTCTCCACTCACTTCACGAAACATATCAGGACGGCCCCAACGAAACATAACGTTTCGTCAAAGGAGGCGGGTGAAAACTAAACTCATCACTGACATGGTTGCACCTGTGTCCACCAACGCCATTTTTGGTACACCATCAATAAGCACTCGAACCTTATTTCTAAACATGGAAGCTAACTGAGGTATATCTGTTAAAATCGAAGACTGTCCGGTGACCTCACCTCCAACGGCCACGCCGGCTAATTTTCCGTAGCAGGCGTGGAGTGGCGGCGCCGAGGAGACGCTGATCGGTTGGCGCGAGGGGCTGGCGGTGGTGTCACACTGCGGTCAGAGGCCAGAGATTGGTCTCGTTGTGGTCCTGAAATTTTGTAAAACGCGCTTCCCGGGAATGTGGGTGCTTGGGTAACGCCGGAACGGTTATATCTCGTTGATCGGTCGTATCTTGGCGGCTGCCGGTAGTTGCAATACCTGGCAATGTGGCCTTCGAAGCCACAGTTGTAGCAGACTGGTAGAGGACGCCCGCCGAACCAATGCTGAGAACACTCAGCTGTGAAGGATCGGTGAAGAGCTTGCTGAGCGGTGGCTGCCCACCTCTATGTGGCGGGGCCATGACGAACGCGTTGGCCATAGCGCTGGTCGGCTGCGAATGAGTGACGACGTGGCCACGGAGTTCCAGTTTCGCTGACGTCTGTCACACATACCGATGGTGGCAAAGGAGCTAATGGCGCCGCCGTGTAGTAGGGTGTATTGGTAGGTGGATGACGAATGGTTTCGTCAACCCCACCACATTGTCGCTGCAGCTCTTCACGCACTATTGCCCGAATAGTAGCGGCCAGGTCGGTGGGCGGGCTCACGTCGACGCTGGCGACCGTTGCCACATTTGCCAGCTACCATATTTCGGGGTAATGCGACGAGTCTTCAGTTTTCAAACGTGCGGCAGTGATGTAGAACGTCGAAGACAGAGATGAGGTGATCCCTGCCTATCAGAAATTTGTACACGTCTTCCGCTATGCCTTTGAAGAGGTGTCCGACCTTGCCTTCTTCAGACATTTGCGGGTTTATAATCTTGCAAAGCTTAAGAACGTCCTCTATATAAGCAGTGCACATTTCTCCAGGAGTCAGCTCTTCCAGCCACAGTCCGCTCCGCGCTTTTGTTCTTTGAGTCGGAGTCACCGAAACACTTTTTCAGTTCTTGAGAAAAAAAGAGCCCACGTTGTCAAGGACTCTTCGTGGTTTTCATACCACATCAGGGCAGTGTCCGTGAGAAACAGTGCTATGTTATCCAGCTGATTGATAGAGTTCCAGTGGTTGTACCGGCTCACCCTTTTGTAGTGCGTTAGCCACGCGTCCTCATCTTCTCCTGCCATTCCCGCGAATGGGCGGGAGTCCATGTAGTGATGCCTAGGTGTTGCCAGCGTAGACCTGCATGAAGTAGAGGGAGCTGAATCCCGACCTTCGCTCTCGGCCATGACGGTTGTTGTCGGTGGCAGACCGGCAAGACGACTGCTCCGGCGATTTCCGAACAGCTGCGGCTCCGTGGTACGTCGACATGCCGTACCCAGCACCTCAACTACTCTGCTACGTCTATAAGAGGGGTTTATTAAGAGCCGACGTAACGGTCGACTGGACGGTATACAGCAGTGAACGCGCACCAGCGAGCTCTTGCCACCAACCGAACGTCCCCTTCTTATTTCACCACCGTGTTCCTCGCTACACAGGTGCACATACCTAAATTACATATGTGGTAACAATATATATACACACACACACACACACACACACATATAAATATATATATATATATATATATATATATGTGTGTGTGTGTGTGTGTGTGTGTTTGTGTGTGTGTGTGATGTGTGTGTGTGTGTGTGTTGTGTTGACTGTTTTATTGTGTACATATACAAGTTAAATTTCTCAAAACAAGACGCACCACTGCCTGCCTACTCTTTCGACAGTTAATAATGGAACAACACTTATATTACAAAACATCGTCATAAGTTTCCTGGCTTCCAATGGCGTTACGCCAACAAAATATTTAGAAAGCAGCACAATTTGAGCTTTTGGGACGGATTGAGAAGTGGTTACAATGAATTTACGCAGATTACTAGACGGGCTATATATATACAATTGACACTTTTTAATATGTTTGTGTGTTGTTTTTATATGGTAAATATGTATAAGCATTTCAGAAAGCCATAACTATTATCTTCCTCAAAACTGGCATCATAAAACTGAGCCGTCTCCGATATAAATGTGTTAAAACATAACTTATACTCGGGTTTCTCGTGAATCAAGCGAGTGCATGTAGGCTCTTATGAAAACACTGTGCTTTGGATATTGTAAAGACTACCGACAAAATGAGCGTATTATTTAATCGTGTTTTTGATACTTTTCCTTTCTTTGTAGTTCACCACTAGGCACTTATAATGTAATGCAGCTCAAAGCACTGCTTGAGTGAGAAGCTAGGTGGATAGATGCAAATTCTTTAAACAATGAATGTATCGGCAAAATTTCGGCATGCCTGCATATTCACTTTTGCACCATGCAGCGTAGCAGGCACGTCCGCTGATAAAGGCTCAGGAATGCGTTAAACGCGCTAAAAACAGGCAATTACACGCATTCACAGGCTACGGCGCGTAGACTCCCAATGCAGACGCCCCTGAGATCTTCAGTGTCATGGGACAACAGCGCTACCGCTATTGTCACCCACCGCAGAATCAGCCGAGATGCGGCGCAGCCACCTCGTTCATTCTACTGCCCCCTTCAAGTAAACTGTACCGTGCGCCGGGCAGCGAGTTTACCAAAGTGAGCCAACGGGCACGCCGGCGCCTCCCTCTCCCTGCCGCTCGTGTCGCATGCGCGAGCCACCGTAGCGTTCCCACAAGAGGTGACCGGTAATATGGGCAATCGCAGGGAACTGTGGGATACGATGGCTTCCGGTGCGACTCACCAGGTGGGTTAGCAGTGGCACGCGTGCATTTGTGTACTGCTCCATTAGAAAAAGCATCTATCCGTGCAATGTCAGTGCTTTAGCAGTTGTTTTTTTGTTTCTGCTAATCGTGACTGCGACGAATACAAGCTACGAAAGCCATGAACACTAAGCAAACTTTTTTACCGCACTAAAATGATCTGCACTGATTTTGTGCTACTCGGGATATGCTGTCAGTTTGGCTAGCAGGTCACTCGATACAGAATACAACTTTCAATGTATGATACGTTACTGCAGACAAAAACCACCATTTTAAAGATATCAGGGGATGTTGATGCCTGTAGCAGTGTGCTAAGAGTTCGTTTCGGGATCGCTGCTTCGGCCGACATCATCGGTCGATCGGCATGAAGTGCAGCACTTGTTAAACGCGTTGAGATATCTTTTTTTTCTAGCCTTCAGTGCACTATAGGAAGCATTTCTTAGTCAAAGCCAGACGCCTGTTGGAACGGCGATCTTGATCAAGCTGCGAGGCACGGCAGCACATAAACAATACAGTCAGACATAGACAGTGCCAAATAATCAAAATATTGCGCTTGTTTAACGCAGGTATTCCTTTGTGTGCCATCCTGGCGCGCAATTTAATCAAGATAAACGCAAACGGACTTGTCCAGCCCTTCGTGTAAACGTACTCTTGAGCGAAGTTTTGCATTTTTTGTCATATACTATATGGGTGCAATGGCCTGCGCTCATCTCGTATGGCAGATAGATTTCGCCCGCGCGTTCCCATAATATATTGGCTAGGCGCGCCTGCGTGACTATTTGTTTCGCCATATAATATTCGGAGCAAGTTCACGCGTAAGCTTTTTATTAGTGCGGAATACACACGTATGCCAGTGATAAAATGGTCTTCGCACACTCTGACATCAACGTTTGGTACCCAAATTCTACCTGGCGCTGTGGCTCTCTTCACAGCCGCAGCCCACCTCATTTTTCTTTTTTCGTTTCATGGGAATCAATACATGCATTTGCCTTTCACGCTCAAGTTGGAAAAGCCAAAGGCTGAACAACCAACCATGGTTTATCGGCACAACGATAAACAGATGACCGCACGCGGGAATCGCGAATAATATGAGGCTTGAGGCGAAGCGGTTCACCATCGCCTGCTCTTCTCGAACCGGAAGCCGGCAGCAGACGACGCATCCCACTATCCCTCGCTCTCTTACTGGTTACCTATTGAGAGAAGGAGCCCTCTACTCTTCCCTACTTCCAGCGTCACAAAATGTGACTTAACGGCATCTCCTCAGTTATTCCTTCCTCCATGCAATGTTACAACTATAGTAGACCAGAATGTGATCTAGTGGCGTGATCGGCCGGGCTATGGCATCAGCTTTCATGCGGGTGCTGCCAGGTGACGCTGCTGCTACTTTTAATGCCATATTCGCTGCATCGTCAGGCCATCGCAGGCTCCAGCAAAGCTGCTGCTGTGGCTACTTGGAACGCGTGTTTGCTATCTGGCCCAAGCAGACGTATAGTGACAAAGTTAGTTCGTGGGCAACCTGAACAGAGCGTTGACATGGGAGATCCAAAGAGTGACGCCTTCAGAGCGCCCCGTAACGGCTTCGGCAACCCGGGACGAAATAGTGACAATCTGTTCTCCGCTTCAACATGTCACAAGCCGCATGTATGTTGGTGCAAGATATCTCACAAAATACAGACTCCACCATGGTCCTTGTGCAGCAGAGTGCATGGCGCACGTGCAGTAGAGTAACTCGTTAAGACGGCAAATGCAATAATCCGGCCTGCAAGAGATGCTCATCAACTTCACTCTCTTACGCGGCTCACAAGAGCGCGGTACGTGTCCCGCAAGAACACTGGTTGAGAAGCACGCACACAGACTTGGGGAGTACAAAAAGCGTGTCTCGTGTACACTGTAGGATCTCCCTCTGGCCGTTGCTGGCCCTCTTGTCTATATCAATTGGGCTAAAAATTATTTCGAACATTTGCGAATGACAAGAAAGCAACAGCATTATTTTTCCCGTTCATGTTATTGGCCCTAACGCGTACTTCGAAACGCGTGCATCGGATAAAATTGACACCGAATAACACGGTAATAGACCTAACACAATACTCGAAGCAAAAAAAGAGATGCATATTTACTTTTTTATGTTTTGTTGGGCTAATACAATCTATTAGAATAGCCCGTATCTACCCGTATCTATGCCTACCACGCGTCTTGGTCAGTCGTAAATTCAAATATATACACTCGCGGCCCACATTCACGGTTTCCACAGAAATGTGAACACAACACTTCTTTCGCAGCTGCTCACAATCTGGTCACTAACCAACGCACAGGACCACAACCACAAGAAGCACACATCTCAACTCCGAAGAGCTGGACGGCACACAGAGAACGACGCAACATTCGTTGTTTCTCGTCGAAGCGCAGTAATGCTGCATGAACTGCAACGCCGATGCGAACACGCCGTCGAATGCCGGTGTCGGTTGCTTTGGATACGACCACAGCGCACAACGCAACTAGCGTCGTCAGCTCGCTGACATATGCGGTAGAGCTTGCAGGCCTTGACGAAGTTTCTTCAGTTGGCGGTGACTCAAGGCGTCAAACTCGCACTGATTGACACGCACTAACACGCACTGATTGACTCCCGCCCTGCCCGCGTTATCCAGATTGATTGATTCATAAGTGGGGTTTAACGTCCCAAAACCACTATATGATTATGAGAGACGCCGTAGTGGAGGGCTCCGGAAATTTCAGCCACCTGGGGTTCTTTAACGTGCACCCAAATCTGAGCATACGGGCCTACAACATTTCCGCCTCCATCGGAAATGCAGCCGCCACAGCCGGGATTTGATCCCGCTACCTGCGGGTCAGCAGCCGAGTACCTTAGCAACTAGACCACCGCGGTGGGGCCCGCGTTATCCAGAGAAGACGCCGCCGGCGCTCGCTCGCCTGCACACATGACAAAAAAAAAAGCGCAGTGGTGCCACGAGAAGTCCTGCCGGCCGTCAGCGTCGTTTTGAGCCACTGAGACAGTACCTGTGATGTGGAATCGGAAAAAAAACTTGCACATTGCCGCTAGATAACTCGCGCGGTGAGAGCAATGTAGTTTTGCTAAATATGTTAAATAAGCAATTGCGGATGCGTGGAGTTCTGAATTTTTTTCGCTCTGCAATGCTACATTGAGTACTTCACAATTGTGCAATGTCGCGTCGTGTCGACATGGTAGGCACTAGTTTATTTCTCAGCCGTGAGCCCATAACATAGGTAATACGTATTTAGGTGATGGGCCTAAAATATGGCAGTCTTGCTACATTTATTGTTAGAGTTAAGTTACACAGGTGCTACAGATTGAACTTCTTGTCGCAGGTAATGAATTGGCTGCTGAGTATGCAGCGAACATGTATGCTAAAGACACACTTATGAGGTGTGTGCTTGCAGATCTAAAAGGCCTAATTCTAACAAAATAAGCTTTAGGCAGGCATTGTACAATTTTGTTGTTTTTAAATCTTTGTTGCTGCTCTTACAGTGCACTATCTGCTCAGCTCTGAGCACAATCTCTTTTTTGCATAGACATATCGATCGAACTTGAGTACTCTCTTGCAAGCAAGCACTCCTGAAATCAGTTGGTGGTATATGATATGAATCTGTCCGAATCATCATCATCATCAGCCTGTCTACGTCCACTGCAGGACAAAGGCCTCTCCTATGTTCCGCCAGTTAACCCGGTCCTGTGCTTGCTGTTGCCAATTTATACCCGCAAACTTCTTAATCTCATCTACCCACCTAACCTTCTGTCTCCCCCTACTTCGCTTCCCTTCTCTGGGAATCCAGTTGGTGACCCTTAATGACCAGCGGTTATCCTGTCTACGTGCTACATGCCCGGCCCATGTCCATTTCCTCTTCTTTATTGCAGCTATGATATCCTTAACTCCCGTTTGTCCCCTAATCCACTCTGCTCTCTTTTTGTCTCTTAAGGTTACACCTACCATTTTTCTTTCCATTGCTCGCTGCGTCGTCCTCAATTTAAGTTGAACCCTCTTTGTGAGTCTCCAGGTTTCTGCTCCGTAGCTAAGTACCGGCAAGATACAGCTGTTATATACCTTCCTCTTGAGGGACAGTGGCAATCTACTTGTCATAATTTGAGAGTGCCTGCCGAATGTGCTGCACCCTATTCTTATTCTTCTAGTTACTTCAATCTCGTGGTTAGGCTCTGCGGTTATTACCTGCCCTAAGTAGACATAGTCTTTTACAACTTCAAATGCACTATTACCTATCGCAAAGCGCTGCTCCTTTCCGAGGCTGTTGTACATTACTTTCGTTTTCTGCAGATTAATTTTAAGACCCACCTTTCTGCTCTCCTTGTCTAACTCCGTAATGATGAGTTGCAATTCGTCCCCTGAGTTACTCAGCAATGCAATGTCATCGGCGAAGCGCAGGTTACTGAGGTACTCTCCATTAACTCTTATCCCTAACTGTTCCCATTCTAGGCTTCTGAAAACGTCCTGTAAGCACGCAGTGAATAGCATTGGGGAGATTGTGTCCCCCTGCCTTACACCCTTCTTTATTGGTATTCTGTTGCTTTTTTTATGAAGCACTAGGGTAGCAGTTGATCCCCTGTAGATTTCTTCCAGAATGTTTATATATATTTCATCTACGCCCTGATTCCGCAGTGTCTGCATGACGGCTGATATTTCTACTGAATCAAACGCCTTTTCGTAATCTATGAAGGCTATGTATAGTGGTTGGTTATACTCTGAGCATTTCTCTATTACCTGATTGATAGTATGAATGTGGTCAATTGTTGAGTAGCCTGTTCTAAATCCTGCTTGTTCCTTTGGTTGATTGAATTCTAATGTTTTCTTTACTCTGCTAGCAATTACCTTTGTAAATAGCTTGTATACTACAGAGAGCAAGCTGATAGGCCTGTAATTCTTCAAGTCCTTGTCATCTCCTTTCTTATGTATTAAGATGATGTTAGCGTTCTTCCAAGACTCTGGTACTTTTCCCGTCAGGAGACACCTCGTAAATAGAGTGGCTAGTTTTTCTAACACAATCTGTCCTCCATCTTTCAGCAGATCTGATGTTACTTGATCCTCACCAGCAGCTTTGCCTCTGTGCATGCTCTCCAAAGCTTTTCTGACTTCTTCTATCATTACCGGTGGGGTGTCGTCTGGGTTACTGCTAGTTCTTATAGTATTAAGGTCGTGGTTGTCTCGGCTACTGTACAGATCTCTGTAAAACTCCTCCGCTATTTTAACTATCCTATCCATTGATTGATTTGTGGGGTTTAACGTCCCAAAACCACCATTTGATTATGAGAGACGCCGTAGTGGAGGGCTCCGGAAATTTTGACCACCTGGGGTTCTTTAGCGTGCACCCAAATCTGAGTACACGGGCCTACAACATTTCCGCCTCCATCGGAAATGCAGCCGCCGCAGCCGGGAATCGAGCCCGCGACCTGCGGGTCAGCAGCCGAGTACCTTAGCCACTAGACCACCGTAACTATCCTATCCATATTGGTAGTTAATTTGCCTTCTTTGTCCCTTAGTGCATACATCCGCCTTTTGCCTATCCTAAGTTTCCTCTTCACTGCTTTGACGCTTCCTCCGTTTTTCAGAGCGTGCTCAATTCTCTCCATGTTATACCTTCTTACATCGCATACTTTACGTCTATTAATCAGCTTCGAAAGCTCTGCCAGTTCTATTTTGTCTGTTGTACTTGACACTTTCATGATTTGACGCTTCTTAATTAGGTTCTTCGTTTCCTGGGAAAGCTTGCCGGTGTCCTGTCTAGCTACCCTGCCTCCAACTTCCACTGCACACTCCGTGATGATACTCGTCAGATTATCATTCATTGTATCTACGCTAAGGTTGGTTTCCTCGCTAAGAGCAGAGTACCTGTTCTGCAGTGACACTCTGAATTCCTGTACTTTCCCTCTCAGTGCTAGCTCATTGATTTGCTTCTTGCGTATCAGTTTCTGTCGTTCCTTCTTCAAGTCTAGGCGGATTCGAGCCCGTACCAATCTATGGTCACTGCATCTTACCTTGCCAACCACTTCCACATCCTGCACGACTCCTGGGTGTGCAGTCATTATAAATTCTATTTCGTTCTTATTTACACCATTAGGGCTCCTCCATGTCCACTTGCGGTTTTCTCGTTTTCGGTAGAAGGTATTCAAAATACGCAGATTATTGCGTTCTGCGAATTCTACTAGTAGCTCTCCTCTGGCGTTTATAGTGCCGATGCCATAATCTCCTACTGCCTGGTTTCCAGCCTGCTTCTTCCCTACCTTTGCATTAAAGTCGCCCATTACTATAGTATACTGTGTTTTCACCTTACTCATTGCCGATTCCACGTCTTCATAGAAGCTTTCAACTGAAGCGTCATCATGGCTGGATGTAGGCGCGTAAGCCTGTACTACCTTCATTTTGTATCTTTTATTCAGTTTAATTACAATGCCTACCACCCTTTCATTAATGCTATAGTAATCCTCTATGTTGCCAGCTATGTTTCTGTGAATTAGGAAGCCTACTCCCAGTTCTCTTCTGTCTGCCAAGCCCCGATAGCAAATGACGTGCCCATTCTGTAGCACAGTATAGGCCTCATCTGTCCTCCTAACCTCACTCAGCCCTATTATATCTCATTTAATGCCTTCTAGCTCCTCGAATAATACAGCTAGACTTCCCTCACTAGATAACGTTCTAACGTTAAACGTTGCTAAGTTCAAGTTCCAATGGTGGCCTGTCCGTATCCAGAGATTCCTAGCACCCTCTGCTGCTTTGCAGATCTGACCGCCGCCGTGGTCAGTTGCTCCGCAGCTGGTGGGGACTGAGGGCCGTGAGTTAATTGACGAATGCCTACGGGAGGGGGTGGCCAAATACTGCACCAGGGTGGCCAATCCTTCTCTGGTGAGATCATCGGTGCGTACCGGATTTAAGCCGGTACGATCAGACAGTAGTGGGAATGCTCTGCCCGAATACTGGATCAATAAAGGTCACCTTTATCAACCACTTGTTATTGTGTTTACCTTTTCAGTATACTTGTGCTTGAAAGCTGAAGTTGTTTTCTCCCTGCTACTTTTAGAGGTTAGGACTTGAAATACGTACTATTTGTAGTGTGGCTGTGGATAAGTCAAGATGATGTGTGTTTCAACTACCTGTAGGATTTCCTAGATTTTTTTCATGACCGTAGTGCACAGCATTTCACTTCGTAGTGGTAGACACTATGGTTATGACAACTCAATTTAAACAGAAGCAGATGTGCTTAAAGAAAACTGGGACGTTTCTCTGCTATATGAAAAAAAACAGTACCACATGATATGAACACAATCTTGCTCTTCACCACAGCATTCACGTCTTTGAGGAAGCTGCGATGCAAGTGCTCATCACCTTTACGATTTATTAATTTAGGGGCCCACTGAACATATCTGCAAAGTCAAAGCAATCGAGTGCAGCTTTAGGAGCTTTGGTGCATCTTTTTGTGAACTTTTATGAGCTAAAGACAGTTAATTAAGTCAAAACAGTTCTGGGTGTAGTTCGTAAACTGTCACAAGGCACAACTAAATGTCGGAAAGCCTGTTATTGACCCTCACTGTGGGGGTGTTCATTTTGTAATGCAATTAATAATTTTCTGATGATTGACATGTAAACTATAAGGTGATCGTGAGTCGTACAGTAGTGAGCAACTTTAGATTGATTTTAGCTTCCAGGTGTTCAAACAAATAACATTGTAGCCTCAGAGAAGACAACACTGCTTGTCGAAACATTTGCTCTGACATCTTATGTTAACATATTTTGCACATTTTCAAGCTTCCATCTTTTAAGGGTCAGTTTAGTTTACCTGTACCAATCAGAACTGGTTCACAGCTGTGCACGAGAAGTTCAGCACTTCTGCAGCACGAGTTCAGCATTGCGGCATCACAAATGAATGACAATGTGGAATCCTCATTTTTGTCAGCTTATTCAATGAGGTGCAAACATCATGGCAATACACTCCGCGTTTGTAGAGGTGGCTACAGTACCTACGTTTAATGCTATTTTGTTCGTTAAGCTGTGCGTGCGGCTGCACTAAACCAGCACCATCAGAGCAAATTGTACAGGAAAATCATGAATTAGTTTTGGTGCTGTACCTATCCTGCGCATTTTTGAAATAAATGGCACAATTTACAAGAAGCCGTTGCTCCACCACTGAAACGAATGGCGAGGTACAGCACTTTGTAAAATGGATCATGTGGTGCAGGCGAATCGAGGAAACTCGTAAGCACACAAACGTCTTAGCGTTTGACCCACATCGAAATATGGCTAATGTGGCTGGGATCAAATAGTGTGTTATTTAGCTCAGCAGTTCCCCACAATCAAACTAACAGTGTCAAAGTTTCAGCGTTGTTGAAGCGTATATTCCATGCCACGGTAGACAGCCAATGCTTGTGGCTAATCAAAAGCACCCCTCCACAATATGCGTGGTAAAACATTCACAAATACAGCATTGAATATGTGAGGTTCGAGACGACCTGCAGTAGTAGACATTCAGATGTTTCAACGTTTTTGCAGAGTGGACATTCCAGAAAGTCATCCTGTCGTTGCATAGAAGTCTGGAAAAACAAGTATCATCACCAGATATCAGTGCATGAAATCAATGCATAATCAATGCATTGAAGTTTCCAAAGTAAACAAAAAACTCAGTTAACTAGTAAACAGCAGTATTTTATACATATATGTAATGATACCTCACAACACGTGTATCACCCAGGGCTGCTTCTTCACAAGACATGCCATGTAGCAGGTTCCTTGTCCATTGTACACAGCTGCTTCCATGTCAGGTAGGCCAGGAGGCCGTGGCAGACAAAGAAGTATTTCTCATTTATGTGACGCTTTCTTTGTCGCACTATAGCAAAACCAGACCCATATTTATGTGGTGTTTCTCAAACTTGACTGCAGTAAATTATTGACTAGTAGGTTTCTTGCCCTAAAATATAGGCTAGCTACGAAGACACATGCGAGGCGACAGTGACTTATTTGCCTTCTTTCATTGCAGCGGCCCGATTGGTGTTACCTGGTGATAGAGTTTCAGTATTAACTATTGAGTCAGCAACTCATTCCCACGTGAAACCACGCCGCAAGTAACGCACGTTTTTTTTTCCGGTGACGGATTGAGACGTTAAACAATTTTAAAATTTAGTATTTCAATGTGCTACCACCATGTTACGCCTACGCATTCATTGGCAAAAAACTACTTATGTTAAAATGAACCAACTAGACCTGCAAGCAAACGCCCTTAAAAACTGAAGTGGTTTCTACTCACCGGCTCAGGCTTGCAACGGGTGTTCAACCGATGAAAGCTTCAGTGGTCGCTTCGTTTCTAGGAAGCCACTTGAATTTCCTTCGCGAAAACATTTGAACGAGTGAAAATAAGCTGAACGAGAAAGAGTGTATTGGTCGGCAGAGGCTCGAAATATTTACAGCGAAACGAAACTGCCCGCGAGCCGTTACCACGAGCCGTTACCGAGAGCCGTTACCTGCCATCGCAAACGTTGGCCGCCATACAGTACGGAAGGGGGCCGTAGAGTGAACGAGGAGGCCGCGCAGCACCTCGGCTGATTCTCTGGCGGGTGACAGTAGCGGCGGCGCTGTAGTTCCATGGTACTGAAGATCACGAAAGCGTCTGCATTGGGAGCGCGTGCGCCCGAGCCTACGAAAGCGTGTAATTGATCGTTTTCAGCGCTTCTATTGCGTTTCGAAGCCTTTATCAGTAGACGCACCTGCTACACGCCATGTTGCACGAGTAAATATGCAGGCACGCTGAAATTGCGTCAATACATTTTTTGTTTCAAGAGCCTGCCGACCAAGAAAAAAATTGTCGATGGAATTTTGCATGGATCCGCCTAGCTCCTTACTCAATCAGCGCTTTGAGCTGCGCTCCATCATAGGTGGCTACTGGCGAACTACAAAAAGAGGAGAAGTATCAAAACTATGATTAAGTCGTTTTGTCAGCTGTTTCTACGAAATCAAGAGCACAGTGTTCCTCATATGAGCGTACTTGCGCTCGATTGTTTCACACAAAACCTGAGTATAAGTAACGTTGTCACAACATTAATTGCTGACGACTCTTTTTTATGAGGCCAGTTTTGTAGAAGATAGTATTTATTGCTTTCCGAAATTCTTATTACTTAATAAACCTATTAAATTACCTCGCAAACATACAAAAAGGTGCTAATTGTATATAAACCTAGTCTGTTATTCTGCGTATATTCATTGTAACCAGTTCTGATTTTGTATCGACAGCTTAAGTTGTGCTGCTTTCCAAATACTCTATTGGCGTTACGCCATTGCAGGTGAGCAATTTTATGACAATGATTTGTAATTAAAAGCGTAGTTCTATCAATAAGCGTCAAAAGTACAGGCAGGCAGTGGTACATCTTGTTTTGAGAAATTTACCTTGCTTGTATATGTACACAGTAAACACACACAGACACACACACACACACACATACACACACATAAATATATATTTATATATATATATATATATAAATTTATATATATATATTTATATATATATATGTATATTTATATAAATATAAATATATATATATATATATATATATATATATATTTATGTCATAAGACACGTGACAAAAAAAAGCGCAGTGGTGCCACGAGAATTCCTGCCGGCCGTCAGCGTCGTTTTGAGCCACCGAGACAGCACTTGTGGTCTGCCGGTTGCGCCCCTAGATCATATTCTAGTTCACTGTAGTTGCAACAAAGGCGGGAGTTTGATTATTAGATTTGCTTTCACATGCATGGAGATGAGAGCGTCTGAACGACCCCCACCTGCATCCTCACGTCTTCATATGGCTCAAAGTCTGGCAGTCTAGTTAATCTTGAGTAAATTCCCTCTAACCGCAGAAGCCACAGAAAACGATTCAGCCTTCGACACTTAAGAAGCATTGCACCGGCAATCAGTTATTTCCTTTGTCTTTTTCTTTAGCTTTAACACTGTATGCTACGCAGCTGACAGTTACCGTTTGGCTATTCTGCCCATCCACATCGCCATCTACTGATCATAGCACCTCCAGCTGAGTGCTTTCCGGTTTGACGAGTCTGTCTGCACACTCTTTCTGCTTAGTGAAGGATACTGCATATGCCCTAAGCCGAGAAAAACCTTTATCCACGAGCAAGTCAGCCAGGTTTTCGGCCACGCTTGGGACGCCTGTCATTTCCGACTAGCGCTGGACGCTGCATTCACCAGCTGCCGCCGTGATAGCTCAGTGGTTAGTGCATCGAACGCGTTAATTCACCAGCTATCTCAGCCGAACCTTCGAAGTTTATCGTGCCTGGTCTATCTTGAATCTTTCCATTTACTGCTGCCTGACCACCGGCACGCTTCACCAGGACAATCCGAAGCTCAAGCTTCAATCGTCCCATTTCCCTTTCATGGGCAACAAATAGACAGAGTGAAAGATAGAGAGGAAAGGCAGGGAGCTTTACCAACCTTGGCTCGATTGGCTACCCTACACTGGGGTGGGAGAAAGAGGAAGTAATAGGAAAAAGATAGAGAGAAAAAAAGAAAAGTAACAAACAGATGAATAAATAGACAGCTTTACACTACAAAGGATGGTCTCACGCTGCTCTTTCACAAGTGCTCATGAAGTCTGGTGGTTCTTTAGAAACACGAGAGATTTCGTGGCGTTCCGCAACTGTGAAACAGTCGCCCAATGTCCCAGGATCTTTTTTTTCTCCGAGCTTGGCTTCCATAACACATCATTCAGACCAGCATGCTGGGCAGTGGCATAGAATGTGACCGCCAGGCGTAAAGATGAAGCTGAATTTCATGTGATTGAGCACATGAGCTGCAGCTTCCTCTTTATGCCTGGCAGTCTCTTTCCCTTACACCTGGCCTGTACGAGCTCCCACAAATCGCAAAGCCTCTCCTCGTTGACACAGGAATTCTTAATCACCTGTATCAAATGTGGCTTCCCATGTATCGTCACCATGACAATGCTCAGCTCTTCTCACATAAATCCTATATTCGGTTTCCTCAACCTGTTCAAATCTATAATCACCCAGTGCAGACTTCTATTGCTGAAGCTGCTGTACAGGTAGCTCTAATAAACACTAGTCTTTATGAAGCAGCATTGAATCTACCACTCTGTATAAACATCACCATCTATCCAAAACACCTGTTAGAATATATACGGAAAGCGAGAACTCACTAGCTTAGGTACAAGGAAAGAACACCACAGAATCCAACCAAGTCCCACCGCTGCTCAACAGTTGATGAAACTGAGGAACGGGGCACAAGTGGCAACCCAGGTGCCGGGGAAGCAAGACCCTTTGTGAGGCTTCTCTATTGAAAAAAACTCCACCATAGGAATGATGGATTCCATCATCTACCATTTTGGTGGATTGTGGAGCTGGATATATTGGTGGCACATGGGTGATGATGGCACATGGTGGATGATGGAGTGCCGACAATTTTAGAGTGTGAAACGGCGTAAGAACCACCGTGACGAGCTGCCACTAAAAATGAAAAGAATAATTGTATTGAAAACAATGCAGAAAGCACCCACAAAAACGTGATCACTTTTCGAACGTGTAACTTTAGCATTTTCAGCTGAACATGCTAACCACCGCGCTAAGCCGACTTGTTGGTAGTTTGTTGATAAGTCGGAAATGTACTTAGGGTTTGACCATTCAGGTTCAGTTTTGTCTGTTGCTTACTTCAGATAGACGGAATCTGCACCTGCTACTAAAACTGGTACATTCGTCAAACACAAACAACTGCTGCCTAGAACGTTGCCACTGCGACAATGGCGACAGCGTTTTTTTTTTCACAATTAACAACCCCAAGAAAAAAAATTGCCCGCAGCTTCCCTCGGGGGAACACTGAGGAGGATGCGGAAGCATGTAATTGGTTAACGGGTGTTAAATTGCGACTTACTTGGGTCGATGGCTAAATTGGTTAAGGTGGTTGTGAAATGGGGTGTTAAATGAGTGAACACGTACGGCACGTATGCGAAAGGGCGGTGTTTTATTTATTGCGACGAACTTTGAGGAAGATGGCTTTGTGGTCGGTAAAGTAAAGAGTGAGTACAAACCAACGGACGAGCGGCAACTGAGCGAGCGAGCGCCGACCTTGAGTATATATACAGCGCGACGGCGCATGCGCTGTCAGCTGTCGATTGTTCTCGAAGGAGAAGCGCGCGCGCGGCACAGATGGCGACGGCGCGACGGCGCATGCGCTGTCCAGCTGTCGAATGTTCTCGAAGGAGAAGCGCGCGCGGCACAGATGGTGGGCGACGGCGCGACGGCGCATGCGCGCGCGTCAGCTGTCGAATGTTCGAGAAGCGGTGCGGACGGCGCGGATGGCGCACTACAAGGCGCGAGTATAAGATGCTTCCGCATCTAAAAAAAGCCGTGGACTGAAGACCAGGTACAGTTGCTAGTCAAGTTTATTATCCGTTTCCCGCTCGTACTAATGAGCGACATCTGCTCAAGCTTTATGACGCTTCTAGGCTCATTTGATAGACACGCCCACACAAGTGATTGAGTATTGCGATGTTTTTCACGCAACGTACAGCGCATTCATGCCCGCGGAGTGCGGTAGCTTTATAGTTAGCAACAACTACCTAACATCTTCGTCAAAACGAATGCACCACGCAGGAAACATCATGCTATCATATCGGTTCAGTAAGCATACGATTGGACAAGTCTGTGTTCTCGCGTAGAAGTTAGAGAAGTGACAAACGGCTGTCGATGACGGGAGACGTACGCTGGTGGAAGTGCTGGTACCACATCGCATCGATGTTTGTCGCTTCTTCTGCGGACGCTATACCCCACAAAAAATGCTTCATTTAGGTTAAATGATGCCATAGATGTGCTGTATTGTGGTTTTTACTCATTGAAATCGTGTATTTGGCCACCCACAGAAGCACCGACCACACTTGTCCGGGCTCGGTCCAAATTTATCGCATCCTGCTTTTTCGCGTGATCGCTACCATGCAGGTGCTAATTCTATCCTTATCGGTCAGAAGACAGAACGTTTTGACGATAGCATACAGAATTAGTTCAGGCTTGCAGCCTGCATCCTGGCTTGACACAGATAGGCACAAGTTACGAGCACTTCATGGGAATAATTTTCTCCGCACAAAAAACATTAATAAAGAAGCAGCCACAGCCATCAGCAAAAGCACGGAGGACCAAGAAAAAGAGGAAGTTTCCGAGGCTGGTTTTCCGGTGAACGCACAATGGTGCCAGAAACCGGCTGGTGCGGGCGAAACCATACGTTTATACAGAAGCAGTGACATAAAAGATTGAAGGATATCGCACCAACAAACTGCAGCATGACGTTCTAGCAGCGCGCACACACTCACTCACATAGGTGTGTGCACGGGAATGCAGGGGGAGGGGGCTGGAGGAGGCGTGCAAATCCAGTCTTATGCATTGGCACAATAGGGAGGAAGTGCAAAGTCAGCTCCATACATTGAAATGATGCAGAGGGGAGCGCTGTGACAAACCTCTGCAGCCTCCCGAAAAGGGGCCCTTGCGCACGCCAATATGTACCTCACCCCCCCTCACACACACACACACATTCAAAGCTTGTCAGATGAAAGCCTCGTCAATACGCACATAGGCACAGAGATCAGGGCTAATGCACACTGAACAATTCTCTACGTGCGCCATCGCTGCCAAAAAAGGAATAGATGTAGTGTGACAGCAAATTTTGCCTAAAGTGTCTGCCACAAAGCCACTTCTTTCTGTTTGCCCATTTTCAAAACCCATTGGCACTTTCGCACAGCCATCCGACGTCACATGCCCCGCCGCGGTAGTCTAGTGGCTAAGGTACTCGGCTGCTGACCCGCAGGGCGCGGGTTCGAATCCCGGCTGCGGTGGCTGCATTTCCGATGGAGGCGGAAATGTTGTAGGCCCGTGTGCTCAGATTTGGGTGCACGTTAAAGAACCCCAGGTGGTCTAAATTTCCGGAGCCCTCCACTACGGCGTCTCTCATAATCGTATAGTGGTTTTGGGACGTTAAACCCCACATATCAATCAATCCGACGTCACACACTGCCGATACCAAGGAGCATTTGAACAACACTGCGGAGCTCAGGATACGCAGCCTACACAGCTACTGACATAGCGACGAAACGGACATGAGCGGCTGTCTGCATAAATATCTGAGGTAAAAACACTGGTTGTCTACTGGCGAATTGCGTACATCACTTCGCCTATTGGCGTACACAACGTGCCGAGCCGCTGGCACCCACTCCGCTTCAGGCCACGCACAGATGCGGCGAGAAGGCTGTTGCGTTAACGTGAAGGTGCGAGCTTTCTGTAAACCGGTCCTCGCAGTGGACGGAGGCGCGTTAGTGTTTCCGCCTTATGAAAACGTTTTATGTGGTTATGACAGCTCTACGCTTGCTGTCTCGGTACCTGCGATCCGCAACGCTCAACTCTGAAACAGTGAGCTGCGTTCGTTTGTGCAAAGAGGCGCTCGCTGAACATGGCCCCATACAATGATGGAGGCGGCGGCGCCCGGCACCTTTGCGCGCTCAGGTGGTCGCCGGCTAAGTAAAAACGTGCAGTAGGCCGAAAGCGGCGCTGCGCCACACACGTAGTCCTTTAAATGTGAAGCATTTCTTAGCGAACTTCGGCTACTTTCAGCTTATCTATCTATCTATCTATCTATCTATCTATCTATCTATCTATCTATCTATCTATCTATCTATCTATCTATCTATCTATCTATCTATCTATCTATCTATCTGTCTAGTTGCCTACGACTCTTAACTCTCCTGACCGTTTGGTTAATTATATTGGTACCAAATTTGGTATGGCATAACAAGGGTGCATGGCGACATAATTGACTAGTCATAACATGATAAATATATCATGAGTGTCACGAATGTTTTGGCTTACATTTCATGGTTTGCTGCTCTTGCGGTGGTTTCGTTCACATGGCATGTTAAAAAGTTGGTATGGGATGACATGACTCAGTAAAACTTGTAGCTGGGCAAGTTGGTCCTTTATTCTGAAAAACCTGGTGTGCACAATAGCAAAGGAACGACAACAGGAAAAAATAGTGACAAGCCCTTGTCCCGTCTATTGTTTTCTGCTGTCCTTCGTCTGCATTTGCACATACCAGGTTACCCAGAATGATGACAAGACTGCATGGTGAACGCAAGAGACAGTCCCAAACGTGGAAATCATGGCATGCATGTCACATAAGTTATGAGTCATGACTGCACGACACGCTCATGGTGCGCTCGCAGCTGCTTCGCTAGCTTCACATATACAAAATTTGGTATTACGGGATGTGATTCGATGACAAAGGTATATGACTGGTGCAAACATGATAATCATGAAATGCGCATTATGTAAGAGCATGTCTCCATTCTCTACTGATGATGCGCTTGCGGCCATTTCGCTAGCTTCACACATACGAAATTTGGTGTTAAGTGACGTCAATGAATGATGAAGGTATATGACTGGTGCAAACATAATAATCATGCCATGCGTATGATGTAGGAACATGACAACATACTACGCTCATGATACGGTCGCGGCCGTTTCCCTAGCTCAACATATACAAAATTTGGTATTCCGAGACCCGAACGCATGACAAAGGTAAATGAGACGGCCAAACCTGATAATCAGCACACGCGTGTCATGGAAAACATGACTACTTGCTACAATCATAGCACGCTTACGGGCGTTTCGCTAGCTCCGCATATACCAAATTTCGTATCACGTGATACGAATAGATGATGAAGGTAAGTGACACGTCCGAACATAATAATCGTGACAAAGAAATCATGTACGGCATATTTTACGTCCGCCTCAAAACGTTGTGCCAATTTTAGAGTGACCTATCAACCTTCCCGATTCGTGCTTCGCATATATCTGATTCCCACTGTCCGTGGGATCTGCCAATTTTTTATCAGCGATGTCGTACTGGTGCGCTTTTTGATAATCACCACATCACCTTCGTTCTTTGTCTATGATTACCAGAGAAGGCGCCTCTAAAATTGCTCAGAAGTCAGAATAATTGATCAGCCAATTTTGTGCTGTTGCAGCAACGCAATGGACAATTTGCAGAAATCTGCAAGGCGTCTTTCTTGCAAGGTTGTTATCTAACTAAAAGGAAAAAAAATCACTCATGCCCATACTGCTTTTCTTGCTCACTGTAGCACTCCTATTCTGGCGAAGGCACGCGAGCGCGACCAAACGGCTTTTCCCCATTAAGTATTATGGGCTTGTCCCACCTAGAACAAACCCTCAGAACACATGGTGGGCGACACACCTGTCGTTCGTAAAGAAGGGAGAGAGGCTAAAACACAATGAGTGAGAAAAGCATTCTGGGAACGAGACCTTTTGTTTGCAAAACAACTTTGCCGGAAAGCCAGCTTGGAGATTCGCGCAAATGGTTATTTGCACTCCAATGCAGCAGCGCAAGTGTACAAGATGGCGACCATCACGTAATATCCGCTCATGATACGTTCTGTTACTTTCGGTTCTAAACCCACCTTGTGGCACAGCAATGGCTCTTCCTTTTCTCCTTTCAAAGTCACTTTTCTAAACCACATCTATGAAACATAAGCTTTATGGGTTGACCCTAATTTATTTCTTGTCCAGGATATTGAGTGTGCACTTACTGTGCAAATGTGTAGTCATGAACTGGTGTTTTTTTTGCATTTCCTCTGAAAAGATGTTGACTTTTTCTCCCCGTGAGAAACTCGAAAACGAGGTTGCTGTTGGTGACTACTTTGAGCCATAATAGCAGAGCTAAATAGCGACTTTTTACACGGTATGGCAGCGAAAATTTCAGGTAGGTGCCATGGCTAGTTTGTGTGTACTTTGAACTTACATTTTGACGCGTTCATCAGTCATATTACCTATGATTTGTGGACAAAAAGTTGAGCAAGCCTGAATAATAGCGTTGTCTTTTTCTAGCCTCAAGTGTGACAGCCGATGCATGCGCATGTCCTTCATCTGCCAGTCATCTCGCCAGTAAGGTGTTCATTAAAGCACTTCAATGTAACGCGTGGCGGCCCTGGAAAACCGGAATCGCGAAGCTTTTTTTCGCCTAGCGAGTCTGACAGAAGCGCTTGCGAGGATCAGCCCCACATTTTAATAAATTTATAAATTTAAAACCAAATTTAAAGGAGAGATGTTATGCATCATAACTTGCGAAATAAACGTAAAGTTTAGGTTTGCCCTTGGGCTAAGATATTACTGAGGAAGTTGCACGCGTGGCTAACTTGGTGTTCACGGTACCCGCCATCGAGCTTACGCTGCGAGCGACTCTGTAATGCTGGTGCACAGCAACCTGTCTTCGTGTTAACTTGACAAAAGCAGATATCCACCATAAAACAAAGCCGGACCGCTCATTTTCATACGCCAGTATGCTTGAAGCTGGACTAATATTTTTGTTGGACGCGAAAAATGCTCGAGGCTCGTGTACTTATACTTAGGTGCACGTTAAAGAACCTTAAGGAGGCGGTCCAACTCTGGCGAACTGTGCTCCGCATTTTAAGAATTGTTTGCGGACACAATGTGCTCGCTGCGCTTGACAAATAAATTTTAATTGCAATAATTCAGAAAGCCTATGATCCCCGCTTTCTAGTGAGACCTGGTGTTATTGCCTGGTCGGAAGCATTACCTGACAGCAATGAAATTAGTGTGAGCAACAAAAGGTATTCTTGTTGTACAAGGCTGCGTTGTACTGCCCGTACGGTGAAACTGTTCGACATAACAAGGCGAAATTCACCGTGCCTTCAAAATAGTGATAATTAAGGTTTATATAAAGAGATGTTAGCCATAAAATAATTATTAATTGTTTACTGTATAAAGAAAATGGGCGAAATAATAAAAGTTTGCGTATGAATATCTTTTTTTAAAGGCAGAACCATAATATTTAATGGGCCTTCAGACTACATTACACTAAGCTACTATGCGAAGCCTATTTGTGCCGTGACAAAAAGTTGATGAATTATTATTACGTGAATCTGTCAGTTTATGGCTACACTTTTTCAAGCATTACCGACAAAACGAGAAAACTATACAAGCTGATACTCTGAACTGCAATATAACGAAGTGACAGGCTCCTTTCTAGGATTCTATGAAGAGAAATTTCTTTTATGTTTATTAGGGGACCTATAAGGTAGCAGCGAGTTTACATAATTTTTCTCCTGCCCTGTTTTGTAGAAACTGACATTTTCTTTCTTTTAGGTGCTAAATACCGACGACTACTGCATATTAGTAGGTGCATATTGTGTCTTGTATCTATTTGTGGTTACTAACTTGACAGCCCAGTTTTTCAAGCAAAATATTTTCAATAAATTATAAATCTTGCAGGCGTTTTTTTTGGTTGTAGCGCTATTTATGAACTAAAAAATTCAGGGAATCCCACGTACCTAAGAATTGAGGTTATGCGAACCATGCGGAGGGAAGGTTACCATGTTGCATTTTTTTATCAAGTGACACGTCATGAAATGAGGCCAAATATATGTAAAATTGCTGCACGCACAGGCATATGTTGAAGATTTTCAGATGTTTATATAACCATTTCTTTGTACTTGCGCAACGATGTCAACTGAAACATGCGTATAAGCAACACCAGAAGCTAATATTGATACATAACAGCCGCTAAACACGGCTGCAAGAAAGAGAAGGACGAAGTGAGTTTCGTTTGATGCTGGACTGGTGCCATCTTGCTCATCGAGTTCTGTGCGTTCTAAATACATTATTTAGGTAGTTACTCTTACCATTATTGGTGGAGGTGGACGACCCCCTTACCTCGATGGAGACGCGCAGCGGTCGCACCATCGGCGACCTTTCGACTGCTTCGACTGCTGGTACTTCCTCTACGCCGCCCTCATCAGTCCAAGACACCACCTACGTCACAGTCCCACACCTCCGGGATCCCGGCACTTTTTCCAGTGATGACACGATCGATCTTGACACTTGGCTGAACCGGTACGAGCGCGTCAGTGCTACTCATCGCTGGGATCCCACGCTCATGCTCTCCAACGTGCTTTTCTACCTGGATGGCACTTTCCAAACATGGTTTGAAAGCCACGAAGCCTACATAACGAGCGGGGATCTCTTCAAAGAAAAGATACGCGACTTGTTTTGCGATTTATCTGGTCGTCAGCTCGCTGCGAAAAAGACTCTTGTTACATGGGCCCAGTCTTCTACCGAATCCTACGTCTCCTACATTCTTGACGTCTTGGCCCTCTGTTTCAAGGACAACCAGTGCATCTCGGAAGACGAAAAGGTTAACAACGTCTTGAAAGGCATTGCCGATGATGTTTCAACCTGCTGGTTTTTAACAGCGTCTCGAGCATCGACACCATCCTTAAAGAATGCCGACGTCTCGAACAAGCTAAAGCCCGCCGCGTAGCCCAAAGCATCGTGCGCCTTCGAACACAGCGGCCACTTCTTCGTGTGACGATGCCTTCCACCAGGCCCCTCGATGTGACAACCTCAACGCATCATTCGTCGAGAGGTCAAGGCAGCATAACCGGTAGCCACGCCATTACCGATGCCTACGCCTTCCCCGACCACGATCTCTTTGATACAAGCCATCGTTCGTCAAGAGCTACCGAATGTCGGCCTACATCCTGTTCCTGTCGTATACTCTGCTGAGCCTTCTTATCGTCCCCCTTCTGCTTCTCGCATACAACGCAATCCGTCCGAATGGCGTACCCTCGATGACAGTTCCATATGTTTTAACTGTCGACGCGTTGGTCACATCGCACGTCACTGCCGCAGCCGCTGGGCTCCACCGTCCCATTATGCACCTCAGTATCACACCACTTCTGTCGGCCAGTCGTCCCCATCACTTTCTCCATCAACGCCTTCCACATTTTCCGCTCCTGCAGTATCTCTGAGCAGACCTCGCTACGACTGGTCGCCGTCCCCTGCTCTTCGTCAGTCCCGGTCGCCCCCACAACGCCGTGCTGCCTCCCCGACCTATTCGCAGTACCTTTAACCGGAAAACTAGGCCGTGCAGCTTCTGGAGGTGGCACTGCGTTGACGACCTTCGTAAGAAATTCTCGATTAACGTTAACGACAAACCGGAACCTTTTGGACGTTATTGTCGACAATGTTCGTGTCAGTGCATTGATAGATACTGGCGCGCATGTGTTCATTATGAGCGCTAACTATCGCCGTCGACTTAAAAAAGTTGTCACGCCCGCCCTCAACCGAGCTGTACGAGTCACCGATGGAGAAACTGCCGCAATTCTTGGCATTTGCTTAGGGCGAGTGTCTATTGGGGAGAGAAGCACTGTCGTTCTTTTCGTCGTTATCGAACATTGCCCTCATGAACTAATTCTTTGTATAGATTTTCTAGCCACGCACTCTGCCCTCATAGATTGTTCAGCTGGCTCTTTCCATCTCGATTCACCTCTCTTTTCCGGCCCGACCAGCCCACCACAAACCAGCCTCTGCTGCATTGATTTCACGCGCCTCCCGCCTAACTCTGTCACACATGTCGACTTATGCTCCACGCCGCCAGTACCTGATAGTGATTACATGGTGGCCCCGATTCCTGCCGTGATGCTTACGCATGGAGTTGCTGTGCCGTATATGATTCTGACGATTACGAGAAACCACACCTTTCTTCCACTGGTGAACTTCTCACTCACCGCCAATATTCTACCACAGGGTATCTCCCTGGCCAAAATTAGCGCTCTCCAAGATGACCATGTCAAGCCCTTCAGAGTTGACGATTGTTGCAGCTCAGTCAGTGGTTCCACTCTATCACGTTCTTGGTGCACCGACATCGAGCGAATGATGTCATCGGACCTCACGTCTCAGCACGCTGCAGCGCTTTGCCACGTTCTTGAGAGCTATTTAACATTTTTGACTTTGCCAGCAACTCTTTAAGCCAAATGACCATTGTCACTCATCGCATAAATACTGGCCGTGAAACTCTTATTCACCGACGCCCCTACCGTGTCTCTGCATGGGAGCGTGCAATATTACAACATGAAGTCGGCAAAATGCTTGCGAAAAACATTATCGAGCCTTCATGCAACCCCTGGGCTTCTCCAGTCATCCTTCTTAAAAAGAAGGATGGAACATGGCGCTTTTGTGTCGATTACCGTCACCTCAAAAAAATTACAAAAGAAGACGTTTATCATTTACCTCGCATCGACGACGCCCTCGACTGCCTGTACGGTGCTACTTATTTTTCAACTATTAACCTTCAGTCAGGATACTGGCAGATAGCCGTTGACAAGATGGACCGCGAGAAGACCGCATTCATCACTCCTGATGGCCTTTATCAGTTCAAGGTGATGCCATTTGGTCTCTGCAATGCGCCAGTCACGTTTCAAAGAATGATGGACTCATCGCTCCAAGGGTTGAAATGTTCCACCTGCTTGTGTTACCTTAATCTTATTGTTTTTTTCGCTCACAATCGACTCGCATCTCGATCGTTTTTCAGCTATTATGCACGTTTTTCATCGAGCCGGACTCCATCTTAACGCGTCCAAGTGCCACTTCACTTGTCGTCAAATTTCCGTGCTTGGTCACCTTGTTGATGCCCTAGGCGTGCGTCCAGACCGAGAGAAAATTTACGCAGTCACGAACTTTCCCGTTCCGAGGACCACAAAGAATGTCGGCAGTTTTGTGGGGTTGTGCTCATATTTCAGACGCTTTGTTAAGGACTTTGCGACCATTGCATGCCCCCTCGCAAACCTCTTGAAGAAAGACACCTCGTTTATCTGGGGCCATGACCAAGCGCCATCGTTTTCCCAACTTACGACACTGTTTACAACGCCACCAGTCTTGGCTCACTTTGATCCATTAGCCCCAACCGAGGTTCACACGGACGCCAGTGGACACGGCATAGGAGCTGTGCTATTGCAGCAACAAGGGGGACACGACCATGTTATAGCCTGTGCAATCCAACTGCTATCTCCAGCCGAGCGCAACTATTCCATCACGGAGCGCGAGTGGCTCGCCCTTGTATGGGCAGTCGCCAAGTTTCGTTCATACCTGTACGGGCGCTCATTCCGTGTTGTCACGGATCATCACACGCTCTGCTGGCTAGCCTCCCTGAAGGACCCCACAGGACGTCTCGCTCGGTGGGCCCTACGCCTTCAAGAATACACGGTCTGTGTAACGTATAAAACAGGGCGATTACATCAAGATGCGGATTGCTTATCCCGCTACCTTGTTGACAAAGGAATCGATACTGATGCTATCACAGACGTTTTTTCCGTGTCGCAGCTGAAGAACATTGGCGAAGAGCAACGTCGGGATGCTTCTTTAGGAGCTTCTAGTCATCCCAGCGCACCTGCATTCCACTGTCCTGCATCAACTTCATGACGCTCCCATGACGGGCCATTTGGGCATTTCTCGCACATACGATCGGATAACACGTCGGTTTTTTGGCCTGGACTATCCCGCTCTGTTCGACGCTATGTCGCCGCTTGTGAGCCCTGTCAGCGTCGCAAAACGCCGTCTGCCCTCCCGGCCGGCTACCTTCAGCCGATCGACGTTCCCACTGAACCTTTCTTTCGAGTTGGCCTTGACCTATTGGGCCCTTTTCCACTCTCCACAGCCAGAAATAAATGAATTGCTGTTGCTACAGACTACGCGACGCGGTACAAACTGGAGTCAACGCCTGACGACCCGTCCCTACGAATATTTTTGGTGAAAGAAGGGATTCTATATTGCCCTAACCTTGATTCCTTCGGATCAGACTTGCTTCTTGTCATCCCAGCACACCCGCGTTCCACTGTCGTACATCAACTTCACGACGCTCCTATGACCGGCCATTTGGGCGTTTCTCGCACATACAGTCGGGTACGACGTCGGTTTTTTTGGCCTGGACTTACCCGCTCTGTTCGACGCTATGTCGCCGCTTGTGAGCCCTGTCAGCGTCGCAAAACGCCGTTTGCCCTCCCGGCTGGCTACCTTCAGCTGATCGACGTTCCCACTGAACCTTTCTTTTGAGTTGGTCTCAATCTGTTGGGCTCTTTTTCACTCTCCACAGCCTGGAATAAATAGATTGCTGTTGCCACAGACTACGCGACGCGATTCGCAATCACACGAGCACTCCCGACCAGTTGCGCTACCGACGTTGCGGACTTTCTGTTGTACGACATAATATTAGTGCACGGTGCTCCCCGCCAACTTCTCTACGACCGTGGCCGCACGTTCTTATGAGCTGTCGTTAGTGAATTCCTGAAGTTTTGCCATACCAAGCATAAATTAACTACTTCGTACCACCCCCAGACAATTGGGTATGCATGCCGAATTCGTGGCGCCATACCACCAGGATTGGGACATTCATTTGCCGTATGTGATGTTCGCCTACAATTATTCTCGTCACAACACTGCCGGCTATTCGCCCTTCTATCTTCTATATGGCCGGGACCCAACTCTACCCTAAGACACTTTGCTACCTGCGCCCACTGAATATGCCGGGGAAGCCATTGCCCGCGCCGACCACGCGCGCCAAGTCGCCCGTAACCGTCTACAGGCTTCGCATGCGCACCAACAACAGCTCTACAATTCTCACCATAGGGGCGTGCGCTTTTCCCTGGGTTCTCTCGTGCTCCTCTGGTCACCTACTCGGCGTGTGGGACTGTCTAAAAAACTGTTGTCCCCCTACACTGTACTATTCCGTATCGTTCGCCAAGTGACAGACGTCACGTACGCGATTGTTGCAACCGATCCAACAAAGTCATCGTCAGCTCCGAGCGACACCACTCACGTGGCTCGGCTAAAGCCCTATTACCCCCCTTTGACATCATATGCGTAGACTTAGCACCGGGATGGTGCTTCTATTGCTGGGTGTTATGATACATAACAGCCGCTAAACACGGCTGCATGAAAGAGAAGGACGAAGTGAGTTTTGTTTGATGCTGGACTGGCGCCATCTTGCTCATCGAGTTCTGTGCGTTGTAAATGGAGTATTTAAGAAGTTACTCGTAACAATATGAAGCGCTGATGCTCGCGTAGATGCTGGCCCTGGACACTGATACATAAATCAACTTCAGCGCATGTCAACTAACCACAATTAACGCTAACCCAACCTGAAGGCTGTATGAAAGGAGTACATATGTAATGTTTATAAAATTGGGTAGGCATCAGTGCAACTACTATTGACGTTTCAGGAAGATTAGCGTCTATCTGAAAAGTAGTTCTGAGACCTAGCGTAGCTCTGTGGTAAAATGCTTCATTGCCACGCAGAATGCTTGCGTTCGATTCCAGCTGGAACCCCCACATTTATTCTTTGCATTCGTCGGCTGGACGCTACCGATGTCGGGAAATTCTTAACGCTTGCGCGTTCAAATTGGCCACATGTGTTCTCGTCCTTCATGGGTAGATAATAAGTGTCAGTCACGTGTGGCTCATACCCGCATACCAGAGACACATAGCCGTCCATGTGTATGTGCCACGGTCTGGTGGGAATTGTTTGACGACGTACGCGATGGGATTTAGACATTATTCATATCTTGACCAGTGCGTCATATTAGTCAAGCCGTTTCACCCCCTTATGCTAATTTTAGTTCACGCAAAGTTAAGGGGGTCACCATGAGAGCACCCAAACGTAAGCGGCTAGACAGACAGACAGACAGACAGATAGATAGATAGATAGATGGATAGACAGACAGACAGACAGACAGATAGATAGATAGATAGATAGATAGATAGATACGCTCAAAGTCGCCGAAGGTCGCTAAGAAATGCTTCCACATTTAAAAGTCAAGTTGTTTTATGCGAGTTCAAACGTTCGCCAAACGTGGCGCAACTACACATAAGGAGAGTTGCTAGAGCAGGCATCGATTCTTTCTCAGGCTTCATAGGTTGCCTCACTAGGTAATTCCAGTGGCCGTGCGTAACGATAACAACCACCAACCGTAAAAGGAGGAGGGCTTAGTTATATATCTTTTCCACTCAAACCACGTCAGCATGCGGGGCGGTCTCATCAAGCGGGAAATGGTTAGAATATTTCTACATGCATGTTGACATTTTGTGGGACGATGCGCGTGTGTGCCTGACGACGAGGACGAAGAGTGGTCTCCACTCGGTGTCGGATAAACCAGTCATGCCGCTGCTGCTGGTTTGAAATATATTTCATCCACAGCCTCGTCGATATGGCGTCTCTTCTCCTCCGTAACAATATGTATATAGGTACGCTGGAGCATTGTGCGTTCATCGTGTGTTCACAGAACCAGTGTTCCCCAGCACGTATTTACAATATAGTAATGTGCATCTCTTCGTAGCTCAGCAGCTCTTGTTTCACACGCTTCTTTGAGTATTTTCATGCGTGAGAGGTTTGAAATTGTGAAAGGAGGGACGCTGACATGCCGTGAAATTCATATGTATGTAGTGCCGCTTCCAAGGGGACGCAATCGTCAACGCTCTCAAAGCCTGCAATAGACCTCTCCCTATTTGTAAACAGTGTGAAGTCACTGCGGGCACATCGCCCACCATACCCTCTATTAGAGCAAGTGCTGGTTGGCAAGAAAGTTCCGCCGGCCGCATCTTTCTGCATAGCAGAGCTGCGTGTCCACATTCCTTTGACGAGAATTTTGACATTGCTATGTTCTAAAGTCGCAACTTTTGAAAGAATAGGGTCGCGAAATAGTCACTGCTCATAGTCTGAAAATATGCTTGTCGTAGATGGATGGATGGCGAAATTTTATTTGGAGTACTCAGAGACGCGACCAGCACGCAGTGGGCTTTACCCACGTAGATAGCAGCAATAAAAAATATGATCTTTTTTTCGAAAACGAAGCTTTCAAATGTACATGGTGACTGGCACTTTGAGAAATATTTGCATAGCATAGATGTACACTTATTCAATTTCCATCGTTGCATGTGCAACGCAGCATTAAACAAGGTAAAACATTGGCGGCAGCATCGCTTTGAGCTGCTGTGCGGGACATCACGGATAACATTCTCACTCATTGTGCAAAAGTGTGATCGGATATGAATGAAAAGAAAAAAAAACACTTCTTACCATGCGTTAGGCTGAGGTTAACATATTCTCGTGAAAATTAAAGTGAATTTCTGCCACTGCATTTCTCAATAACCCAGTAAAAATTCATGTGAAGTAGAACTGGACAACTTAATATTATATATTAATATCTGGCACAGATACCTTGCTGCATTTGACACTTATAACGAGTTTTCGTACTTATACTGCTTGTTTAGACCTGATACACAAACTTTTAATGCGCATTGTCACTTTATAAGGATCAAGCCGTAAAAGTACAAAGTAGATAAGAAATGAAAATCTCCCCTGTTTCACGTATTAGGTATCCGATAATAGAAGTTATAGACGTGGTGAAGCCTATATGCAAATTCGGAAACGATACAACATGTTTATAGCTCATGCGTAGTCGTATATATCACTCGAATATCATGCACTTCTACTTTCCTCCACGCCGCGCATACGTTGTGATGTACCCACTCGCATTATGATCGCGTGAAATTCATTTTTACCTTGAATAAAATGTCAGATTGTAAAGTTCCATTGACCACCACTTACTGCAACCAGCCCACAACGAATACCAGTGTTTTTGCAAACAGGACGCATCGCGTTATTCACACTGCACACACCAACCACAATATTCCCAGTTTCACCGCCCTTAAAGGGGAACCAATTTTGCCAATGCCTTTCAACGCACACTACATGCCACAGCCGACACTGCACATTTTCGAAGACGATGCCCCTGTTCCTCGCACAGGCTGCCACGTGTGTTCACTTCTCCGAGATAAAAAGCCAGCCAGCGCGGTAAATAATTCATCAGGCAATTTACCACACCTATATGTTCTCTTACACATACCACAGCTATTGTTGCCACTGTCAGATGAAGATTAAACTTTCAAAAAAAAAAAACAGACTTGTCCCAAGCACCGAGCAACTGCACCCCACTCAGCCACTGGTGGAACTGTTTTGCCAACCACTGCCTTGCATGGTCACCAGTGACGTCACGCTGTGACGTACCTGGGTGGAGGTCTATTGTCGAGAACTTCAGAGTAAGCCAGTAGACCAGCGTTTCTACAACTTCCACTGACTAGTACTGGTAAGCGGTACACAAGCAGGTAATTACATCCTAGTTGCAACGATGTGACGGAAGCAAGACTTTGTCGAGGATGCAGGACGTTGTGGTCAGAGTGGCAGGATATGCAATGTACGGGACTCTAGAAAAGTTAAATATTCCTAAATTCAGAGACGCCCTGACTACGAATTAGATTATCCCTGTCCCTGCCACTCATGAGTGGTATACGGTGTCGGGATGCAGTTCGACCGAGGAGGACACCTCTATCTAACGGTAACGCTGTTGCTTACGGCTACTATGTCGTAAAGCAGATTGCTGCGTAGCGAGAACTGCTAGTAATGCCCGATTAACACCTGTCTGTCACTTAGTACAAAGCTGGTGATGTAATAGCTGGTCAATGAAGAATAACCTGACTTAGACGCCCGTGAGAATAGTCACATGAACAGAAAATAGGGCTTATACATATGCTATAGTACTGACGACCGTCTTGTTGAAGTTTCCCCGCAACCTAAATGGCAAACTTGTCGATAATGCCTGTAAGTCAAAATAAAGGGAAGCCACAACTTTACAGAACAAGTAGGTGTATTCCTGCTGTTATAGGACAAGCATAAAGTAACTCTGAATTTTGTAACTGCTTCGCTTCCAGAAACGTTTAGCGTTCACGTTTCTTTCGAATTGCCGGCGTGATCGTGCTTGTTAGAAAAAAAATATCGAAAGAAAAGCATTACTTAAGAAACCTCCACGTCAAGAGAAATTCATATACTTAACAATCCGCCCCCTCCTGAAACGTCACGTCGTTTTTGCAAGCACACTACTCTACAATGAAGCCATAATTCATATCAAAACCGTTTAGAACTGATGTAAGATGAAAGACATATATATTGCAACACCCGATTTTCAGTAGATTGTATTATTGGTAACACACGTATCTATGTACGTTACAATTACAGTTGCATAATTATAACACAACAGCTTGGCATTTTTTGCGAGTCACAGACAGACAGACAGATGATCTTCATTTGCGTCCTAGGAAAAGGTTCCTGCGAACCACGACCTCCTCTACAACTCACCTAGGGCGGCACCTGCAACGGGGTCTGGGAACATAGGTTCCCGATCGTTTCACATGCTCCCTGGACCGCCCAGAGTTGTTTGGAAAGGTGTGGACTTCCGATAAGTTCTAAAACGCCTGTTTTGTTTACGTGACGCTTCCTTGCTGAAACGCGCAAGCGGGGGCAGCGCAACATCAAATGAGGGAAGGTGGTGAGCTGATCGCATGTCGAGCAGTCAAAGAAAATATCCGTATTCCGCACCAGAGTTTTTGCGAGTGTTCATGGCATATCAGATAATCACCGATACAAGTGTAACTTTAATTTTGCACTGGATGACAAATTATCTAGGAGAGAAGAAATAAACTTTGGATAGCATGTAAAAGGTAAGATGCGTGCACATTTTACGATTCACGAACTCGATAACCTATGCAATGAAGAGATTTAGAAAATAACTATACCTTAACAGCCACTGCTTCTTTAGACCATATATCTTACTTTATAAGCAACGTTAAGTGACCACAGGGTGCTACGTAACTGTCATTGACCACCTTGGCATCGCCGGTGTCGTCTGGCGGATATACACGCGCGGAGGGTTCTCCTTCAAGGGGGGTACGTCAATAGCTAATCGCCATTGTTAATCCTAATCAATCAATTCATTACATGGGTACAGTGCCTAGAATATTTTAGGCACTGTAGTACGGGACAGATTTCACGCACCGACACTAAGAAAACTGGAGGAGCAGGATCGCCTGCCCTGCCTCCTTCGTGTGCACGCCTGTGCTGGCACTCCGTTTCGTATATAAAGTCCAACGCCGTGGAAGCTATCCAAGAAGTTCGGTCAGAAATATGTATGACCTAGCGTTTCTCGCGCTTGACTTTCATCGTTGTAAACGCTCATGCGAGACGAGCACGAACGCTACTGCACAGCGTCGCGAAAGCCTACCAATAAAACACAAAAAATGAGAAGAAAAAGAATGCGTACACCGAGGTGTTTTCATCTACGACGCGCGAAGCACAAAGAGGATAATATATAATGTCTCAGATGCAAAAGTGACCACACTATTTCTTAGTGCAAACGCATTCATTGCAAGAAGTTTGGCTAGCCTTCACAGTGTTGCATTTGATGTATGAAACAAAGTATAGGAAAAGACGTTCGTAGAACACATGGAAATTGGCTCAGAGGTGTCGCTCTATCTGGGTGCCATCATAATCCCCTATGATTTACAAATATACATAACCCCCTTCCCGCCCTCCCACTAAGTGCGATGCTGGGTCAGATTGTGCTCCTACTTGCTTATCTGTGTGTTCGTGCATTTACGTCGCATTTAGAATCAACTGTTGGCGAAAATAAAGAGTTTCCTAAAGCAAACACTTTATGGGAGTATAGTCTACCATAATTTAGGCAGTAGAAAAAAAGATGGGGAAAACAATACGGGAAACCGAGGGAACCAACTTATGAATGATCCCACGTGATCACTTATACTAGGTGTCCTATGTAATTCTGATAAGTTTTAGAAAAAACCATGCGAAGGAAAAAAAAGGACGCGCTCGCGCGACGCTACATCAAGCCAGTACCACACATCAGAAACAAGGTTAGCGGCCATGCCAGTGCACTCAAACGCTGTCACGCGTTTGGTTCATATTACGATCAAATGTTGTTCGACACACTTGAGTAAGTGAGAGAGACACAGAAAGTGTGCGTTTGTGAATGTGCGTGTACGCGCGTGTTAACAGTTCAGCAAAACGATCCCGGTTTCAGTCTGCCAGCTGTCTGTCACTGGGGCAATTTTGGTCATATCGTTAAAACGACGGCAACACTTGGCTGATTGGGAGTGAAAGACACCATCCGCGTTTGTGCTCCTTGCTTTTCGTCAGCTGTTTTTTGTGACCTCACGTGAGACGACGCTAACCGTGTTTACGAGCGGAATTCTCTCGCTTTTGCAAACGTGGATGAGTGGCGTCATCTGGTGTCTTTTTTCGAACTATTGACAAGAAAGAGGAAGCGGAACCGCCAACTTAAATGGTCGAAGTTTTCGAAACCCTCCACTACGGCGTCTCTCATTCCCTTATTGTGCTTTGGCGATGGCAATTAATGTTATCATGGTAACTACTAAAAAATCTGGTGCGCCAATACAAGCTCAAGGAATCACACTTGCGCCTCTAAAATGATGCTTCCAGTGATCAGTAAGCTAAAATACTTAAATTCTACTCTGTCTCTAGCAACTATTGTATATATGCTATATATTCTAGACGCAGATGCACGGAATTCGTAGTTTCTTCTTTGATTTGGAGCATTCTAACGACTTGAAAAGGGAACAAGAGGCAAGAGGCTCATTGTTCAATAAAAAAACTCTTGATGATACAGCATTTTTCTTATTTGGCTACAAATTGGAACAAAGAATAAAGGGTTTGGCTGCTTTGGCTACTTTGATTTTGAGTTCTGGCACCCTTTCAAATCTGCCCAGCGGCAATCCTGCTTGAGCCGGTGTCGATAATTCTATTTCAATTTTAACGCCTTGCTGGCTAGGCACCCTCTACGGTCTAACTAAAAGACTACAGGCAAAAACATGAGGACGAACATTGTCAATCATGCCTGAACCACCTGTAAATTAAACTATTGAAAGGAGTCTGTTAAAGTTATCAGCATGATATGGTACATTCATGTACAAGATGTCTCAAATCCGTAAAGCAATTGTGCATTACAAAGACAAACGATGAAATTTTCTGAATGGCATGAAGTGGTGAGTGTGACTTTCAGTATTAGTTACATGTTTTTGTGCCTCTATAAAGTAAGGCTTCTCTATAACATAGCTCTGACATAAAACACAGCCTCACATAAATGAAAATGTATTCGCGCGTTTAACTCCCTTGCATGCCTGTGCCACGTAGATACGCAAAACTGAATATGATGCTTTTTTACGTACGCAAAACTGCATATAGACAAATCACACGCCTGATAACGCATCAAAGGGCTAACAAAAAGTGGGCGAGGCATCATAGTTAAATGCCTAGGATCAACTGAGGACTCTTGAATACATCGCAACGCACGTAAGTGTTCCCACGTCGCCACCTACATCGAACAAGGCCATCGCGGCCGAAGTTCAGATATGTTCAGGAGAACACCACACCTCACTACTGTGTACTGCTGGAAAGCATAGCGAACAAGTCAGCCTAAGAGGTCTTGGGTGTTCCGCCACTTGACTTGAAGCATTATGTTACGAGCCGGACTCACTGTAACCGACGGAACAATGAATTGCATGGGGTCGTCAGTTTCGTCGCACACGCTGAACACGTACGTTGACAGCAGCTTGGCAAGCACCGTCTTCAATTCAAGCAGCGCAAAGCGACGCCCTATGCACTCGCGAGGTCCCAAGCCGAATGCCACAAATGCCGCCAGGTTCCTCTTGTCTGCGTGCGCCATGTCCGAGAGAAATCGATCCGGAATAAACCGATGTGCATCGGGCCACACATCTGGATTGTGGTGAACGTGCCAGGTTGGCAGAACAATGTGCGCTCCCGCAGGAATGGTGAAGCCCGCGAGCGTGGTGTCCTTGTCGCAAACCCTGGTCGTGAAAAGGACGAGCGGTGGGTAGAGCCGCAGACACTCGCTGATCACCATGTCCATTCGCTTGAGCTTCTGCACGCTGTCGTAATCGACCAGTTCATTCTGGTGCGTTAGCTGGGACTTTATCTCCACGAAGAGCTTGTCCTGCTCTTCGGGGTGGCGGGAGAGCTCATAGAGAATGAAGGCGAGCGTCGTGGCCGTCGTCTCGAATCCAGCGGCTAGGAACACGAAACAATTCGCCAGCAGGTGCTTTTCCATAATTTCTATTTCCGCACCGTTTTTCCTACGAACGGCCTCCGCTTTTGCCTCTAGCATCAACTGAACAACGTCGGCTGTCGTCGTCCCGTCCAGCTTTGCGGCACGAGCATTGATAACCTCCCGGAGGTTGTCGTTTATCAGGAGGAACAGCTTACCGTAGCTCAACATAGGGAATATCCAAGCGAAAAACCTTCGGAGAATAGGAATGGCCATGGCGGCTGCCATCACCCCTTCGTCCACTTCCAGGAATATTTTCTTGAGCCGTTTCAGGATGGGGTTTTTCAAATCCCGTTGACAGTCAACCTGAAGTGATATTTGCACAAAAACCACAAGGTTAGCTTTCTTTTTACACTCCAGTAAGTTAGAAGTTTAGAAAACTCCCATTAAAGAGCAGAAGATGTTGCAGTTAATGTACACTACTTAACACAGTGTTTTGACAGCCTGCCACAATCTTTCTTGTTTAAACCAGATATGGAACGTGTTTCTTCAGCAAGACAAAGCAATGTTTTTTTATTAGTTGAAACTTCTTTCAGACACAAGCCTAATATTACTCAGTCACTCAAAAAGTCACAGCTTTGCCACAAAGATGAAGCAATAATTGTGATAGCAACAAATTGTAATGCCACGCGAAGAATGGCAAGCAAATCAAAACTTGCCCCGTGCTGCTCACGCACAAATTCATATGCACGAAGCGGGCTCACAGGCACAGTTCAACGCGATTATGTGTCTCACTTTGCTGTGTCTGAAAAGTGCGTCCTTTCCGGAAACATAGAGTGTGCAGCCATTGTAGTTACTTTTGTACGCCTGGTAACTGCAACAGCGTTTCGATGAAAAATCAAGGCGTCCCATTCTCGCCACGGCAAGGTAAGCACTCGCTCGCGTGAATGACTACCCCCTGCCCCTCTGCGGTGCTAAGTACACATGGGAGATGAACGCATTAGTACGCGTCACCGCGTCATGACAATTTGGCACCGCATGCTCATTGCGCCATCTCGCTGGTAATGCTGAAAACACGGTAGTTCCCCGAGATCGTCGCCACCAGCGGTAAGGAGTATATATAAATAGCTTGCTGTTTCAACGTAAAAGGCACGCTGAGTGGCTGAGTGGGTAACGCCACGCACTCACAAGCAAGAGGTCAGACTTTCGATTCAGTGCACCGGAGTCTTTTCTGAAGTATTTCTTTCTTTCTTGCGTTTGCACATATGTATATACGATTACATATACGGTAAATGAAGGCGTTCGTCAACGCCGATGCTGGCGGTGAAGCCTAGCCGAGAATGTCCATATAACTGCTATTGAATTGATAATACCTTGATACGCCATTGCCAATAAAGAGGGGCCACCTCTGTTGAGCATGGACGCTTCCGTTTGCGAGGAACATCATTCATATTATAAATATAAAAAGTTTATAAGGCACCCTTGTGAAATACAGATGGGGGGATTGTAGAAAAAGTGTGGTCTCTACACAGCTTCACTAGCCTCACCATTAATAAGGCATCAAGGTAAAACTCTAGTGGCGCGATCACGATGGTCCACTACCACTATGGTCATAAGCAGAACGTCCCTGAGACGCAGGTGCTTGTTCGGTGTCGAGCCAAGAGCTCTCTTGGATGGCGTACTACGGTAGTTCCTCTCCCCTCTATCCACACGCATCAATAAACTTGTCTGTCCGCTGATTCTCACCCCCTTTTCATTTGATTCTATTTCACTTCAGGTGCGGTAAATATACTGTCCTACTCTCCGCTTTCCATTCGCCTCTTATTCTCTTGTCACTTTCAATGCTATTAATTCTCCAGCTCTGTTGGCTTTCTGGTTAAGACAGAAATAAAACACAACGTTGTTACAAAACAACACTCGCTGTCTCGTTCGCCAGGGCTCTACAAACACAAACAATGTTAGAAGCACAAGAAATAGGCAGCTGCTATTTATTCAGAATTTAGCGACCTCTTCCCAAAGAGAACTCTGACAAGATGCGAAACAGCAGCGTTGCGCACGGGTGGCGTTACGGGTTGAAGGGAGCTTACGTGGGGTGTGGCGGTGAGCTCTGGAAGATTTGTTTAAGCAATGGCTGGCATAGGTCTTGTCATTTCTTCAGATTTGACATGGGCGCTGGACTAGAGCTGGCGCACGTTTCAACTTGAATAGCATAGTTTTGTGATCGGTTTGGTGCACACTGACATGTTTATGCAGACATTCGTTGCGAAGTTGGCCAGGCGAGATCGATGAACGTTCCCCTTATCGTGGTGGGTAGTTTCCATTCCGGCAACACGCGCTTCAGCGAGTGCAGGCCACGCATGGGATCGACGAGTCATTATCCTCGTGCTCCACTGACGTCAACGTTGAAGTCTCCCGCGACTATAAAAGGCACGCGTCGACATGCTTTGCCGCAACCAGCATCTCCTCCAGACCTGTTCCTTTGGCAGGTTGGGAGCGAGGAACAGTGTGGAGATCGCAACGTCGCCCGACGTGCGCGGCAATGCACTCGGAGCAGGAGCGTCTTCAAGAGGTCTACGGATGTTTTCTTCCAGGTCGCCTTCGGATATGGCAGTGGGCCCGGTGCTTACGGGTGGCAAAGGGCGCGTGGGGACTTCGAGACGTCAACGACGGCGACGTCGAGGATTCGACAGCATTTGCCTTCCGCTGTCGGCGCTTCCACGGTCGGCCGCTTCCGCTCGGCTGCCCTGGATCGCATCTCGTCAGTGTTGCAACGCGTTGAAGACGTTTGCGCTCAGCTTCCTTAGCTCTTGTCTCGTCTGTATTTATCGCGCGCCGTCTCCATTCTCGCACGTGATCAGAGTGGCTAAACTGGCATCACATCGGTGTAGTTGGTCTTGCTGTCGTCTTGCTGACGCTTGCATACGGCTTTTCTGGCTCGCGCCTCGTCGGTGATGAAGGGCGCGACGTCACCCATTTGCGAAGGCGATCGTACCATCTAACCATCGCAATGCCGGTGACTGGCAGGGTCAGAGCAATAGCTTCGGCGCATCTTTCGGAGGGCGAGGAGCTTCACTTTCCGGCGACCTCTTCATAGCAAGATTAAACAGCCGAAAGAGTGTTTCACTCGATGTGCGCTCGAAACGTTGCGAGCGGAAAAGAGGCAGAAGAGAGAAAGAGGTCACAACGCCACGAGCGCGTGGCGGGCGAGGGAGAGAGTGACGTCATGGTGCAACTGCAAATGAAGGCGTGACCTACACCCGCCACATCTGCGGCGAAGGGCAGTGATTTTCCGTCCTGGAA
Source organism: Rhipicephalus annulatus (assembly GCA_013436015.1). Lineage (NCBI taxonomy): Eukaryota > Metazoa > Arthropoda > Arachnida > Ixodida > Ixodidae > Rhipicephalus > Rhipicephalus annulatus. The sequence continues at coordinate 183,381 of WOVY01010274.1, read as the reverse complement.
TGAAGAATTTCCTTTCTGAGGCCCGGAAAGTCACTATTGCTGGCATTTTTTTTCCGCATACATTGCCAAAAATCCCCACGTATTTTCCTGAACAAAAAGGCCCAGGATTGATTGATTTGATTTGTGGGGTTTAACGATCCCAATACCACTATATGACTATGAGAGACGCCGTAGTGGAGGGCTCCAGAAATTTTGACCACCTGAGGTTCTCTAATGTGCACCCAAATCTGAGCACATGGCCTACAACATTTCTGCCTCTATCAGAAATGCAGCCACCGCAGCCGGAATTCGATCCCGTGCCATGCGGGGTCAGCAGCCGAGTAACTTAGCCACTAGACAACACCGCGGCGGGGTAAAAAAAAGGCCAAGAAAATATATGGATTTATGGTGTGTGGTGGCACAACAGGAAGAATTTTAGGAACCTTAACGACGCATGCGAAAACCGGCGATACTTGCGCATTTCAACAAATACACCCAAAACAGAAGGGCACACCGACGCAAGCCACGTGGGACTCGGTGCAGTCCATCTGCAAAAGACTGTCGGCCTGCAAAGGATTATCAGTTCTGAATTCCTTTCCGCCGGTCACTATCCAAGGCTGTGGCCAACAATTACTCATCTGAAAAGGAGTGCCTTGCCATCATCATCTACACAGCGTCAACCAGCATAAGTGTTTCTTTGGAACCATCGATGCCGATGACTTCGCCGATGGACAGCGAGCCAACGCGGAACGGAGGGGCTTAGAGGAATACCTAGATGGAGGTACATCACCATCTCTGAAACATTTAGGCGAAAACGGGCATCATTTTCTTGATGAACAGCCTACTCGTTAAGGAGAACTACTCTCCGGCCTGAGCCATCTTCCTTAGCATTGTACCTCCGGCAATGTGCAAATAAATTATGCAGGCCCTGCACGACAACCCAACGGCTAGCCACCTCGGTATTTCCGCATCACTCGCGAGGATACATGAGGACCAGGCCTTCACGCACACACCGCTGAGCCATGCTCCCAAATACGGTTGCATAGATCATGTCTCTTCCTTCCCTCAACCTCTTTGTGTCTCGTTGCGGGAAAAGATTCCGGGACTGACCGTGACGCAATACACCACAGACAAGACCAGCAGGCTTCCTTCAGTCAATCCAACCACCTCAATGACCAATCCAGCAAGCCAATAGGACCTACTGGGACCGTTTTCTACATCGACTTGGGGGAATAAATTGATTGTTGTCACCACCGACTACCTAACTCACTACGCGAAACAAGGGCCCTACCAAAAACCCGGGCTGCCAAGGTAGCGATGTTGTTTCGTTGAATACATTGCCTTGGGAGCCCAAGAGGTCCTCATCACTGACAGAGGTGCGGTCTTCTCTGCGGAGTCAAGTGAGGTGGTCCTAGCATATAGCCAGACAAGCCAATGCCTCCCCAATGTCTACCACCTAGCGACCAGTGGTCTCACCGAGCGCCTTACTAAGACTATCGTCAACGCGTTGGCCACTTAGTTGACGTTGAAGAGAAGACGTGGGACGCCAGTCATCCATACGTGATCTTTGCATGTAAGACGACTGTCGAACAAACGACGCAGATGCCACCATACAAGTCGGTCTACTGAAGGAACGCGGCAATGACGCTCTACGCAATGCTGCCTAACGTCGCTGACAAAGGAAACATCGCCGTTACAGCATACCTTAAGCTCGCCGAAGAAGCTCGAAAATTTGTTTGTCTGCGCATCCAATGCAGCGAAAACCGAAATCTGTCGCTACGACCTCCGACGACCCTTCGTCGAATACCGTTCTGGCGACTGCGTTTGCGTATAGACGCCCATACGCCGACTTGCCTTCAGCAAAGTTTGCGATAGTACTTCGGACGCTACAGGGTAGGTCGACGTATCTGTACACTGGACTACGAGGTAGTCCCCGATGGAATCTTAACAGCGGCATGCGACACCCGAAGTTGTTCATGTCATGCGTCTGAAGTATTTCATGCGCGTGAACTGACGTAAGGGCAGTACACGCAAGATTTGTTGTTGTTACTTTTGTTGTGCTTTATATTTGCATCTAGTTATTGTGCTTTATGGCTTTATTGTTGTTATTTCTTCATATATTTTTCAGCCGTGTTCTGTTTTAGGCACCGGGGCGATGCTTCTTCAGAGGGGGCAATGCCACGCGCATTACTTAGTTTTCAATTTAAATACGAAGCATTTTTCAGTGAACTTCACCGCCTTTGAGCGTATCTATCTATCTATCTATCTATCTATCTATCTATCTATCTATCTATCTATCTATCTATCTATCTATCTATCTATCTATCTAGCCGCCTACAACTTTTAGCTCTCCTGTCCGTTTAAATAATGGTATCGATATCAAAATTGGTATGGCATAACATGACTCTATGACGAGCGTAAGTGACTAGTCATAACATAAAATCATTAGTATGTCATGAAGGTCATTATTTACATTTCATGGTCTTGCTGCTCTTGGGGTGCTTTCTTTCTCGTACATGTTGCAAAACTAGTATGGTATGACATGACCGCATGGCGAACACAAGCGACAGCCTAACAAAAATTGTGACATGCGAGTCATGTAAAACATGACTACATGCCATGCTCATGATGCGCTATCGGCGGTTTCGCCAGCTTCACCTATACCAGACTCGCTGTTACGGGACGTGAATGAATGACGAAGGTATGTGATTGGTGCAAACATCGTAATCATGACATGCATGTAATGTAACAACATAACTACATGCCACACTCATGATGCGCTCACCGCCATTTCGCTAGCTTCACATAAATCATGCTTGGCATTACGTCACGTGAGTGAATGACGAAGGTATGTGACTGCTGCAAAAATGATAATCATCAGATGCGTGTCATGTAAGAACATGGCCCCGCCGCAGTGGTCTAGTTGCTAAGGTACTTGGCTGCTGACCCGCGATTCACGGGATCGAGTCCCGGCAGCGGCGGCTGCATTTCCGATGGAGGCGGAAATGTTGTAGGCCCGTGTGCTCAGATTTTGGTGCATGTTAAAAAAACCCAGGTGGTCGAAATTTCCGGAGCCCTCCACTACGGTGTCTCCCATAACTATATGGTGGTTTTGGGACGTTAGACACCATAAATCAATTATAGTAAGAACATGATTACAATTCACACTCAAGGCACCAATACACGTCCACGTGAACTGGCACGCGTGCACGCTGGCGTTCGTTTTGTCACGTCACGCGGTGGCGCTATGACAGGAGCTGATCTGCCTGCCATATGCTCGCAGGTGCTGCGTTTCTTTGACGTATGTGCAATACAGCACACCTGGACGCTGCGTCATGCGTGAAATGCAGCATGTCGCAATTCGCACTGGTGGCCGCAACCCCGCACCGACGGACGCTGGTATATGCGCCTGGCGTCATACTATATAGTGTGCTGCATGTTTCGCTAGCTTAGCGTCGCTGCACCTAGCGTGTGCGCGCGTCCATGTTACATCACAATATGATCGGCCCTTCATGATGCGCTCGCCGCTGTTTCGCTAGCTCTATATATACCAGATTTACTATCATGTGACGTGAATAGAAGGTAAATGACACGTGCAAACATGATAATCTTGACATGGAAGTCATGTACGGTGTAATTTACCCTTTTCTCGTAACAATCTGTTGATTTTCGAGTGACATATCAACCTTACTCATTTGTGCTTCATATCATAGATTCCCACTTTACGTGGGATCTGCCAATTTTTTAGTTCATTTGGTTTTCACCCAAAAAGCCTGTCAGGATTGTTTAGCGCGAACTGCGCTTTACAGTTCGAGAAGGTTCGCGATTATTGTGATCGTTTTACGAAGATGGCACGCAAAACGCGCAAACTTGAAATTGTTCCAGAGATTGCCCGTCAATCATTGATAAAAGTGAAATATTCGACAGCACATGTAATAATGCCAATGCGCTTCGCCGCTTGTCAGTTTATCGACGGCTGACGCTCTGTTCGCCGCTATCATTGCCAATGTGTATCACTGTAATCTGACTTTCTGTTCACCGGCCACAAGTTCCGTGACATGAAGTTCCATCTCTGACCTACAGTCTGCTCTCTAGATACGCGTCCCCACCCCTTGACTATATCATGGCACAGATGCCATGTCAGTTGCGGATTATGATCTCTATCGATAGCCGCCACTAAATCACTGATAGGTGAAAACTATATTGAATGCGCGAGAAAGTATTGATTGATTGATGTGTGGGGTTTACCATCCCAAAACCACAATATAATTATGAGAGACGCCATAGTGAAGGGCTCCAGAAATTTAGACCACCTGGGGTTCTTTAACGTGCACCCAAATCTGAGCACACAGGTCTACAACATTTCCGCCTCCATCGGAAAAGCAGCCGCCACAACCGGGATTCGATCCCACGACTTGCGGGTCAGCAGCCGAGTACCTTAGCCACTAGGCCACCGCGGCGGGGCGATTACCGGAATCGCGGGTGGCTGCATAATTTTCAACCGCCATAGATTCCTACCGATTATTTAGGCCAAATCAGGCACCCTTCTAGTCAAATTAGGTGTGTCGAAGGGCGGTGTCCTCAGCTCTCTTTTATTTTATATATGAATGTCGCTGTTATCATTAATTAGGGTGGTGTGCAGATTCAAAAATTGCCTTTAATTTTGTGCTTTTCATTATTAAAATTTCTATCAATGATGAAGTTAGCTCTGCAGTACTTTAGGTAATATTCTTGATGTTGCTTCAACTAGCAAATGACACGAAGCACAGAGAAAAATTCACCTAGGTTAATCACACCTGAAAAATCACCTTTGCTTTATACGTAGAAATTAGGTGCATCTCTGCTGCATTAAGTAACACAACACATGTATCTAAGAGTCCCCTTCAACAACAACCTAACATAGAATGACCACAAATGTAACACTTGCACTTCGGCCTTCAGAAAACTTTTTCTCTTCAAGCAGAAACCTACATACATTCATTCTGAGTAAAACTGCTACGCTGTAACGCCCTAAATAGACCTAAACTGAACACGAATGTATTTCGGGGGATACTAAAACTAATATCAATATCCTTGAGAGTAAAGTAGCAAATTGCACTTGTTGGAACATACTTATCACAATCAGCGCACAAAAACAAAAGACATTGCACGACGCACGCGCTGTGTCGTGTATTTTTGGTTTTTTGTGATTTTTTGTGTTCAGATTGTGATGAGAACCTTGAGAGATTGCGGCAAAAAGCTGTTAGGTTAACAGGAGGGGTAGGGCTGCTTGTATCACACATGCTTCTGAGCACTTTTTCATGGAAACGCAATAGACATGTGCCCCTCTCTATCATCATACGTCTCTCAGATTTCTCCCTTCATGCTTCAACTTTGTGACTGAAAGAAATGCCACCGCCACCTTACGCAGCGGCATCACCGTGACGCGTCCCCATTGATTGCCTGCATAGGACCACTAACGGCGATACGTTATCTGAAATTGATTGATTGATTTGTGGGGTTTAACGTCTCAAAACCACCATATAATTATGAGAGACGCCGTAGTGGAGGGCTCTGGAAATTTCTACCACCTGGGGTTCTTTAATGTGCGCCCAAATCTGAGCACATGGACGCTATCTGAAAAAGCTGTATTGCTTACAGAGCCAGCGTGACCACGAACATTGTGACAACAAGGAATGCAAGACGCCGCCCCACGGATCTGTGCACAAATGAACGAAAAAATTACTTTATAATATTCTCGTTGTGAGACACTGCATGAAGGGTTGTCTTCTCTATGACCGCAAAGCACAGGCGAAGGCTAGATGATGGGTGAGAGCAGCAGAAGAATAGAGGAGAAGGTGGTGAACAGCCGCATCAGACGTATCTGGCTGGCATCGATAAAAATGAAGAGACACGGTCAAAGCGCTTGTTTTTCGCGCGGCGCCGCGCAGATGGCGCACCTGCGTTTCGGCTTTTTGCTATGCCGTGCACGGATTGCAGACGGGCGGACATTGTGAGGTCTTAAGGTGCTTCGCCCCTGAAAATCATCGTCACCTGATGACGTCACAGGTAACTAAAGTTTATGACGTCATTATGAAGTCGTCACATGACAACGTATAGCTTGGTCTAATTACGGTAGTGTAATCACGCTGGCAATGCAAAACGGTAAATGCCGAAAGCTGTCGAAGGGTGGAGGAAGGAAGATAAATACATCGGCTCAGAAAAAATGACGCTGGCTCTCGCCTTCGAGTCGTCTAAGTCAAGGAATAAAGAACCCTGCGAATTTTTTTAACGTTAGTACTAGCATAAAGATTGATTCTACTCTTGGAGGGGGAGTTCATTTCCTGTGTATTTTTTACAGCCCCATATTATCTACGAAACTCTCGTGAGAGAGCATGGTATATTTTTGCAGAGATTGTATGCATCACGTTTCTAAAGCATGTCTTTACTCTGCCAGCGAGGCAGCTTGCTCACTCTCGTTCAGCCTGACTACCATAACACTGTAGATAGAGTGTACGTACTGGGTGTAGGAGAAAATTTTCAACACTCTTGAAAAGTGAGTTAAGTATGGCACTTTTGTGATAAGAATCGGCAGCACTCTCTTACCACCCTGAGTGACACCGCCATCTGCACAAGGTGGACCTCTCCACCACAGCAGGTCGCGCCGCTCAAAATGTACATTATAGCGTTGGGTAGGAAGTAAATTGCACTTGCATGGTTAACCACAAGGCATTTTAATTTCATTACCTTTATAGTGAGCTACGAGTCACCACGTTTGTTAAGGTTCTGTGTGTATGGCGCAAAAGACGGGGGTTCGATCTGGGCCATGGCACTGGCCGGGAGGCTAAACCGCCTTGCGTTTAGGTTCAGACACACGTTCAAGGGCAACTAGTGGCCTAAATTTACACAGCCCTCCATTCCTGCTTATCTCATATTCACATCGACGTTTTGACGTGTAAAATCTCAGAAGCTAGTGCACTCTTTATTACCTCAAGAAGCAAACATTTTGTGTTGCTTGTTTTGTTTACACAACGTCATAACTCCTCACCTGCCACGCGAGAGCACACTTTGTAACAACGTCCAAAGAAAGCCCCTGGGAGAGTTCGGTAGCGTTGACGACGGCACGACCAGTTGACAGCTGATGCGATATGACCTCGACCAAAGTGTTGGCGCAGTCACTCATCACTTGTGACATCATCTTCATCTTGGCCGTGCTAAAGATTGGATTAAGCACGGAACGCATTCTTTTCCACTCGTCACCTGCGAAAGAAAGGTACACGGTGAACAGACTCAACCTTGTGTGGTATACTTCAGTGACGAAAAAAAAAGGTTATCGCTTGATTTATCTTTCTCCTGAACAATTTATGGGTGTGCTGAACGGGTGCACCCTTGTCACCCACTTCAGCTGAATATTACAATGTCACAAAAAAATTAGAAAGGTTAGACCATAGTATAATTGAGAAGGTATTGCCGTTAGAAAAAAGAAAGACGAAGCGTGTGCCTAGCGGTACGTTGTTTGAGTATCTCTTGCCATGTTTCCGCTATAACACGTTCCCTTCGTGAACTCTGCTGCTGCGTTATCAGTGATGTAAAAGGGCCAGTACGGCGGAAGCGTAGCCCACCGAACACGTACCCCCCTCCCTGAAATTTGTTTCGCCATGGCATAGAGAGCAAAGAATGGCCATTTTGAGGGGTGCCCTTCCCGAATTTAATGTGGTGCCCCCCTCCCAGAAAAACATTTCTGGCTACGCGTCTGCAGTTCGGACATCTACCAGGTCCCCCTCCTTCCGCGACGGCCACATCCAGGAAGCGGACGGGACCCGACTGCGACAGAAAAGACACTGATGCCTACTCACTGACAAGTGAGGGACCATAAGCGAAATACAAGGACCAGTTTGGATATCCACCAGTGTTAACAATCTACATCTTCAGGGGAGAGACGCACACTCACAGGGCTACTTCAGGCAAGATGAAACAGTTTTAATCAATGAAAAGTAAACAAAGATTGTTCAGACTGAAGAGAGACTCACTCGAGTTCGTCGCACAGGAGAACACACACAGCGTCCGTCGAACTACCCAATTTCTCTTGCGCTCGCACACACACACATTCGTACTGTCACACGAACGCGCACACACTGCTACTGAGGCTAGGCTTGAGCCATTTATTACTTGTCGTGGCGCATTACAAAGGTGGCGCTAGCTACTAGCTTAATAGATAACATTCGGCCAACCTGAAAGCTTAACGTCCTCGTTGAGACGTTGCAAAAGGAAAATGATTGCTGTTTTACAACACGCAGTCCCGTAGTCTGGCAGGTATGACCTGTTGCCACCGTGGGCGTCTGACTACCAGGGGCGCACTGATCTTGGTCTGCTTGGTGCTCGGTATTTTCGTCGTCATTCAGGTAAGACGTCTTGCTTGTAGACGTCGACGCCTTCAACTGCGAAACATGCGCTGTCATAGCGTACCTAGCAGCTCCAGCAACTTTGTTCAACTCTGACTCTCTGTACGTGTCAGCAGGCAATACTTCCATTATCACTAAAGGTCCTCGGTATTTCGGTTGTGTTTTAGGTGGGTGTCCCTTGTGTTAGGACTCTACCTCGAAGAATACCACTTCGCCGACATCATACAGCCTTGCGGGGTGACGACGGTTGTCGTATGCTGCTTTACTTTTTGCTTGTTCTTCCACTGAGTGTTGTCTCGCAGTTTCTTGAAGCTCACTTGGGTCACTCTAAGCGTTTTCCTCACCCATTGTGGCCCTTTGCAGAGCTTGCAGAGCATAACCAACTGGCCTATGGGCGTGTAGCACTTCGGAAGACATCTTACCCATGCTTTCGCTCACAGCATTGTTTAAATTTCACTCAACATACTTGATGTTTCCATCCCAATCTTGGTACGCCGGCACCTTCATTGCCATAATGACGACGGGCCACACAGCTCGGGTCACTCGTTAGACTTGTCTGTTAGCCTGAAGGTTGTGTGTCGAGTTGAGAACTTGTTAGGACTATGTCATAGAGGCTCCTACGTTCACGTCAGAGCTTCGTTTGAGTTTCTTGAAATTGTCGAGGGCTTCACTTTCACCATTTTATTTCCTTGTTCCATGTCATCCGAACTGAAGTTTTGTCCTGAAACTTGCAGTGCCTCTCCTGGTGTAGCTCGTACAAACTGGTGACGCCGTCGATTGATAGAAAAAGTAATCTAGTTGACAGTGTAACTTTGGCGTACGCATTGCCTCTTTGCGCTCAGCTGGAATCCTTAGTCACTTGCATAAGGTTCAACATGAGCAAGCAGACAGTCACTACAATGCCAAAACTGCAGAAAACTTCCCATTCTTGCATACGAGATGTAAGGCAACTCAGCGAATGTCCTTCCGACCAATAAATCCACATATCGAGATTCCTCGGGGACAGCGAGGTAGGGTACGTGCTTTTCCAAAACACCATCGATGCGTAAATTACTCTTGCATTTTCCAATATTTTTCGTCGCAGGCACAGTGCTACTTTCAAAACCATACAAGCTTGTTGTATCGAGAACAATCTCTCAGACACATCTCGCTGCCACGGAAGCACACAGGAGACAACGAGATCTTCCTGCACCGATGAGTCGAAGAGTGAGCCTTCCATTCATAGTGACTTCCTTGAATAATTCACTTGTACTCTTGGTTTCATGTATTGGCTCTGTTACCGCGTTAGCTTCATTGCGCTTCATTGCCGCGTTGCAGTGACGTTGTTTATGGTCTGTACCGTTGCAGCGAAGACACTTGATCGGCCGTTTTGGTTGGGGACAGTGTCTTGCTATATGGCCGTACTGGCCATAGTTGTAGTTCATTCGTTCGCCCTTTTTATTAGACAAAAGTGGTCCCTTGTCCTTGGTACTGCCCTCGTCGACTGTCAACAAATAGGAAAGCAAAATATAGAAGAGAGAGAGAAAAACATTTATTGAATGAAGCTATAGAAAACAGCATTATTATTCTGCTCATCGCAGGATTCGTCCCTGAAGATTAACTCCGTCAAACATGTTAGCCGTAAGATAAACAATGTAGACCAAACTAAATGTATTCTTTTTTTTGCCTGGTTAGACTGGGGATGGAGTCCGCTTTGCCTGCCCCATCTTTCCTCCTCAAAATTTCACTTGGCTCTGCCCTGTTCATTTTTCTTTTCTAATTGGCCTTGCCTGCTATATGTTTAGTGCGCGGACCGAGGATTTGTTATATTGCGATAGCATTTATATGGACACTCTCCACTGAAGTTTGCCAATGGCGTCAACGTGGGCGTTGTTGTCACCCACAGTATAATATATATATATATATATATATATATATATATGGGAAAGAAGTGTATACCTAAGGGCTCGTTTTTCCGTGTTTTAACACAATATTAATGAGATCTAACAGACAGTAATGCCAAGGAATGTACAGGGGAAGTTATTAAAACCAATAGAATGTAAATAAGAAGAAAGAAAAGTGGATGAAAAAATTACCAACTGTGAGCAAGAATCGAACCTACGACCTTCGAATTACGCGTTCGATGCTCTAACCACTGAGCTATCACAGCGGCCCTGCCTCCATCCACCTTTTTGGGTTTATCTGCGAATTTAGAAGTAGGAGTGACAGTCAGCGCCATCTATAAGCCAAACGACGAGTGTGAGAACACTGTTATGCGCATGTTTGGCGTCACGTAGCACGTGAACTTATTTTGAGCGGGCAGCTCATTAATTGTCCCTCTTATACAACCTAAACACACCAAGTCTGCCAGTACGAGACCCTCGTTCAATGAAATAAGGGAAAGAAGTGTATACTTAAGGGCTCGTATTTCCGTGTTTTAACACAATATTAATGAGATCTAACAGACAGTAATGCCAAGGAATGTACAGGGGAAGTTATTAAAGCTAATAGAATGTAAATAGGAAGAAAGAAAAGTGGATGAAAAAATTACCAACTGTGAGCAGGAATATGTGAGAAGGAATATATATATATATATATATATATATATATATATATATATATATATATATATATATATATATATATTAAGAAGAGACCACGTCCAGTATGGCAGTAACCCGTTATCTCTTTCGATCCAGATGCACGAGCCAAAGAGGCAAAGCCTGCGTGACATACGATAATGATCACTACAATGGTTTGGTCCTACAAATGAAGATGAAGTACATAGTCAGCGCTCACACTATTTTCCCCCCTTCGCGAAAGAGGACAGCAAGTTAGAAAGGGTTGAGACGCCGAATATATGGTTTCAGTCGAAAGACGTGGGCGATCTCGGTGTGGCGGTGACGACTATAAGGAGCCGCATTGACAGGAGCAACGCGATAGTTCACTTCGAATGGTCGTTCAAGGACAGTGTATGGAACGAGATATCGGTGAAGGAATTTCTCGCAGAGCCCAGGCGCGCAAACAGGTGTCTACAAAAGGACTTCGTCACCTGGGTGGAACAGAACAACTCGATGCTTTGCATCAATGTCGATTTTTTTCTTGTCCTCAATGGTAGCAGTGCTGTCGCGGACGATTTCATGGCAGCGGGCGACGCGAGGGTCGAACTTTCCGGGAGAGATGAAGATGGAACGGAAGTTGTGAACAAAAAGGTGGTGTCCAGAACAAAAGCCAGTACAAGGTTATACACGAGAAAAAATTGGCTGAAACTTGTCGTATGCTGTATGGCAGTATTATATGCGAACGTGCCAAAAGGAAGTATAGTGTCCCAGTTTTTGTGATCCGGTTGAACGTACATGGAGTTTATGTCGTACAAAGTTCCGTGAAAACGCTCAGTCAGACCAGTAGTTTCTGGGTGATGCGCTCAGGTGGTCTTGTGCATGGTGTTAGAGACCTGGAGGACTTCAGCGAGGACATGTGAAAGCAATGTCTTGCCATGGCCACTAAGAAGCACACGCGGTGCGCCAGGTCGAGAAATAATGGCATGAAGGAAAAAATCGGTGACTTCCGAGGTAGCACCAGATGGAAGAGCTACCATCTCAGCGTAGCGAGTGAGGTGGTCCATGGAAGTAATCATTCAACGGTGTTCAGCTGGCGTAAGCGGAAGAGGTTTGTACAGGTCTATGCCCTAAAATTCAAAGGGAGTAGACGGGCATGGCAGTGGTTGCAATGGTCCCGCGGGAAGATACGTGGTACGTTTTCGGTGCTGGCATGACGCGCAGGCAGCAACGTACTTGGCGACCGAAGTGGAGAGGCCAGGCCAAAAGCAGCGAGTCTTGAGGTGGTCATAAGTCTTGTGGAGCCCAAAGTTTCCAGCTGTCGCGTAGTCATGAAACGCTTGTAGAACTTTCAGACGAAGTGAGCGAGGAGTGACGGGAACCCATTGGTTACCGAGAGGATGGTAAATTTGCCGACATAATGTTCCATCTTGAAGCTTGAAACGGGCAAGTTGTCGTCTTAAGTGGCTGTTTGGAGCACGCGATAAGGCAGTCAGCCGATCGATGATTGCGCGGCAGTAGGTATTGGCATTATGGAGCGAGGTGATATCTGTGGACGAAAGAAGGTCCGCCGAGGCAACGAACTCTTTTGAATTAGCAGTAGTCTGCTTGGTCACTTTAGTGGGCGGTGACGAACAGATGAAAGGTGACTCTTCGACACTTTGCGATAGCGGGCAACATAACAAAGCAACGGCATCTTTGTGCTGTCGACCCGACCTATATGTGACGTTGCAATCGTAGTACCCAATGGCTAAGGCGTCCGACGAATTTCTGAGAAACGATAACCAACACAGTGAATGATGGTGAGTCACTATTGAAATGCCGGCCGCATAAATAAGGGCGAAATTTTTGTACGGACCACGCGATGGCGAGACATTCTTGCTCAGTGATGCTTTAATTTCGCTCAGCAGGTGAAAGAGAACGGCTCACGTAGCCCACGACTTGTTCTTCGAAAGCGTGGTTCCGCTGAAGAAGGACAGCATCGATGCCAAGTCCACTTGCGTCATTGTGTAGCACAGAAGGCGCTGCAGGGTCAAAATGGCGAAGCACTCGCCGTGATGTGAGGCATCCCTTGAGGGTGTGAAAGGCGGCTTCGCAGTCATCCGACCAGACAAAGGGTGCGCTCATGGTCAGAAGTTTGCGCAGAGGAGCCGCAATAGTCGGGAAATTACGTAAAAAGCGGCGGAAATACGACGCCAAGCCAAGAAAGCTGCGGAGGTCTTTGGGTGTGGTTGGTGTAGTAAAGTGCAGTATGGCGGCAACCTTTTCGGGATCGGGCTCAACGCCATGTTTACTGACGACGTGACCTAACACCTTGATGCTGTGACTGGCAAACCGACACTTCTTAGCGTTGAGCTGGAGAACCGGCCTTAGCTAAACATGTGAGGACTTCGTCTAGCCGTTCCAGGTGCTGTGAGAAGCTGGGCGAAAAGTTGACAATGTCGTTCAGGTAGCAAAGGCAGGTCTTCTATTTTAATCCCCGCAGTACCGTATTTATCGTTCGATCCAATGTGGCTGGAGCGTTGCATAGACCAAAAGACATCACATTGAATTCAAAGAGCCCATATGGTGTAGCAAACGCAGTCTTCTCTTTATCAGACTCGTGCATCGGAATCTGCCAAGAACCAGAGCGCAAGTTGAGACCTGAAAAGTACTAGGCACCTTGTAAAGTATTAAGAGCGCCGTCAATGCGAGGCATTGGGTAGACGTCCTTACGAGTAATTTTGTTGAGTGATTTGTGGTCAATGCATAACCGTACCAAGCCATCTTTTTTTTACTATTACAACAGGAGAAGACCATGCGCTTGTCGAAGGCCCGATGACGTTGCGTGCGAGCATGTCGTTGACCCGCTCTTCTATAAGCTTGCGTTCAGAAGCCGACAAACGGTAAGGGCGGAGGCTAATGACACGGGATCCGTCGGTGTTTATACGATGAGCGGCCACTGTTGTTTGACCCAGACCTTAGAAACAAACATCAAAGCAAGTTTTGTGCTTTATTATTTACGCCGGCAAGGTATCAGTTTGCGTTGGGTTGAGATGTTTAAACGAAGTGGCCTTGCGAGCAGGAGATGAATCTTCCGCTGGCATTCACTTTGAGAATGACGAAGCAGATGAACCAGTGACGACACAAACCGGTGCTTCTTTAGTAATGCTGGCAACAGTAGTACCCTTTGGCAGAAGTAGTGGTTTTGGCGTCGTGTTGCAGGTGATGATGCTTGCATGACCACGTGAGAACCACACTGAACAAGATGCGATGGTGATCTCTCGAAAAATACAGCGCTGGCAAGGAACAACCACAGCGTCACGATCTAGAATGCCTCGTGACTTGATTGTAAGGACACACTTTTGTCCGGGAGGCAGGAGAGAATCCGCAGCTGTGACAAGGTTGGGCGACGAAAGGTCAGCAGCAGAATAAAGCTCAGTAACCGTAATACAAATGAGGGGCCAACAACACAAAATTACAGCAGGCGCAGCTGACAATTAGTCCCAGCCTAAGATCATCTGATGAGCGCAGGAAGACAGCACAGCCAATTGTATGTGATGACGGATTCCATCGATGAGAATACGAGCAGTACACAATTCAGTCGGGCAAATCGAACTGTCATTAGCAAAGCATAACAAGGGACTGGCATAGGAGTTTGCACTTTACGTAGGCTAAACACAATTCACGATTAATTACTGAAATGGCGACTCCAGTGTCTATAAGGGCGTCAACAAAATCACCTTCCACACAAACAGGCAGTAAATTACCTGGATGAGACGGAGGAGTTGTAACGTTTCGACAACAAGCAATTTACCCTTCAAAAACTGCATATTCTAGTTTTCCGAGTCCAGAGAGATCGGCGCGGGACGCAGGGGTGATGACGTACGTCGAAATGGTGACAGAGAACGGTGGCGAGATGAACGAGAAGGATGCGGTCCAGCTCTAGAACATGTAGGGGAGGTTGACCGACGGGATGTGAACGGATAGGGTGCGGGATCGTAATCATCCGGTTTCGGGGCAAAGTCTCTTTCGTAAGCTGGATAAACACGTCGTTCATCCTGCTGACGGCGGCGGCAGAAACGGGATAATGACCCCTTATGCTACAATAGAAGCAGACGGGTTGCGAAGGACGCCGTGTAGAATAGTGGGGTTGCCTTGGCATTTGCGTTGCGATCGCAGCCAAATGGTCACATCCGACGTCCGCAGGTACGGTTGGAACTGGTGCAGCGGTCCGTGATGCCGCTTCTGCGTACGAAGGCGCCGGGAAGCGCACAGGAGACGGGGCATGTGCAGCGCTTGTCATTGATACCAGTTCATCCTTGATTATCTCACGCAAGTTGGGAGGAAGTGTGCGAACAGACACAATCGTTGGGTTGCCTGAAGTATGGCCGTGGAGTTCCTCTTACAATTGTGCGGATAAGGGCTCGCAATTCATGCCCTCCGGTAAAGCGAGCATCACAGGAGGCGTTTGGAAGCCGCGTGGAATGAAGCGCGTCCAGGCGTTGGCATGTGGTGATGACGTCCCGGATGGTAGTTGGGTTCTGGATAACGCGAGCATGGAAGGCCACAGAGTTGATACCTTTAAGTGGGTGTCAGATGCGATCAGCCTCCGTCATGTCATTTTGAGCTCGGCAATAGAGAGCCAGAACATCTTCAATGTAGCACGTATATGATTCGTCGTCCCCCTGAATGTGGGTGGCGAGCTTCTGTTTCGCTACAGCAGAGCATCCTGCAGACGTGCTAAATACCCGACAGAGACACCCCGTGAAGGCCAACCGATTGGAAAAATCGCTCTCGTGGTTATAATACCAGGTTTTAGCGACGCCGTTGAGGTAAAAACAAACGTAGCGCAGTTTGTGAGCCTCGTTCCAAAAAATACAAACGCTGGTTCGATTATAACTGGTCAGCCATTCTTCGACGTCTTCTCCGCGAAGGCTGGAAAGTACCGGAGTGTCTCGGTGAGATGTACTCACGGTGTAGTGAAGCCTAAGTGGCTGAGAAGAAGCAGTTGCAGCAGCCGACGCATTGGGTTCTGCCATTGCTGTTGCTTGAGGGCACAGCAGTCTACCAGACCGGAGCTCTAGGGGTGCTCCACCACTTATGAGACCACGTCCGGAATGGCATTAACCAGGTTATCTCATTTTTTCAGATGCACGAGCCAGAGGCCGAGCCGGCGTGACATAAGATGATGATCCCTACAATGGTTCGGTCCTACGGATGAAGATGAAGTACATAGCGCTGAAACACAAACACACACACAAACATATATATATATATATATATATATATATATATATATATATATATATATATATATGTATGGGACATGGCACAACGGGAGCGTTGTCAACAAGGATAAATATATTTATTTCCCAACAGTTTCGGGAGGGGTCCTCCCTTCATAAGGGGATGAGTTATACTGACATGAGCTTCCAAACTTCGTTGCTGCCGCGTCCCTCTCGCCTTGAAAGACGTTTGCGAGAGTGAGAGGGAACTAGAAAAAGGAAAAAAAAACAAAAAATAGAGATAAAAAGACGAAAAAAGAAACAAGAAAAAGAAAGTAAAAAAGAGGAAGAACCACTGTCAACACTGAGAACGAAGCCAACTGTCCGTCTACATCCACATACGGTTCATATCACGTGCTGTTCAGTTCTTGACGTGTGTCGGGCCACCCAAGATTGTCGCCGCGGTGCCGGGAGGGTCCGGGACGGCGTGCCTAAAGAAAGGGGTTTCCCCGTAATTGGTCGTTCGGTGGGCGGCGGGCGGTGTGCGTAAAGGAAAGGTTTCTCGTTAATGGGGCGGTCGGCTATTTACCTTTAATCTTCGTCCGTTTCCCTTCAACGGTCATGAAGTGGTAGGCGAACGTAAACACTTTGTATGTGCATGTGAAAAAAAAACACACACAAGAAAGGACAGTGTACACGTACGAGTCAGTCAGAAAAAAGCATGGTCTCCAGCTACCAATCTTTGTCACCAATTTTCTCCTGGCTTACTTCTCGGAGGCAGTGGAGTTTTCCGGGGTCCTCGTTGATGCCGGCTACTAATGTACGAAATTTGAAAATAAAATATGCCTCACGCTGTTCACGCTGTTCGGCAGGCGCAGATGTCTAGATAAAGGTAGCTTCGGCAGTGAAGTGGCGTGGTACCGGCGATTATTGAACCGCAGCCTAAATGGCGCGTCTGTTTGGCCGATATATTCTTGTCCACGGATGTTGCAATGTAGCATGTATATTACGTTACTGGAGTCAGTTAAGGCTTTCAGTTATGCAGAATTTGAAATCCGAGAAGTTCGATTTGGATTCACGTGTTGTGACCATCTGTGGGCATACCTTGCATCGAGATTTTCCGCAGGGATGGCACCCTGATTGAATTTTGGGGGTGTTTGTTTGGTGGTTGCTGCGAAAAGAGCTGCGATGACAGCCCTTTTTGACCATGACACTGACTTTCTGGGCAACTGAATGTGGTGTCGAGTGGGCAGGTAGTAGTCTCTAGGCTGTTGTGCTGCATTTCGGGTAATGAAGGTAATGCTTCAGAGTTGATAGATACATCATCAGGGGCTTCTTCTTCGCTGTTCGATGCGAGTGGTTCTTGCACCTGAATGGGGATGGTAGGTTCAGGGCTTGGCTGAGCATTCTCCGAGCTCCGCAGTTCTATCCCGACCGTTGTGAGCGTGCTAGATTGGAGGTGGGCGTTGTGAGCGACGAAAAAGGCAAGTGACGGAAAGCCAAGAGGTAGCCCAATTGTGCTAGATGAAAAGTAACCTGATCCAATTTGTGAAGACTGATTTTTACTCTTCGGGTCGTCATGGGGTTGTTCGGCATTTCGTCCATGTGTCAGCTGCTCTACCATGAACAAGGCGTCCTTATGACACGAATAGTGACCGTTAGGGGCCTTTGAAGAGCTGCGTCGTAGAAAGTTTAGGTGGTGGACCATGTATGCGAGGCGACGCTTGGAAGGCCTCAGTAGGGTGAGTGACGTCTTGTGTCGAATGTTAGTGCCACGTCTTTGGAAATGCCGACTTTCGTGCACAAGGGAGCTGCGCCCAATGGTTGAGTTGTTCCCGAAATACGCACGGCCGCCTGTCAGTGAATTGATGTTGCATTTTGTGTTGTGGCAGTGGTCGATTCATTCTGGGCGTTCGAATGCTTGAGGAATGTTTTTGACTGTGACGACTGAGCGCGGTTGTCTGTGGAGGGTGGGTTATAAGCGAATCTTCGTCATAGTCGTCACTGTGTTGTTTAAACCAAACGATCACTTCTTTTTTTGATCTTTTCTCATGACTCGTCATTTTGAAATATGTGGGCGAGGTAGAATTTGAAAGCCTCACCAGAGATGTAGTCGGTAAAATTGATGATCATCTCCCGTTCCGACCATGATGCAGCTGTAGCGTGGAGCTCGAACACGTCGAACCAGTCCTGTACGCGTCCATTGTCCGCTGCTCCGGTGTACTTGGGGATAGGAAGGTCAGTCGATGGTTCCGTCATGATGGTTGCAACGGTGTCCAGTGGTGATGAATTCTGTGGTCCGCGTTCGGTCACTGCGTCTCGCTGAGGTCTTCGATGATGATGACCGGTTGATGAAGTGGTTGCGAGGTCTTCATCCTGTCGACTTGTGTGACGCTATGATGAATGGGAGACGTGGCCTAGCTCATACCCCATGTTTATTGCATGCTGGCTTCTTCCTCCTCTACTTCTCCTACCATCCCTGCCTTCTTACGTCACACACACACACACACACACACACACACACATATATATATATATATATATATATATATATATATATATTATTTATTTATTTATATAAATTGAAGGGAAGGCACGAGGGGTCCGGGTAATTTCTATATTGAATAAACTTGCAGATAGCACATTTAAAAAGGAAATTGCCTTTACTAACGTTTCGGCCGTGCCACGACCGCGAGGTTAGTAAATACAATTTCCTTTTCAAATGTGCTATGTGCATGTTCATTCAATATATATGTATCTATATATATATAAATATGTATATACTTATATATATATATATATATATATATATATATATATATATATATATATATATATATATATATATACGCAAGAAAGAAAAAAGATTACAGCTCGTGGACTCGAACGTGGAACCTCTGAGTCGTTAATGCGAGGCGTTAAGCACCGAGCCACTGAGCAACACGTTCTTCGAAGTTCAAATGGCAATCTATCTATATACACGACTGACCACTGGTGATGCGCATCCCATGGGACAACTATAGTGTATTCAGCATTCTCAACAAGGTAGCGCAATGAGCGCGTGGCTGAGCGCATCTCGGGGGAGAACTATCGTGATTTAAGCATCACTAGCAAGCTGGCGCAATGAGCATGCAGTGGCGCTCGTTCTCCTTTGCCTCTCAGAGTGGACAAGGTGGACACTCGCTCGCTCGCCCTTATCTCGCAGTGGGAACGATCCTACGTCTGGGCTGGAGTTAGGCTTTCACTAAAACGTTTCTGTTGTAGTTACCGGGTGCACAAAGATCACTGTACTGGCAGCACAGTTTCCATTTCCAAAAATTACGCTCTTTTCTGACACAGCGAAGTGACAACTAAGCCACTTCGTCGCGTTCATCTGTATCTGTGAGTACGTTTAGTGCGTCATTCGAGTGTGAGCAACGTGGGGCAAATTTCAATCTGTTTTGCATTCTTCGCGTGGTATTTCAATTTGTTCCTCATTCATTGCTTCACCATTGCAGCAAGGCTGTGCCTCTTATTTCACCAACACCCCCTAGATTTCTAAGGCCTTTTCGATAGTTGCATGACACCACTCTATGGGTCCGTGCGGTTGCTGTGTTTTGATGTTCCCTAAAGTATTCCGGAGCATCGCGCTCGCTTCTACTGGTGTTGTAAGAGTCTGTGATTGGAGCAAAATATTATGTCTTGTCGTTGAGAAGCTCTCTGGGGCACAAATGAAGCATTTTGCACGCAGTTTCACGTTCTTAAGAAGGCCTCGTCGCAGTGGTCTCGGTTGGTGACCGAGACCACTGCGGCGGTACTTGGTTGGTGACCCGCAGGTCACGTGATTGAATCCCGGCTGCGGCGGCTGCATTTTCAGTACAGCCGAGAATGCAGTAGGCCTGTGTGCTCAGATTTTGATGCACTGTAAATAACCTCAGGTCATCGTACTTTCCGGAGCTCTCCACTACGGCGTTTGTCTTATTCATATCATCGCGAACAAAAGAAGACCGACAGGCAAGAGTTGACTGAAATCAGAGCAACAAAACGTTCTCTTCTTCTTCACACCCACAAAACGAGTATGACGCACAGCGCTCATTCTTCAAGGGCGACATGCGTCATTTCTCCCTTTCCCAAGAAGCATTGTCTCTCCGTTGGGCATGAAGGCAAAAAAAGAAAACGAGACGAAGGTTACAATAGACGCAAGATGAATGGCATAACGCAAAATAGCGCAGTCAGTTGTGAGCTCGGAGTCAAATCTTGAAGAAAAATAGGAAAGAATGGAAGAAAAAGAAGGAAACAAAAAAACGACGCAAAGTCACCAATAATGTTGGTCACATCACTGGTGAGTCACAGCGCAAAAAGTACGGTTTGAGCTTTGAAATGTGAATAACTTTAGTGCGCGGGGGGCAACGAGAACGTCTCAAAGTGCGTTCTGGGAGAACCTCGTAAGTAGCGTCGGTGAGATGTCGTACAACCTTGTGAGGGCCGAAGTAGTGACGAACTAGCTTCTCTGAGTGGCCACACTGTCGAAAAGGGGTCCACACCCAGACTTCCTCACCAGGCTTGAAAATAACTTCACGGGGACAAAGAGTGTAGCGGCTTGCGTCTGCAGTTTGGTGACACTGATTACGGTGACGAGCAAGTTGACGCGCTTTCTCTGCGCACTGCGCGAATTGGGTGGTATCCGAGGAATGCATTCCTAAGAAGCCGGGCAGGAGCATGGCGTCGAGCATTGTCGTCACCTCGCGACCATGGACTAAGCAAAAAGGTAAAAAACCGGTACTCTCTTGTACAGCAGTAATATAGGTGAAAGTTGTGTAAGGAAGAATATCATCCTAGTTCTTGTGGTCGCTGTCCACATACAGAGACAGCATGTCGGCAGTCAATCTTGTTAAGTCGTTCAATGAGCGCGCTTGCTTGCGGGTGGTAAGTTGTTATTTTACGATGTTCCATGCAACTTAACCGCAAGACTTCCTGCATCATCTCTGCGGTGAAAGCTGTCCCACGATTAGTTACGACGATGGCTGGCGCATCGTAACGTAGAACGATGCTGTTAACAAAAAATTCGGCGAAGTCTGCTGCGGTAGCTTTTAGAAGCGCCTTTGTTTCGCAGTAGCGCGTTAAGTAGTCAGTAGCGACCATAATCCAGTGGTTTCAAGTCGAAGACGCGAGAAATGATCCCAGCAAGTCCATGCCGATCTCATAAAAAGGCGTCTTTTGGTGGGGCTCTTGGTTGCAGCAGTCTTGTTGGTCGTAAAGGTTGAATCTTTTGTCCCTTACAGTCGCGAAATGTCTGAAGGTAGTGCTTCATTGTCTTTGCGAGACGGGGCCAGAAGTAGAAGCGGCAAATCCGTTGCAGCGTGTGCGTATAGCCGAGATGTCCGGACGATGGTTCGTCATGACACGCGCGTACATTGTCACCACGAAGCGCGGTTGGCGCGACAAGAAGATCCGTAGCATGTGTAGAATCAGAGTTTTTTTTTGTAAAGCACTTCATCTAGGTAACGAAAACAGGATAGCGAGCGTGCAAAACTTCGAGGAGGGTTCGAATTGCGTCCTTCCAGCTAGTCAATGAGCAGGATGAGCTCCGAGTCATCGCGCTGTTGCTGAGCAAAGCTAGTTGCTTATACGTAAGAAAGAGATGTGTCATCGTCTTCAAGGTCAGTGTTCGTAATTTCGATTGGTGAACGTGAAAGGCAGTCAGTGTCAGAAGCTGTTTCCGCCATGATTTATGGATGACGGTGACGTCGAACTCTTGTAGCCGAAGGCTCCATCCTGCTAGACGATCTGAGGGATCTTTAGGATTCGCGAGCCAACAAAGGGAATGGTGGTCGCTAACTGTCCTGATTGGGCGGCCATTCAAGTATGGGCGGAACTTAGTTATAGCCCAGGCAACAGCACAGCATTTTTTGTCGGTCACCAAATAGTTCTTCTCCGCTGGGGAGAACGCTCTGCGTTCACAGCCAATCACGCGCTCTACGCAATAATGCCACTAACTAATACCGCTCCCAGTCCAGTGTTTCTGGCGCCTGTGTGTAACTCCGTGTCAGCGCTTTCGTCAAAATGACTCAATACAGGCAGAGCCGGCAGAAGGTTTTGAAGGGTATCGAACGCATGGCGCTGTTATGGACCCCAAACAAACGAAACACCATCTTTTGTAAGCTTGTTTGGGGGGGGGGGTCAGCAATCTTCCAAAAGTTTCTCACAAAGCTCCTGTAGTACGCACGGAGCCCCAGAAAGTGGCCTAGGTTGCGCCTATTCGTGGGCTCGAGAAAGGTTGCAACGGCGCGGGTTTTCTCCTGATCTGGGCAGATGCCGGCAGGGCTCGTGACATGAGCAAGAAACTTCAGTTTTTCGAATCCAAAATGTGATTTCTCGAATTCGAGAGAAAGCTCCGCTGTTATAATTGCCTGAAGAACAGCATGAAGGCGCTGATGGCGTTGTTCAAACGTTTCTGCAAAAAGCCACAACATCGTCAAGAAAAACCAGACATGATTTCCATTTGAGGCCCGTGAGAACCGCATCCATCCTTCTTTAGAAAGTAGCTGAAGCAGATAATAGACCGAAAGGCCGGACATTAAACTCTTACAGGCCGTCAAGACTAATGAAACCACCTTTTCGTGGTCACGTTCACCCACTGCAATTTTCCAGACCGCGACGCAAATCCTTTGAGGAAAAATACTTAGCATTGCCCATACAGTCCAGTCAGTCCTTTTTCCGGGATAGAGAATGAAGTTCCTTTTTGGTGACCTTGTTTAATTTACGGTAATCAACAGCAAAGTGCAACGTACCAACCTTCTTCTTTACTAACACAACTGGCGAAGCCCAGGGACTGGTTGATGGCTGGATGACATCGTCCTGAAACATCTGTTGGACTTGGTCACTTATAGTGCCTTATTCCTTTTGCGACACCCTATAGGCATGTTGTCAGTTAGGTCTCTAGGCGGGGTCCGTAATGATACGATGCTGGGCAAACGACGTCTGGTTAATCCTCAACGTAGTAGCAAAGCATTGCCGAAATGAGCCGAGTATACGCAAAAGTCTTTCTCGTTGCTCCGAAAGTAGACCCTCGTTCACCTCGAGAGTGCTCGCGAAGGCCTCGTCTTGGTGGTTATTCGACGAAAAGGATGCTAACGTGGACGAACCTTGAGCATCGGCAAGTTCTTCAAAATATGCAACGGCAGTGTGTCTCGTAAGGTGGCGATATTCATCGCTGAAGTACGTGATTAGGAGTTGAGCATTTCTCTTGCTAGGCTGAACGATTCTTCCGGCAAAGCAGATTTGTCGTGAAATAAGAAGAGACAGAGAATTGTCAGTTAGAGAATCGTCAGTAACACGGAGCGCTTTCGAAGTGGCTTTGAAAAGAGGAAAAAGGAAGAGAAAAGTGCAGTCCCGTTACTGCCTCTCTCAATGAAGGAAGTAGTACCTCCACAGATATGCGCAGAGAATGGTGCAATGGCAATAAAGAGACAGAAGATAGTGGTAAGAGAAGGGCAGAGAAAAACATTCGATCGCTCGCATCACGCACACACGTAAGAAATTAAACACGGCACACGCAACCCACCGAAAGACCACCGAGTAGCCGGAGGCGAAGCAATGCGACCGAGACGGGAGGAAAAAAAACACCGGATAGGTAGAGAGACGTTAGGGTACTCCCAAATCACGAGGGAAGGAGAGAGAGTGTCTATTCCGACGGGGCAACGCGCCCTGGGGAAGAGGGAAAAAAAGAAAAAGCCGTCAGGCAGCACGGAGCAGCCTACGCAAGCAAAGTTACGTTGGACTCCGAGGAGGCATGGCGTGCGGCGGGATGTAAACAACGTCGACACGTGTGTAACGGGCCTCTTTAGGGGCGCGTAAAAAGATTTGCGCCGCCAAAAAAGTCCAGCAGCGCATGGAACGCCCGGTGGAGTGTCGTAACGTTAGCCGAGGGGAACAACAGGTGTTCTGGGGTCACGTGTGGCAGTCGGAGTTGCGCGTAGGCGCTGAACGGACGGCGACGAATATCCGCGTATCCCAGGCACTGGCACAAGATATGTTCGACGGTCTCATCTGCTGGACACTGCACGCAGGAAGGGCTGCCACTGCCACTCTGTATGAAGAGCCCGTGCGCGGTACGGCTGCACCCAGTTCGAAGACGTAGCAAGAAAGCACGAGCACGCCGATCAATTCTTGTTGACGGCAGGCGTGCGACAGGATTGCCGGCTGCTGTGCGGGGGTCCGGGTGAAGAGCCCGGACATGGCGTGCGATAATTTGCCGCGCCACATCGAAGCTGTGAACGAAGTTCGTTGCGGGTGTAGAGGGGTCGTGGGCATCCTTTGCTAGCGCGTCGGCTGCCTCGTTTCCGCGCACTTCGACGTGTGAGGGCACCCACTGGAACGATACAGCCCACTCACATCGCAAAATCACAGTAAACGTGCGCGTGAGGTGCTGCGCGATCGAAGGGCCATTTTCACCCTTCACGAGGGTGAGGAGCGCCGCCCGAGAGTCGCAGAAGACGACGGCCGATAGCGGCAGCAGCTCGGCCAGCTGATCGGCCGCTAAGTTGAGTGCCGCGAGCTCAGCGGTCGTCGATGTGGCCGGGAGCAGAAAACAGCACTTCCTCTCGTCACGGAGCGCCGGAACGATGCTGGCAGCAGCGGCCGAGCCGTCTCTGTTCACGGAGCCGTCGGTGTACAGATGGAGGTGGCTGGAGTACCACTCTTTGATCATGGCGCATGTTTCCTTTAGTAGGGCAGCCCGAGGTGTGTGTCCCTTGCTGCGTATGCCTGGAACTCTGATCGATATGGCCAGCCGGGAGTCCTAGTGAGGTGGAATTGGCAGGAGTCCTGCGACAGGGGCTCCGGAGGTAAGGCCGGCATACTCAAGCGCGCTGCGGCCTATGCCAGTGTCGGGCAGTGACAGGAGCTGAATAATCAGCGCCTTGCCCCCTCGTGTCATGTGCATGCGCTCCACGTGACACAAAGCACAAGCCTTGGCTCTGATCGAGAGGGGAAACTGGTTGCTTTTGGCATAGGTCATGCCCACTGGTGATGTTCGAAGCGATCCAAAGAGGCGGCGGATGACGCCGCGATGTGCCGTCTGGAGAGTCGCCCATTGAGACGCACGTAGTGTGACCAAGGAGAATGCATAGAGGGCGCTGGCTCCGGCTACGGCGTTGTATATTCTCAGGGCGATATCAGGCGAACCGCCTCTGCCCCGCCCGAGGAGAGAGAACGCCGCTCCTGCGACTCTGCGAGAGCTTAGCCGGTGGCTGGCAACTGTTGGCTTCCAGCTCAGGCGGTGATCTAGTGTGATTCCGAGCTATCACACTGATCGTCTCCACGGCAGAACGCGTCCCCGGAACGTGAGGCGGCGAACCTCGTATCGCTCCCTGAGGGTAGGGTGGACGAGAAGCGCTTCAGTCTTGGAGCTGAAGCCCAATGGCCGAGATGAATGCATCCACGGCCTTGAGAGAGCACTTATAGCTTGGTCGCACCTGTTTTCCGCACGATGTGGGTCCACTCGCAAAGAGGGCGACGTCGTCCGCATAGACGGCAATGCGCACCGCGTACTGCAAGTCTCGCGGGATGTAGTCCACGATGCGCCCGAGGGCATGATTGAACAGCATGGGGCCCAAAATGCTGCCCTGCGCCCCACCAGCAGTGGACGGACGAAGCGCGCTGAGGTCACCAGCAATGCGGACACGGAAAGTTCTGCCACTGAGGAACTCTTCGACGTACCCGAGAAGCCTGCCACACACCCATTCCACGTAGAGCATCCAAAACGGCCACTTGAGGCAGGCAATCGAAGGCACTCCAAATATCCTGTTTCACCATGGAGCTTTGCATCCTCCAGAGTGGGGACAACGCCGGAGATGCAATCCGCGGTGGATTGGTGGCAGCGGAAGCCGCTCTGCAGATCCGCCAGGAAGTTTAGGGCCGCTGCTATCCATTCGAGACGCTTGAGAGCCATGGCCTCCATCACCTTCCCAGCAGCTGACGTAAGCGAAAGCGGTCTGTAAGAGGTTGGTTCCGACGAGGGCTTGCCCTTCTTGCATACGAAAACGACGATCGCCTCCTTCCACGTCGCAGGAAACGCACCAGAGCGCCAGACGCTGTTGTATCCCTTGAGCTGGTCAGGAAGTTGGATTTTGTCACAGTTTCGCAGCATCTGGTACGTGATGCCGCAACTGCCAGGCGCCGAACGGTTCCTCCGCGTCGCCAGGACGTGACGCAGCTCGCCGAAGGTGAAGTCTTCCGTGCAAAGGGCCTTTATTTGCCGCAAAATCTCCGACGTGGGGAAAAAACGCTCGAGAGCAAGCAGTTCGGGCCGGTGATGCGCTGGCAGACGGAGTGGCTGAACTGCATCAGGTACAAGCACAGGGCGTGGAAAATGTCCACGAGTAGCTCCGTCAGCTGGGCGGTGGTGAGGTTTAGGGCGATAGCGATGGAAAAGACCGGAGCCTGTGGGACCTGTGGTTGCAGCATTGCCCCAAACACCCGCCAGGTAGGCCGGTTGTACCGCTGCTGATTGAAAGAGTGGCAGAGGCTGGACCAGCTTTCGGCGCAGCGAAGGTGAGCGTGGCGCCCATACACCGCGTCGATGCGGTTGTACACCGTCCAATCCTCCGCCCTCCCAGAGTGCTCAGCCCGGCGTTGTATCCGATGACCAGCAGCCCGGAGGTTCAGCTGTTTGATATCCGGCACCGGCGTGTTGTCGGGAACGCGGAACTTCACTGTAGCCTCGCGCGCACTCGGAAATATGTGTAAACACGTCGCCCGCGACTGGCACGGAAGCACACAGTTCGCGAAACCGTGAGAAGTTCACCACCGAGTAGGCGCGCGTCTGATCAGACTGGGCGCAGAGGGGCTCAAGGCAGATGGGGTAGTGTTCCGACCTTTCCGTGTTTGGGCTTCGGAACCACCGGTATCGGCAGTCTTCCATGACACCGGAGAGGTCGATCGCACAAGGAGCGCTCTCTTCGAGAACTGGGTACCGTCAGTTGCCACGCTAAAAAGATCTTCGAACAACACAAGTTTTTCACGGAGTCTGCTTCGTATTCAAGAAGTCCATTCCCAGGATGATTGGCCGAGAGTACACGCGTAATACCAGGCAATACCCCCTAAATGTCGACGTACGGATTCGGATACGCGCCATGCATATACCAGGAGGCATCACCAGATGGCCACCTGCCGTGCGCAACTGGGGTCTTTGCCACGGTGTGGTAACGGTCCTCTGTTCAGATGCCAATGCAGCGCTCAATACGGAATATTCGACGCCGGTGTCGACAAAGACACTGAAAGCATGATTGTCGACGAAGATGGCGATATCGGCAGAAACGATCTTTCTGCTTTCCAGGAACACTGAAAAACTGGAATGGTAGTCGTCTGGTCATTGTGTCAAAGAAGGGTCTTTAACATTTCGCCTGACCGCGACTTCACCCCCAGAAGTCACCGTTCGTAGTTTCCTTATGGGGACTTAGTGACCAGCTCCTGAAGGTAGTGGAAGACGACGAGGGCAAACTGGGCGACGTAGACTGGCGAGGCGATGGTGACCTAGATTTGTAGTGCGGAACAGCTGAAGGGGTTCGCTGGCCCGTAATATAGGCTTCGATTTCGCGGGGGCGCTCATTGTAGCGTGGGCATCGAGCATCAGAGTGGAAACCGTGGAGATCTAGTTGGCGGTACTGACACTTCTGGTACATGTGACCCGCTTCACCGCAGGTGATAGCAGAGTGGGTGATTATCCGAGGTGCGCCACGTGCTTGCCTTGCTAGCACTTTGTCTTCAGGCCAGCAGATGGGAGGATGCACTTGTAAACCTTGAGCTGAGAGGTGGACTCAAAGCAGTGTCCTGGACGGGGGGCATAGACCGGTGCATTGTCCGCAAAGCGGGACCTGTATTAGGTGGCGCAGAGGATCGCAATGTCACCGCATATGTCCAGACTGGAGCCTCGGGTATTGGTGATGCGATTGGTGCTATGGTTGCGACTGCCTGCCAGACTTCTTGTCTGATTACATCCGCGATATCTGGCACATGTGAATGGCATTCCGCTGCCTGAAGCTGTCGCAATCGATTCCGCAGTATACTTCAAATGAAGCCTACGGGGGCCTATCTCTCGCTGTCAGATCTGATGGAGTATGCGGTGGCCGAGACGTGGCGTTCGTATTGTGACGACCGCTGCTGCAGAGTACGTTCCATCAATGTTGCCTCACGGATGAACTCGGCGATGGTCGTCGTTGGATTGCGCACGAGTCCAGCGAAAAGCTGTTCTTTTATACCCCACATCAAATGCCGTACTTTTTTCTTCCAACATGGCATGGTCGGCACGCCTGAAGAGTCAAAGCATGTCCTCGAAAAACATGGAAACTTGTTCGTTCGGCCGCTGGTTCTTGCTGGATGTGGCTTGTTCAGCCCTCTCCATTCTTTCGGCGTTGCGTTAGGCGTCACGTAGCTGTTTGGCTAAACTCTTGCCATGTCGGAAAGGTGCCTCGTGGTTCTCGTACCACGTCTTCACAGAATCTGTGCAGCTTGCAAACACCATCCCATTCGTTGATACTGGCAACCCTTCGCAGCTTGCGAACATCCTCTGGCAACCCGATCAAAGTGGTTGATCCAGTCATCAACATCCTCGAATATATCCTTGAAAAACTGGAGTAACATTCTCGTAACATCTTCGAAAAACTGGAGTAAAATCAGGCAGTCTCACTGAAAATATTGAGTCAAGCAAATCAGACGCAATACCTACACCTGCCTTTTGATTATTTACTGAAGCATCTGTGGCTATTACATTTTTAGTTTCTGCATGCTCCAAGTAATCTAATAATATGTTATTTAAAATTTTGAGAGATTATAACTTGGCTTTTCGGAGGAATATATCATCATACTGAATTATAACATGACCATTCGAGTCATTTGTCTCAATTAAACTTTAATGTTCACATATATACATTGTAGATTCTTTTGTACAAACAATATATGGTGTGTGTGAAACCGTGGCCAATGAGCATGAAAGAAGGCGTCGGGGTTTGCGATAAAAGCATATTGAGATCTTCTTGCCAGTAAGCTATAAATTTTAACAATGCTTGTACTGTCAAAAAACGAAATCAACAAAGTAGTGTAGGCAAGTGCTTCCTTGTACAGTACGTTGATAACCACAAACCTAGGTAGTCCCAGACAAATTCGCAGTGCATCTCGCTCCAAGTTTTGTTTTATAAACAGGGCCGTCCGAGAATAGTATGCATCCAAATTCCACGATGGGGCGCATGTACATTTTGCACAACATTATCAATGTGTGCCTCCGTAACCCTTATTTCTGGTTACAAAGCTTGTGCATTAAGCCTGAGTCCGGCTGTGCCTTGGTATTTATATACTATATGTGTGGACTCCAGTTAAGTTTTTTATTATAAATAATTCCCAAATATTTTATAAATTCTACTTGCTGGATTGGTTCCTGTTTTTGTAGAATTAAAATTGAAATTGGGTCTGCAAGCGGACACACCAAGGGCGCACTTTTGTTGACATTTAACGATAATGAAATCGACTGCAACCAAATTTATAACATATTAGAGTAAGAAAACGTTATATTCTTCTTCACACCTCAAAACGAGTATAAGCCGCAGCGCTCGCTCTTCAAGGGTGACATGCGTCAAGTGAAGCATATGTGGCTTTGGGGCGTTAAACGCCGCATATGAAACTTTCTTAAGAAGAAACCAAACGACACCAGATAAGCTCTAAACTTGCGTGTGCAAAAAAGGTGGCTGTTATAAATGCGCTACACATGATACAAAGTACACGTAAATATAACTTGTGAATACCTGTTCCTTCATGACTATTTACCTATGGTGTACGCACGAAGTAGTTCAAAAAAAGTAAAAAAAAAGCCACAGTGGTACGCGTGAAACTACCTTCGAAGGTCCGTTTCTACTTCTGGAATGAATGGAAATTTCTTTCTGTTTTTGACTAGTTATGTCTGTTGCATCACCTTCATAAAAATGCCAATTTTTATTGTCGCAATAGTTTGTTACATTGCACGCTTGACATCGGAAAACGGTTGCGCACAACATACAGAAAACAAAAAAACATTGTGGGACATTTAAGATTGGCCTTTAAGAGTTGAATGCTATAGCGATGTTTTGTTTGTAGAGCGTAATTCAAACACTTACCGTCTGAAACTTTTTCGATCTCGCTATGCACCCACTGCGTGGCCTTAACTGTGCAGTAGCGTGTGTGCCTTTTGTAGTCGGTGACTGGCTTACGTGTTGTGACACCTGATGGCTATGTAGCTTATGCCACTCATTATCAAGGCAATCTTTCATGTTGTTTTGTGAAGCATGTATATAGTACGCGTCTGTTTGTAAAGCATGAAAAGTTATTTCACTGCATTTCCAAGCAGAGGAATTTAGTTTCACAGTGTTCACAAGTAGAGGCGTATGTGTGTGGTAGAACACCCTCTTGCCAGGCAAGCGACGAGGGTTCAATCCCCACTACCACTTGGAATTTTTTATTACTTATTGTGTTTGAATCTTTCTCGAGTTTTGGTCACGCAAAGGGGATCATTTTTCGCTCACAACCAACAATGCCGACACCGACGCCGGAGTTACAGTGAAACGAACTTTTTCAAGCTATCACGCTAACACAGAGACCGAAACAAGAGTAACTTATGGCCATAAGAGCAAAATAAAAGTCATTTTATCTATGCTGTAAGAAGCATATTCTTCTTAGCACCGTTCATTTACAAATTCACGCCACTGCTCAGTGAATATTCCCAATAAATGCACGCTTCTTCACCAATGTGCTGAAGAATTCTCATTGTGAAAGAAAAGAGTAGCCCCTATTGACAAAACAGCTATTGCAGCTAAAACGCAGACTCACATGCCCGGTAGAGCAGTGGTACAATTATTCAGCATGTACTTTTGAATGCACTGTTGAAGTGGAACGTTGCGTATAGGAGAGCTCGAAGCTACCCTTTTTTTTGCGCGTCGCACAGAAAAAAAGTGTGGCTGTCGGACACATGGCGTGACGTAACGCGCGGGGAAAGGAGGATGTGAAGACGCCTGAAGAACATTGGTGTTAATATCACTCACATTCTGGCTCCGCTACGTTATCGAAGTTTGTCTCAGGTAGTGCTTCGTTGCTAAGCATCAAGGATGAAAGTGCCATATTGCTTCCTCAAGTGTTTTTATCCCGCCGTCACGCTGCAACTAATAGTCAGCGCAAGCTGTGCCTGCAATGCTCGAGAAGCTTCAGGACTGTAGTAGATCATTTTGTTAT
Source organism: Rhipicephalus annulatus (assembly GCA_013436015.1). Classification (NCBI taxonomy): domain Eukaryota; kingdom Metazoa; phylum Arthropoda; class Arachnida; order Ixodida; family Ixodidae; genus Rhipicephalus; species Rhipicephalus annulatus. Next base: position 152,046 of record WOVY01010274.1, on the reverse strand, counting down.
GGTTGTGCGGACAATTTGAACACTACAGATTATTCTGGAGCCTGCGCAATCGCTAGCGATAACGCCGGAATATTTGACGGCACATGTATAAATGCCGACGAGCTTCACCGCCTGTCAGGTGATCCATGGCCGACGCTCTGTTCACCGCAATCAATGCCAGTGTTTTTCTTTATTTCTCGGTCACAAGTTTGGCCAAACAAACAGTTTAATACTAGTCATACAGTCTGCTGCCTTCGTAAACGCTCCGACCACTGGTGAAAGTGCATTGTGATCCATATACCGAACATCCCCTTCCACCCGTGAGCCAACTACCAAACGCAAAGAAAACATCGACATCAACCTAGACCAGTGAGCTAGCCACAGGCAATGAGGGCAACCTCCAGAGTACGTGCTTCTACCGGAACACACCACATGAGCCAAGACTCTGACTTCAACGCAGACACGATGACCATCCCCATGCCACCTGCACGAACCATGCTCTCGCAGCCCAAAGATCCACCAACGCATCATCAGTGGAGGACGCGGAAAGCTGGTTAGCAGCATATGACTGGTTCACCTCCTTCAATCAGTGGAACACCGGCGACAAGCTTCAGCATGTTTATTTCGCTTTCGAAGACGCTGTTCTAACCAGGTCTCAGATTCAAGAGCGAAACCTCAGAACGAGGCATGTTTTTCGCACCAGATTCTTGACCAGTTTCACAAGCGTCGTCCGTAAAAAGAGGGCCGAAACTCCGCTTCAAATTCGCGTACAGCTACCCAACAAAAGCGTCGTGCTCTTCGCAGATGACTAGATAGTTTCTCCACGCACACCTATAAATGTCAAAAGACAAGGAAGTCCACCAACTGAGGCAAGGAGTTAAACAGGAGATTTTCGCGGGACTGACGCAGAACCCATCGAATATTGTACAAGTATTCGTCTCAGAAGAATATACGGGAAGGCGTTTGACTCAGTCGAGACAACAGCAGTAATGCAGGCACTGCGTAATCAGGTGATCGACGAACCCTATACATAAAAAGACTGGAAAAATCTACTGCGGATCTACAATTACCTTAGTTCCCCATAAATAAAGCAACTGAATCTCAATAAAGACGAGTGTAAGGCCGGGAGAGATGATCTCTGCAATGCTATTCACCATGTGTTTACAGAGAATTTTCAGGGTCCTAGATTCGCAAGAGTTAGCGAGAAGAGTTATTGGAAAATATCTTTGTAACCTGGAATTCACTGACGACATTGCCTTCTTGAGTAACTCATTGGATGAATTGCCGCTCATGACTAGTGACCTGACAAGGAAATCAGAAGCGTTGGTCGTAACGATATTATGCATAAAACTACAGTAAAGTGCAACAAATTCGACACAAAATATCTCTTTCCGACTATTTACTTAGGACAGCTAGTAGCCGCGGAACCGAAACATGAAGGTGAAATAACTTGAACAATACAGATGGACTGGATTCCATTCGGCAAGCATTCTCAAATTATGAATGATAATCTGCCACTAATCCTCAAGCGGAAGGTATATAACAGCTGCATCTTGCCAGTACAGTAGTTAACTACGGAGCGGAAACCTAGGGCCTTACAAAGAGGGTTCAGCTTGAACTGAGGTCAACGCAGCGAAAGGTGCAAAGGATAATGATATGTGTAACTTTAAGAGACAAGAAGAGAGGAGAGCGGGTCAAAGAACAAACTGTGGTTAAGGATATTATAGCTGAAATCAAGAAGAACAAATGGGAATGGTCTGGACAAGTAGCAAGTAGGCCGGATAACCGTTGGTCATTAAAAGTAACTAACTGGATTCCCAGAGAAGGCAAACTCACGAAGACGAGACAGAAAGTTAGATGGCCCGATGAGAATAAAAAGTTCGCAGGCATAACGTGGCAACGAAAATCCCAATACAGGGTTGATTAACGGATCATGGGAGAGGCCTTTGCCCTGCAGTGGACGTATTCAGGCTGATGATGACAATACCTGAGTACGCGGACCTACATATTCCGCGTAAGTTAACTAGAGAGACTCGACCATTGCGTGTACCAGCCTACTTCTTTCGACACTTAAGCGTACACGGAACACAAAGTCTCCGTAATATAAACTTTCATGATCTCGAAGTTTTTCCCAGTTCACTGTCAATATTTTTAAAAAGCGATGCATTTCTCAGCGTTTACAATAGGAACTTTGAGCGCCTACAGTACACGCAAAGGAATCTACAAAGAAAGCCAATCTGTCTAGAGAGAAAGAAAGAGAGAAAGGAAGGAAGGCCGGGAGGTTGACCTGATATTGGCATCTGGTTTGCAACCCAGCACTGGGGGTGGAGAAATAGGGGCAGGAAAGAGGGGGTAGACAGAAAGAAAGGGAGAAGTAAACGTTTATTTTCGAAACAGTGCCCCCAGCAATGCACGATGTCACCCTGAGGTGGGAGGTCTCCTCAGTTCAGGAACCCTCTGGCTTCTGCTGCCCTCTTGGTCCTGGCGACGAGTTGTTGTTGGTCTTCCAGGTACTAGAGAGCGAGCTTCTCCTTCCACGTTTTGGTTAGGCCTTCGTTCGTCCATCCTGCTTCATTATCAGTCGTGTGTTATTGCAGATTACGTCTTGCAATACACTGGCATGTAAGAAGCAAGTGTGCCAGGGTGTCCGGTACGCTGCAGAGCGGGAACATAGTGCTATATCTTGTTGGGTATAAATGGTGCATTAGCGCCCTGTGTGTGTATGTGTTGCTTTTCAGGCGTCTTAGTATCACACTTTCCTCTTTTGTCAGTTTTGAGTTCGGTGGAGGGCATACCCTCCACCTAACCCAAAACTGACAATAGAAAGAGAAGAAAAAAAACGCATGTGCACTCATCAGAGAACGAAAGCACACACAGGAAGGGCGTTCTAGCTACAACCGTTCAGAAAGGCCGGCGGATCGCAAAAATTGCAGTAGTGCTTCCAGGGCCTTCTTCTGTGAAGTTGCGTCTTGTCGATATTGTAGAATTCTTTCCTCCGACTGATTTTGACTATCTAATTTGTTGAGTTCCTTGCGAAGGCATAGTCGTTGTCTACTATATTCTAGGTCGTCACAAAGGATATGTTGCATGGTTTCTTCTTTGCCACAGTGGCCACAGGCTGCAGTGTTGGCCATCCCAGTGTAGATAGAATAGGCGTTCTATCTATCTATCTAATATCTATCTATCTATCTATCTATCTATCTATCTATCTATCTATCTATCTAGCTAGCTAGCTAGCTAGCTAGCTAGCTAGTTAGCTAGCTAGCCTCCTACCACTCGGTGTTCTCATGATCTCATCCTTGAATTGGGGTAAACCAAAATTAGTATGAGAGAGAGAAATTGTTAGACGAATACGACTCGCTGGACACGAAATAAACAATGTCACGATCCCGTCACGTACATTGTCAAACACTTTCCAGAAACCAGTGGGCATACCCAAGGGCAGGTATGTGACACTCATATCGGGGTATGTGCCACATGTGTTCGGCAGTTTATATCTACTTAATAACGGCGAAAACACACACGCGTACTTTTAACGCTTAAGCGTTAACAAAAACTTTACCTCGGCAGCTTTGACCGGACGAATGCAAATAATAAATATCTTCAACATATGTGTGTGCGTGCAACATTTGCACATATATTTAACGCCATTTCATGAAGTGTCGCTCAATAGAAAAACTGCAACACAGTCACCTTTCCTTCGCATTCCTCGCATACTTGAATTCTGGTACGTGGAATCTGCCGATTTTTTATTATTGTTATTTTTATTATAATGTTATTTATATTTTACCTAATTTTAAGTCATTGAAAAACAGAGGTTTTCTGGTTAATGTCAATATCAGGGGAAGTACCACTGCTATTTCCAAATACAGATCCTAAATAGCTCTCACAGGCATCCGAGACTTTCGAGGAGTCAGCAAAACAAACAAACAAGATGAATGGCAGGACGTAGTAATGTTTATAACTTTTCCAAGACTTAAGTGGGCTGTTTTTTTTATAGAAGAGGCATTATGAAACAAACTGTCTTGTTTTACTCCCTACGGCTTTTACTTCAGCTTTAAATAAATTACCTAGGGCTGCACTTCATTGTTTGCGTTCCTTCATTTCCGTAGACGCTGAGAGGCGGATACCATGCGTACTTTACCCCGATGCTTTACATTTTTCTGAAACACAAATTGCGCAATGCACTCCTTAACTATACTATAAACTCTTTACAGTCAACGTATAGGCACTACAGCAATGACTACACATGGGTCGTTAAAACGCCATGCAAAAGGAAATTAGAAGGAAAGATTTTTATATTCGAGGGCTCGTTTTCTTCGTTAGACACAATATTAAGGACATCGAAGGGAGGCAAAAATACCAAGGAAAATATAATGGATGGTACTAGAAGTAAATTTGATGTAAATATTGTTACGGGGAAGATTTATTCACCGAAAGCTGGTCTTGCTAATAGCTTAGAGAGCGCACAGTCATTCAGGCCAAGGGGAGATGCTCGAGAGTCCAACCCACAACAACTACGTTGTCGTCTTCTTCATTTGGGTGCCAATTCAGCTGTGTCGGGGTGACAGTTCCATACACGTATTATCACCCCGGCCAGTAAGGCACCGTCTCGGTGCCTGTTAAATGAGCGAGTCGGCATTATAGGGCTTGAGACGGGAAACGTGGACTACTTCCGTTCTGGGTACAGCAGCTGATGAGTTTGTGGTAGCGGCAATCTCCTAGATCACAGATGTGACCTGACGAATGACTCGGTAGGGCCCAGCGTATCGCGACAGTAGTTTCTCGCAGAGGCCAACACGTCGAGATGGGAGTCACAGGAGAACAAGAGATCCCGCAGAAAAAAATGGCATCTCTATGCCGACGGTCATAAAGAGACTTCTGTGCTGTCTGCGACGACGATAACCGAGCGCGCGCTACCGCGCGTGCCGTGAGGGCCCGGGTGATCGCATACTGAGCGTACGAAGTGGAGGATGGGTGGTCTGATGAAAGCAGTGTGTCGAAGGGCAGTAAGGGATGACGTCCGAAGAGTAGATAAAAAGGGGAGTAGCCCGCTGTTTCATGACGCGACAAGTTATAGGCGAAGGTTACAAACGGAAGAGCTATGTCCCAATCAGTGTGGTCGGTAGATACGTACATGGCAAGCAAATCTGTCAATGGGTGGTTTAGGCGCTCCGTAAGGCCGTTAGTCTGAGGGTGGTAAGATGTGGTGTAGTTATGACGGGTAGCACGAAATCAGAGTAGATCATCAACCACACGAGATAGAAAGTAGTGACCACGGTCTGTGAGCATGTGAGACGGAGCGCCATGATGGAAAATAATGTTGTACAGAAGGAAGGCGGCAACGTCGGTTGCGCAGCTGGTTGGCAGCGCTCGAGTGATTGCATACCGAGTGGCATAGTCTGTGGCCACTGCAATGCATTTATTTCCAGTTGTAGAAGTAGGAAAGGGACCTAGCAAGTCCAACCCCACTCAATAAAATGGCTCGGCTGGAACTTCAATAGGTTGAAGAAGACCGGCAGGGGGAGTCGTAGGCTTCTTTCGGCGCTGGCAGAGGTCACATGATGCGACATAACAGCGAACAGAGCGGTAGAGGCCCTTCCAGAATACTCGTCGTCAATGCGGTCGTAAGTTTTGGAGACTCCTAGATATTCAGAAGTTGGAGCGTCGTGGAATTGTCGCAGAACATTTTTTCGCAGGTGATGCGGTACGACGAGTAAAAGTTCCGCGCCGTCGGGGTATAAGTTGCGGCGGTACAAAACGTTGTCTTGAAGTAAGTATCTGCTAAGAGAAGGGTCAGCATAACGCGATTGAAGGTGGTCAATGATGGTGAGCAGCGATGGATCTCGACGCTGTTCGTCGGTCACGTTCAGAAAGTCAGTGATGGCTAAAACGCAGGCATCGGATTCCAAATCACTGGAGCTAGGTGGATCAACGGGGTGCCGGGAAAAGCAGTCAGCATCGCTGTGCAGCTTTCCAGATTTGTAAACAACCGAGAACGTGTACTGCTGTAATCGAAGTGCCCATCGGCCGAGTCTTCCTGTAGGGTCCTTAAGCGTCGACAGCCAGCAAAGCGCATGATGGTGCGTCATGACTGCGAAAGGACATCCGTATAAGTACGGACGGAATTTCGCAATAGCCAAAACGAGGGCTAAGCATTCCCGCTCAGTGATGGAATAATTTTGTTCCGCTTGCGATAAATGGCGGCTAGCGTAGGCTATCACACGGTTGGTGCCATTCTGTATCTGAGCGAGTACAGCACCAATGCCATGGCCGCTTGTATCGGTGCGAAGCTCTGTTTGAGCCGCCGGATCAAAATGAGCCAACACAGGTGGTGATGTGAGGGCGGTAATTAGCGACGCGAAGGAATGTTCTTGATCCCTTCCCCAAGAAAAGGCCACATTCTTTTTGAGGAGATCCGTGAGGGGCCTAGCAATGTCCGCGAAGTTGAAGACAAAGCGGCGGAAGTATGAGCAGAGCCCAATAAAACAGCGAACTTCTTGTGTGGAACGCGGAATCGGGAATTCTCGGACTGCACGGACTTTGTCAGGGTGGGGTTGAACACCAGTGGCGTCAACAAGGTGGCCGAGTAGTTTAATCTGCCGGCGTCCAATTGAGTATTTCGACGAAATCAGTTGTAGACCAGCGCAACGAAAAACGTCAAAACTTTCTGAGAGACGAGACAGGTGGCTTTCGAAGGAGGGCGAGAAAACAATTACATCATCCAGATAGCGTAGGCAGGTCGACCATTTGAAACCGCGAAGAAGAGAGTCCATCCTACGCTCAAAAGATGCCAGGGCGTTGCACAACCCAAAAGGCATGACCTTGAATTGGTAAAGGCCGTCGGGTGTGATGAATGCTGTCTTGTCGCGGTCACGGTCTTCGACCAAAATTTGCCAGTATCCGCATCGTAGGTCGAGGTACGAGAAGTAGTTGGCGCCGTGGAGGCAGTCGAGCGCATCATCGATTCGGGGTAAAGGATAAACGTCCTTCTTGGTGATCCGATTCAGGTGGTGATAGTCGACGCAAAAGTGCCAGGCGTTGTCCTTTTTTTAACTAAGACCACAGGGGATGCCCAAGGACTCGATGAAGGCTCAATGACGTCTTTACTCAGCATTTTCTCGGCCTCCGTCTGTATAACTTGACGCTCAGCATGTGACACGCGATAAGGGCGTTTGTGGAGTGGACTGGCGTCGCCGGTGTTGATGCGGTCGGTTACGGCACATGTGCGGCCCAAGAGACGGTCGTCGACGTCAAAGATATCCAGGTAAGAAAAGAGAACACCCCGGAGCGCTGCAACTTGGAAAGGTAAGAGGTCGCTGGACATCTATTTGTCAAGGAACGCCTTGTATTGCGACGTGATGACAGGTTTCGCCATGGTCTTAGTGTGAGGGGTAAAAGAACAAATCGAACATTCATCAAGCCATTCTTCGACGTTCGTGCTGTCCGTCCCGGAAAACGTGCCAGGGTCGAGAAGATGTGGGGGAATCACAGGTGATGGAGCCGGCGCGGATGGCGAGGCCTGAGTGCCGGTTTCAGGCATCGCGGCTGGACAAAGCAGGCGTCCATTGCAGAGTTCCAGAGCCGGGTTGTCTGAAGACCCCGCACCTTCCACCAAAAGATGTTACGGGGAAGAATTATTCACTGAGAGCTGGTCTTGCTAACAGCTTAGAGAGCGCACAGTCATGCAGGCCAAGGGGAGAAGCTCGAGAGTCCAACCCACAACAACCACGTTGTCGTCTTCTTCATTTGGGTGCCAATTCAACTGTGTCGGGGCGACAGTTCTATACACGTATGAATAGTAACGACGTAAAGATTACTGACAGTGGACAAAAACCGAATTCACTATCTTTTAATAAGGCATCCGATGCTCCGAGCTGCCACGGCGGCTATTCCTACGTCAACTTTATGGGGCATAATTGTGGAATAAACGTGGGAGCATCAGGCCGCACCGCCAGTAGCCATAACGGCGAGTGTTACATACTGGCCGTGATGCTCATGACCATGGCCGTGACAAGCCTCTTTTCATCAATTTTTTTCTTTCTTCACATTCACGCTACAATTACTTCTATTAACGTCCTGTATACATTTGTGGCATGGTTCTCTGTTATATGTCATCAATACCTGCAATTTCGTTATTTCAGGTCTATCTCTGTGGTGTAAATGCAACTAGCCAACAACAATTCACGACAACACACAGGCACACACAAAAACAGAGCATGCATCTGGCATCAAGTAAGCTTCCCCACCTTTGAGGAAAAGCAGACTGCTTTTAATGGGTTCCACTTCCACGACGAAAGGTCCTCTGTCGCGGAATACATGTGAATCCTTCACGAAGCATTTCTTGATGATCTCTAGATCACTTATGACAACCTTGGGAACTTCACCCTCGTAGAAACCGAAAACTTTGCCGTACTCTTCGATCCAGTTTTCCATGACCTGGGGATGGAAAAGTATGTACATCGGTAATATCAATTTTTGTTTTTTTTATTTGCTAACCTAGAGGAAGAATGCAGTTGGTGGAAACAGTTTCGAGCAGTGCTGGTATTGCCCGAAAAACACTTGACAATGTGCAAACGTTTCCACCGACTCTTAATGATTTCAAATGAATAAGACTGTAATGTTTATAGTGATAAAACTATACCTGAATAAGAGTTATTTTGGCTGGTTTTTCACTGTGCACCCGAGTCTAAGCGTGGCAAAGCAGGGAAAACTTAAAATCGTACAGTGAGAAGCCTTGAGCCTTCAGGCTCATAACTATAAAGTGACAAGAATTTGAAACACTGCATTTCGCCCCTATTGAAGCTCTGTTCCCATGGTTGGCTTTCGAACGCACGACTTGTACATAGAAACGTAACACCATAACAGTAATCAAGCTTAAAGCATGAATGCGAATTTGGAATCAGGCATTGAAATTGCAGAGGTCGTCAGCCGAAATAAAGAGACGTTGTTAAGTATAGTAAAAGCGGAAAGGAAGGAATGTAAATACGTAGCGAAAAAAAGATAACGGAGCACACAAGAAAGATATGCTCAAGGAACAAGCACTACTTACGGCTCTTTATTCTCCATATATATATGTATATATATATATATATATAACATCTAAAAGACAATAATGCCAAAGAAGTATAGGGGAAGATATTAGACCGTATTGTATTGCAAATATGAAGAAAGAACAGTGGGTGAAAAGATAACTTGCCATGGGCGCAGCCTGCCCATGCGAAGTTATCTTTTCACCACTTTGAAACCATAATTAAACAATGGTTCTATGCACCTAGGAATTGTTGAATTACTAAGGCACTAACGCATTCTTTAAGGAAAAGGACAATCTTCGCGAAAAGGTCAAGGCAGAACCATTCAATCATTCACTCAAATGTCGTCTAAAAACTTATTCCAATATTCTGGGAGCTGCCCTAAAGCACGCTAAACGGGAATACTATCAAAGTAAGATTATAAATAATACTGGCAACACAAGGCAGCAGTGGCAAGTACTTAAAGAATTTCTGAACAGCCATGAGCCTAAATCTCACCCAACTGCTATATCTGTTAACAAAAACAGATACACTGATTCTGATTCTATTGCGGAGGTTTTGAGCTCTCATTTCAGCACCCCTGTGCAATACTAATACTAACACTCAGTCGGAACTCTCACTGTCAAGTCTTCCACGTACTCCTCAATCTTTCATTTTGTATACCATGGTAGCAGATGAAGTTAAAATATCTTCTCATCATAAAAGAAGACTGGCCCAGGGCTTGATCAAATCTGCTCTTCTAAAATTAAACTTGTATCAAAAGAACTTTTCCCAATCTTAGCCTAATTATTCAATAAGATTTTCGCGGCTGCTTTGCTTCCTAAAGGCCTTAAAGCAGAGAAAATTATCCCTATTTTTAAGAAAGGTGATCGCGAATGCTGTAACAACTATGGCCCGATTTGCATTTTACCTTTGTTTAGTAAAGTCATTGAAAAACTTATTTGCAACTGTTTAGTGAAATACCCATTTAAATTCAACATATTATCTGGTCACCAATTCGGCTTTCGTCCAGGTCTTTCAACTGAAGTTGCACTAATAACTTCCACTGGCAGGATTAAATTGACAATTGATGAAGGTCTTCTTTTTGGAGCGGTGTTTATTGATTTTACTGAAGCTTTCGATGCAATTAAGCATGCCATCCTAATTCATAAGCTTGACTGTTACGGCATATCTGGACCAACCCTTCAGCTCATTAAAAGCTATCTTGGTGGTCGGACGCAGGTTGTTCAGATAAACTAGAGTTTTTCATCTCCAAAAACCACTAACATCGGCGTTCCTCAAGGGTAAATTCTGGGACCCCTCCTGTTTTTGTTATTTATAAATGACTTAGCACTTCACACTAACGCTCTTTTATACGCTGATGACACTACTAATTTTAGCGCACACAAGGATCCACTCACGCTACAACTATCACTAATCGTCGACCTAAATGACGTTCATTCATGGTGTGTATCGAATCTGTTACTCATCAATCCATCAAAGACTAATTTCATGGTCGTCCTTACCCCGCACTTGTTTCCAAACAACGCTTCATTAGCAGTGACACTTGATTGACACTTTATTCATGCATGTTCATCTACAAAACTTGTTGATGTGGTATTAGGTATACATTTGAAATTCAGCGAGCATGCGCAGGCCTTAATTCAAAAGGTGTCTTTCGGTATTCACGTGATCATCAAAACACGACCTTACTTTTCCACTGAAATCCTTTTATCTTTATATTACGCATTCATTCATAGTCACCTGTCATACTGCGTATCATCATAGGGAAATAGATATTAGTCACATGTAAATAATCTAGCACGATTACAGAAGCAAGCTTTGAGACTCATTACTTTGAAATCATTTTCATCACCATCAGCCCCCCTTTTTAGCAACATGAACATTTTACCTCTGCATAAACTCTTCAGCTACAAAATTCTGATGATCATGTTTTGTGTTCTTAATAATGGATTATACATTTCCAGTTTCTCGAGAGTTACTCTTGTAAATACTAACAACACGAGGTTTTCAGCTAACCATAATCTACTTCTACCTAACCCACGTACCGACTATGGTCAAACGACGGCAAGATTTTCATGCATAACACTGTGGAACATGCTGCTTGTTGATCTCAAATCACGCTCAATGTACTCCTTTAGTAAGCGCTTGAAGCTCTTATTGGGAATGGCCTCCCGGCGGTGACGCTGCCTACGTCACTCCCCGAACAGCCAATAAATAGTGCTGAGTGATGAACTGGGCCATTGGCTTAGCATCCACCAAAGCAAAAGCGAGCAACCACGAGAGCATAATCAGAGGATGAGCCCCGTTTTTCTTCGTCCGAAGCTCGGCAGAGGAAAATGGTGGAAAACGCATGTATTTACTTCGGCACAATTCGGTTTCAGTGAGGCCACCGGAGCAAAGCGGGCGCATCATTCCTCGATTCCTCCCAGTTGGGTATATTTTTATTTAAAGTGCACTTGGACCTCTTATATACAACGTTTAAATTAATGATATCGCGAACCTTGAGGATCAATCCAGAATTATCATTTATCCGGATGACACTGCAATAATTTTGTCAGCTGATACACAAAAAGAGCTATCATCCCGTGGTAATAATAAATTTGGTAAAATAGAACTTTGGACAAAGGAAAATGCACTGTCAGGTAATGTAAATAAAACTAAAGGTGTAATTCTTATTTTAACAAATAGGAAATCTTATACTTAAGTAATTTGTAATAGACATGCCAGTCAGTTTAAAATGGCAGGTCAATAAAATCATTAAGAGTTTATTTCACAACGGCAGCATTTGTAATGAAATGATCATGTTCACAGCATTTTATTGTTAGCTTTGAGTGAGGTTAGTATACTTTGGCAATATAAATCTGTTTTATTGTTAAAGGCAAAGCTTGCTATATACCATGATTTATTCCTTTCAAACTTGAAACGCTACACTTTAGGGGGGGGGGGCGACAATGACTAAGACTGATTTGGGAGAAGTTTCACTTGTCCATAATAAAATCTTCCGACTAATTTACAAGTTTTCTCACAGATATACAAAAAATTACTTGTTTAAGGAACATGAAATCATCAATATATAGGACATATACATTTAAAGGTACTTACGCCACTATAACATCGAACAAAAAATCGTTTATCTACAATCACAGATGAAACATTTCCATTCAGAATACCCATTACCACCGTCACCCACCATGAATGCTTTCTCCTTCAATAACTAACTATATGGTCAACAAAAAATGACAGCAGCGACCATCGCAAATAAACAGTTTATATTTATCAGGTGTTATTAGAGCACATATCATCCTTTCTCAACTTCGCCAGTAGCTTATTAGCACTCTTTACACACTATTCACATTTAAAACCTTATCTTCCAACATCCTAGTGAACAATAAGGTAAAAAAATCAAGAAAAATGACAGCATATCCACGGGTTCAATGATGGAGGGTGGGGCGAAGCTGGGTCCACACGCCGCTGCCGCGCCGCTTCAGCCTCCCATTCTCGTACTGCAGGGTCCTGGATGCGCTTCTGACTCGCGTGTCCGCACGTCAGGGTCCTTTCTTCAAGCGCGAGCCACCGCCTTCTTCGAGCCGCGAGCCGCGTGAATAGTGCAAGCCTCTCAGCAGTCTTACCCAGCCTCCGTCGCCGAGCTTCTGAATGCGTACGCGCGCCAAAACGGCGCTTTTATTGTACTATAGAGTGCCCCCTGGCGTACGGAGCTGTCGTAGAACACGCCACCGCCTCTCTCTCTTTCTGTACGTGTGAAGTCAATCCTTATTTTCTACAAGCAACACCCTCTTATGTCATACCATTTGCATTTTCAGTGCATAGTACAAGTACCTCTTCTATGGCCGGTTCAAGAATTAACAAGTGTCGGTTATGTGCCCTCGTCATAACCGCCGAGGGCACATACCCGCCCTTGACGCAATAAGGAGCTTCGCCCGTAAAACACAAAAAGAATGAAAATTTTATCACCGCTGCATGTAAATCTTGTGTTTGTAAGTGTATTTGTTGGTTACACATTTAGAATTTTTATTTTCATTTCTATATATGTTCAAAGCACTGTGTGTGTGTGTGTGTGTGTGTGGTTTTTGTTTGTGAAAGCAGCTGTCTGCTGTGTTTTGAAATTTTATAATTAAAAGTTTGGTTAGTGTTCTATATTTTTGTCAGCTGTAGTATTGTGTTGCCGCCACCACCATTGCCTTTGTTCATAAGGGGTGAGAGCGTAGTCAAGCGGATAGGTGATTTTATTCTCACCCTCTCCATCAACTATGTATTGGTGGACATCAAAACCATTATTACTAAAACACGATACGAGAATGCGCTCTTATTAAGTAGGCGTGGCTTACAAGGGGACCCTAACTAAGTTCCATTCGGGACTACACGGGGTAGGTGCTTCTTAAACACATACACATGAAGTTCCTGCGCAGAGCACACTGCAGTTTTTAGATATTTAGCTATTCGGTACTTCTAACTTTTGACTCGTCGCATTCCAAGACATTAAAAAGAACCATTGCATCACTTTGCCTCACGTCTGCGCTGAAGAAAGTGTGGCACCGCGAGATGGAACAAGGATGTGGTGCAAAAGACTGCAGAATCGAAGCTGCCGGCTTATCCGCCTAATGCAATCCCAGCAATTGCTGAAGGCCTGTTTCAGATATGCAAAAAACACACAAATACAGACGCCAGTGGTTTCGCTCGAAAGATTGTGCGTAGAGTTTCTTGGGAAAAATAAATGAAGAGGAAAGCACGTCGTAGTGACTGTCTCTCTCGTAAAGGTCACCTTAATGAGAGAAGGAATGCAGGAGAGAGGAATGCGGGAGAGATGAGAGGAGGATGTCCACGTTCAAACTGCCACCGAGCAAAGCCATCAAGCAGGCCGGCAAGAGGGGAAGACGGGGAGCGTCACGTCATGAGCCCGAGAGAAGTGGGCGGGCCCACGAGATGCGAACAAACACACACACATACGTGGCCAAGAGCCTCCTTGCGTAAGAATTCGGCGTCACCACCGAATTTGAGCAAGGCGTCGAAGGCCTGCCCGAGTTTTATGCGATGCGCACGAGAAAACCGCAGATAGACTTCACACTCTGCCCTGGCGTCACTGCGAAAAACACCCGCACCAGTGCCCCCATCGACGCACCGGCCATAGATGGGTAGAGCAAACAGAGCCGTTTGCAAGAAATGTGCATATGCCCTCTTATTTTGCTCGTCTTGAGGCGCGGTTTCTTGAAAGTGAAGGAACTGGCAAACTTCTTCCGTCAATCGAACCTCGCTTCAAAAAAGTAGGAAGCTCATCAAAGGGAACTGTGCGTACAATGTAAAAGATGTTTCAGTTATTTCGGTGTGCAGCAATTTAAGTGCCAGCGACCATGATTGATATGTGGGGTTTAACGTGCCGAAACCACCATTAGATTATGAGAGACGCCGTAGTGGAAGGCTCCAGAAACTTCGACCACTTGGGGTTCTTTAACGCACACCCAAACCTGAGCACACGGGCCTACAACATTTCCGTCTCCATCAGAAATGCAGCCGCCGCTGCCGGGATTCGATCCCGTGACCTGCGGGTCAGCAGCCGAGTACCTTAGCCACTAGACCACCACGGCGGGGTAAGTGCCAGCGAACTTCGCGTGAGATCGAGTTCAAGGCAAGCACTCCGACGTGCGTTCTTTAACGCCTGATTGCGTTAAAGTAGGGCTTATACATGCTGCCTAAGCGAAAAAAAATATATACACAAGCAATCTAATTTACTATCAGTGGTACGAAACTCGCTTTATCCGGCTTGAATGGCCCTGACAATTTTCGTCTTTGCAGTGGCAATCTATATCAATATTTCGCCTTCCTCTGCATTGAACTGTCCCTAGAATGTTCTTTTGGCGGTTGTCTTCCGTTTCTATACACTGCAAATGGGGATACGTGCCTGTTCATTTTCTTAGTGAACAACGAAAGGCACAACCGAGGCCGCCGAGATAGCTCCGGCGATCACGGATACCAACAGCAAAAAAACCTGATTGTGGTCGCAATCACTTAGAGATTTACCTGTGTGACGTACCCTTCAAAGCTCTACGTGCGTAATGCTGTATGATGCCGACCCCTTCAGATTATCGGTAGTCGCGATGTGTGCGATGTTTATTGCACTCGTCACCTGTGTACTGTTGCAGGGCACGTACCGTGGTCAGAGGCTCTGTTAAGCTTCATAATCTGAGTTACCACGAATCTCCATGGTAACGATCGGGCGCATTATTGTATCACCTAAATTATGACACTTTTCCTCGTGACTGGCTGCGGAGAACGCGAATACTTCGCTTATCCAGCATGTTCACAACGGCTCGTAACCAGCGCTTTTTCCATTCTGCTTCGCGAAGGCTGTGAAAATCAGCAAAACTAAAGTTCTTAACGTCCGTGGCAATTCACAACGCAACAGTAGCGTTGACTAAAGTATTTTTTTTTCTACAGCACGAAGCTGTTGCGTCTGCTCTTGTCCCGCCGTTCTTAAAAGCGAACCAGCAAGCACTTCATGGTAGTTTAGTGACGCGTCCTACTTCTGGAAAGAAATTGCAGCTATTTTACTAAGTGTTTATTGTGCAGTAGGTGACCAGTAAAAGAGCGAGGGATTGTGGGTTACACCATCTGTTGTCGGCTTTCGGTTCCAGAAAAGTAGACGGCAGCGAACTGCTCCACTGCAAGGCTCATTTTATTCGGGATGTGCGCACGTGATCGCCAGTTTGTGTTCATCCTAATAAACAATGGTCGATTGTTCAGCCATTGTCTGCTCCAACTCTAGCGTGAAAGGCGAACTCAGATATTCATTTCTATAGAATAAAGAAAGAAAAATGAGGTAGGCCGCGGCAGTGAAGAGAGCCACAGCGAACCGAATGTGGTACCGAAGGTTATAGCCAGAGTATGCGAACACCAATTTATCACAGGTGCGTGTGTATTGCGCACTAATAAAAAGCGTACGCAAGAATTTGCTGCAAATAATACATTGAGAATTAAATTGTCGGGCAGGCGCGCCTAGCAAAGTTATTATGGTAAAACGTGGGTGATATCTACCTGCTATGCGAGATGACCGCCGGCCATTGCACCAATATATATGACAAAAAACGTGAAAGCTTCACTCAACAGTAAGGTCACACGAAGCGCTGGATGAGTCCATTTGCGTTTATCTTGGTGAAACTTTGCACCAGGACAGCACACAAAGGAAGAAGTGTGCTAAACAAGCACAACATTCAGACTATTCGGCGCCACCTATGTCTCAATATATTGTTTATGTGCCGCCATGCCGCGCAGCTTGACCTAGATCCGCGTTCAAATATTCATCTGTATTCGACTAAGAAATACATGTTATAGTGCGCTGAAGGTCATAAAACAGATATCTCATCGCGCTCCACAAGTGCTGCGCTTCACGCCGATGGACCGGCGATGTCGGCCGAAGCAGCGATCCCGAAACAAACTCTTAGCACACAACTACAGTCGATTGATTGATACTTGGGGCTTCACGTTCCAAAACCACCATTAGAATATGATAGACGCCATTGTGGAGTGCTCCAGCCCCGCCGCGGTGGTCTAGTGGCTATGGTACTCGGCTGCTGACCCGCAGGGCGCGGGTTTGAATCTCGGCTGCGGCGGCTGCATTTCCGATGGAGGCGGAAATGTTCTAGGCCCGTGTGCTCAGATTTGGGTGCACGTTAAAGAACCCCAGGTGGTCTAAATTTCCGGAGCCCTCCACTACGGCGTCTCTCATGATCATATAGTGGTTTTGGGACGTTAAACCCCACATATCAATCAATAGTGGAGGGCTCCAGAAATTTCGACCACCTGGGGTTCATTAACGGGCAGCCAAATCTGAGCACACGGGCCTACAGCATTTCCGTCTCCATCGAAAATGCAGCCGCCGCAGCCGGGATTTGATCCCGCGACCTGCGGGTCAGGAGCCGAGTGCCTTAGCTCCTAGACCACCACGGCGGGCCACACTGCTACTGTCATCCCTAACCACTGAGATCTTTAAAATGGTGATCTTTTTGTCTGATGTAACATACACAATAAAAACCGTCTTCTGTATCGACTGATCTGCTAGCCAAACTGACAGTAGCCCCAAGCAGCATAAAGTCATTGCAGATCATTTTTGTGCAATAAAAAAGTTGATTTTCCTTACTGTTCATGGCTTTCGTAGCTTTTTATTGTCGAAGTCACAGTTAGCAAAAAAAATAACTTCTAAAGCACTGACATTGCATGAAGAGGGGCTTTTTTAAACAAAGTGGAGCAAAAATGCGCGCATGCCGCTGTTAACCAACGTGGTGCGTCGAACCGGAAGCCGTAGTATCCCACAGTTTTCTGCGATTGGCCATATTACTGGTGACATGTTACACCTAAGTTTTAGCTCAATCATTGGTTCGTACGCTGTAGTTGCGCCTGGTTGCGCAGCAAGCTGTGTAAGGGAGTCGGGCTTTGCACTACTCTAAACTGCGTCGACAAGTGGCGCTGCGTGTCTGCAAAAATCCTGAGCCGGACGTCTATGGTCGAGACCACGGAGAAAGAACGCAGTCGAGACTGATGTGTGGCTGCCCCAGGTGGCCGTATGCACCGAAAAGTCTGCGGCGTTGATATTTGTAGGCGTGGCATTGCACCATAACGTGCTCAATATTCTCCCCCACCAGACATTCCGCACACGAACGGCTCCCGCTGTTGCTGAAACGAAATTGTCTCTCAGTGGTTCGGCAGCAGTCGGTGCGGAGACGGAGAAAGGCCAGGATACGCGTGCCGATACCGGTCCCCGGTAGCGGTCAAGGGGTTTCCAGCGGCTACACGTGATTCGGACTGTAGAGTGCGCACATGGCGCGCCATACGAAGTTACGTAATGTCACCTACGCGTATTAACGCGGTGACAGGTGTGCTGGGGTGGTGAGCTTCCTTGGCTAGGGCGTCCGCTGTGCCGTTGCCGTGTAATCCATTGTGATACGGCACCCATTGGAACACATCTGTGATGAGTGCAGTGCGCGCGTTAAGTGAGTACCTCGAAAAAATGCGCGACACTAACAATGGTTAATACAACGACGAGAAACATCAGCACGAGGGCGCTAAATGAACAGCTTTAAAAAGAAAGTAGCCCAATCAGGAGTTACCACAAAGATTTCAGGGCCAATGACTTCTGAACCCGGCAACCCAGAAAGCCCTATAGTGGGACGACGAGTCGACCCGTGGAGTGCTACGGCAGTTGGCAAGGGGCTCTTGGTTCGGTCAGGGCAGAAGCAGGGTAGAGGGAGTTCACCAGCGTCACGGTCGCGGCTTGCCCCAAGTGCCTCACAGAGGTAAGAGTCGGAAAGGCCTGCTTCGCTTGACCTCAAGCTTAAATGGTCAACGGAGCCAGCGGGAAGCTGCTGCAGCCACCAGGTCTACTGACGGGCGGCAGCCCGATAGCTTGCCTGTGGCCCCTGGTCTGCGCGTCCAAGAGGAAAACTGCATGACTTCCGCAGCCCTGGTTTTGGCACCTACACGCTCCGTCGTACCCACATCTGAGCGTCGCTCTGCTCTTCGCTGGATTCTTCCAACGACGGTTTCCCCGTGCACGCATCTGCTTTCCGTAGACGTCTGCCACACCTCAGTACACAAGCACTTGCCGGTGACACTTTAGGTTACGGTTGGACTGGACTTGTTTTGTGACTTATAGCTCTGTACATAGACGTTAAATTGTTTTGTTATCATCAGTGTGTGTTGCGTGTTCATGTTCATGTGCGGTTTTCGAATTCGTGAGAGAAAACAGAAAACCGCCTCGCCGTTTTTCTTACAGACGTTGTGACCTATGACGCAACGAAGTCTGTTTAGGCTGAAATAGGTGGCGCAAGGTTGACAAAGAGAAAAAGACGAGACAGAAAGAGCGCCATTTCTGTCTCGTCTTTTTCTTTTTGTCAACCTTGCGCCACGTATTTCAGCCTAATATGTACCAAATAGCGCAACATAACGTACTGTGAAGTCTGTTTATTTCAAACATATTTCGAAGAACCCCATCATAACATCACAGCCATTCCGGAAGATCTCCACAAACTCCGAAAAGGGGCCCGGGAATCCGTACCATCTCCGAAAGGGGGCCCGGGAATCGCACAACACTACCGCTGATGTTAGTAGCAACTCGGCTAGTTGATCGGCGGCGATGTCGATGACGGCGAGTTCCGCAGTAGTTGACGATGCGCTGAAGCACTTCCCCTCGCACTTCCCCTGGAGACCAATTGATGGTATGAAGCTTGTAGATACCGCCGACCCATCAGCAGTCACCGAGCCGTCGGTGACAACGAGTACTCGACCGGAGAATCGCTTCAAAATCACTGCTGCAGTCTCCTGCTGAGAGAAACAGGGGGGGGGGGGTGTTCTCCTTATCCCAGATGCTGGGGATCGTAGTTGTAATAACGAGGCCACCATCCTGGTGCAGCGGAAGGAAGCCAGCCAAATTTTGGTGGTTGCAGGTTAAAGTAGGCGTACTCCAGCGCTCACTGGCCCATGCCTGAGTGTTGGTGATTGAGTGTGGGCCATTGAGCAGTCGGGCGGCCAGTCGTCGTCCGTCAGACCTCTGGTACATGTCGGTGTACGTGTCGAAAGCCACCCCATTTTGCTCGGAGTGAGAGGCGTGCCTGATCGGCTTCCGCCAAGGTGGAGCTGATTAGTGACGTCCGCGGAAATCCAAAAAGACGGCGAACGACGCCGCGGTGATTGAACTCGAGTGTGGTCGATCGTGCTGGTTTAAGCGTGATGAGTGGGACTACGTAGAGAGTTCTGGTCGAGGCTACCGCGTTGAATAACCGGAGGGTGATGTGCGGGAGCAGCCTTTGCCGCCGCCGATGATGCAGGAGGCCATTTCGTCAATACTTCACGAATCTTTGCGGGTGTTTGCCAGCGCGGGCTTCTAGTTGAGCTGGTAGTCCATGGTGAGTTTGAGGTAGTGAACTCTCCATGTGCACAGAAACTGGTATTTACGAAGCAGCACTTTTGGGGCGTCGAAGCTAATAATGAGAATAACAAATAACCAGAAAAATAAGTGTGCCGTGGATCACATTCTGCTATCATTCTCAAGTCATGAATGGTAATTAACAACTAACCTTCAAGAAAAAGGTATATGTCAGCTGGTACCTGCCGGTACTTACCTGCGGAGCAGATGCCTCTACGCCTAAAGAGAGAGCTCAGCCTAAACTGAGGACGATGCAGCGAGTGGTGGAAAGCAAAATTATAGTTTTTGAGAGACAAGAAGAGAGCACAGTGGGTCAGGGAACAAACCGGTGTTAAGGATATTACTAGGACTTCGCCCCGTCCACTTACGCTAGGCCTGTTTCCTGAAAGGGTATTGAAGATCCGGAAACTATTACGTTCTGCGGACTCTGATAATTTTCCTCTGGCATTTTTGAGCCGAATCCACATTCTTCCACTGCATGGTTTCCGGCATGTTTCCAGCCTACTTTGCCATTAAATTTGCCAATCAGTAGAGTGTACTGTGTCTGCGTTATTAATCGCTGACTCTACATCTCCATAGAAGTGTTCAACCAAATGATCATCAAGGCTCGATGTAGGTGCGTAGGCCTGTACCACCTTCATTTTGTACCTTTTGTTAAACCAAATTATGATACTTGCAGCCTTCTCACAGAGGCTATAGTATTTCACTACGTTGCCCGCAATATTCTTCAAATCGAAATTGAAATTTTATTCCGCAACAAAGATATGTTACGAGGAGGGCAGGTTAAAGCTGTGAGAACAGCTTGACTAGCCCTGAAGCTCTAGTACACAAGGTAGCACAGAAGAAGGGCGGCTAAGGACAACCAAAATAAAAGTGTTTCGCAATGTACTATGAAAAAGAAAAAAAATGAAAGATTACAATACAAGATTCAAAAATGTAGTCACCAGGTCGCATAACTATATAAACACTAATCGCAACCTTATTAGATATATGCTAGATATGTCAATATTATGTTCCCTAATTAGGCAGTTTCGATTTCACATTTAGTTTTCGTATTTCATTGTACATTTTATCATGCATCCCACATCAGAATTACGTACGTTATAAGCTGAAAACTTTTTGTCCAACCTAACTATTCTAGCAATCATAGCACTAATTTTCAATAAAGCGAATTTATATAAAGGACTTGGTTTGTAATCACATGTTGATTCAACCGGAATGATGCAGTGTTTTAACAATTCTGCTGTGTGGCAGCGATGTGGTAATCTACAGACAAGACTCAGAGTTTTCTTCTGCAAAATGATAAGCTTGCTAACGTTTACAGTTGTCCTTGTGAACTATACAAGAAAGGCATAATTCAATAAAGAAGAAACAACAAGTTATTTATAAGCATGTTTACAGGAACAAAAAGTAGTAGCAAAGGCTGCGCATAACACCAATTATCCGAGATAGTTTAGTAATAAAATGAATCACGTGATCACCCCAAGACATGTTTTGTGAAAAACACACCCTAATAATTAAAATTTTGGACGACTCCAACATCTGTGTTATTTAACGAAATGGTGAGAAACTCAACTTTTGTGTTGCGGGGAAAAACAGCTTTCGTTTTATTTATATTTAGCTTGAAGTAGTCTTCTTGGGTCCATAAGCAAATTTTATACAACGCGTTATTCGCACGACTACCTAGATCGCTGCTACAATTGCATGAAAAAAAAAACAAGCTCGTATTCTCAGCATATATATTGTAATGGGCTGATTCGTCAATATGAGCTATCTAGTTAACATAAAGTATAAAGAGAAATAGTTCCAAGATGCTTCCCAGTGAAACGCCTGTTTTAATAGATTTTGTTGCGGAATGATTGGCTTGAATTACGATGAATTGAGTGCGGTGTTGTAAGTATGAAGTGATCAATTTGTGCGCAACGCCTCTTATACCATAATGATCCAACTTTTGTAGGGAAATTTCTTGATTAATGAGGTCAAAGGCCTTGGAGAAATTAAGAAAATTATCGAGTACCATATTTCAGGATTCGAAACTTTCTAAAATGTATTCTTTTTGTGCCAGTAGCGCGAGCCCAGTGAATTTATTTTTCCAGAAGCCATACTGGGCTGAAGTAGTCAAGTTGACCTTATCAATAAAAGAGGTCAAACGTTTCAAAATTTTCTACAAAGCCTTCAAGAACACAGGTAGAATCAATTTAGGACAGTAGTTGGATGTTGTCGTTTCTGGGGCCCTTTTCATAGATAACTGTGACTTTTGCTATCTGCACATTTCGCGGGAAATGTCCTGTGGAACAACATAAGTTGAAAATGTAGGTATAGACAGGGTGCTAGTATGTCGATAACATACATAACAGGTGCCATTTGAATATTGTCCGCGACAGTGGCTTTGCTCTCTTACTGAGTGTCAAAAATGTCGCTACTAATTTGCTCTCTGAAAGTGGCTCTAGAAATATTCTTTGATTGTTTTCATTATTTATATATTTTAGAGCAGTACTATTGGTCGTAGTGGCACCAACTGACAAGAAAAAGTTGTTAAATGCATCAGCTAATTCAGGCCCTTGAATTTCTGCACCATCTTTTACAATTTTTCTTGATGGCTTCGGTGGATTACTAGGCGTACTGTTTAGTGCCCTTCAAACATTCTCTGTACACCAAGTATGTTAAAAAAATATAGTTTATTTTCATAACGAAGGCGTCTGGCAACAAAGTTTCGGTGCTTTTTAAATGATTTGAGGGCTTCAGGCAACTTACTCACTATAAATGCCTTGAAAAATTGGTCCCGCCTTTTTATAAGCTTAAGACATTGTTTATTTACCCAAGGTTTCCGACTCTTTTAGATGTTTTAAATGACTTTCGAGAAAATATTCAAACTATATTTCGGTGAAATTATTCATAAATAAATTGTATGCTAAATTGGGACGCTCGCTGCAAAAGCATTGCTTCAGCCGGTTCTGCTAAGCGTTCTTTAAAGAGGATCAGAGTTTTAAGATATATAAGTCTATAGGAAAATTCTGCACGCACTTGTTTGGGTACGTTAGTAAATTGGTTTACAAACATAAATATAGGCATGTGGTCACTTATATTGTGATTCAAAGTACCAGCCGTAACAAAGGAAGTATCAAAGTTTGTTATAAAAATATCTAGTAGTGTTTATGATTGTGGTGGGATTCGCGTAGGAACCGATATAACATTTTGGCAATAATGCGAGCTTACCATACTTGTGTACAAGAAACCCCAACACGAGTTCTTTTTTGTCAACTAATTCACTGTATATAGCATATGACGTTCTTCAGCACTGTCTTAGGCTCACGTGTCTTCCTAACTTCGCTGATTTATATTAAGTCCCATTTCACACCCTCTAAATCCGAGGATAGCATAGCTAGACTAGCCTCACTAGATAGCGGTATAGCGTTGAACATAGCCGAGTTTAGATCCCAATGGTGGCCTGTCCGGACTCGGAGAGTCTTAGCACCCTCCGCTGCATAGCAGGTCTGACCATCGCCTAGCACAGCTGGTTTGCAGCCGCTGGGTACTGAGGGGCAAAGGTTATTTGTTGTATTCATGGGGGGTAGTAGCCAAGTAGTGCACCATGCAGGTGGAAAAACCTCCTCTGGTGAGGGAGTATAGTACTAGCAGGTGTTCGCTAGTGAGGCCGCATTCCACACCTTTTTTTTCTCTGGTATTCACAATTCTTTCACTAAGCATTTAAAAAATATGGTTGGGAATTCTCCAGCATCGGCATTTGCTCTGGATTTTGTGATTGTATGCTAGGCTGCGGCGGTATCTCTAAGTAGAAAGTTCTGATGAACTTCCTTAGCATCATAGATTAGCACCTGTCTGCCTATCAGTTCTCAACTCAACATAACTTGTAGCTTGCCTGGCCTTTTCTTAACTGTTTCAAACTCCATATTTGCATTAAAGAAATAAAAAGGAGAACGGCTGGCTTTGATTGCCCGTCCTTGCAAGTTCAGCCCGGCTTAGTGCTGTAGATTACCTTTCTTTTGTCGCGTTCATTCTATCCTAACTTCTCCTGTCTCGCTCAATTCTGCCATTGTTTGCTTCAAAGTGTCCGCAATGTCGAAGTTTTGCTGATTTCGAGGGCTAGCACTGCTACTCTGTCAATTGACGAGTCGTGCGCGCTACTGTATCGGAAACTAATCGGCTACTTCTATGTGATCGTTATGCTGAGCGTATACGTCGTGGGTGCTTTGATAGCTTGAGAAGTGAACGCGAAAAATTTCGCGTTCCTTCTCAAGAGACCGCCGCTGTCTTTAAGGCTGTATTGTATTTTGTTGGCGTTTAGGAGTGATACGTTTACCAGAGCTTTAGAAACAAAAACTCTGGTAGACATTAATTTAGTAGCTTGTGGTCCTCAGTCGGGAGTCAGATATACGCACTAGTAGCTACATGTAAGGCTGGCCTAATAACGTAGAATAATGCAAGCAAATATAAGGAAAAAATTATCTCTCGTTCTAGAGAGCAGCAAAAGGCAGGGATCTTAGTACGAAGCTAATGACATGTTGGTGTCACTCACCACACAGCATCAGCTTGAACTGATAGACCCCGACGACTTTCAGCACACATACACCATGATGAGCCGACGCGACACGTTCATTTTCACGTGACCCACCTACAAATATATTGCCTGTAACATGTACTGCACTAATTCTGACACACACACGCACGCACTCACACACGTAAAGGAACTACCGATGGAGGGAAGGCTAGCCCCCTCGCGAACGCAAATTAGATGGTACGCCCTTGGTTGACTTAGTATTCATCACCACCACCACCACCACCACCACCTCCATCATCATCATCATCATCATCAGCCTGATTACGTACACTGCAGGACAAAAGGCACTACCATGATCCGCCAGTCAACTCTGTCCTGTGCTTGCTGCTGCCACTTTGTACCAACAAACTTCCTAATCTCATCGACCCACCTATTATTCTATCTCCCTTTCATGCGTTTGCGTTGCCTGGGAATCTAGTCAGTTACCCTTATTAACGACTGGTTATCCTGCCTCGTGGTCCGCACCCGACGCATGTTCATTTCTTCTTGATTTCAACTTTCATAACCTTAACCACAGTTTATTCCCTGATCCACTCTGCTCTCGTCTTGTTACACCTGTCAGTTTCTTTTCCATCACTCGCTGCGTCGTCCTCAATTTAAGCAGAACCCTCTTTGTAAGTCTCCAGGTTTCTGCTTCATATAGCTCAAATGCAGCTGTTATGTACCTTTCTTTTGAGGGATAGTGAGAATCTACCTGTTATAATTTGAGAGTGCTTACCAAATGTGCTCCACTCCGTTCTTATTTTTCTAGTTACATCAGACACATGGTTCGGCTCCCCGGTTATTACCTGTCCTAAGTACGCGTAGCCGACCCTTTACAACTTCAAGGGATCTTCACGGGAAACTATTACATATCTCGAAACGCTGTTCCCTTCCGAGGCAGTTGTGCATTACCTTCGTTTTCTACAGACTAATTTTAAGACATACCTTTCTGCTCTCATTCTTTAACTCCGTATACATGAGTTAGAATTTGTCCCCTGAGTTAATCAGCACTGCAATATCATCGGCGAAGTTCACGTCAATAAGGTACTCTCCATTACTCCTATCCTTAACTCTTCCCATTATGGGCTTTCGAAAACTTCCTGTAAGCCCGTGGTAAACAACATTGGGGAGATTGTATCTCCCTGGCTTACACCCTTCTTGATTAGTTTTTTGTTGCTTTCTTTATGAAGCACTGTGTTGGCAGTTGATCCCCTGTAGATTTATTCCATGGTGTTTATATATGCTTCGTCAACGTCCTTATTCCGCAGTGTCTGCTTGACGGATGGAATTTACACTGAATCAAACGCCTTCTCGTAATCTATGAAGGCTATGTATAGTGGTTGGCTGTATTCTGGGCATTTCTTTGTTACATGATTGATAGTATGACTGTGGTCGATTGTTGATTAGCCTGTCCGAAGTCCTGCTTGTTCCTTTGGTGGATCGAATTTAAATATTGTCTTAATCCTGTTAGCAATTGCCTTTGTAAATAGGTTCCATACGACGGAGAGCAAGCTGACCAGCCTGTAATTCTTCAAGTCCGTGTCATCTCCTTTCTCATGTTTGAAAATTATGTTAGCATTCGTCCAAGTTTCAGGCCATGCTTCCCGATGAATAATATTATTAATGTGTGGGGTTTTACGTCCCAAAATATTAATTAATTTATGAGAAACACCATAGGAGAAGGCTTTGGAAATTTCGACCTCCTGAGGTTCTTTAACGCGCACATAAATATAATTACACAGGCCTCAAACATTTTCGCCTCTGTCGGAAATGCAGCCACTATGGCCAGGATTCAATCTCTTGATCTTCGGGTTAGTATTCGGGTGCCATAAGCACCACACCACCATGGCGGGAAGCCACTCGTTGACTTACAGCTGTATTATAAGCGAACTTCACAAAATGATTGGCTGCATTTTGTGGGCGGAGCGTTCCACTTAGTAATGCATATGTATTGCATGTTATGATGGAAATTGTCTACTTGGTGCGCAAGTAACTTTTGTTCTTGTATTGTTTATTTTTTTGCGTTTGGGGCCAAGTAAAAGAAGGACGCAGGGGTGTGGTCATGGCGTGCCTACTCTCCTAATGCGTCTTGTTCAGATTCAAGCCAATGAAGATGATCTTACTTAGTGAAGAATTCGAACTAGTTTATGAACTTGGCGACTGTGTTATCACCTTTTAAAGTAAACTTGCCATAGTAGCTTTTATTGGACAATTGTTGTCGAGACTCCAAGCTCGAGAACCATGTGTTCGGTTCCCGACCACGGTGGTCACATTTGACACCAGTGTACTTACATTACGCTGCCGTTAAAAAACTGCAAGTGTTCAAATTAATCCTATTCTGGCCGACGTCATTATCATATCCTTTTTTGGCGAGTATATTCCCAAAAATAATTAAAACTTCCTGTGACAAACTGTATATAGTTTTCACTGTAATTTGCTTATGTTGAAGTTTTTTTTTCAAAAATTTTGGGCATACTTTTACAAGAAACTATAGGAAAAAACTCTGCGGCATACATTGAGGCGATCCTTTTTCAGCTGCATCCAGTTTCCTAAAAAGAAATCGGGCTTTGGACCAGGAATGCCGTATCTTTGGAAAAGCTGCTGCTGGTGCCTTCTTTTGAGTACCCAGGTGACGCACAAAGCCACCGCAGTCAGCAAAAGTGCTGCCGTCACATCCCATGCCGCAATTTCCATGACGTATACACCGAGTGAGCTCGCTCGATGAGTTTCTGAAAGGTAAAGAAATGCAAGAAAATATACATAACCTAAGGACCATTTTACAAATGGGCTAGAAGGCCACCATACAAGGCTGTCAAACTTTGTGTTTGGCATCCGAACAACAAAAGAAACAGCGATACGGTAAACGCATCCAAAGGTTGAGTTGCTGCTTACGGTGTTTTATGGGCTTAATTTTCATGTCATTATGAAGGAAAAGAAAAAAAAAACGGCTTAACAGCCCATGGTGGCGTCACCTAGGTGTCTTACGGAAAATAGTCTATACATTTAATTTACTCCGTCGACAGTTGCATGCACCAACATAAAAAAAGTCTTGTCATGGGCAATCATATTTTATTGGATGGACAAAATGGCATCTTAGGCCTGCATAGTGACAAGCCCTGTGATACTGCAGCTAGGTAAATTAGTAGTATTCTGCACTCTGTGTCTATTGGTTCAATAAAAAATAGAAGAGCATTTTTGTAGACAACTGTACTTTGTACAGAGCATGTCTGTACAGCGGTTGGATGAAAAGAATAAATTTATATACACCTCAGATACGTCGCCTGAGGGCATTGCATGGGGGCAGGACATAAAACACAGCCTAGCTCACGTTGCAATGGGTTATTCTGCACAAGTAGCGAAAATGACAGGCAACGCTTTGAGTCTAAATTATTCGCCAAGCACAACCCACGAGGGCGGTTTTTTCATTGCTCATTTAAATTCTGCAAGGGTATACTATTCAGAAAAAAATAATTTTTGAGAGTATGATAACGTGACAAAAAATACTGGCAAATGGGCTTGTAGGGCAAGGTGCTTTTGCTCCATTACTATGAATCCTGGAAAAAGGCGAAGTGTGTAGTGTTCGCGGGTCTAATTGGAGCTACGCAACGCAGTTTGCTTCGATTAGACACAGGGACACGCATTGCGTTTTCTATAAATAATGCGCACCCTTCGGATCTTTATTGTTCAAAGACGCCCGAAAGTAATGCCCCACGGCGAGTACGAGTGTATTTTGCTTCCTCTAAAGAAATTGAGCTACCCAATAGTTTGATTTTGTCGTTTACATGTGCAGTGCTTCGTCTCTTCGTGCTTGCGCTAAACAGGTGATTCTTAGCAATGTTTTTGCGGGTTGCCTTGGATCAAATTTATCTGGCATGTTTTTCCGCAAACCTTGTTAGCGTAGCTGCAGATGTGTCACGGCAATCGTAGTGAGACGCTATGCGGCTTGTAATACCAATGTAGAAAACAGCGTTCATTTGCATTGCTCACTGAACACTGTAGATTTTGTCCCTCGATAGTTTGGAAGTTTTTTTCTGTCCTCCTAATTTACGTTATGCGTACGACAGCCGCAGCACTTCACTCCAACCGAAATGAGCAATAGGCTTAGGGCCGTACTTCTTGTGCCAAGGTTGTTGCAAATATCGTAGATATTCAGTTATAAAAAGTTTATTAATCGTTAAAGTGTAGTTTAGATCAAAACTAACTCATGAGTGGTCCTATTTTCGCCTTCGACTACACAAGTGAGAAGCTAAAAACAGCGAGAGTGGGCATTGCAACGCATAACTGCTGCCAGGAACGTGCAGCTTCCTACGGTGCGAGCCACAACGATTCACAGCTAGAGTAGGTTGGTCTTGATTATCAGGCTGATACAACTCTCATACTTTGTTTCCATTTATTAGTTCTATCGATGACGTTTATGAAATACATTGACGAAGTTCGATCAAACTTCAAGGAAAGCGCACCCACGCCAGGGCGGGGGGGGGGGGGCATTCATGGGTAGCCTGGAGCCTTTTTTCACGGAATTCTCGCAAGCCCCCCTTTGCCCTCCCTCCTCTCAGGATCAAGCATAGTTAAAACACAACGCATCAGTTCTGTGCTTCCCTGCCACCCTGCAAGAACAAAATTGTCGTAGGTCCCCCCAGAAAAATTCTGACGGCGCCCGTGACCAGCGCGCTCGACATATGAATGCTTCAGCATACTCGCCTCCATTGCCTAACTAAAACAAAGCTATATATGAGTAGCACATATATGGAAATACCATCGTATGCAGTATATCTTACGCTCGACATCTCGCGATTAAATACGAAGTCTTACAGAAAGTGTGTTAATCATGCCTAGTTTCTTCCAAAGTGCCGCTAACGTTATCAGTGTGCGTAGAGACTGTGCAGCATGACCAGTGTCTCCCACCGCGCTTTAAGACACTTTAAGACACTGTACAGCGTGTCCTAGTGCGTTTCAGGGCTATGGGCGACGCTGGCCTCACTGTACACCATGTCCCAGTGCCTCGCAGCGCGCTGCAGTACACTGGGACACACTGTACAGCGTTTCCAGTGTCACCTATTGCGCTGAAAGGCACTGGGGGATACTGTAAACGCTTATTTTTTTTTTCTCGATAGAGTAACATGTAAATCACGACTACACGCCACGTTCATGGTGCGCTCGCAGTCGTTTTGCTAGCTCCGCATTTACCAAATTTGGTATTACGGGACGTGAATGGATGACGAAAGCATATGACAGGTTAAAACATAAAAAAACATGACATGTGTGTCATGTAAGAAGTTGGCCACATTTCTCACTCATGATTCGCTCGCGCACGCTTCGCTGGCTTCACATATAACTAATTTGGTGTTACGTGACTTGAATGAACGAAAAAGGTAAATGACACGTCCAAATATGATAATCATGACATGTGTGTCATATAAAACATGACTACAAGCTACGTTCATAGCATGCTCGCGTCTGTTTCGCTACTAAAGTTGGTATTAGGTGACGCGAAGGACGACGAAGGTAAATGACATGTTGAAACATGGTGATCATGATAAGGGTGTCAAATAATACATGAACACATGCTACGCTCATAAGTCGTTATCGGCCGTTTTGCTAGCTCCTCATATATGAAATTCGGTATTAGGTGACGTGAATAGACGACGAAAGTAAATGACATGTCGAAATATGATAACCGTGGTAGGCGTGTCAAATAATACATGAACACATGATACGCTCATAAGTAGCTCTCAGCTATTTCGGTAGCTCCACATATACCAAATTCGGTATCACGTGACATGAATAGACGACGAAGATAAGTGACACATCCAATTATAGTAATGATGACATGGAAGTCAGGTACGGCATAATCTACGTCCACGTCGTTACGTTGTGCTGATTTTAAAGTCACATACCCACCTTCCTCATATGTGCTTCGCATATAATGCATTTCCACTGTATGCGGGATCTGCCTATTTTTCTTAATGCTCTCGCGTTAAAATTACCTGATATCTGTTCTCGTTGTCAGTCAACCTGTGGAACAGTCAACCTGTTCAACACAGTCACCCTGTTCTCGTTCTCGTTCACAGTCACCTGTTCTCGTTGTCAGTCAACCTGTGGAACATGCCAGCAATATTTCGAACATATCTACTCGCAGGTATGTGCCGCATGTGTGGCGAAAAAGGTTTGATGACGTAAGCAACGGGATTGCGACATCATTCATGCCATGAGTAGCGAGTCATATTTGTCAAACTATCTTACCCCATCTTACTAATTTTGGTCATACCAGAAGTTAAGGAGGGGATCGCGAGAACAACCAGACGTAAGCGGCTAGATAGATAGATAGATAGATAGATAGATAGATAGATAGATAGATAGATAGATAGATAGATAGATAGATAGATAGATAGATAGATAGATAGATAGATAGATAGATAGATAGATAGATAGATAGATAGATAGATAGATAGATAGATAGAGTTACACCTGAGAGTCCACACCAAAAGTCATTGCCTCTGCAAATGCAGTCTGCGTCAAGGCCAGCGAGCGAGCGCGCCTGATGCCATCAACTCAACGACGTCATCAAGCGGTGGCGCCGGTCTGTCTTACGCAACGCACAGCGAGCTCCCTCATCCCATGGGCCCGAAAGCATCCCCATGAAGCAATCGACGCCATGCAGCCTGGCGAGTGTTACGCACTGTGTGGCATTATCACTCGTCCTTGGGTGCACCCCAGTGCAGCGGCTCCGGATTTAGGAACCTGCTGCTACCAGTGGTGGTTCCGATTGGACGTTGGTGACGTGAGGGATAACCCGGGGCCTATAAAAAAGCCAAGCGGCGCGTTGACAAGCAGCCCACGTATGCGTCAGAGAGAAGACATCTCGGCTAGCCCTTTCGCTGTCAGCCCGGCTGGTGACTTTGGCAGCGGCGAGTTTCGTAGCAGTGGCGCCTCGTAACAGTGGATGGCAGCTGCGGGATCAACCGGCGTCAGCGGCATTGATGCGGTGAGTGCTTAATGTTTTCCTCTCTGTTCACCAGACCGCTCTAGCACAGGTTATAGTAGTTTAGAGAAGGCTGTGTGAAGCATTAGAGGGTGTCGAAAACCAGGAAGCGGAGCCGTATTAAAGAACGGCTTGTTTATTCGACGCTAGGTTAAAGCACTAAAAACAAAATGGAACGCGCGCGTGTTATCTGGACACGTTCTAGTCCTCTTCTTCTTCGCCACTCTTCCGAATAATTATTTAACAGCTCCCGATCGAACAGCTTGCACGGGCTTTCTTCTTTTAAGGCGATTTTTTACAAGGTATTTCAGCTTGTCCGGCATATTCGAGAGGTCGACTATCGTCGTTCTGTCTGCGAAACAATGTCCTTTACAAAATGAACTTCTCGTCAGATGGGTCCACCTACCTGCTTGTCGTCCCTACCACTCTTCGTTCTGAGGTGTTGCGAGCGTGCTGCAATGAGGTAACATCTGGACATTTAGGCTACACGTGCACACTGAGCAGAGTTCGAGGGAGATATTACTGGCCTAGGCTCACTGCTGCCGTGAAGCGTCATGTTCGGACCTTCCTCGATTGCCAGCGGCGCAAGTCACCTCCAACAAAACGAGCCGGTTTGCTACACCCTGTCCAGATCCCGACAACGCCATTTGACCAGATCGGAATGGACCTTTTGGGCCCACTTCCCACCTGTAGTGTTGGTAACCGCTGGGTTATAGTGACGACCGACTACTTTACTCGCTACGCCGAGACAAAAGCCATTCAGAGAGGCACAGCAGAGGAGGTGGCCCGGTTCTTCATAGAGAGTATTGTGCTGAGACACGGTGCGCCATCGATTGTTATAACAGACCGCGGAACCGCATTCACGGCCGCGCTTTTAGATCATGTGTTGGTGCTCAGCGGTACTATCCATCGCAAGTCGACCGCTTACCATCCACAAACCAACGGGTTGACCAAGCGACTTAACAAAACTCTGGAATACATGCTTTCAATGTATGTAGACATCGAATACAAAAACTGGGACGGGATTCTCTCTTACATAACGTTCGCATACGATACTGCGAAACAAAAAACCACATGGATGACCCCATTCAGCTTGTTCACGGGCGAGAAGTAAGAACGATGTTGGACGCGATGCTGCCACACGAATGCGATGACAACAAAACGAGTGCTGACGCGTTTACCCAATGTGCAGAGGAAGCCAGGCAGCTCGCACGTCTGCGAATATACTAACAGCAAGAGTACGTCGCTGGCCGCTATAACCTACGTCATACACCTGTAACGTACGAAACCGGGGACAGGGTATGGGTGTGGACTCCTGTATGAAGACGGGGACTATCCGAAAAGTTGCTCAGAAGGTACTTCGGACTTTATCGAGTGCAGCGACGACTAAAAGACGTTACCTACGTCGCCGTCACGGATAGCCAAAACTGTACAAGGCGTCGCCAGCACCGACCTGAGCTTGTGCACGTAGTGCGCATTAAGCCATACGTCAGCGAGTGACTCTGCGAGGCACCGTCGCTTCTACAAAGTGACTTTATGTGCGAATCACTGGCTCAGCTATAGCATCGGAGCGATGCTATAGGGGAGGCAAATGCCGCGCCCGAAACAAAGAACGAAGACGATGTGCACGCCAACAGCCTCGTGAAAAGGGAGACTGAAGAAGACGACGTGTTTTTGTTTTGCTCTCCTGCTTTGGCTCCGGCATAAAAACACACGCCGTCGGTTCTCGGGCTGAACGACTCGGTGCACTGCTTTCGTTGAACCGCGACAATATGCATTAGCGATTAGTGCTGCAGAAGTCTCGTTTGCAATCCTCGCTCGTGTTTTATCTATAGCTGCGCTGAGATGATGAAACTTAATTCAATTTCCCGTTTTCAAAATAACGCTAGTTCGTTCACAAGTGAAATCGTGACAGGCATTAGTGGTCTTGAAGAATACTTGATTGCTTCATATGTCGAAAGAAGCTCGTGTTTTGGCCCAGAAGGCGAGCAAACGTGGCACGGCTACGCAGCAGCTCGAGTAGTGCCGCACTTCAGGTTTTTACAATCCCCACTGCATATGGTGTTCCCCTGTCCAGATGGCCCCGTAGGTGCTTGCGGTAACTCGCGTGCCTCGAAAAATATGTTTGTGTGACACAACAATGGCTTTGAGAGTACATACTTTACAAGTATTTATTATTCTGACATAATATAGGATAGACAACCACATATATACACACAAACACGACATATGCACAATACAAGAATCCAATTGGTGAGCACACGCACTTACATCATTACGCTTACACCACAACATTTACGCCAACCACTACACCACTACGCCAGCACCGGCTAGCACGGTGTTTCATGAGGTTCTAGATGCATAAAGCAGCTGTTAACCCATCGACGGCAATTCGAACGAGTTTTCATAGCATCGGCCTGTTTTCGATCTTGCGTAAGGCTAGCACTTTTATTGCGGGGTGTCATGCAGGCTAAAGTAAACACCTTCGACTCTGAATTCTTCCGTTGGTTGTGTCCTGCCCCCTGAAAATGAGCAAACGTATATAGGACCCTCTTGAGTGCTTCCCACATGAATCACTCGAAATTCGGGGGTAATAGCGCGACAAGTCTATCTTCAAATGGCGGAACGTATGATCATTCCATGGGCGTACAATGCTGTGCAATTTTGTTAGTTTTGCGTCAAGCTGCCCGCGTCCCAGCTGTTTAAGGATCACCGCCTCTATTTCCATTGTAGTTGTCAGGGCCTGCTCTTACGCAGAAACCCTTGGAGACAAGGACGATGCGCTGAGAAAAATATCTTAATTATTGCAAGACTAAGCGCCACGGCTGACTTTCAGTGGCCACTGATCACTGGCGCGCCTGTGTCCATTATTCTTGTCTACAATAGGCGTTCACCACCGCCACTCCCATATCATAAAGAAAAGTTACACACGCATATGCCCGTAAGCGTGCGCGGCGATTACGTTTTGCGGCATGGAGAGGGGGTTGTGGTTTGTAGCAGCACCCACCCTACCCAATGTACGGGGCAGATTTCACACCTCCCTTCCACATAGATGATTAGGTGAAGTGGTTGCCCCCCCCCCGTTTGCACGCCTATGAAGATGCAAACTTAAGGTCATTGTAATAAGCCTACACTAAACGCATCTATACATGCGTATTGTCGCGAACAAAACGGAGCGACAGTATCGCTTTCTGAGAACCTGATCGACTATCGATATACCCAATTAACACAAATTCGCAAATTGCACCTTTGCGTGGAATACAGTGGTTCCGTAACTGAAGCTCAGCATTAAGTTGCTTGCAGAGTCAGAGACTAACTTACATGGTACTATTTAACCTTTATTGTTAAACACAACACAAATGCATTAAAGCGAATGTATAAGATGTGCCTCAATATTAAGCCCAGCCGCCACAACGTTGCCAGAGACAAGTCTCCCGCTAAATAGAGTTATTGGGACTCCAAGAGTTAATGCCCTCAAGAACATCAATGTGTATTTAACACTCCTCTTGCACAAATAATGTAGCACAAGTTGAAAAAAAATGCAATGGTACTTTATTCGTCAAGGAAACCGTTGTTCTCTAAAAAATTTTTGTTCTTTTTAAATTGCTATTCGCTCACAAAAAAAACTGGGTGGCTTGTTTGCCATCCAAAATTTTGCAGACATAGCACAGGAACATTTTAGCAAAATGGGCACAAAAGTAAGAAACCTTACTCTTTTTAGCATTGTGTCATCCACCTCAGATTATAATAAACTTTACTTGTACCACCCACAGCTTCAATACCATTGATGAAGGGTCACCCAACATACGCAAGAACACTGTGAACACTCTCCGCCTATCTGATTGTTGCCCACTTGTCTTCACCAGTAATTATGAAGAGTAAATAATCATTTCTGCTTGCTTGTTAATGAGAACACAAGCCACTCCGACCGAGCTGCCACTAACACCTTGACAACTTTTAGGCATGATTTATCCCCGTACAAGTGACATACGAACATTCGGTCGATTTGACCAAGAGGTTTTTAGATCTAAGATCGTTTTTAGTAAGTGATCATGCATGTTGGCATTATGTGCTCCGTGCAAGCAAACCACTGCTACCTTTTAGCTCGTTTTATTGTAGTTTTGTCAAGCGTACCACCACCCACATTTGTTTGCTGAATGCTTTGAAGAACTCCAGCACACACAGAGCATCAGCTGACAGTTTCCTAAAGCATGTTGACCGTCTTCAGGAGCCAGGTTAACCACAGCACATTTTGGTGTCTGTTGCAAAAAAGATGTTCAAAAAGTCGCGGAACTGCCACGTAATTGAAGAGCCACTTCAAAATATTGTTAAGCTTGCTGTGATTCTTTGTGCGCACCGCATATCCCGAAGTTTGAATAAAAAATTGCCAAACATTTTGATGTAAAGGTGGTCCTCTCCCCAAGGAAAAGATAAGCTGTCAGGCGGGTGTGGTGTAAGATATCCCTTGTGGTGTGGTAGACGTTACGTAGGCCAGACAAAGCGAAGCCTGAACGGCAAGCTAGGACAGCATAATGCCAACGTCAAAAATGGCAGAGAAGGCCACCTCACGATCATAGATGTTATTGTGTTCCAAACTTTAGCGCCTACCTGGTATTCGCGCGAAGCCCCGATAAATCAGTAGCACTAATTATTGAGGCCAATAAAATATCCGACTGGGGTGATCTAGGCGTCAGCGTGGCCTCCGTTTTATTATCCCCAAATGAGTTACGCTATTTGAATGCGACGGCACATTGAGGCAAGGTGGCGTGCGTAGTGCGTATATATGTTCAGTGTTGTTTCGAAATAAACATTTGTTGCTTGTGGCGCTCTATGTGTTTGTACTTTGTCTTCGTCCTTGTCGTATTCGCACTTTACACTTCAAATATATTAAACAAAGAAGCCCAGTCTGTCATTCTTACTAGGTTTAAACGTAGTTATAATAACTGCATAATAACTGTATACTTTGTTTCTTAATTTCTGATGCTGGCTATTCGTGTTATTTACTTGTGCTATGAAATGTTCTCTCCTATCTATTGTTCTAATGACGCTTATTATGTGACATCCTCTCTGTAGTGATCCCAAGCGGGGGGTTGGCAGTATAAACAAAATAAACGAATAAAAGAAATATTCTTGTTTTGTATTAGAAACTATTTACTGATAAACTTTCATTTCTTGCCTGAACATTTTCTAATTGCTTTACTCCTAATATCTCTTGACAGAAACCTTGCATAATGTTGTGTTATCGTGTTTGCGCATAGGGGGCTGACGCAAACGAGCTTCGCTATCAGCGGTGACCCGGACTCGGACTGTTGGGCTTCGTGACGTCAATGCTCGGTGTGATGGTGGCTCGATCATGTATATAAGCAACCGCCCCTTTTCCTTTCTGGTTGTAAAACAGGGCAAGCTGATGATGCCGGTAGAGCACAACAACCAGACAGCGACGCTGCCTCTGATCGTATAGTCCGTACGTTGCAAAAGAGTGAGACTGCGTTGCTAGGGCGAGACTGGTTGGAATCTCTTAAATTGGATTAGTTGAGCGCGAGTGGGGTGGGCATCGATTGAGTAGATAGCTTGCTTGAAAGTTTCTCGGAAGTGTTTGAACGAGAGCTCGGACAGATAACGGATTGTCAAGTAAGCTTGTTGCTCAAGGATGGCACAACACCGGTCTTTTGTAAACCTCGACCGGTGCCCTTCGCACTCTGAGATCCCGTTTCACAACAATTGAGGGCCTGGCCGAACGCAGGGGTAATTGTTCGCGTCCTAAAAAAGCGACTAGGCCACGCCACTGGTGGTGGTTCCAAAAGGAGACAAAACGGTCAGGATTTGCGGAGACTACAGAATGACGGTGAATCCCTGCTTGCGCACCGATCATTATCCGCTGCCAGTCATGGAAGATTTGTTTGTATCCTTGCATGGGTGCAAATATTTCACTGTGCTTGACCTTTCAACCGCGTATCAGCAGCTGCAGTTGCACTCTGACTCGCAGTCATTGCTCACGATAAATACGCACATGGGGCTGTTTAAGTTTACGCGCCTACCGTATGGGATAACCAGTGCACCCTATATTCCAGGCAGTCATGGACGATGTTCTAGGAGGTGTAGATAAAGTCGCCTGCTACCTGGATGATGTGTTGATTGCCGGGGAAAGTTTTGAGGAGTGTTGGGAAAAGGTGCAAAGCGTGCTGACAAGGTTCAAGAAACGAGGCATTAAATTGCGCAAAGTGCAAGTTTTCCAAAACATCGGTGGCGTATCTGGGTCACGTGCTGGACGAAAATGGCATTCAGCCATCCGAGGATAAGGTGCGCGCTATCAAAGACGCGCCGACACCCAAGAACAAACAGGAGCTTCGAGCACATCTGGGCATGCTCAATTTTTATGCCAAATTCGTTCCGAACATGTCAGCAGAGCTGAAACCATTGTACGAGTTTTTGGGCGAAAATGTCAAGTGACAATAAACGGACAGGGTGGCGGGTACTTTTAAGATATCTAAGAATTGGGTTATGCATCCCAGAGTACTAACATACTACAATCTGGATCAGGAACTGGGTATGGTATGCGACACCTCGGCATATGGACTAGGGGCGATTTTATTCCATAAAATCGCGGGGGTCGGAAGACCGATAGCGTTCGCTTTGAGGACGCTAAGTCAGGCAGAGCAGGGCTACGCCCACTTGGAGAGAGAGGCTCTTGCAGTTATTTTCGGTCTAAAGAAGTTCCACAAAATTTTGTTTGGTTGAAAATTTTTTGTTTATTCAGATCACCAACCCCTGGTTGGAATTTTCAAGCATAGCAAGCCAATCTCTACAATGGCAGCAGCACGGATACAGTGATGGGCCTTAATTCTTGCAGCGTATGACTACCGATGGGTCTACCGAAAGGCAAGCGAAATACAAAATACCATTGCCTTTTCACGGCTACCGCTCCGAGACAAAGCAGAGCAGTCGGAGGGCGTTTATTTCTTTTCGGTGCTAGACGAGGCTCCATTGTCGGCAAAGGAAATCAGATCGGAAACGTGTAAAGATCGATTGCTGTCCACAGTAATGTTTTTTACACAGAACGGTGGCCTGCGAATGTGTCGGACGACGACCTTTCACAAACACTTCGTTCGCCGTAACGAACTGTCGGTAGACCAAGAGTGCGTAACATGGGGCAATCGCGTGGTTATACCAGCTTCGTTGCTACAGATGATTCTAGAAATGCTGCACGAAGGTCACCCAGGGATGACTCGAATGAAAATGCTGTCAAGGAGTCATGTCTGGTGGCCTCGCTTAACGCTAGACATAGAGAAAGCGGTGAGAGTGCATCATTTGTCAGTTGTCACAGAATGCGGCAGCTAGAGTGCCACTAATATCATGGGGCTGGCCAACGTGTAGATGGCAGGGAGTTCATCTAGATTTTGCACAAAGAGACCAGCATTACTATTTGGTCCTAATGGACGCTGTTTCGAAGTGGGTTGAGGTGTTTGTCATGACAACAACAACAAGTGAAAAGACGGTAGAAAAATCGCGAGGTGTTTTTGCGGCCTATGGACTACCAGAGGAGATTGTGACCGACAACGGGCCCCAATTCACATCGCAGCACTTCGGAACATTCCTGAACAGGAATGGCATTCGTCATTCGAAATCTCCTCCCTATCACCCAGCTGCGAATGGTAGCGCCGAACGGTGCGTTCAGACCGTCAAGAGGGACTTGTTGAAACAGATACTAGACGAAGAAAGAAAAGAAGACAAGAAGTCCATACAACATCGCACAGACCAATTTCTCTTCAGTTATCGCAACACCCGGTCCAGCCCCACTGGTGAGACCCCGGCCCAGATCTTCTTGTCGTGGCAGCCAAGAACCAGGCTGAGTCTGCTGCACCCTGAAATGGAACAACGCATGCGCGAAAGGGGGCAGCAGGCGAAGCTCCAGGCAGACCAGAAACGAGGGCCATAGAGAAACTTTAGGGAAGGCGACAAGGCTTTGGTAAAAGGGCTCCACCCGGACGACGACAAATGGCTGTTCGGTACAATTTCTCAGCGGTGAAGCGCATGCACGTACATTGTTCGCGTCAGAGATGAGGACCGATACGTTCACGCTGATAACCTGCGACTGCGTTCATTTCAGGAGAACCGCAGCTGGCTTAAGGCTGTGGGAACAGTGCTGGACGAGCCGAGAGTGGAAAACAAGGGTCCGCTCTTCAGGGCAACACTAGAGAGCCCACTCGACCAGCACGCCTACTCGGCTCAACGATCAGGACCAACCAGCATCGAACTTGACGTCACCAGCAGCTGAATCAGCAGGGCCTTCTACACGACAGCGGACCAACGCTCGACAGTGGTCTCCAGAACGGCGACCCCTCGGGACAATGAACACCGCAGCTTCGACGTTCTACCCGGTTTAGGCGACCGCCAGACTGTTACGTGCCGTGAGACGAAATCTCTTGAGGGGAGAGGAGTGTTGTGTTATCGTGTTTGTGCATAGGGGGGCTGACGCAGACGCGCTTCGCTATCAGCGGGGACCCGGACTCGGACTGTTGAGCTTCGTGACGTCAATGCTCGGTGTGATAGTGGCTCGATCATGTATATAAGCAACCACCCCTTTTCCTTCCTGGTTGTAAAACAGTTGGTTGTGTGACCGAATAAACATGTGTTGGACTTCGCCACCGTGTGCTGCCTGTCGGTCTCGCCCCTGTTTAGACGAAGATATAATACATAACGCTTCGTTAAAGGGGTCAGCGAATTTTGTTTTGTTATGTTGAACAGCTTTCTCGCACTCACAACGGAGGCTTGTTCAGGAAGAACGCTATTTTTTACTCACACTGTTTTCATTTACTATAAATAACGCTTCAGACTAAGTGATGTTACGACTTCTAATTTTAAAGTGGAGAACGTAAGCTTTTTAATGCTACACAATTCACGTCGAAACAACACAGTAAGCACAGTGCGTCCGCAAATAATGTCTAAAATGCGTATTGGGTGCCACCAGAGTAGGAATACCACCTTAACTGCGAAGTCGCAGACCATTCACAAAAGTAAATTAAAGCTTTTGTTGGACTTTGTTTTTGCCCATTCTATAGGCAAGCATCACGTAAGAAGAATAGAAAAAATGAACAATTTAAGTGCAGCAATTTTCTACCTCCGTGCGTATTTTTGCACTAATTCAATTAAAGTACTCACGCTTGCTCACACGCAAATGGTAGCGTTTTTCTAATATAGACCTAATGCCCGAGAAGAAGGCTGCCGTGTACGTGCTGTTATGAAAGACGACGCCACAAAAACATAGCTTCAGCTTACCGGGACAAAGAACTCCGTTAGCGCAGAGCTGCAGCGCCCGACGCTCAGGAACGATAAACGCGAAGTAATCCGAAGTAACGCCAGTGAACTGCACGCCTGCAAAAAAGTCGTTTTAGCTGCGTCGATCGCCTCGTGGACCCTGGATGAAAGAGGAAAAAAAGAGGGGGCCTTGGTCGAGTGCCCGCGCCAGACTTTGAAAATGTTACCTTGGTTTCCACAACGGCAGAAGGCAGCCATCGTATATCTCTGGACAGCTTTCACCTCCTCCGTCTCCACGTCCTTAGAGCGTGTGTTTTGTATCGCAAGTTTTGAAACGTGAGCTGTTTCCCGACATCGGAGATAGTGGCGTGCGTCGCCCTCCTCGCCGCTCCCATAATGGCCGCGGTTGATTAGGCTGATTCTTGAGGTCATTGGTCAAGAGTGGTGACACGAATATGACAAGGTCCATGCTCCTAAAAATAATAATTACATAGGATACGTTCGAGTGCTGCTCTGTTCTAAAGTCCGCTTCTCGTGTACATGTGGAGTCTTGTCCCTTGGGTCTGGTCATTTGGCCAATATTATTGATCATGCACATTCAGGAGGCAGGGTTCGGTGCACAAAAAGAAAAGTAAGGCTACCCACTTGAACAAGAATGTAAACAAGAGACGGAATTGACAGGTTTATGATTATCTTGGCTAATTAACTACGGCTCAAATTCATGAAATTCACGCATTAACACTTTTTAAAAACACTTTGGCAATAAAGAACTTTTTTCAGTGTTGCGATACCGGAAAATAGTCAGTTTTTTTCAGCGCTTTCATATGCTCTAAAGTCCTTATCTCCGATGGAGGCGGCAATGTTGTAGTCCCGTGTACTCAGATTTGGGTGCACGTTAAAGAACCCCAGGTGGTCAAAATTTCCGGAGCCCTCCACTACGGCGTCTCTCATAATCATATGGTGGTTTTGGGACGTTAAACCCCACATATCAATCTAAAGTCCTTATCACATTTTTTGAGTAAACTGCTCACGTTAGGTACCGCATAACGTCTAGACCACTGTTGTTTGGTTAAAGGCATTTTCTAAGATGCTGGTAGTACACGTTACATAAACTTCGGTTTCTGTTTCTGAACTAAAACACCTGCAAGTGGAAACATTCATGTTGCGGGGGACACCAATGCTGCAGCAAGACACACCACAATATTGTGAAGTTTCAAATTTTTTTATTGTTCCTGTGGTATCACATCTGCATGAAGACGACGCCAGGTATAAGCACAAATACTTGGAACAATTTAGGTGGCTTCATTCTATATATACAGCTTTGAGAAAAAAGCAGTTGTACAATTAAAGTGCACGGCTATAGACCCTTCGAAAAAACGACGGCAACACTGGGCGGCGCCATCCAAGGTAAAGGAAGAAACGACAACAAAGAGCGTGCATCCGCCGCACTCCCTTCTTATTTATTCTGTTTTCGTTATGGCAGCCGCGTCCCACACGATTCTATGCTGAAGTTGTTGCTGCGGTCGTAAGAGCGTCCTGTCGTTGACTTGCTTCGGTAAAGCTGCCCTGTCTGTCTTTGTTTAGAGGCGGAAGACAAGAAACATCACTTTCCCACCTGGTCCTGAGTAAAACGATCGCGTGTGACGCCGCTGCTATAACGAAAACGAAATAAACAAGAACGGAGCCTGGCGAACGCACGCTTTTTGTTGTCGTTTCTTCCTTTACCATGGACGCCGCGACCCAGCGTTGCCGTCCTTTTTGCTATAGGGGTCTATACAGGGTGTTTGCTTGAGCGGCTGCACAGTGCGAAGAGAAGTCTCTTGCCAGAGTTCTGTTATAGCCTTGAGGAAGACGAGTGCGCTTGTCGAAACGCCGGCTCGACACAAACCTAGTTTA
Source organism: Rhipicephalus annulatus (assembly GCA_013436015.1). NCBI lineage: Eukaryota > Metazoa > Arthropoda > Arachnida > Ixodida > Ixodidae > Rhipicephalus > Rhipicephalus annulatus. The sequence continues at coordinate 109,408 of WOVY01010274.1, read as the reverse complement.
CAGATTTTTCTTCGACAGTACAAACAGCGCATGTTAAGTCTTCTTGTGTTAAACGACCCCAAGGCGCATATATCTAGTCTTTGTTGGGAATCGTCACCATTGCTGCCTCTAAAAACACAGCGAACAGTCTTAACGTTCCAGTTCAAAAACGTCCCAGTGGAGGTGCGTCTTCATGAGCATGTCTGGCTGTGTCGGCTTGAAGCATGAGATGTTATTGTAAGCTTTTTTTTGGTGAAGTCATGTTTGTTGGCTGGCGAAAAGTTTTGAACAAAGGCAAACGGTCCTGCTTACGCGAGTACACAGTGAGACACAATCACCTGTGTTGCGCAAAGCGGCTGCGGCTCCCTGAGCGCCCAACAATTCGCTGGTTTTAGCGGGAAAATTAGCTCGTGTAACATCGCGTTTTCCCTACCTCGTTGAACCGCGGCTTCATTTTCGCATCAATCAAACAGCCCAATCTCTCTGTTTCCAATTCGTTCAAAAGCACCTGAATTGAAAAAATAAAAAGATACTGTCGGGGAGGGTATAGTTAAAGGATAGCAGCAACCTTTGAAGGTAGCACAGCGGAGAAATCCGATACAAAAGACATTCTGTCATTTATCGTAATGGTTGCACGTTGATTTTGTTTACGTAACGTTGACTAACCATTGTTACGTTCAAAAATATTTCCAAGAAACTTCTTGATAAAGGCTACAACCATTTATGATATATCTGTAGTGGGCACATGCAGATAGCTCTGCGAAGCTCCTCAGCATGCCAAGTGAACATATCCGGAAATGCTGACCTTTGGCGCGTACAAACGAGCGAGCGCGCTGAAATAATGCGGCACCAGCTGGCGTCGAATAAGCGTCATTTCCCGTTTGAGGTCAGAAGACCACCGCCGGGCTTCGACGTTGACTTGCTTGCTGGAACCCGGCACATTAGGGGTACGTCCGTACGTCAATTGGCTTCACAAACTCACAATATATGCCGGCCTTCGGTAGAGTAAATGAGGCGCGCCTTGTGCATTCGGTACTTTTTCTCCTCCAGGGTTGTTCAGGAAGTGGCTTAATCTTAAAAAAAATGCGTTTGTAAATGTCAGCTACGCGTTTCTCATAAAATCTCTTCCTGCCTTCCTTCGGTACCGCACAAAACAAGTCTCACTGTGTAACTTAGCAAGGTGGCTGTTCGGGGTAGTTGGTAGTTATTTGAAATAGTAAATACCTCAAGCTTAAGGGTCGAGAGAATGACGGCTACTTGAACTGTGCTGCGAAATGTACGACAAAACCACCAAAGGTTGCGAAAAAAAAACGATGAAGGAAGCTGGTATAAAAGTGCTTATCTAGTGCAGGTTATCGAGCCCTGGAACTACTCGCTCATGAGGCGGTTTGATTCTGTGACTTAATCGATACACAACCGCTTATTCACACATTGCCGCGTTTTCTGGCGTTCGGCCTTCTGCAAGCGCTTGGCGACGCAGATCGCGATAAGATCAATGTCTACCAAGCCCATATTTAGAGGAAAGGCAGCGATGCGAAATTTTCTAAAAGTGCAATTTTATAAACTTTTATCCAGTCGGAAAAACTGTCATGCACATAGAAGTATACACTGAACGCCTGCACATGCCTCTTCCCCTGGAAACAAGGTGGCCGGAGATCTTACTCATTAAGCAAGCCGGCATCCTCAGCGAGAGTTGTGATAAGAGCGCGTGGTTAATTACAATAGAATCACGTATTATAAATCGGTGAAGGCACGGTATCCCCGCGTCCATGCGATATTCAAGAAGCCGAAGAGGATGGTCTGGACACTTCATCAAACCAACAAGTACCCAAATCTGGAGGCCTACAGCCATTATTATGTATAAAAGAAGGAGAGACCTGCACAGCTGGCACGCTGTGATATCGCGATATAAAAAAATGGCAATGGCCCTTGGGAGAAAGTGCGTTGTAGCTGAGAAGCCAGCACCTTGTCGCAAAACGACAGTAACATTGAAGCAAATTCGCCTCGTCTTAGCTTGCGCGCGGAACGTACCGCAGCGTGAATTCCACAAGTAAGACAACTACTTACCTTGACCTCTTTGATGCCTGAAGTTTTGCTTCAATGAACAACATTCAGAAAAGTGTGGTTTGCATAAAGAAATGATCAAATATGCCAATAATGTTTTCAAAAAACCTATCTATATTTATAGGTGAGTAACGACTACAAGCCACGCTCATGATGCGCTCGTGTAGTTTCGCAAACTCATCATATACCCAATTTGGTTTTGCGGGACGTGAATGGATGACGAAGGTGTGTGACTGCGGCGAACACCCTGATCATCACATGCGTGTCTTGCAAGAACATGACTACATGCCACGCTCATGATGCACTCGCGGCCATTTTGCTACCTTCACATATACCAAACTTAGTACAACGTGACGCGAACGGACGACGAAAGTGAATGACACTTCCAAAATGATAATCATGACATGTGTGCGAAGTAAAACGTCACTATACGCACTACGCTCATAGTGCGCTCGTGGTCGTTTCGCTAGCCTCATATATGGCAATTTAGGTGTCACGTGACATCAATGAATGACGTAGGTATTTGTTTGGTTCAAACATGATAACAATGACACGCGTCTGTTGTAAGAAAATGACAACATATCACAATCATGATGCGCTCGCGGCCGTTTCGCCATCTTCACATTTACAAATTTGATATTAAGTCACGTCAATTGACGACTAGGATAATGTCACGTCCAAGTATGATAATCATGACATGCGTGTAAAAAAACATGACTACATGCTACGCTCATGGGGCACTTGCGGCCATTTCGCAAGCTCCACATATATCAAATTTTGCATAACGTGACATGAGTTGAGAACGAAGGTAAATGACACGTTCAAACATAACTATGATATGGTTGTCATGCAAAATATGGCTACATCCTGTTATCATAGCGTTCTCACAACCGTTTCACTAGCTCAAGGTATAGCAAATCTGGTATCTCGTGACGTGAAGAAGACGAAGGTAAATGACACGCCCAATCATGACAATCATGATATGCGTATCATGTAAACCATGACTACATGCTACGCTCATAGCGTTGCCTTGGCCGTCTCGCTAGCTCTACATGTACCAAATTTGGTATTACGTGACGCGAATGGACGGGGAAGGTAAATGACACATTCAAACATTATAATCATAATAGCATCATAATATGCGTGCCATGTAAAAGATGACTGAATATGCTATGCTCATAGCGCACTCGTGGCCGTTTACCTTGCTCCACATATACCAAATATGGTATCATGTGACGTGTATACTCGATTATGATCATTACCCGTCCAAATTAGATAATTATGATATTTAAGTCATGTACGGAATAATTTGCGCCCGACTCGTAACGTTGTGCCGACTTCAAAGTGACCTACCAACATTATTATTCGTTCTCCGCATGTAATTCATTCCCACTGTACGTGGGTTGTTAGTTTTTTTTTTTGCAAATGGTTCACAGTCTTCCAAGACGCTGCTCAAATGATAGATGATGGCAGAAGTTGAATTCTAATTTTTTAGTCTTCACTACCGCCTCAACAGTCTACCTCACCCTTAGCAATGGTGTCATACAAAACGCGCCCTTTTGGCTACATAGCTAACACCCATATCAAGGAACTATTTGTTGGAACTTAATTAAATCGTCAATGTGCACCAACACTGGCCAACTGTTACTGCATTCATTGAGTGTACTCAAATATTGTTCCGTTGAAAATATCCGTAATTTAAAAAAACTCTATATCTTGCCTCACGTCCGTTATATAAAACAAATATTGTTCCAGTAGAAGCAGGTTTACTTGAACTCTGTTCATCGAAAGCTACAGTGCATTAAAAAATACGTCGAGGTCCCGGCACAGCCCTTTTTGCTCTTACGGGATAAATTTCACAATAATTAGAACGCGTTGGTGTCCACAAAAGTTAGGTCTGAGAGCCCCTTGTTTTCATCGTCGCTTGCAGAACTCGGTCCAGAGTGATCACAATATGTTGCAAAAGCAAACAAAACTAAAGTTTCAAGAGGTGTGAAAGAACGGCTCGTCAGCGTTTCTTAGCTATGAAAATTTCGAATGCTGAACTAGAGCTCTTCGCCAAGCGCAAACGATGCTCACGGAGTCACGATGAAAGAAGTGCAAGTGAATGGAAATTACAAACGACATTCATTTTGATTGTCTTAACACTGCCATGTAAATAAACACGCTTTGAAGCATAAATATCCACATATATTTCTTTATTAAGGCTCACAGCTCGCATGCTTGTAGGTGCTGGATTTGACATTTCACAGACCAGCCAGTTTGGTTCACTGTTAGAGCTCCATGAACGCAATTAACAAAATCACCTGCTACAAATGTGCGGTAGCACTTAGTTCATAATGATGCGTCTAGACATGGCTACTTTAGATTCTGCCAACGCGTTATTTGCCACAAGGTTTGTTCACTTTAGGGCCCCTCCCCTCAAATGTAGAAGAATTAAACCGTCCCCATCGAGTAGGGATTAATGAGCTTTTACTTTGTTTGCTGTTTGTCTGTGGCTTCACTTTTCATACAAAACAAATTGCTTACAGAAATGTAACAGTAAAGTGCCCTCTTTTCTGAACAGTGTGTGTTAAAATATTCTAATAATAAGTTTGCAAACTTCATTGAACAGAGCTATGAGCAGGTATTTCGAATGCTATAAATTTCGTCAGCCTGTTTTATGGAACATTACCCCAAATTTCCTGATGCACATGCTTTCATCCTCCTGCTCATAACATCAAACGTTATGTATTCCACGATAGTGAGCCGGACCATGCTGTGCGGTGCCATCTGCAAGACCTGTCTCGCTTATAATAAAACGACGAGTGCTCGCAAACATTCTTTTTTTAGAACCTTGACATTGTAACTGCAAAGAAGCAAGTAGTATCAGTAACTTTTTTTCTTTCAGCACTACTGTAGATGCCCCTGCTCATTGCCTTGAAACAGTCTTCCCAATCCCAACAATATATATTCAGTGTGAAGAAGTGCTGATAATTATGTGCTACTACAGGGCCATTTGCTACCTAAATGTGCACTCCATCACATTAACTACCTGAGGAATTGGAAGCCGGCACATTTCACTTAAACTAAGTATTTCATAAAGCAACAAACAAGAACTTGCGCACCCATTTCCGCACAACTTGAACCTACTGTACACTATCAATGCTTTTCAGAATAGGGCCCCAATTTGTCTTCCTGATATATATCGGTGGCGTACAATATGTTCACTGCGACAACTGTGAAGTTTCTGGTGACTTGATGTGGGTGGCCTGGACACCAATGACCTCGCCCCTCCACGGTGGTATAGTGGCTAAGGTACTTGGCTGCTGACCCGCTGGTCGCGGGATCGAATCCCGACAGCCACGGCTGCATTTCCGATGGAGGCGTAAATGTTGTTGGCCCGTGTTATCAGATTCGGGTGCACGTTAAAGAACACCAGGTGATCGAAATTTCCGGAGCCCTTCACTACGGCGTCTCTCATAACCATGGAGGGGTTTTGGGACGTTAAAGCCTACATATCACTCAAAACTAATGGCCTCTTTTTTGTCCAGTTTTCAGAAAAGAAAAAGTGAGTCATGAGAAGGGTGAGACAAAAACTAATAAAAGAAAACTATTTAAATAATTAAAGGCTTTTTAACCATAACTTACGAGAATTTCGGCCCATGAGTTAGCTTTGAGTGATGACCTATTCCCGTCTGACTTAATGTAGGCTGAGAGGTAAAGCAACCAAGCGTACGCTGAACATTTTTTGGAGGCTGCCGTTGGGCTGTAAAAAGAAATAAACAGTCCTCGTTATTCTGGTATAAGCGTGAATGAATTTGTAATGCATGTCAAAAAAGAACTTATATGAGAAGACTGCATAAGCAAGCAGCATCTAAATGACATTGCTCTTCTTAAGGAATTGTTTTAGTGGCATAGTTCGGAGGACTATATGGTTTATGAAAATGTAATATGCTTGATTGTAAACGTACAATGTGTCTAGAATGGCGTAAACATACTGCAAGTTTCCATGACTCTACCGTGCATTCAAATAATAAGAATAAATTGCATTACACTCGTTTGGTGCAGAAATAGTAAAACTTATGATGTGAAGGTGTAATTTGTGTTAAAACGTTTAGCAGGAATATATTTTCGGTGAATGTGACAGTGAAGTAGACAATACAATACGAGCATATGGCATTAAAATCCGCAAGCTGGTGCAACTGGCTAGCTGGACAAGTAAAAAAACGTGATGAAAAGAGAGAAGCTACAGCCCATGCAAAAATAAAAACGCAATGTTTAAAGAAAACGTAGTGTATTTTGACTCATTGGAGTACACTTCCTCATTGTACACCTTTATTGCGTTTTCGTATATGGGTAATTTTTGAGAATTTTGCAGGCGTTGAATTTTCTCGCTGGATCCTGCTCAGCCCGTAGCCATTATATTGTTGGCGAAGTGCCGCAGCTAACCCGATTCACAGGCTTTAAACAATTTCACTTTGTGGTAGCCGCATGTAAAGTGTGGCACACAAGCTCACAATCATATATTCAAGGTGATTTACAACAGAGCTGTCTAACGCCGGTCAAAGAAAGAAAACTACCCTTGTACACTTTAAAAGAATTACCCGACTGAAATACTGTCAACGCCAATGGGCTACTGTTTTTCGAGCTTCATAATATGCACAATAAAACGATTAAGTTGTAATAATTTTAGACGTGACTAAAAAACAAATATCCATAAATTTCATAAAAACGTTGGGGTAAGTGGGCCTATAACGACAATTTAATACACCCTGAAATGAAATTCGGTCCCGTATCTGCATGTGTCACTGCAAAAGTCGTCAAAAGACGACAGTCTTGCGTGTGGAAAGAGTTTACAAAACGCTTGTTTGATGTTCTGCGAGAGAAAATTGGTGAATTGTATTCTGCAAGCGCTGCGTTAGAACCTCGATCGATGCAGTGAAGGCGAACGAGTACATCGAGGCACGTTAGACGCGAGCGCCATCTCGCAGTTATCTTCGAAAACGAAGGAAGGAATGTGTTTCAAAAGAGAAAGATGCACGCCTCTCTTGGAGACGATAAGGTGTAGGTCGCAAAGCGACGGGCAGATGCCAGCATGTCGTCTTAGCAGAACGTTGAAAATACTTGCCTTTTTGAGCATTGCATTTCACTCTCAGCGCAGCGCGATAAACGCTACTGGTCTTTAAAATTACTTATGTGTGCCTTCTCTACTATGAAGCCACACATAAAAAATATCGACGTGTTGTTATGGTGTTTCACATATGCAGAATTTCAAAGACGATAGTCTTTCTTGGGGACCTTCGACGCCAAATTGGTCTGTCTGTCTGTCTATCTATCTATCTGTCTGTCTGTCTGTCTGTCTGTCTGTCTGTCTGTCTGTCTGTCTGTCTGTCTGTCTATCTGTCTGTCTGTACATTTGTCTGTTTGTCCATTCTTAACAGCATCGAGTATTTGAAACGGCCGACCACATCCACAGCACCCACCAATGTTGCTCAAAATTCAGCGTTCATACTTGCGTGATTGTCAATTAAAAAGCAATTATTGCGCATATCTGAGGCACCATAACAAGACATGTATATTCGGTATGTGCGTCTTTTACTAGAAAAGACGTACATAAGTAATTCTAAGGACCGTAGCGTTTATCGCACTGCGCTGACGATGCAACGCTTGCACGAAAGGGCGAGTGTTTCCAACGCTTTGCCAAGATGACACGGTGGTGGCACCTACCAGTCGCCTTGCATTCTACACCTTATCACCTCTGAGGCGGGCACGCACACCCGTCTCAGAGCCATGCGCTTTGTTTTTGAAAAACCGCCAGATGGCGGTCATGTCTTACGTATGACGTGACTTGATTCGCTCGTTCACCTCCGCTGCACACTCGAGGCACTCTGACGCAGCACCACCAGAATACTATCCACTAATTTTGTTGAACAGAACGTCAAATTAATATTTTGTTCACTCTCTCCACACGCAAGACTATCGTCTTTCGATGACATTTGCAGAATAAATGCAGATACGGGGCCATTTGTTTTCTTTTGAATTAAGAATTGCACGAGCATGAACGCTGAAACTCGAACAATATTGGTGGGTGCTGTGGATGAGGTTGGTCGTTTCACGTATCATTGGGTGCCGTTTAGGATATTGTTAGTGCGGACAAACAGACAGAACAACATTTTGGCGTCCAAGGTCCCCAAGAAAGACTATCGTCTTTAAAGTTTTGCTGCGTGGAGCTGACACCTCCCCAAAACTGTTCAGGCTTGCGTCCAGCAGCAATGTTATGTCACTTCCGGCCAGCCTATACTTGGAAAGAAGCATCGGCCGCGAGCGCATCTGGCGCAGTGCGGGTTCGTTCACTGTAGTCAGTGGCACGTACGTTTGTCGCTTCGTTCCTGATGTTCAAGTGGTATGACGATTCTGAATGAATTGTAGCGTTCCGGAGCTCAACGGCAACTACAAGTCGGAAAAGAAAATTGGAGATATGAGTATATTTTTCCCAAATACGCTTAAGCTCTGAACATCTGGATACGCACTATTCCAAGGATTGATTTCCGGCCTACTTTGCGTAACAGGGTGAGGATTTCTGATGCTTTTTGTCCTTAGCTCCTCGTTGCTTATAAAAGTTGTACGACGAGAAGTGTGGAATTGTGTAGCCACCGTGCCTTGCAAAGCGCTGACGCTACAATCGGCCACTAAGATCCGTTCACAACAGAGAGGACCAGCTGCCCTTTAATGGCGCAAAACCGCCTGCTGCCACCCGTACTTGCAAGCTGTCTATTGCAGAACTTCATAACGTGCGCTTGCTACTCGCTCACGTATTTTTCTTTTATATTTCTTCTACCTGTACCCGTGCAGGCGCTCTCATTTAGATGCTTCCGAAGCTTATGTAGATTTCGTTTGGCTAACACGCTGATGCAAATCAGAGCGCATCTAGTTCTCTTTTAGTTCTCATGCATTCATGAAACATTTGTTGGCTAGTACAGGTGTGCGCATAACGTTTTGACGCTTCCCGCATCGAGATGATGGCATTGTACACAGATACAAGGACAAAAAGGGTTATCAATGTCGCACTGCTGTTACGGCGGTTGTGCCCTGGATCTGTGCCAACGTTATTTTCTGGTGGCCCATTCTACCTTTTAGTGCCAACACAGCACGAGAGAAACACCTGATGCTAAAAGGAGCCGACAAGAATTCTCGCAACTCGCCCTGGCTGTGCAGTAATCACTGGCGTCGCAGGAATCGTAGCAGCAACGAGACCGATTTTCTCCTTTGAATAACTAAGGGTTCTTCTGCAAGAGACACCAGTGTCGCTAAAGTGGGTGGTGATCCATAAAGAAGTGGTCTCGCGGTTTGTGGACATTATCGACTTACGTAAACCTCGGTTGAATGCGTCATTGAGAGTGTTTGAAAACATTGAAGTCTCTGCCTGCTATCAAGTATAATCACTCAAAAAGCTTAGTAGCGCCGTTGTAAAAGACTCAGTTCAAAAGGAAGCTCCTTGATGGTAATTTGGAACAACCTGTGCATGTTCTCTGAAGAACGCTTCAGTTGTCGCCACTTGCGATACATTTACTTCTCTACAAATTAAATGGTAGCCTAGGTTAAAATAAAAAAGAGGCAGTAAATTTTATGAAGCTGTCACTGCTTTCTGCAGAACATATTCAGTATACAGCTCACAGGTGATGTGGTGTTTTCATGCATCTTGCATACAATATCACCACATGCATAAGAATTTCTATGAAGAACAAGTGTACTAACTTTGCTACGCCCAAGAACTACTAGAAATTTGTACTCATCTATTCAAATGTGCCCACAATTGATTCCTGTGATGCCATTTTTAACATGTTCCCAGAAATTCAAACGTATGCGTCGAGGGATTCACTCGCAGCCTTCCTATCGGGGTTCCCTGACACCCACCGTATACGGGTGAACTTCACGGGCAACATAGTTGTGGTTGACACGCATCCCACCGCCAATCAGACAACCCTGCTTTAGGTTAGGACGATAAGCGAGATTGAGGTTCGCGCCAAGCAACTGCACCTGAACACCCGTGTTAGCATAGTCTTTGGAGTTGACCAGACGATCCCCTTCGAGGACCTCGCTGACAACATTGCCTCATCAGTGCCACTCGAGAACGGAGTTCACAGGGGCAAATGCCTCACACTTAGATTTGCGAGGACCATGGTCACCCTGAGATCGTGCTTTACAAGCAAAGATGCCCAGTCTAGCCCCGCTAGCCCCGGCCTCTGCAGCGTTCCTGTTGCGGTCGCTTCGGGTACACAACCACAACCAGCTCACGCTGCGGCGCGAACCACGCCCCTGGACCATGTGCAGTACAACAACCACGCTGCATAAAGTATCGCGGGCAACATTCTGCAACCGAGCCGCGCTGCCCTTCCTGGAAGCTCCAGCGCAAGGCCGCGGTCATCATGCCATCATCTGACAGCACCTTAAGTCGCCGCCAAGCCTTGGAGCACGCTGGGACCCCTGGGAGTAGTGCGAAGATCATCAAGGGCCACTCTTTCCGGGATGCGCTCGCTGGTACCGTTGGCCCGACGTCGGAAGCCGCCCTTCAACCAACCACGAGTGCACCCGTCGTCCCCACGAACACGATGACGACTTCATCCTCATCCTCTCCTCAGCCGGCCTCTGCTGTCGTCGCCACGCGCTCATCCGTGACCCAGACACCTCGCGCTCCCTCGCATCCGACGGCTGCTGCTGCCATCTCGAAGAGTTGGACGACAACAACGCCCGCTTCCTCGACGACGCCGGCCTCTGCCAACGTCTGTACAAATGCAACGACTGGCACACTCCTTGTGGCAATACGTGTTGTGATCCCGGTGCTGAGCATATGAAGCCAATCTAGATACGGAGAAGCTCCTTTTCATATACAGGAGCATCCAGTATTTCACGTAGGGCATATCAGTGAACAGCATTGCAAGCCGAGAATCTGTCCCGGGCATGGCCTCTTCCAAATACTTACGACCTGCTCATACCACCGCTCATGTCACCAGGTTTTCTTTTGCTTGTTTGATTTTTTTTAGTTCTCAAAAGTGCCACAGCACGCCCTGGCGCCACAACAAACCCTCATCGCTGCAGCCGCCAAAGCGCTTTCCTGCGTGGTGCATCATGCGTTGACTCGTTTTTGTGCCATTTCAAGGTAAGCGTTTGTCAGAATATTTGTTCAGGACTCGGGAGCGTTAGGGTACCACAGGTAAAGCACTATTCTAGTTCACTATATGCAGCACCATTCACATAATCATGTACTGCTGCATTCTATTCTGAAAGTCGAGTGGCTGGTGGTCAACTGGGATATCGTTTCACTAGTTTCTTGTTATTTAGATTCGACAGCGTCCATGCTAAAAGCTCGTGAAATAGAACATGAACAGTTAAAAGTGATTTGGACAGTTAGAACACATAGTTTAGACAGATAATCGCGTATCTAAAAAACATTATTATAATTACGGAAATGGAGCACGACAAAAGCTGTTATCACCTAATGCGCTGTACTTTGCTAATCCAGTGATAAAAGCTTGGTGACATCACTGGTGAGAAACTCACGGAAACGCTAGCAGCGCTCGATTAGGGGCGATAACTGCAATGAACTGCTGCAGGTGCGAGAAATCACTGTAACGACATAGCGGTTACCCGCCGGTTTTATCGCACGCTTCCATCGATCGTTGGACGTTGGCCAGATGATAGCCCAATTACTTACTGCTATTGTTATTTGAAAACAGTATCATTGAAGGACGATATGCAGGGTATGTAAACTTACACGGGTCACCACATGCATTGTTAGTACCGTATGAGTCTTCCCGCAGGTCACGGGTTTGAATCCCGGCTGCGGCGGCTGCATTTCCGATGAAGGCGGAAATGTTGTAGGCCCGTGTTCTCATATTTGGGTGCACGTTAAAGAACCCCAGGTAGTCGAAATTACCGGACCCCCTCACTAGGGCGTCTCTCATAATCATATAGTGGTTTTGGGACGTTAAACCCACATATCTATCTCTACTGTGTGAGTCTTTATTGGCGTCGCAGAAACACACTGATTTCAGGATACAACTCGTTGCAAGATCGCCGTTTTGTCCTAGGACGAATTATTTCAGCACCTTCTAGACAGCGGTGAGGTGGGGCGTACTGCGCAAAACAAACAGGTGGTGTGTCGCATATTGCGTTCGCCTGCGCTTAGACGGGGACACAAAACGCAGATTGAGTTCCTGTAATGAACATCCCGAAGCCATCCACCATGGTGCTCTTCACAGCTAGAATGTTGCTTAGATTCGTTAAATCTGTAGGTCGCTTGATCGGGCGTTATAAATAAAAAAAATGGCCTTGTATCGACATGTCAATCTGCAAATGTCGTCGAAAGACGATAGTCTTGCGTGTGTAGAGAGTGAACCAAACGTTTATTCGATGTCCTGCGCAAGCAATCGGTAAAAGGTATTCTTGAGGCGCTGCGTTAAATTGCCTCGAGCGTGCAGCAGAGGCGAACGAGCGCATCAAGTCACGTCACACGTAAGATATGACCGCCATCTGGCAGTTTTTTTCAAAAACAAAGCGCATGGCTCTGAGACGGGTGTGCGCGCCCACCTGAGAGGTGATAAGGTGTAGAACGCGAGGCGACGGGTAGGTGCCACCATCTTGTCGTCTTGGCAAAGCGTTGGAAACACTCTTTTCGTGCAAGCGTTGCATCGTCTGCGCAGTGCAATAAACGCTACGGTCCTTAGAATTACTTATCTATGTCTTTTCTAGTAAAAGACGCACATACCGAATATACATGTGTGGTTATGGTGCCTCAGATATGCGCAATAATTGTTTTTTAATTGACAATCACACAAATGTGAACACTGAATCTTGAGCAACATTGGTGGGTGCTGCAGATGGGGTCGGCCGTTTGGGGTATCATCTGGTCACTCTGGTGCTTGTTAAGGTATCGTTGAGGGCGGACAAACAGACCATAATTTTTGCGTCGAAGGTCCCCAAGAAAAACTATCGTCTTGAAAATTGCAGAAACGCTCACACACGAGTGCACCACTACGGCAGCACGTCGTCTGCTATGAGGGTAAGTCGCGGTGGCATCTCGCGGTATCTCCGGTGCCTACGCTCTAATATTTGGTCCCACGCGCCTTCATAAGGGTACCGCCGGTGAGCAGGTCGTAAGTTTACAGAGGAGGTGTGGTTCAGTGCAACCATAAAGAACACATGAGCCGGGAACGCCCCAACACCGACACTGGACGCGACGAGCCACCGACCGAAGTCCTTTCAAGTGTGGTGAGAAGGGACATTTGAGCCGCCATTTATATGCGTACACACGGGTGTGAGACACGCAATTGTCCCACGACGCACCCACGCCTTCCTAGAAAGCATTTTTTGTTTTCTTTATTAACCTAGTTCATCTCAGATATTTTCAATTTTCAGTAGCAAAATAAAGTATTACGGCGCGTACTAAGCTTGTGTTTCGCTACCGAGTTCGCAAAGGGAGTTGCTCCAAATGCAGGGAGGATTGTCATGCAAGCCGAGGCTTACTGGCACCCAGAGGGGTGCGTCCGGGAATTTTATTACCGCTACATTAGTTACATTACAGCAGAGCTCTTGTCTTGTCTTGTCTTGTCTCCTAGAAGATTTTGGCTCATACCCACATGGGGGATTGGCCACACTGTACCTCATGATAGATAATTTTTATAACGCTTGCTAAAAAAATAAAGAGAAGCTCTTGTATACAGTCGAGGTTGACCATGTGTCGTAGAAAGAAAAATTATCGTCTTGCATTATCGTCTTGTTCGAGTTCTGTACGCGTAGCTCTACTGGGGATGGTGAAGGCTGCGTTCAGATGGGTCGCCGTTGTATATGCTCGGGAAAATGGCATCCTGACCGCCGGAGGTAACTTGAGGTCTTACGCAACCCTAAAGACAATGGAGCTCATTAACATCTAAAAGTGCATCCAATATTACAAGAGCGGCAGAATATAGCTATTCTATATGCTACCTTTAGGTAGCATAGTGGCGAATTTGTTTTCCAAATGCCGGTAGCAATCATGCACTGCAGAGAAGCTGATGCACAGGCCGCTCTCAAAAAGCATGGCCGCGCGACCAAAAATGGTTGCCGCCTTCCTAGAGTCTATTAAGACGTGCGTTCTGTTGGCCATTAGCCACACACTGGTGCTTTTATTATTATTATTATTATTATTATTATTATTATTATTATTATCATTACATCCTAGTCTCTAAGCAACGACAGTAAAGTATTTACTATGTAGACTAGGCAGCCTTTTCGAAAAACTAATTGAATCACCGACGCTGTAGGCTCATCGAGTGGCGACCGGCGTTCTCTTCATGTCGGAGGACATCTCTTACGCATGTGTGAGTCTAGTTTTCATCGTTCACAACTGGTGCCACTCGACGGGACGGCGGCGGCACCTGCGCATAGTACTTAGCACTAAGCTACGTTTTTGGTTTACCGGATGGACTCAGAAATGCTCTTGTATTCCCGTGGCCCAGTCTTGAATGTAGGTGTTTCTTCTTCCATCGCTGGCCGTTGACACGCCAGTGATGCCGACTGGCGTCTGGTGACAGGCTTAAATGAGAATCCTACAGAAACAGTGCTGCTTTGCCGCATAGCTATACTTGATAACCACGATAGATGGCGAACCTATGCGGCGCTACTCTGTATCCTAAAAGGGTGGTGCCACCAATTTTCGAGGCTATCCCAAGCCTGTTGTAGGTTTCCTCTGTACGCAAGGACTCTCTACATGAAGGGTCGGGCCCAACAAACGCATAGAATATGTTTTACTTCACTTCTAAAAGCGCAGCTGAATGCTCATTCTCGCGATCTACGCCAAGCGCTTGCGCAACAAAGCTGACATTTAACAATAGTGTCGTCACACCAGATTTGTAGTGACGTGAGTGACGTCCAGCATCTCCGAAACGAGCCTGCTGTTATGAGTGTGCTGGTGTCCCTTGCAGGTACACTGTGATTTCATGAAGGACACTGAGTGCTTTCGAGGAGACATTCAATGCGTCTTTCACGGACAATCGAGGCGTCTGTCCCAGACGCTGCGCGCGTCCAACAGCGGGGCTGCCCCCTCCTCCTTCAGCGTCTATAAAAGGCCGGCGCATCTGGCGTTAGGCGTCTTTTTCATCCACGTTCTGTACATAAGTTGTAAATATAAACGCTTTGTTTCCTTCTGTCTGCCTTTCGCCTTGCCACCGCGTGGATGCTACTTCAGCTGGCTGTCAGCGCATTTGTTTTGCTGGCGCATGTGTGGCACGTGTGTGTGGGAGCAGACGAAACTCAGCACAATGTACGTCACATCATTGTGTGGTCCTATGACGAAGCCACCTATGCAATTTCGGTTTCGCGGCGCCCAACTTGGCGCCACGAAACCGAAATTGGTCCACATAAGTAGAGCAATATTAAATTATTTAGCGAAAATGGACATACCTTGTTGCGTGTATCACAATTCCTGGAGCTGGAGGAAACGCTTACAGCAAAGAACACACACGCCACGAATTTGGTGGCACCACCCCTTCAACTTTATGACATATGAGCGAGCTGCACCACAGGCCAAGCGTATACATCACTGGCAAACAGATACGTTACCTCACTTTTTTCTGTTTTCTTTTTTCTCCTTATGTCCACATTCTTGGATGTATAGAAATCATTCCCCCTTTCGATAATGCTCCAATAAAGTTGAGCCACAGGAAGTTGTGCAAGGTTTTGTGCGAGTTCCTGTTTGGTTGAAGAAACTTCGATAATAATTAATCTCCATATAATATATTTTGGGATTTGTAAATTAGGCAACTGACAATCATGAATTTGCCGGGATTTCAAGATCGATATATCCTCCATTCGACTGCCTAAAATACTATCTTTAAGGCCATACTTTTTACAGTAAACCTCAGTAATTTGTGTCTATACAGAATCTTTGTAGTGGGTTATATTCAAGAAATAAGGCGCAAAAAATCAAGGTGCACAAGCTGCTGGAAAAAAACGAAGATCGCTTCAGAAGAACGTCAGCGGAAAATCTGTTCTGCCGTAGAAATACTTTTATTTGAGTCAAATTGGTTTCG
Organism: Rhipicephalus annulatus; assembly: GCA_013436015.1. Taxonomy (NCBI): domain Eukaryota; kingdom Metazoa; phylum Arthropoda; class Arachnida; order Ixodida; family Ixodidae; genus Rhipicephalus; species Rhipicephalus annulatus. Next base: position 93,317 of record WOVY01010274.1, on the reverse strand, counting down.
AAAGTGGTTTGTATACTTTATTCTTGACATGTAAGAAACTCATATGATCAATTTTGGGCTACTCCTTTTGAGTGAGTATGAGCCATACTAGAGGCATCATCATCAAAAGAAGAAGAACGCTCGATGGCCGTGATTCCTGCCGCCCGGTTCTTGGCCGATCCCCCTTTGTGGGTGTGCGCCAGAGTGTCAAGGATCATCATCATCATCATCATCATCATCATCATCATCATCACCACAGGTGTCGTGAACATTTCCACTGAGCGGGCCATCATCGTTGGTCGGAAGCATCGATGGACGCAGCAGCCTCCCTGTGGCCTCTGGGTAATTGCATACGTTCAGGCTACAGAAGTATACCGTTGTTAGCGCCACAATTCATAGCGTCCCCTCACCGGGGCCTGTACGCGTTCTTACTTGAAAAATAGCGAATACAAACGCACGTTGGGACACCGTGGTACCTTTTCCGAGCAATAAAATTGTGGCTGCTAGAACAGACCATTGCTGTGAAGTAATTCTGGATACGGAAGAGCTATTTTCCTTCTACGGGAGCATCCACTCTTTCACGTGGGGCATATCATTAGACAGCGCTGCAAGCTGAGCAGATGTCAAGTGCAACCATGATGGCCACTTGAGGCGAGACTTGCCGAACGCCGACTCCCGGATGTGATGAGCAAACCACTGTTGTCAATTCAAGTGCGGCGAAGAAAGCCACATGACCTGGCATTGATTTGCGGACACTGAGGCGCGCGCACGCAATTGTCTCGCGACGCTTCCCTGTGGTCCTATGAGACACTCTTGGGGTATTTGTTATTGTAGTTATTTTAAAATATATTGTAACGTTTGAACGATCAAAATAAATATCACAATATCTACAAAGCTTTTGTACCTTCAACGTCTACGCATACGGGGTGGCTTGAAAAGCGGAGAGAAATAGCATGTGCGCCGAAGCTCATTGGCATTCGTTGGGTGGGTCACACGCAATTTCGGTGCGGCCACTTCAGTTTATTACAATATAGATATACGGTCGAGGGTTACTTTGTGTTGTAGATGAAAAATTACCATCATCATGAACCAGTAGGCACTCGCGTACACCAAAACATTCAGCCAAAATGGCTAACTTGAGAAGCTCGAACGTGTGATCCTGTTTTTTATTGGTGGTTTTGTCGCGATGGTCCTCTAAGAGATGCTTCGCACTTAAGATGGTGGCACATGTTAAATATGTTGTGGTGGTGCTTAACGGAGTGTGAGAGTGAAGCAAATGAGAGAAATTTTGAGTAGAGAGACTTCACGCTCACGAAAATTGTGTAGCCTTGCCCTAACATGAGGTTTGTATTGGGTAGTCACCCACCGGGTGGTAATCTTGCAATAAACATTGATGCACTAAACTAACTTCTTGGTCTCAGAAATCACTGTTTGCTACATTTTAACATACGCAGCAGCATACCAACTGCTACTAAGAAACGCAAGGTAATCTAGAACTACAATGCTGCAAGTCTTGAGGCAATCAACTACGAACTCACTCTTTTTTATCTTGCTTATCTACACGACTTTAATGATAAACCCGTGCAGGAAAACTGGGATCTGTTTGTTAACAATGTCTGCGAGCTTACTCGCACCTATGTTTTCATCAAGTCTATACCTGTAAGCTCTTGCTCACCCTAATAAAATACGTACTTAAAGCGACTTTCTAACAAAAAGAAATGCTTGTTTCTTACTGCGAAACTCCAGATTTCGGAGGAACGCTGGCGTGCCTACGAAAGCGCTGCGTGAGTTTCTTAGTCAGCAGTTTCGGATGCTAAGGCTTTCTATCTATCTATCTAACTTTCTATCTAATACTCTGCCATCAATGCTTGTTAGCAACCCTTGAATGTTTTGAAAAACTGTTACAAATACCAACGACAGTGAAATTGTACTTGTTGACTTGGACGGCCTTCCTGTGTCTTCCGAGATGTGTGCAGCACGTCTGAACGAAAATTTTGTCCGGAACGTTTCAGTATCGTCCACTTCTGCTACCGTCTCTTTACCAGCGCGCAACCATCCATCAATATCTGCCATAGTGACTGAGGCTCATGGAATTGTAAAAGTAATTGTCTCCCTCAGAGTGTCCTCTGCTTGTGGTGTTGACAATAAAAGGCAAAAATTCTTAAATAAACTAAACATGCCTCATCTATTTTCTTGTGTAAAATATTCTAACAGTATTTGATCGAAGGTGGTGTGCAACACGATTGGAAAGAGGTGAAGGTGGTTCCGTTACACAAGTCAGGAAACAAGCATTCTGTCACTAATTACCGACCTATTTCACTTACTTCTATATCATGTTAAGTTTTGTAGCACATAATTTTCTCTAACCAGGTCGCCTTTTTATAATAAAAATCGTTTTTTTTTGCACGTCACAGCATGGTTTTAAAAAGTCATTCTCAGGTGAAACGCAGTTGCTTTGTTTTAAACATTCGTTACATGTTATTCTAGATCGGAACTCATTGGTCAACTGGAATTTTTCAGATTTGTCGAAAGCTTTTGAATAGATTACTCACCACCTACTACTATATAAGCCTAGGACACTTAATATTGATAACGTATTCTTCCTTGGATCGAGTTTCTCTTAATTATTCACTCACAATTCATTGTTGCTATTAACTACAGCTGACCCTCTTCACCCATTACCTCTGGTGTGCCCCAGGGTTCTTTGTTGGGCCCTTTACTATTGGTTATTTATATTAGCAATTTACTTAATGTTGTAACTTCTTCGATTCACCTTTTCGCCGATGACTGCGTTGTTTACCGAGAAATTTCATCTAACTCTGGCGCTAGTTCTTTGCAAAATGACATTAATAATATTTTTAGGTGGCGCAGAACTTGGCACATGGACCTCAAAACTAACAAATGTAAAGTTCTACGCATCTCGCTAACTACCGCACCTCCTGGTAACTACATCTTAAATGACGCAGCCCTAGAGCCTGTTACTTCGTATAAATATTTGGGATTTCATATAACATCTGATTTTATATGTAGGCATCACTTTTTTACGGTATTAACATTAGCAACCGTATGCTAAGGTACCTACGATGCAGCTTTAGCGATGCCCCTCAAGCCGTGAAACTAACCATGTATAAAACACTATTTCGTCCAAAACTCGAATATACATGCTCAATTACGGACCCTTTTCAACTGAACTCCCTCTAAATGGTACAGGATAACGCAGCACGCTTCATTCTATCCAACTATTATCGCTCTAGCAGTGTTACGTCAATGAAACACATTCTTTCGCTACAGTAACTCGAATGACGTCGCAAAGCATGTCGTCTCATACGTTTTCACAAGATTTTCAATCATCCACTTTTGAAATCTCATTTCATTACCACTCCATACTATTACTCAGCCCATTTAGATCATCAACATAAGGTTCACGTCATAAGCTGCCACACAACACTTTCCATCATTCCTTCGTCCGACACACATCCAACAACTCGGACATGGTTCCCTCGGACATGGTTGCCATCTCAAATCATGACTTGTTTTCATCCACAACACAAAATTACTTCCGTGATGACGCGTGAAGTGTATAATGTACGTATATATCTTGCACTCTGTTTCCTCCAAGGTTCTGGTGATACGCGTACATTCAGTGTATTGCCTAACATCAAACTTGTATGTCTGATAATCTTTATTATTTTGATGTTACTATGTTTACTCGTGCTTAGAGTTTTTTTCTATGCATCCCACTTCTCTCTGTAAAGCTATGTGTGATTGAGGGTAAAATAAATAAACTACAACTACAAATAAAAAACCTTGTGGTTATAATACTTAACTGCTGGCCCGAAAGTCGGAAGTGCTAATCTCGGCAGCGGTGGCCTCAGTTCGGTGGAAGTGAAAGACCTCAGGGATGTGCATTTTGGCCGATGTTAAAGAACCCCAAGGGGACAAAACTTTTGGAGCCCTTCACTACATCGTTTCTTATAAGCATATGTTAATATTAGTGCGTAAATGACCGAAATATTTATGGACATATAGATAGAGATGATAAAGAGTTTGGCTTTTGTTGCCGTAGAATTAGAAGAAAACAAATGTACAAATCTGAAAAACTGTTTCTTGGTAACTTTTCGATTGGAGACCGATCTTCATCAGACAAAATTTACTAGGTTCCGATGCATTTATGTTGTCGCCCAGCTGAGCTGGGCAATGATACAAATATACAGCTGGCCACCAATAAACAGTTCTTTAAAAGCGTATATTTAGTTTTCCCTAATTTCTACGGCAACCAAATCTAGAATCTTCATAATCTAAGTATTATTCACAATTGTTGCCGTCCACGCTTTTGGAAAACAAGTCATCTGAAAATTCTCTCAGCAGTCTCCGACTTGGGCCGTGTTGGGGGATTCGCTGGCGAGTCATGTCCCCAACCACTTCAAACCTTCGAGACTTGAATCTCCGGCATTCATCACGCAGCCTGGTGCCCGAATTGAGGACATTCCTGGACTGTTGGACTTCGTGTCACAAAGTACCCATTTTCTGATACTTCACGTTGGGACAAATGACCTCGCCAGGAATAATGCTAACAGAGCCTTCATGAAGCGTGCCGCACTTCTGGACTTCATTAGGACTGAAAGGCCAGACATTGGCACTATCATTTCCACCCGGCTGCTTCCTCGAGGCTTCAATATGAACCTCTGGCATCCGATTTGGAGGCAAGGTAAGCACTTCACCATGCAGGCACATCGGTTTATTGGCCAGCTGGTGAACTTGTGCAAAAGACGCCAAAACGTGTTTTTATCGACCATGCCATCCACCAATTCCCGGCACAAATGGTACTTGACGCTGAAGGTGTACAACTCAACTTTGCTGGTGTATTTTTGCTTTCGTGGAACATCTACTATGTCGTCCTTCACACTCAGAGGCACCACATGGGAGCCTAGAGGGAACACGTGCCCATCCCCGAAGAAACCCAGCAGTTGCCAACGTACCTGTCTTTCGCACAGGCACTCAAGTCAAGCACTCGGGCAAAGGGAAGCCAAACGGTCACGCAAAGAACCGCACAGGTCATGAGAACACCTCCGACTGGAGTATTCAAAGCAAAAGGCAGGCAACAAAACCCCATCCTGTACGCACCGAGACCATGGCGACCTCGTTGCCGAATATCTCCGCTTCAGCACCAACAACTCGGAATACAGAGATGGTCCCATCAACGGCTGGGGGAAGAAAACATCTCATCGGCCCCAAGACAGAGAGCAAAGACATCGAAGGTCAAGGTCTCTGCCACCCTCAACCAGACAACGGTCAACTCAACCAGAGCTTGGCACGCCCACTTCAGCAGGCCCGCCACCGACCACAAAGGACTGCGAGCCATGAAACACCCCTCCAGCACCCAGGGAAGAAACATCTGCTCCTTCCTCAAAAAGGTACGATCTCCGGAAATACTGTGGCTCAACTAGGTTATGGCAATCTGATCGCTCGAACTCATTGACCACCTCCCCCACAACCCAGGTGCGCCCTATACTCCATACGCTCCGTTTTTCTTAAACTAAGAAAATTGTTCGCAAACGTATACGCCATGGCCTTCCGTACAAAGCATCAAAATTTATTTACAATACGGTATCACCCCTTAGAAAATTCAACTATCATTTAGGCCGTCATAGCATGACTTTAACAATAAAAAAACTCAGCAATGTAATCTAATTCTAAAATTGGCTCTCCTTAAACTAACTGAACTTGTTGTGGGTGCTGTGAAAATGTGCTCACGTCTCTGAGGGTGGCGGAACGTCAAGCTAGATCTAATACTTCTCTATCTTCTATAGAAGTTACTGAACTAGATCATTTTGAGAAAAAGTGGACAGAAGAAATGCTAAAAATCAAGCAGAAAAAAATAGCAAGGAATAAACTTCCAAACTTCTGCGAACTATACAGAGACAATTCATAGGGTCTTAACCAGTGGTTGTGCCAGAACTTGGTAGCACACATAATATCTTAAATGGCTGGCTGAGAGGCACTACTAACACAGAACACAATATAGCAGAAAACATATTTAACCTCTCCATAGTTCAACTCAGCAGTCATGAACGAACAGGAATCTCCCACGGACTCACATTTTGCCCCACTGTGAGCCGATACAATCAGTTATTCTTACTACAAGACCTAAATAACTTCGCACGGAATCTTCGCCTGGAGGAATACTTTTTCGACAAACCCCAGAAAAAAAACCACTACCATAACACCTTTTAGTTCAAGGCAACAGTGGACAACAAGCTCTCTGCGGGAGAGGCATCCAGATACCTACATTGAAGCCGTCTAAAAAAGACATACTTCGGGAATATAACACACAGAGACAGGCAAAAGTGCAAAGCCTCTCAAGTAAGGAGTATGAAGCACTTAATGCACCCAGTGATCGAAAGAATATTGCCATAAAACCAGCAGATAAAGCGTGCGGATTTGTAATATTGAATAAATTCGAATATATCCAAGAAGGCACCCACCAATTAACCAACACATTTTTCTACAAGCCACTGGATAAAGATCCAACCTTAGAACATAAAGCAATAATAAACACCGCACTCTATGATCTGGTAAAACTCGGAGAGTTAGATCTGAAGTCTCTATGGCACTTACTGTAGCACGTGCCCAACCTGGATGGTTTTATATGCTTCGGAAAATACACAAAAAAGGAAACCCCGGCTGACCAATAGTTTCAGGCAGGGGTACCTTCACCAAACCAATATGAAGTTACACAAACTCCGTAATTAAGAACATACCGCCTACACACCCGTCTTACTTACGTTATAGTAACCATTTCATAAGAACGATCAAAGATCAAACAATCTCTGAGCGTGCCTTCTATGTAACTCTTGATGTAACTTCCCTTTAGACCAATATTTAACATAGTGATGGCATCAAAGAATTAGTAGAGTCCTATAGTGCACATAAATCCGATGACTCACCAAATTCAACAGCCATTAAAACCTTTGCTAAGTTGGTGTCTCAACTCAGCAGCTTCGAGTTTTTTAACCTATACTACTTACAAAATAATGGCGCAGCTATGGGGACTCGTATGGCACCAAACTACGTAAACATCTTTATGAATTACTCTGAAACTAAGTTTCTATCAACGCAGAAAATGGAGCCACTTCTCTACAGACGTTCCTCAATAATATTTTTATTATTTGGACAGATACACAAGACAGCCTAATTATTTTGTAGAATCTTTCAATGAAGTTCATTCAGACGTAACATTCACTTATGCATACTGAACAACTGAAATGACTTTCCTAGACGTCCACGTAATAGTAAAAGACGGGTCATTAACTTTTATAACGTTTACAAAAAGCCTACAGACAGGCAGCAGTACCTTCATTTCGATAGCTGCCACCCTCGTCACGTGAAGACGTCAATTTCGTACTCCCAGGCCCACCGATTCAAAATAATTTGCCCCTGTCTTGAAGACTTTGAGGCCAATGCAAAGAACTTGCACAAGGTACTTGCAAAGCAACACTATCGTCCCACTATAGTCAACGACACCATACATGAAGCGGCAAACCTAGATTTCCAGCAGCTACTTGCCCAGCTGAAAGAAATACAACAAGAGGGACAGAAAAACTCGGTTCGAACATCTAGTAGGAGTCCCTCTAACGTCAACCAAATTGATTGATTTATTGATATGTGGGGTTTAACGTCCCAAAACCACTATATGATTATGAGAGACGCCGTAGTGGAGGGCTCCGGAAATTTAGACCACCTGGGGTTCTTTAACGTGCACCCAAATCTGAGCACACGGGCCTACAACATTTCCGCCTCCATCGGAAATGCAGCCGCCGCAGCCGGGTCTCGAACCCGCGCCCTGTGGGTCAGCAGACGAGTACCTTAGCCACTAGACCACCGCGGCTCTAAAGAGACACTTTAAAATCTTACGACAGAGTGAACGGCTACCAAAATTTTCCCTTCCCCTCCACAATTAGTATATGTGGTATATAGACGCCCCCAAAACATTATAGAATACCCTGTGCGTTAAAAAATTGATAAGACATCCATAACATGATGTATGCCATGCGGCAAGGACCACTGCAAGGTGTGCAAACACATACAGGTAACTAACGTTGTTGAAAGCACACATTCCAATTTCATATACTCCATTCACTCAAACCCTAACTGGGACAGCTCTAACCTAAATACCTTCTCGACTGCGGTATATGCGGTATTCTATACATAGGACAGACTGACATGGCCTTCCGCATCCGCTTCAATAACCACCGTTCACATGTTCATTCGCTTCCCAGACCTGCCTCTGCCTCGGCATAATTAACTTTGGAAACCACCCATTTGATTCCATCAAAGTTACACTCTTACAAAGGGATGTCTTCAGTACAAGGGGACGTGAGCAGCACGAATGATATATGATTTTTAGATTTAGTACATTAAAATTTGGTCCAAATATCACTCAAGGCACACTTTCTTCAACTCGCACTCTGGAAGATAAAGAATAATATTGATTCCAGCCAAACTTTTTATTTTTTTTTCCTGATATCGCCCGGAGCACGTGTTCAGGCATTCAACATAGGAGGTACGCGCATTCCGAGACAGGTAGGCAACTGTCGAAGAACCCTCAACCTGCCCTTGTTCATAAAAAATTACTCTCCAGACAACCGAATAAATGACATATTCGACCCCCACGGTAAACAGATTGAAAAACAAACTCCATAATTTTTTCAACATTCTTGAGTCAAAGACCACAAATTGTAGCTGTTTGTCATGCGCCTATGTTCAATGTTTTTCCGTTTGTGAGGAGCTTTGACACGCGTGAGGCTTCTCTTCTTCTTCTTTTTCTTCTTTTTTCAGCATTTACCACATCATACCGACGTGAAACTCCTCCCAGCCTTCAAGATCAATAAGAAGAGGATTGGGAGAACTAGTGCAACGCGACAGCGACAATGATCGCAAGAAATGTGCTGTGTGTGTTTTTTTTGTAGCTACTGAGGGGGGGGGGGGCGAAGGAACTTGATGAGGGGTGAGCCTGAGGAGTGAGACTTCCGGACGTATCACAGGAATGTGCTTAACTTAGCCACCTAGACCATTTACTCACCTGGACCCAAAACACTTGGCTTGATTATATGTATATCATAGGTTGTTTCGCCACTCGTTTATGTGCGCATTTTTTCTTTTTCTTTTTTTGAACAAAATACATTCGCTATGCGTATGTGCAAGTACGCACATGCACACGTGGTTGTTAGACCACTTACTAGTATGAATATATTTTCAGTATATCACAGGTTGTTTGACCAATCATTTATGTGTTCGCTTTTCCACTCTCTCTCTCTCTCTCTCTCTAGCTAGGCTGGGCGATGACATACAAGTGCATCGGAACTCAGTAAATTTTTTCTGATGAAGAGCGGTCTCCGATCGAAACAGCACCAACAAACAGTTTTGATTGATTTGTGGGGTTTAACGTCCCAAAACCACCAAATGATTATGAGAGACGCCGTAGTGGAGGGCTCCGGAGATTTCGACCACCTGGGGTTCTTTAACGTGCGCCCAAATCTGAGCACACGGGCCTACAACATTTCCGCCTCCATCGGAAATGCAGCCGCCGCAGCCGGAAATCGAACCCGCGACCTGCGGGTCAACAAACAGTTTTAGAAGCGTATAATTTTCCACTGAAAATATATATATATTTCTTGAAAGTCTTCCTGGAGTCGAGTTATAGGTCACCAGATGAAGCGAACGAGCAAACAAAAAAACGACGTTTTATTGCCAATGTTACGGCCGGGGACTGGACTTCGTCAAGGCATACGTGCATATGACAGTAACACGCACTTCTTAAGGGCATATAATGGGGGCCCCTAATTGTGAATGATCACTCTTAGCAATATTGACATACATACATGTTAACAAAAGATATTCAGACATACGCAGCATTTTGTTGATAGTGAAGCAGCAGAGCGCGATACAGAATATGGGAAGGCAAGGTGACTTGAAAACGTAAGATACAAATAATGTGACGGACACTTGTGATATCGCAACACTTGTGAATGAATAGAAACAATAAAACAAGGCAATGCCATGTTAAGTCACGTTCGTTGTCAATAAAATATACACTTGCATAATATCACCATTGATGTCAAGATGTGGTAACAAAGTGTGCATGCGTTCTGGTCAACTAACTGATGTGTCACCGATGGCACGGCAACGTAATCACAGCAGTGAGCAAACGTGTATTTGGGCTACGGTGGTTGATTTATCTGTTTTTCTGGCAAAAACGTAAGCATTCCTGGGTTCTCGTTGATTTCAGACGCTATGGCGTTAAATTTATGAATAAGAAAAGATTCACGAACTTCCCTTTCGTAGTGCGATTTAAAACCGGATTTGAGTATTGTGGCACTTATGTTGTCGAAAGAGTGGCCTGGGGTAGCGAGGTGTTTGGTTGGACAGGGGAAGGCTAGGCAGGCCTAAGACGTGTGACCCGTGATTATTGAAGCGCAACCGGAACGCAGTCTCCGTTCGACCAATATATTGGGGGTCACACAATGAGCATTGAAGCAAGTACATTGCATTGTTCGTGTCGCAGTCGAAATTTCCTTTTATCTGAAGAGTGAAGTTTGACGCAGAGCTCTTAACGTTTCGCGACGTGGTCATGTGGGGGCACACCTTGCAGCGTGCCTTGTTACATGGGTGACACCCTACATGGATTGGCGTTGATATTTTGGGTGACGTAGGTATGTCTCGTAGGTTTCTCGATCGGCGGTAAACTGCTCGTGGAGGCTCCGGGAAGACGTCTTTGAGACGATAGCTCTGCATTAGTATGTTGTAGTGCTTTTTGAGGATCGCGTTAGCATTTGGAGTTGACACAGAATGTGTCAGAAATAAATTGATGTGCTTCCGGTGCGCAGAATCTTTATTTAGTTTTAGAAGCGCTCTTCGGTCCATTGCATCGGCGCGCATGATCGCGTTGTCGCCAATCTGAGGCGGGTACTGTTGTACTCTTAGGGCATCGCAGTTTATCACAGTTTTCAACTGTGATAAAGTTTATCGCAGTTTTCAGTAAGTTTATCACAGTTTTCAACAGTCTGAATTTTCAGAGCAAGCCTTTTGAAACGAAGTGCTTGACTGTACGGTATACTCGTCTTACAATGTTTTACATGGCTGCTTTTGAAATGAAGGTATCGGTGAACGTCGGTGGGTTTTCTGTATGGTTTAGTAGATACTTTTTCGCCGTGAAGGGATACTGTTACATCCAGGAAACAGATAGATTCCTTCGAGTGCGATTGTGACAATGAAATGGATGGATGAACCTTGTTAAAGTCTGCAATGAAAGTCACGAGTTCCACTTCGCCGTGTTGCCAGATAAAAAAATGTCGTCTATAAAACGTTTGTAGTAGTACGGTTGTAGTCTACACGTTGAAGTAAAATGATTTTCTAATTGGCCCATAAATATATTCGCGTACTTTGGACCAATTTTGGTGCCCATTGAAGTGCCACTGACTTGTACGTAGTGAACACCGCCGAACTCATAATTGTTAAGCTGCAGGATGAGTTTTAATAATGTGGCTAATGTGCAGCTATAAACAGATTTGTCACATGATGAGTCGTTATAAGCATGCACTATTGCATGAATGCCGTCTTTGTGGGGAATATTGGTATAAAGTGACGCAACATCTAATGTTACCAGAAATGAGTCAGCAGGTACACTTAAGTCGATGATATCAGCAAGGAAATGAGAAGTGTCCTTCAGATAAGACGGAAAAGTTGGAGGTAGTATACTAATCAGGCCATTGACATAGCTTGAAAGTAGTTCGGTGACCGTTCCAATGCCTGACACTATAGGACGACCGGGATTATTGGGCTTATGTATTTTAGGCAATACGTAAAACCTTCCTGGAATAGGGCTCAGTGGCACTAATGAGTGCTTTGCTTTATCGCGAAGATTGTCATCCAGTATTAAATGATTGATTGTATCAGTAATGATGTCCTTAAACTTTTTGGTGGGGTTTTCACTGAGTCACTTGTAAAACGTGTCCTTATCTAACTGTCTCTGAGCTTCACAAACGTAGTCCCTCGTGTTCAATATCACGATTGCGCCTCCTTTACTTTATCGGCGGGTTTTATTACAAGATCTGCGCGTTCCTGTAAACATTTACCTGCATTTTGTTCTTTGAATGTGAGGTTTCCTTTGAATGAAATGCGGTTCCCATACGCTTGCAGGATGTCACGCTGAACTGTAGAAATGTACATATCGAAGAATTTATCGCGTTGTGTTGGCGGCGTCCAGTGTTGCTGGGAAGACATGTTGCTCTCGGGTGATGAACGTTTATGGAAGAATTCGCTTAGCCTCATACTGCGCGTGAATTAATCTAAGTCTTTTATTAAGTTTTAAATTCATTGTAGCCGCCAGTACCTGGACAGAAATTCAAGCCCCGAGCAAGCGCACTCATTTCCGAGTCAGATAAAATTACGTTTGAAACGTTTACTACGTTAGGTCTAGCTGATAGTTTGTCTCGTCTAGAACAGGATGATTTAATGGGAAGGGAATCTGCTTTGGTTAGTGGTTTTGGGAAGGGTAATGTGGTTACGGCAAATTTTTTTGCTTTCTTCTGTTCAATTTCTAATTGTTTTCTCTGTTCGTATTTAACCAGCGAAGCCGATTCAGAGGGATCCAAAATACGAGTTTTGCGCAATTGTCGTTCATTGTTTAGCAACGCTTTGACAACAGAATTATAATGATCGATGATGATGCGCATGAGAGCTAAGGACGCGTTCCTTAACGTTTCGTTCCATTTCTCAACGTTGCGTTGTGACATTTGGGAAGTTGCTGGTTTGAGCGAAATCACAAGCCCTTTCGGTACAGTCAAGGCATTTAAATAGGTGTTTAGCGTAGATGCGTGAAAATTGTATTTCATACGTTTTTCTGCAATTTTTCTAATTCTGAGAAAATCGCGATTGTGCATAGGGTTGTCGATTGAGGTTGGTATTAGTCAATTCTTTGAAGGTACAGTGCTTTTCTCACTATTGCATTTTCTTAAACGGTACCGGTGAGACAAAAAATGTTTCCAGACCTTTCACGAGTGAAAAGTCCTTGGTTCTTTGGTTTCACAGCAACGGTGGCGTAGGTAGACTTTTCTTGCGCAAGTGGTTCGGTGTACATTTCGGGCACTTGGAGGCGTTGCGGTGAAGATGAGCGAGGCAAGGACAAAAGTTCCACAGGACCAGGTTGGTAGGCGTTGGGGTATTGCTTCATCCACTGGGCATGTGGTCTAGCCAAGAGGAAGACGAGGCGTCTGTTGCGTTTCGGAAACACAGCTGCTTGATGTGGTCAGCCATCAGTGCAACGCCCTCTAAGTTTGGGCGAAGGTCGTCTGCCGCGAGGACGCGCACCGACAAAAAACATTCCAAGGCATGTTCCAGAAACAAACGCCTGGTCAGAACGACAGCAGAAGCTCCATAAGCGGTCGTTGAAATCGCAGGCTTCGCCATTACAGTGGCGCACAATTGCTTCATTGTGCTTGTCACGACGGCGGTTCAAAGCACGGGGTAGTAATAAAGTTTCATAAATTCGGCTTATCATTGGGCATTTCGAAAGAATGAGTTCTAGCAGGGCCTTGTACTTGTGGAACGTTACACGTCATTCGTTCCAACCAAATCATTTGTTCCGACGTAAAGAATCACAGTTGTTGAAGATGGCACCAAGTCCCAAAGGCCATGTACGTCACGTATGACAGCACCAAACTGTGTGATGAACGAAGGAATACCCTCTCGAAGAGGGTCGAAATGCTGAAACAGATACTTCGATTGGGAGTCGCCAACGACAGCCATAAAAAGTGTCGTCTTCGGAAATCTCCATTTGATCGTTCTCGTTGCCGTCCTGCCATAATCCATTGGTATTTGGTATTTCTTGAAAGTGTTCCTGGATTCTGTCGAGTTATAAGTCACCAGATGAAGCGAACGAGCAAACAAAAGACGATTCTTTATTGCCAACATTATGGCCGGGGACCGGCCTTCGTCAGCGCATACGTGCATATGACAGTTAACACGCACTTCTTAAGGACGTAGCATGGGGGCCCCTATTGTGAATAATCACTTTTTCGTTTGCTCGTTTGCTTCATCTGGTGACATAAATTTATATATATATATATATATATATATATATATATATATATATATATATATATATATATCGAAAGCCTTATTCGGAGGTCGCCCCGCCATGGTGGTCTAGTGGCTAAGGTACTCGGCTGCTGACCCGCAGGTCGCGGGTTCGAATTCCGGCTGCGGCGCCTGCATTTCCGATAGAGACGGAAATGTTGTAGGTCCGTGTGCTTAGATTTGGGTGCACGTTAAACCCTAGGTGGTCGAAATTTCCGGAGCCCTCCACTACGGCGTCTCTCATAATCATATCGTGGTTTTGGGACGTTAAACCCCACATATCAATCAATTATTATTCGGAGGCCGTAGGTTCGATTTCTGCTGACGGCAAGTTAATTTTTCACCCACTTTTCTTTCTTCTTATTTACTTTACATTGCTTTTAATCGCTTTCCCTATACATTACTTGGCATTATTGTCTGTTGGATCTCAGTAATATTGTGTAAAAACAAAAAACGAGCCCTTAGGAATACACATATTTCCCTTTCCCTTATATATATATATATATATATATATTTACTAGTAGTAGCAGTAGTAGTAATAATATTAGTGCAATGTTCTCCAGCAAAAGTTTAAAATTAGGGCCACTGACAATTTGCTCGTACTTGATGTTGGCAGATACCTCTCCTCTGGGCGGGTGAACAGTAACATCAGAACACATCTTACACATCATTAAAAAGAATCTGCCGATCGCAGGTACCTTGAGAATGAATGTTATGCGAAAGATACGGAGGGCAGGTGACCGCGTGGTAATTTTCTCATTAAGGGATTCATTGCGAAGAGACGCTGAAGATATGTGAATTTCTTGCACGCACACACATGCCGAAAAGTGGTACTAGAAGCGGTAAGCTGTTATATAGCGTTCATGCTGGCAAGGATAGTAGCCCCACATGAATCAACCTCAGTGGATGGCACTTAAGTACAATTGACGCTAACCTGACGATGTGGCTGTATCAAAGAAGTACATATTGCCGCGGGTTATAAATTACACGGGGCTTATTTAAAACACGGACAGTGGAACTTGTAGAGACGCTTTCAGAGAAGGCCGCTAAGATTGTCGTCTTCTTCATTCGCCTGCGCTGCCCCTCTCGAGCAAATCCGCGTTCTTCGTAGTCGCTATCTCGCCGCTAAATGAAGCTATGCACGCGGCATTACCCTCCCGCCAGAGTGAGCGTCGTCCCGATGCTCGACAGGTAGAGATGCGGCCAGCGGGTGTTTACATCACTGAGAGTGGTAAAGTTTCAATGAAGTTTCAATGAAGGACAGGGCCGCTTCAGCTGCAGTGCCACTCGCGATTGCCTTGGTCTCCGCGTATCGCTTGAGGTAGTCCGTCGCCACTATAACCCATTTGTTGCCGCTGTCCGATGTTGGGAATGGGCCCAGCAGATCCATTCCGATTTGAGAAAATGGGGTTTCTGGCACGGGCACAAGATGTAATTGCCCAGCGGGTTTGACAGGTGGTACCTTGTGCTGCTGACAGTCAATGCATGTTCGGACGTAGAGTTTTACCTCTGCTGCGATTCTTGGCCAGTAATATTTTTCTTTGATGCATGCCAGTGTTCTTGTGAAACCGAGGTGGCCCGCAGTGGCTTCGTCATGGCAGGCTTGTAAAACATCGCTGCGGAGAGCTTCAAGAACTACGAGCAGATAGCTTCTACCTGTTGATGAAAAATTTTTTTTTGCACAGAATTTCGTCCCGTAAAGAGAATGACAATAAGTTCTTCGAAAACGCTCTTGGCGGCTCGTTCGTTTAAAAATTCTATAACCAAGTTGAGCTCCCGATCATCTTGTTGTTGCCGAGAAATGATAGCTGTATCAACAACTCCTAAAAAATCCGTGAATTCTTCATCCTCTATAGACGGTGATTCAATCGCTGACCTTGACAAACAGTCAGCATCTATGTGTTGCCTTCCGGACTTGTAAACTATGGTCATGTCGTACTCTTGTAGCCGTATGCTCCATCGTGCTAAACGTCCCGATGGGTCTATCATGTTGGTCAACCGACAAAGAGAGTGATGGTCGCTTACGACTTGGAACGCACGGCCATATAAGTACGGGCGGAACTTCGCAACTGCCGAAACGACAGCCACACACTCCTTCTCCGTTGTTGAGTAGTTGGACTCGGGGCGTGTGAACGTTATGCTAGCGTAGGCAACCACTCTCTCCACACCATCTTGGCATTGGACAAGAACAGCAACTAGGCCCACATTGCTGGCGTCTGTATGGATGGCTGTTCGTGCATTCTCGTCGAAGTGAGCGAGGACAGGAAGAGTTTGTAGACGCTGTCGCAGCTCGTTGAACGACGCGTCTTGCTATTCACTCCCTACAAATGCAACGTTTTCCCTTGTAAGGCAGGTGAGCGGAGAGGCGATGTGTGCAAAGCCTGCTATAAATCGCCGGTAGTAGGCGCAGAGACTCAGAAAACGCTTGACCGCTTTCTTATCAACAGGCCTTGCGAACTTTGCGACGGCTGCCGTTTTATCTGGGTGAGGCTTCACACCTTCGCGACTGATCACGTGTCCCAGGAACTGGAGTTCTTTGAAGCCGAAGTGGCATTTTTCCGGTTTGAGTGCGTGTACAGCGGACCGTATGGGTTGAAGGACTCACAGTAGCCGCTTTAGATGCTCTTCAAACGTGGCGGAAAAAAACTATCACTTCGTCGAGGTACACAAGGCATGTTTTCCATTTTAGGCCGGACAGAATGGTATCCATTAGTGTCTGAAACGTGGCTGGGGCTGAGCATAGACCGAAAGGGAGGACTTTGAATTCATAAAGCCTGTCTGGCGTCACGAAGGTGGTCTTTTCTCGGTCGCGCTCATCTACTTTTATTTGCCAGTATCCACTTTTAAGGTTCATTGACGAGAAGTAGCGCGCATGCCGTAGCCTGTCCAAAGAGTAATTGATCCGTGGTAATAGATGAACGTTTTTTTGTTACGTTTTTCAGCTTACGATAATCGATTCAGAAACGCAAGCTGCCATCTTTCTTTTTCACGAGTACCACTGGTGATGCCCAAGGACTCTTTGAAGGTTGGATTACATCATCCTCTAGCATGTTCTTGATTTGCTGCTGGATTACCTCACGTTCTTTCTGAGCGACTCAATATGGGTTCTGTCGGATTGGTCTTGCTGTGTCTTCCGTAATGATGCAATGCTTAGTCAGAGGCGTTCAACCCACTCATGATGTCAGAGAGAGCAGTCCTTGAACTGGTCGAGCAGCTCCATAAGACGGCATCTTTCAGTCGGTGTTAGACTCGGACCGATATCGACTGGTGGTGTATGTGGAGGTGATTGAGCTGTGGCTTTCCCTTGCATTAGAAGACAGTCGTGAGAGTAGTCGAGCTCTTCGAGGTACGCCACAGCCGTGCCATTACCGATGTGCCGGTGCTCCATCGTGAAGTTGGTCAGAAGCACCTCTGCGCGCCTATCCACTAAGCTAACGATGCCACGAGCGATGGTGATGCTTTGGCAAAAAATAAGGGCAGTGATGCGTTCGGCTATGGCGTCTTCATTACAGTGCACGCCGCAACACACGGAAACAAGACTACATGACGGTGGTGGCACGCAGACGTCGTCGTCGACCACACGTAACACCCTGGGTTCTTGGTCTGGATCATGGGTCACAGACTTGTCAGCGGCGAATGTGATCACACCATCGCGCATGTTGACCACAGCACCGTACTCTTTTAATAAGTTCATTCCTTATATCATAGGTTTGCAGCACTCCGGTAGGATCAGAAATGTGGCTACAAAAGCCATATTTTCAATCGTAAGCCTTGCTGTAAATTTTCCCTTGGGAGTCATTATCTGGCCTCCAGCATTCCGGATATAAGGGCCCGTCCATTCTATCCTGACTTTCTTGAGTTCGTCTGCCAATCGTTCACTCATTATGGAGAAGTGTGCACCCGTATCGACTACGGCCGTCACTTCAACGCCGTCAATCGTCACAGCGAGGTCGGCAGTCAAAGTTTTCTCGGCGGAGTGTTCATCGTCATCTCTCACGTGTTTAGGCAGCAGTGGGGGATTTTCGGCAATTCGCGGCTTTCAACCTTCCCCCAGATGTCGCTGCTTTCAGTTTCCCCGCCGTGGGCTGGGAGACCGACCTCTGACGGCGTCAGCAAAACTACGGCGGCTTGGTGAACCAAAGCGAGCCGGGAATGGTGAGCGCGTCCGGAAGGTAGAAGAGCCTTCCCGCCTGCCAGCCTGGTCGTCGTCGATAGAGGCACGGCTTTCGTCGAACTGTTGGCTCGTAGCTGTAGGTGCACACCGCGGTATTCAGCTCGTCGATGTGGGCAAAAACGATAAATGTGCCCTGGCTCTCCACAGTTGTAGCAGAGTGGTCGGCGATCCGCAGTGCGCCATATGTTGGTCTTCTGCATATAGGGTCGCCTGACACAATCCTGCAGAGCCCAGGCTGCCACAGGATACGGTTCGAGGTACTGCGGCGCTGGCATGGGCGTGGGTCGACGAACAGCGTCTGCATAGCTGTATACGTTCGGCTGGTAGGATACTTCTGGAGCCAATGAACGACGCACAGCGTCTGCGTAGGTACACAAATTTGGACGGTGCGGTGGAGCGGATTATTGGTGAGAAGAGGCAAATGCTTGTCGAAGTTCATGGCGAACGACTTCAGCGACGGAGGCTACCGTGGACTCCTGCTGCGGGGGCGCCTGTGACTGCAATGTGTATTTTGTGTTCTCTTTCGCGATGTGCTCACGCACGATCTGTCTAATCAGGTGGCGTAGAGAAAACTCGTCGTTTGCGGTAAGTGCGGCGGCGCCTGCAGCTGCGCCGGTGGCCGGGTGATCAGACTGTCGGTACCGTTGCTGCGGCGCGCGCTCTATTGCGGTGGGCTCCCTGATGAACTCGTCCACTGTCATTGGCGGATTGCGCACAAGACCAACAAATAGCTGCTCTTTGAGGCCCCTCATCAGATGGCTTAGCTTTTGAGCCTCGGGCATGTTGGGGTCCATGCGGTGGCACAGACGCACCGTATTTTCAGCAAACATGGCTTTCATGCAGCTGTTGGGTGCGTCCTTCAAGAAGGCGTTGTGCGTTTTCGCGCCGGTCCGCGTTACCGAAGGTGCCAAGAAAGCGACGAAAAAACTCCTCCCATGTCGTCAATGTTGCCTCCCGGTTTATAAATCACGTCTTCGCGCCGTCTTCAAGGGCTAAGTATACGTGGAACAGCTTTAGATCGAGACTCCAGTAGTTCGATTTAGCTACCCGTTCAAACTACTCAAGCCAGTCTTGCGCATCTTCGTTTGGCCGGCCATAAAATGGTTCAGGAATGCGCATATTCTGGACCGTCACCTGTGCAGGACTCCTTGCCATTTCTTGAGTAGGGGTCGCTGTCGGAGGTGTTGCTCCCTCTAAAAGGCCAAATTCTGGTTCAAGTTCTTGAAGGCGACGGCTTGAGCCGTGCACAGGCGTCTCCACGCATGGCTGTCTCGTAGGGCTAGACTCGGGGCTTCTCACAGGGGTGCTGATCTTGAGGTGGTAGTACCCAGCTCCTCCACCAGCCTCGCGGGTTATAAAATACAGGGGGTTTATTTGAAAACACGGACAGTGGACCTTGTAGAGAGGCTCTCAGAGAAGGCCGCTAAGATTGTCGTCTACTTCACTCGCCTGCGCTGCGCCTATCGAGCAAATCCGCGTTCTTCGTTGTCGTCGCTCTCTTGCCGCTAAATGCAGATATGCAAGCGGCAATATGTAACGGATAGCCAGCACTGGATAGCCGAAACAGGATAGTCAGCACTGGAACCACAATTGACTTTGTTACGAACTATAGGTTCTATTTGAAAAGCCGTTCCGGGACCAAGCCTGGCAGTAAGCTAAAATACTTCATCGCCACGCTGAATTCTGAGATTTGGTTGCTGCTGGGACTCTGAAAATTTATTTTTTTTGTTTTTCAGGTCAACGCTGCCATGGCCAGTTTTTTTCATATCACTCTCTTGTTATGATTACCAATGTCTTTTTTTCAGCGTTCCTGTTTAGATATTTAGTCTCCTCACTTGTGGCACATACCCGCATACCTTTGCAGAATAATCGCTCGCTATATATAAGTACGTGCCATACGTAACGGTCAAAAAGGGTTTGACGATGTACGTGGCAGTATTGTGTCGTTTTTGTCATGTCAAGACCAGCAAGTCAAAATTGCCATACCATCTTACCTTCTGATACAAATTTTGGTCCACCCAAATACATTAGATGATAAGGAGGGCACCTAGAAATAGATAGATAGATAGATAGATAGATAGAGAGATAGACAGACAGACAGGCAGACCTACAGACAGGGAGACAGACATACAGACAGATAGATAGATAGATAGATAGATTGATATATAGATAGATAGATAGATAGATAGATAGATCAGGATTCGTTGCTAAGTCATCAGGATCCGTTGCACGCTCTTTCTCATCGCCCTGGCTCCTTCAGGAAAAATGACATCTTACAATGTCCCGTGCTTGTGACAACCTTTCTGGAAGCTGCATAGCATCTCTGTTCTTTTTCTGTCAAACTGCGGGCACAGCCACATGAAATGTTCGATGTGACTGATGTCACCACAAACGGTACAAAACAGGAAAGCGCCTCGCCCAGTCTTTAATGACAAAGCCATCGTGTATGCGGAGTCAGTTCTTATCAGATAAAGCGGCCTCTCTTATTCTCTGGAAAGTCTGTGCATAACGTACGATTGATGCGGGAACTTGTGGATCTCCCTGAAGTGATTCTTCTGGTAAGCTTTAAGAGCTCTTATTTTAGAACGCAAGCCGCGGTGGTCTAGTGGCTAAGGTACTCGGCTGCTGACCCGCAGGTCGCGGGTTCGATTCCCGGCTGCGGCGGCTGCATTTCCGATGGAGGCGGAAACGTTGTAGGCCCGTGCACTCAGATTTGGGTGCACGTTAAGGAACCCCAGGTGGTAAAAATTTCCGGAGTCCTCCACTACGGCGTCTCTCATAATCAAATGGTGGTTTTGGGACGTTAAACCCCACACATCAATCATTTTAGAACGCAAGTTCACGCGTTGCGCGCAAGGGCATCACCTTTTTTATTGCCTTCCACTCAAACGTGGGAAATCTTACGTTGAAGCTCTTGCCGATCAGGTGATTATTGAGCGCCAGAGATTGTCCTGTGAATTTATCTCGATGTAGTCCTCGATGCAGTCACTGTAATGACGACTGGCAATCAGTAAGCACTACCACATCTTGTGCAGAAAGCGTCTGCGATTTTCGCAAAGCCATGGTGATTGCTGTGTTTTCTGCTGTCGTGGACGACACAACAGAATTCAGGCGGCCCTACCACGTATTTGGAATTGCTGGCCCCATATCGCACGAAATAGGAAAAAGAAAGAGGGTGAGGAGGACGCTAGCACCCGCGTCAGGATTGCTCGCGTGCTATTGGTTCCTTTCTGTAGGTGACATGCAGGTGACGCACGCACGAGCCCGCGATGGAAGGCAAGGAGTGTTCTTGGCTGTTCCATCGTACAGAAGCACCCACAACCTGCCGCCACACTCTTTCTCTACCTTCTCTACTGCCTTTCTGCGTCCCCTTTTCCCTCTCCCTGTAAGCTGAACCGTGCTACCCGCAAGAGTTGCAGAAAAGTGACGCGCATCTCATGAAGAGTTTTTTTTAATAATTTTCAATCAACCACTGAATCATACGCGCCACTTCTGGCGGGGTCGACGCTCATGTGCGAATTAACGTTCGAAATTTCAATCTAACGTTCGGTCACGTGCACCGCGCTTCTCTCAGACACCATACCACTTACACTGCCTTTGCAGAAACGCGATCCCGACTGTCATGGCAGACGCCTAGACGCTCACGTCTGAATTAGACGCCAGTACATCAAACGTAAAGCATGTTTCGGTCAACGACGGGGTTTCAAATGACATGGCAGCCACGCGCACATTTACGTGTGAAAAAGATGCCACTTCGGCCTGCCCATCTGACGTGAAGTCCTCCTCGTCCACTTTTGCACAGATGGATGCACACGAATGGCTCGCCAGCTAAAGCAAGGCAACTAATACGACGAGTCCCCTCGTATTAGATGCCTTGCTGCTGTCTGGGCTGAAGGTGTCACGGAGTCACTTCACGTTGACAGTCGGAACCTCTTAGGTCATTGAAACCATTAGTTGAGAGTTCAGCGCGGTGTCGTCTCTTCCTCTGTCTTTGTCCTTTGGGCTGTTTTCACATCCCAAGCATGAACCACCAACTAGCCCAACATTCGCTATTATTGAAACCATCACCATGCTATCGCCATCTTATCGAAACCCACTCGCTCGCACCCTCGCCACCTGGTAGCGATCCATCGAATGCACCGAAGGGTCGAGGGTGCTTCCGCATGATGGAACAGACGCGTAAACACTTCTCTGTGTTTCCGTGACTCTGCTACGACGACAGTGACTGTCAGCGTGTCTTCGAGAGATCGGCGGCTGAGCGAAAATTCGTCCCATGTCTTGGCTTCAAAAGACCACGAAGCAGGCAATCTTAGGGGAGTTAACAATGCCCTCTCCGTGGCTTCCGCAGTGTCTGAATAGGCCGCTCGAGCACACAACAGAAGTATTTTCTTCGCTCCCCTATTGTGTATACCCAACCCCGTCCCTCGTTACCACGGATTGTGGCGGGGGCTGCGCCGCTTAGTCGAAGAGCAGCAGGGAGCATGGCTGAAAATAAGGTGCAGGTTTCGTCGGTGTCGCTGCTGCACCAGCGTGCTCGTCACCAGCACGTCACCTCCAGGGGCGAAC
The DNA here is from genome assembly GCA_013436015.1 of Rhipicephalus annulatus. Classification (NCBI taxonomy): domain Eukaryota; kingdom Metazoa; phylum Arthropoda; class Arachnida; order Ixodida; family Ixodidae; genus Rhipicephalus; species Rhipicephalus annulatus. Next base: position 70,462 of record WOVY01010274.1, on the reverse strand, counting down.
CAATAGCACGCGAGCAATCCTGACGATAGCACTGGCGTCCTCCTCGCACACTTTCTTTTCTCTCTTTCGTGCGATGCGGGACCAGCAATTCCAAATACGCGGCCCGACCATGATAGATATACTGAAATTGTCTCCAGTGTGCAAAAGAAATGCTTTGCATTTAAAGAAAGTATAACTTTTCCCCGCTCCCCCCCCTCTGAAAATACAACAAACAACGTGTTGAGTGAAATATAAGGGGGAATCACGTGCTTTTATGAACTGCTGACTGTGTTAGAACGAAAGTCCTAAGCTATGCAGAAATGGCTTATCAGCGTATCCACAGTCATAATTACACAGTCAACATGTACATTACATGATTTGAAAGTTGATTCGAAGACACGTGCAGTGAAAACCTTATGCTCCTACGTATATATTTCCCTAAAATGAAGTAATCATCACTAGAAACTTTATTTCACGCAAATGTCTATTGTGAAATCGTACGGCACTTTCGTGTACTGCGTGATCTCAGTGCACTCTAATAAACTTCATATGGCCAAAAATTCCGGCGCCCCTCATCACGGCGTCTCTAATATTCATACTGTGGTCCTGGAACCTAAAACCCCAGATATTTTTATTAAGATTGCGGCACTGCACTGATCAAAATATGTTAGCACATGCCTGATGGAAACATGATAATCCTGAGATGCATGTCATGTAAAAAATTGACTACATGCTACCCTCATGATGCGCTCGTGGCCGTTTTGCTAGCTTTAAATTTATCAAATTGGGTATTATGTAACGCGAACGGGCGACGAAGGTAAGTGACACGTGCAGACATGATAATATTGACTTAGAAGTGATGTACGACATATTTTTCGTCCACCTCACAGAGTTACGCTGATTTTAAAGTGGCATATCAACGTTCGTCGTTCGTGTTTCGGATATCATAGATTCTTGATGTACGTGGGATCTGCCAATTTTTTTGTTGTTTTCACGGTGCTTTCAACTCTCTTCAGCTACTCTTTGAGACCACGTACGTGGATTCATACAGCGTAGTACATTATAGTTCTGATTGGTTCAATACGGGTATAGAGAAGAAAGGAGGAAAGAAGGAAAAAAAGAAACTAAGGAAGGAAGAAAAAAATTCTACCCAAAAAACATTCTTCACAAGGCGGGAATCGCACCCGTGAGGCCACAATTTGCAACTTTCAGCTTTGCAGGATCTATCACAGCCATAGCATACCCTTGCACAGTTTATATACCAAGAAGGTGGAAAAGGAAGTGAGGGTAAGGCGAAAGTCAGCAGTAGGGAAAGCAAGAGGAAAAAGGCTAAAGATTAAAGTTCAAAGAAAATATGAATAGAGAAAAAGAAAGAGAGAAAGAAGTAAAGGAAAACGAAACAAATGATGGACGAAAAGAGAAACTGAAAGAAAGACGGCGGTATACAAAAACAGAAAGAATGAAATATAGGAGCGATAATAAAAACAAATGTTCATCCAGAAAATACAATAAAAATACACAGACAGAAAGGAGACGCAGAGTACATAGAGAGAATATAAAAATTTTGTTGTTCCGAGAAATGCCTGCTGTGTCTGCTTGCATGAACGCGAGATTACGACGCTGGCCTTGGGACCATAGGTACGCAACTTCAAATCACGCCATGCCAAAAACCTTTATCCATTTAAACGAGGAGCACCTATGGGGGCAAGGATGCCGTATACTCTGGTTGTCACTTAAGTAAGGCTTGAAGTGTAGCATATTGGGCGTGTGCTCTTGTCATGGCGATGCCTTTTTAGCTCTTGTTCTTTGAGCTCCTTGAAGATAATATAATAAAAAATAAACGAAACGCTTTATGCCTCGCAGGAACACCAAAATATTAGAACAAAAAAAGAGGAAGCAGGCACGAGATGAGTTAGAAAAGGAATAAAAACGTAACTGACCCAACTTGTGAGAAAATGGTATGACACGAAATAGAAACTGTCTTCGCAGAGGTACTTCAGTGTTTATTGTGCTTTGTTTTGCCACAAGGGTGAAGGAAAGAATGCTACAGTAACTAATTGCAATATCACGTGAAGGAGGGCAACAGCTCAAAACCTGCCACGCGCACCTCAAGCAGAAAGCGCGCATGAAATGAGTACATCATGGTGCAAAAATACTTCAGGTGAGCAAACACCGTGAAGCGAGCACTTGGCGGGGAGGGACCAATTATGTTGTCGTTTGGCGCGTGCCGATAGATGGCTTACCGGACTGAGGGCCATGGCGGCCTACTGGCAAATTCCGCAAAGCACATCCGGCACATGGGCGATGGTTTCCAAATCTGAGAAAACTGGGTACTCCGTTGATATCAACCACGCGACACGCATATAGCCGCGCCACGAAAAATGGGGTGATAAGAGAGGAAGTATAACGGGGCGGCGAGGGTGTTATGGTGACGATAAATGAACACCGCAATTTTCCTACATATCGGGGCTTTCTTACACAGAGAAGGGGGAGGGGAAGAAGGGGCAAAGTTTGTAGCGCCATCTGCCAGGCTTCTAGCGAAGCAGCACATTATCGGGCACTGGATAGTCCCGGCGTTCGCTCGCCTAAGTATTCTTGCACCGTGGAATATACACAGGTCGAGCACGCAAAATCAACTGCCACAGCTCGACACATGAAGCAGGCTGCTCAAAGATAAGATGCACGAAACGAACGCACAAGTATACACATGCCATGCGCAAACATATTTAACAAACCTTGCTTCTTCCTGTCTCCTCAGTGAGCTTCTTTCGTAAACGTGGCCGTGACCACGAGTGTGGCGACCTTCGCGTTCTTTTAACCATTGTTTCTTCAAAGCAAACTTGCGACGCAAGCACATGGGTACAAAGCGCCCAAATCCTGAGATAAAGGCACGCGTTAGTGAGCGTCCACGCCGGATAGCATCTGTACTCACTTTGACCCCGCTATATGGAGGCGTGCGGGCGCATGGATACCCGTGGGCTGGGCCGGGTGACGACCATTTGAGCGAGTGCGCCCAACTTGCGCTTCTCCCGCCATTTCGCTACCGTTAGTGAAAACGCTCTCAAGTTGCTGAACTCTGAGGACCCCCCACCGTACATGGTGGCTTGCCATTAACAGTCATGAATGCGCACGCTTAATGGCTTAGTGGCTAGCGCCACGCGCTGCGGATGGAAAGGTCGCTGGTGCGATGTCCCATAACAGCACTTTTATTTATTGTTTTTTTTTGGGGGTGGGGGAATCTATGAGAATATATTTCGCAGCGTCATATGCGTGACACAAGTACGTCAATGGAGCGATGGTGGACTCCGGCATGAAACACACTTGTGTTAAAACAGAAAGCGCAACAGAAAGAAATAAACAAATAAACTGCGACAAGTATGGAACACTAACAGAAAAAAAGACCGAACAAATAGAAAAGCAGGAAGAGTGAAGGAAAGAAAGAGCTATAAAAAAGGCTGCCCAAAAGCGCACTTCTCTGAGGCAAGGCACTTCTGGTACGAAACTACTTGAGTTTTCAATAAAGTATGTTTTCGCCTTCTACTTTCCCTCTACTTTCAATCATTGAGTGAGTTTCTAGGTGTCGGAAGCTGTTGTGGCTCTGGGGATTTTTCCGCCAAAATAAATGGGGTTTCCGGGACCTTGAACGGACCCGTTGTTATATGGTTAGAATGGAATGAAATAACTTTAAGAATATCCTGCAAGGAGCTCGAGAGCTTACTTAGGGTTCCCACTTTCGGACATTACTTTTTTGCAAGGTTCCACATAAGTCACGTTTACGCAGGGGCGTCTGCATAAACAGGCGTTTGGTGTGTAGCGACACCATAGATCCGAGCTAACGGGGGGAAGGGGGTCTCACCAGAGAAGGATTGGCCACCCTGGTGTAGTATCTGGCCACTACTTCCCACATGCAAACGTCAATTAACTCACGGCCCTCAGTCCCCAGCAGCTGCGAAGCAACTGACCACGGCGGTGGTCAGATCTGCAATGAAGCAGAGGGTGCTAAGTATCTCTGGATCCGGACCGGCCGTCATTGGAACATGAATTTGGCAACGTTGAATGCTAGAAGCTTATCAAGTGAGGCAAGTCTCGTTGTACTATTCAAGGAGCTAGATGGTGTAAATGGGATAAAATAGGGCTCAGTGAGGTTAGGAGGACAGATGAGGCCTATACGGTGCTACAGAATGGGCACGTCCTTTGACATCAGGGCTTGGCTAACAGAAGAAAACTGGGAATGGGGTTCCGAATTGACAGAAAATTAGCTGGCAACATAGAGGAATACTATAGCAGTAATGAAAGGGTGGTAGGTATCGTAGTTAAACTCAATAAGAGATACAAGATGAAGGTGGTACTGGCTTACGCGCCCACATCAAGCCATGATGACGCGTCAGTTGAAAGCTTCCAGGAAACAAGGAATCGGCAATAAGTAAAGTAAAAACACAGTATACATTACTGATGGGAGACTTTATTGCAAAGGTAGAAAAAAAGCAGGCTGGAGACCAGGCAGTAGGAGATTATGGCATCGGTACTAGAAATGCAAGAGAGGAGCTACTAGTAGAATTTGCGGAACACAATAATTTACGGATTTTGAATACGTTCTACCAAAAACGAGGAAACCGTAAGTGGATATAAAGGAGCTGTGATGGCAAAAAGAAGAACGAAACAGACTTTATACTGAGTGCACACCGAGGCATCGTGCAGCATGTGGAAGTTGTTGGCAAGGTACGATGCAGTGACCATAGAATGGTACTGCCTGGAATTAGCCTATACTTGAAGAAGTAACGAGAGAAACTGATGCGCAAAAAGCCAATCAATGAGCTAGCACTGAGAGGGAAAGTACAGAAATTCATAGTCTCGCTTCAGAACAGGTACTCGGCTGTTATTGAGGAAACCAACCTTAACGTAGACAAAATGAATGATAATCTGACTAGTACCATTACGGAGTGTGCAGTGCAAGTTGGAGGCAGGGTAGTTAGACAAGGCACTGGCAAGCTTTCCCACGAAACGAAGAATCTCATTAATAAGCGTCAAAGCATGTGAGTCTCAAGTACAACAGACAAAATAGAACTGTCAGAGCTTTCGAAGTTGATTAATATGCGTAAAGTGCCCGATGTAAGAAGGCATAACTTGGAGAGAATTGAACATGCACTGAAAAAACGGAGGAAGCGTCAAAGCATTAAAGAGAAAACTTGGGAAAAGAAAAAATCTTATGTATGCACTAAGGGACAAAGAAGGCAAAATAACTACCAATATGGATAGGATAGTTAAAATAGCGGAGAAGTTTTACAGAACCTCTACAGTAGCTGGTACAACCACGACCTTACTACTATAAGAACTAGCAGTAACCCAAATGACACCCCACCAGTAATGATAGAAAAAGTCAGAAAAGCCTTGGAGAGCATGCAAAGAGGCAAAGCTGCTGGTCAGGATCAGGTAACATCAGATCTGCAGAAAGATGGAGGACAGGTTGTGTTAGATAAACTAGCCAGCCTGTTTACGAGGTGTCTCCTGACGGGAAGAGTACGAGATCTTGGAAGAACGCTAACATCATCTGAATACATAAGGAAAGGAGATGACGAGGACTTGAAGAATTAGAGGCCGATTAGCTTGCTCTCTGTAGTATACAAGCTATTTACAAAAGTAATTGCTGACAGAGTAAAGAAAACACTAGAATTCAATCAACCAAAGGAACAAGCGGGATCTCGAACAGGCTACTGAACAATCGACAACATTCATACTATCAATCAGATAATAGATAAATGCTCAGAATATAACCAACCACTATACATAGTCTTCATAGATTACGAGAAGGCGTTTGATTCAGTAGAAATATCAGCAGTCATGCTGACACTGCGGAATCATGGCATCGATGAAGCATATATAAACATCCTGGAAGAGATCTACAGGGTATCAACTGCTACCATCGTGCTTCATGAAGAAAACAACAAAATGTCAATCAAGAAAGGTGTAAGGCAGGGTGATATAATATTCCCAATTCTATTTACGGCATGCTTGCAGGAAGTTTTCAGAGGCCTAGAGTGGGAACAGTTAGTGATGAGAGTTAATGGAGAGTACTTTAGTAACCTGCGCTTCGCCGATGACATTGCATTGCTGAGTATCTCAGGGGACGAATCGCAACTCATGATTACGGAGTTAGACAAAAAGAGCAGCAAGGTGGGTCCTAAAATTAATCTGCAGGAAACGGAAGTAATGTACGACAACCTCAGAAGAGAGCAGCGCTTTGAGATAGGTAATAGTTTACTTGAAGTTATAAAAGTCTATGTCTTCTCAGGGCAGGTAACAACCGTGGAGCCAAACCACGAGATTAAAGTAACTAGAAGAATAAGAATCCGGTGGTGCGCATTTGGCAAGCACTCTTGAATTATGACAGATAGATTGCCACTATCCCTCATGGGAAGGTATATAACAGCTGTATCCTACCGGTACTTAGCTACGGAGCAGACACATGGGGACTTACAAAAGGGGTTCAGCTTAAAGTGAGGATGACGCTGCGAGCAATGGAAAAAAATGGTAGGCGTAACCTTAAGAGACAAAAAGAGAGCAGAGTGGATTAGGGAACAAACGGAGTTTAAGGATATAATAATTTAAATCAAGAAGAGGAAATTGACATGGGCGGGTATGTAGCGCGTATACAGGACAATCGCTGGTCATTAAGGGTAACGAACTGGATTCGCTGAGAAGGCAAGAGGGTTAAGGGGAGACAGAAGTGTCGCGGCGAGAGAAGAGAGACGTGAGATGACGTCGAAGGCGGCCGATGGGGCCCTGCCGATCTCGCCACTTTATTCCTCGCCTGAAGCGGAGCCACGTCGGCTACCTGCGTCCAGACCGCCAGGCCAGAAGCTCGTTCTCAATCTCGCACAGCACGAGCTAGCATCAGCTGCGCGAGAGGCGCGGCGCGGTGATGAAGAAATGATTATGGTGATGATGGCGCTACAGGGCTCCCCCCTAGCGCTTTGCGCGATTTGAAGGCATGTGAAAAAGAAAGAGAGTGACAAATGCTATATACATGAACGGCAATCAATGAAGTGTTCTTTGGCCAGTCCAGGTTGTCAACGTTTATGGGCCATCAGTAGGCAGCGGTCTCTGGCGTGCGACACTGGGAGTAGCGCAGAGGACGCAGGAGGAAGTGCCGGGTCGCTGTGGTAGCCGACAAGTGGGTCTCACGGTGACCTGGTCGGACAGGCCGAGAGTGGACCGTGTGTCGCGAGGTCATGACAGGATGGTGGGTGACAATGTTGGCGCTGGGTGCAGAGGACACTATACTGCTGCCTGTCGAGATTAGAGGTCCCGACAGAGCCCCATGATGGTGGTGGTGGTGGTGGTCATGCGCCAGTATCTGCGGCTGGGTGAACGTCAGTATCTGCACCAGGGATTGGTGCTGGTCTGTCTGGAACGCACCCAGTGTGAGCTGGGCCAGCATGGTCTGCTTGGGCAGCATGGCCTGCAGCTGTTGCAGCCTCAGTGGCTGTCCCGGGACTATGGCAAACGAGGGGGGCGACATCATGCGTGGTAGTGCCAGAAAGATGTTGGGCCTTGGCCCCAGGTTCTGTGGGATGACAAGCGTCGGGGTGCCAGGCGGTCCTGGATGTCCCCCATGGGGCCTGGGCCCCGTCTGAGGTCCCAAGGTCAGGCCCGTGGCATGGGGTGGCCGCAGGGCCAGCTGGACCCCCTGTATCTGTCCCAGAGAGCTCTGGGTCTGCCCCGATGCGCCTTGTATCAGAATCGGGCTGTGGCCCAGGCCCGGAATGTACTGGTTCAGCAGGAAAGTGCCCTGCGCAGGTCCAGCCGGAAACATGCCCGGCTGCGCTGCCGCGGGGTTCCCGATGAGCAGCGGATTCCCCGTGTTGAGCCCCATGGCGGCTCCGCGCTGTACCGTGGTCGCAGGCTGCTGCGCCGGTACAGGCGCGGGCCGCGGTGTGGCCTTGTGCTGGGCCGCCCGGGGAGAGTGGGACCGGGTGGTCGCCGCTGCCGCAGGCGTGGTCATGTTCGCGCTGCCACTCGACAGCTTGGGCAGGATCTGTGGCTGTTTCGGCTGGATGACCCGGGGGGCACCAGAGGTGCGAGGACTGGGGCTGGCCGAAACTACCTGTGCGACGCCGGGTCTCGACGCAGGTGCCTGCTGCGGCGCCACGGGCAGAAGGGCGACGGTGGCAGTTGCTTTGGTGGTTGCCGGTGTCGACGCCGACGATGAGGGCAGGCTCTGGCTCAGCGAAGGCACGGCGCTGGGGCCCGTCGTAGACCACGAAACAGAGACAGGGACAGGGGCGGGGAGCGGGGACGCCGAGTGTGGTCGGCTGCTGGCCGGGTAGGTGCGAGTGGAATGTGGCGAGGCACCCGGCAGGCCATTGCTGGCACCAGTGGCAGGTGGCGGAGCGGCAGGGGGCATCGTCGAGGAGCTGACCAGCAGCTGCGGCGAGGAGGAGGCCGAGACGTCTGAGCTGGTGGTCGCGGAAACGGTGAGGGCCACGGTGTCGCGTGCCGTCGCTTGCTCTGCGTGCGCTTGCGTGCGTACCTTGCTCTGCGACGCCGGGGAAACCTGCCTGGTGCGGGTAAACGGAAGCGGACGGTATGTGTTGCCGCTGTGGGCGAGCACCGCAGTGCAGAGGGCATCGTAAGGCTGTGGGCTGGCGCTTGAAGTGGCAGCGAGATAGTGCAACTCTACCGGAAGGGCGTCGAGAAGAATGGCGTGCATCTGCAGCTGGTCCGTGACGCCATTCAGCGCAAGAACGGCATCGAGCTGCATGAACCATACCTTGGGGTAGGTCGATTGGAACGGTGGCACTGGCGGGCAGAGTTGCGGGAACAAGGCCGCGGGCCGCTCGGCGAAGGGCGTGTTCTCCGGGTCACCAATGTAGCGACGAGAGAAGAAGAGGCGTGAGATGACGTCGAAAGCGGCCGATCGGGCCGTGCCGATTTCGCCACTTTATTCCTCGCCTGAAGCGGAGCCACGTCGGCTACCTGCGTCCAAACCGCCAGGCCAGAAGCTCGTTCTCAATCTCGCGCAGCACGAGCTAGCATCAGCTGCGCGAGAGGCGCGGCGCGGTGATGAAGAAATGATGATGGTGATGATGGCGCTACAGAAGGTTAGGTGGGCAGATGAGATTAAGAAGCTTGTGGGTATAAATTGGCGGCAGCAAGCCCATGATTGAGTTGACTAGCAGAAATGGGAGAGGCCTTTGTCCTGCAGTGGCCGTACTCAGGCTGATGATGATGATGATGATGATGATGAGATAAGCCACGTACGCAAATTATTTCACCTTTTTAATTATGCTTCATTAAACTTGAGCTACACGAAGGTATGCAAAGTCTTAAGCGAGTTCCTGTGTGGCTGGTGGAAGAAACCCTCACACTTACCGTCCTTGAAATATTCCGTAATTTGGTAAAGGAAGCAATTGGCAATCACGTTTTTGACGGTAAACAATAGAACTTCATTTTTTATCGTGTCGTTGGTGCAGAGTACTAAGAAGAAGCCTTCTTATCTCAATCTCCAAGCAGGGGCTGAATGTCACATATGCGAACATACTTTCCTTCACTGCTTTGGCTTTGGGCTTTAGCGACAAGAATTCTTTGGTGCAGTATGTGCGTACCTTCACGACTTCGGGCTTCAACTGGACATTTGTGTATTAATATTGCAGTGTTTTTATAAGAAAACATTTTAATAATTATAAGTTTTGTAGGTTTTTATTCACAATATTTTAGTTAAGAAACGGTTATAGTGCCGGGTCTGAACGAGAGAAAAAACAATTCATGCCATGTTTTGTTTTATATGCGTTAGTTTTTTATAAAATGTGTTATAACTCGTGTAATTAATTTTTTGCTGATTTCCCTCAGTTGGTGTGAACCACAATTTAAAGCATTATCATGATCGCCATCAGAAGAACATAAGCGATATACATAGATGTTCATCATTCATCATCATCATCATCAAAAGAAGAAGAAGAAGGACCTTCGATAAACTTGGTCACCGCCGCCACAACAAACTGGCTTCAGATGTGATTGTTCAATCTAGATCGCCCCAACTTACAGAGCCGTATACAGTTTGCTGAAAAAAGAAAATACATGGTGCTTGTGACTCTTCACATTGCAAAAGCCTATGAATGTGTTGAACATTCCACTTTACTAATCCGAATAATCACTTTAGATTGCACACAGTACGTAACGGCGTGGTTAAAAGAGTTTTAGGGATGAAGTTCTTCTTAGTCTAACCTTGTCATGCGTCACGCGTAACTGAGAGAAGAAGAGACGAGAAACAAAAACAGCAGTATCTCTCGAACAGTATTATAGACGGCGCTGTCTCATAGAAGCACATACAAGCTGCAGTCAAGCAAGGATATTCTAGATGGTGCTGTACCACTTCTCTCCGATATGCTGCTGCGTGGGATCTGCCTTGGTACGCGTAGATTGAGTTTCTCTTTCAGTTTCCTTGATGGTCGCCGTGGTGAATCCTTGGCAGAGCATGGACTTAGCAGAGCAGCAGACGCATTGAAAACAATTTCGCTCAGCTACCTTGGCTGGCGTCTTGTCGGTGTTACCCGCATGCCGTCTATATTCTCAAATGCGATCGGACGCAGACCCGTCGTGGTGGTCTAGTGGCTAATGTACTCGGCTGCTGACCAGAAGATCGCGTGATTGAATCCCGGCTGCAGCCACTGCCTTTTTAGGCAGGCAAAAATGCTGTAGGTGCTCAAATTTGTGCTCAGATTCGAGTGCACGCTGAAAAACCCCAGGTAGTCAAATATTCTGGAGCCTTCTACTGCAGCGTCTCTCATAATCATATGGTGGTTTGGGATGTTAAACCCCACGTATCCATTATTGTGATCGCATGCATGGACGCATGCCCGGATGGACGGACATATGGAAGGATGCCCAGAGGAACGGTTCACTTCACTCATCATCATTCAATCCGTGGATATGCTGTAATTTTTTCAAAACTTTTGGGAACTTTATTGCATCAAGGATGGATGTTCGTCATCTAGATACAGAATCACAAGTTCCAAAAGGAATAGTTTTATCACCACATTTACTGTCAACATTCATAACATTTCACAGAATAGCTAAATATGTTTCCATAAGTTACCTATATTCGTTATTTCCCGGTCATTGGCCACGTTTTTATAGACCACAGCTAATATATTGTCACGCGCTAAGAGCTCGAAGAACGTACAAAGGGACGCGACTGTCAAAATCTCAGAGACAAAAAAGGACGTCTCCACTGGCACGGGTTGCTCATCTTCGTCTTCCTCGTTCACCGGCACAGAACTGACCCACTGTTCACAGGCACAGAACACCAGGTGGCCTTATTCCTCCTCCCAAGAGAGCATCGACCCGATGCTCAATCAAAAGTGTGCACGGCAGTGGGTCGAAGTAGGCAACATAAAGAGACAATAAACAAATTAGTGCACAAGAGAAAGTGCGTCCTGGGCCCGGCAATTGGAAATAAACGGCATTCAGTGTTCACATAAAGAGTTCACTGAGAAAAGCAGAAAATTCGCATCACCGCGTAAAGTATGGTTTTAAGTGGACTACGTGTACAGTCTCTGGGTGTGGTAACTTGCGCTGGGATGATGGTGAGCCTCCGTCTGGAACCACTTCGTAGTTCACGTCGCTCACACGTCCGAGTACTTTGTAAGTTCCGAAGTACTTCCTCAAGAGTTTCTCACTGAGACTTCGCCACCTAATGGGTGTCCAAACCCAAACTTGGTCACCAGGTTTATAATTAACTTCTCGATGCTGGATGTTGTACCACCCTGCATCTGCGCACTGTTGAGTTCGGATGTGCACACGGGCAAGTTGACGTGCTTCCTCAGCGCGCTGAATGTACTCATTGATGTCGGGGGCTAAGTGGCCGAGGTTGTCGATGTCCTCATACGGAATCATGGCGTCTAGCATAGTTCTAACATCTCGACCATAAACGAGCCGGAATGCCGTGAAGCGTGTAGTTTCCTGCGTTGCAGTGTTATACGCAAATGTTACGTACGGCAGGATGTCGTCCCACGTTTTGTGCTGCACATCCACGTACAGAGAGATCATGTCGGCTAGCGTTTTGTTTAGCCTTTCTGTTAAACCATTACTCTGTGGGTGATGCGCAGTGGTCTTTCGATGGGTTGTGTAACTCATCCTGAAAATATCATCCAAGAGTTTCGCTGTGAATGACGTCCCTCGATCAGTGATGACATATGACGGGGCGCCATGCCGTAGCACAATTTTATGAAGAAAAAAATTGACAACTTCAGATGTGGTCCCTCGTGGCAACGCCTTCGTCTCAGCGTAACGTGTCAAATAGTCGGTTGCGACAATAATTCATTTGTTGCCAGAAGAAGACAAAGGAAACGGGCCTAGGAGGTCCATCCCCACTTGTTCAAACGGTGTACGTGGTGGATCGAGCGGTTGTAGATGCCCGGCAGGCTTTAAATGTGGTGTCTTGCGACGCTGGCATTCACGGCATCCCTTCACGTAGCGTTTGACAGAGGCAGACATTTTAGGCCAGTAGTAGAGTTGTCGCACCCGAACCACAGTTCTCGAGTAGCCCAGATGGCCAGATGTGGGCTCGTCGTGGCTAGCTAATAAGACTTCATCGCGGAGGGCTTCAGGCACGACAAGATGATGAGATCTGTCACCAGCACCGGCGTTTCTTTTTTATAAAACGTGATTTCATAGGCAAAATGATGGCAACGTTTGTGACATCGGACAAGAAATGGGCGCGGTGCCACCTTTTAAGTGATCTATAATCATTTTTAGATCGGCGTCATTTCGCTGATGAGACATCAGATCCGTTCCGCTGAGAGTTGCCACGCAGGCGCCATTCTCTTCTGCGCTAGTACTGGCGGATTGAAGAGGTGCTCGTGATAGTATGTGGGCATCTTCGTGATTTTTGCCTGACTTGTACACGATGGTGACATCAAATTCCTGTAGGTGCAGACTCCATCGTGCTAATCGCGCACAGTCCCAGAAATCGTCGAAGACTTTTCTTGTCAGTTGGAGGTGGAAAAGTGGTGACAGCAGCAGTTTTGTCAGGATGAGGCCAAAGACCAATGGCGCTCACGACGTGACCAAGAAACTTTAATTCTTCTTAGCCGAAATGACATTTCTCAGGATTCAGTGTGAGATCGGCCGATCTAATGGCTTTGAGCACATTCCGAAGGCGACGAAGATGCTCGTCAAACGTTTCTGAAAACATAACGGCATCATCGAGGTAGACAAGACAGCTTTTTCACTTGAGGTATGCCAGGACGGTGTCCATCATTCGCTGGAATGTAGCTGGAGCGAAATAGAGGCCGAAAGGGAGCAGTTTGAATTCATAAAGGCCATCCGGCGTTTTAAAAGCGGTCTTTTCCCGGTCACGTTCATCGACCTCTATTTGCCAATAACCGCTTTTCGAATCGACGAACGAAAAATACTTCGCGCGTCGCAGCTTTTCCAGAGAATCATCAACTCTGGGCAACGGGTACACGTCTTTCTTTGTGGCATTGTTTAACTTCCTGTAGTCGACACAAAAGCGAAGCGTGCCATCTTTGTTTTTCACAAGAACGACTGCTGATGACCAAGGGCTGCTTCAAGGCTGTATCAAGCCACCCTGAAGCATTTCCATAATCTGCGTTTGATTCGTGTGCCGTTTGGTTGGCGAAACACGATAAGGCTGCTGCCGTAGGGGATGCGCGACGTCGTAGGTGATAATACGGTGTTTCGTTATCGGTGTTTGACGTATCTTCGAAGAAAGTGCAAAGCATCTGTGGAACTCCAGCAACAGCTTGCTCAAACGCTGCTTGTTCGCTTCAGAAAGCGTTGGATTGATGTCGACGCTGCAGAAAGGCGCTTCAGCAGTGCCGTTGGCCTCGGAAGGAAATTACTCGGTGACATTGGCGACTGGGTCGGCGTAGGTGATGACAGTTTCAGGAAAAAGGTGCCGGTACTCGTAGCTGTAGTGTTTGACAAAAACGTCGCAGTGATCATCACGAAGGTCAACAAGGCTTCTCGCTACGCAGACACCTTGAGACAGCAGAAGCGAGTGATTGCTTTCCACGACTGCTTCACCGTGCATCACTCCATCCCACGCCACCTGAACCACAACAGTTGCATGGGCTGGTAACGTGACAGCGTCGCCGATGACGCGAAGACATACTCGGAAGCTGCAGGGGTCGGGGTAAGCTGTTGTGGCGTTTGTGGTCGCCAAAGTGACTAGACGTCGTCGAATGTCAATTATAGCACCATGGTCCCTGAGAAAATCCATGCCAATGATCAGGTCTCGAGAACATTGCCAGAAAACGCTCAAACTGGCAACTAATGTACAACCGCGGACTTGCAGTCTTGCCGTGCACATACCGAGTGGTGTGACGGTATGGCCGCCAGCTGTACGAATTCGCGTTCGGTTCCAAGGCGTCGTTACTTTTTTGAAAAGGACGGCCAGCTTTTCGCTAAATATGGAATAGGCAGCACGAGTGTCCACTAAAGCGCTGACTTCGTGACCATCTAGCAGAACAGAAATATCTAAGAAAATTCTTCCGCAATCAGCCGGTGGTGTCGTTGTCGATGTATCGTCGGTATCTTCAGTTCGCGTCGATAGGGGGCCTTGAGCATGAGCAGTCTGAGCGGCCTTGCCTATGAAGGTCGCTGAGGCTAGTTTTCCCGACGTGGGCTAGGTGACCGGCCCTGCGCCATGCCCGCATATGTGCGATGATTCGGCGAGAACCGCCGCGGTGATGGACAGCGTGAGTGATGCCGAGATGTCAATACGCGCTGCTGAGCAACGTAGTGAGGGATTTCCGGAGGCCGCTGGCCGAACCTACGAGGTGGGGAGTTCGCCGAAAAACCATAAAGTCCCAGCTCTCCATAAGTGCACTGTTGGTAGATGTGCCCAGGTTCACCACAGTGACAGCAAAGGAGACGTCAGTCGGGGGCCCGCCACACGTATGATTTTCGTGGAATCGGTCACCGTCGACTGAGGTACGGGCCCGCTTGGACTGCCTGAAGCATGGCAAAGGCTGTGGTATAAGGCGGAGTGAAATGTGGTGCAGGTTGGCGCAGAGTTTGGTCTGCCGGAAGCATGGCTTGGGCCGCGGTGGGAAGCGGAGCCAAAGGTAGTGCTGGCTGAAGCAGAGTTTGCGCACACGACATGCGAGGGAAGTCATTTACGGGCGGCGGCTCTGTCTGACAGGACGGTTCTCGTAGTGCCTGCTGAACTTCATCTCGGACGATGCTGGACAAAGAACTGACAGTGGGCGCCGAGGGTACAGATAACTTCTGCAGTTCTTCGCGAATCACAGAGCGTATGAGCTCTCGGAAGAAGTCGACGTGGCCCCCAAGACCACCCATGCAGTCTGTAGCAGAGTCAAAGTTCACTTGTCGCTCGTACGTTCGCGTCCGTTGCCGAAGCGTGCTTTCAATCAGGACGGCTTCAGCAAGAAACTCTGACGTAGTCTTGGGGAGGCGGCTGCGTACAAGACCACCGAACAACTGCTCCTTCACTCCACGCATCGGGTATCGCATCTTCTTCTTTTCCGGCATGTGAGGGTCGGCTCGTCGAAAAAGACGTGTCATGTTCTCAACATACATTTCTACGCCTTCATTAGGCATTCGGATACGGCACTGGAGTTCACGTTCAGCTCGCTCTCGGCGAACGGGACTTGCATACGTTTCGAGAAGCCAGCGTTTGAAGTCCACCCATGACGTGAACACACCTGCCCGGTTTTGTACCAAACGCGTGCCCCGTCACTCAATCTGAAGTAGACATGTCGGAGCTTGTCTGCGTCATTCCACATGTTATGAGCGGCTACGAAATCATAGTGCACTAGCCAATCTTCAACATTCTCATGAACAGCACCATGAAAGGGATTTGGCGTTCGTGGTATGAAGAGCGTATATTGCAATGGTGTTGCGCCTTCCATACCGGCTGGGTTGGAGCCACTTGGGACGGCGCTGCCTGTACTAGTTGGGGCCGTCATCTCCTCTGACAAAAGTCCGAACTCAGGGTCCAGTCCACGGATCCTGTGGCTAGCACGGTGAACAAGCGTAATGACCGGTATGGGGCTGGAGCTTCTTGTACTGGGAGGGGTTCGGTGCATGGGGTACCTAGCACCTCCACCAGATTTCACGCACTAAGAGCTCGAAGGAACGTACAAAGGGACACGACTGTCAAAATGTTACGTCTTCGTCTTCCTCGTTCACCGGCACAGAATTGATCCACTGTTTACTGGCACAGAACACCAGGTGGCAATATTTACAAAAAAACTGGCAAGTATTACTATCAAATTTAAAGAAATAATTGCATCTGACAGCTCGAACCAAATATTCAGGATAGATATTGATGAGATCTTTCCTCTGCAATCTACAAATGCAATCTTCAATCCTACAAATTCTTAGAGAACAAGATACTAGATTTCCTGGTGCATACACAAGCACGTGCCATATTAGCTACAGATGCGTCGGTAAATAAGGAAAGGGCAGGCGCAGAAACAGCCTTCCGGTCATATGGCTGGTCATTTGCCGTGAGGGTACCAAATTTAACTTCGTTTTTTGAAGCGGAACTCATGGCTGTCATCATGGCACTGCGAAAACTTTAACGGATGAGAACAGGACAGTAATATTTACTGATTCAATGTCAATGTGCACAGCTCCTAAAGATTTTCATAGCTCTTGTACCAGCATGATGTTACGATTTCTAGTTCGCTCTCAGCTGAAGTCACTGAAATTAGTACGGGTCCCAGGTCATAGCGGGTTGACAAATAATGAAATGGCCGACGCCTTAGCCGCTCATCACAACATTTCCCCATAGTTCAAGTTCTCCCGGTGGTAGAACACTTCACCGTAATCTGGAATAGAAGCTTAGCAATTCACACAGATAAGGCGGAAACAATAACCACGTAGACAGAATATAATGACCTAAAATATCAATGAGAATTGCAGTGGAACCACTCTCACCAATCACAACTGACGACCACCAGATTTCGATGTCGTGTCCCCCCATTAAACTTTTACTTGTACAAGGCTTGTTGGATGAAATCACCTCTATACCGATTTTGCGGAGAAATGGAAAATATTGCAAATTACGTTTTGTCATATTCACAATATCCTCTTAGTTGAATTGGACTTCTCACTAATCCTCTTTCTAAACTAGGGATTAACTTTGTCGGAGGGAAATGTTTGGAGCTTCTTTGCTTCAGGCTTGGCACACTGTTACAGGGATGGCTTCGATGCCAAGTGTTGTGCTATTGTAACTACTCAAAGTGTACCAATTATTCTGTTATGTAAAACTCTTCGTCATTTCAAGACGGAAAAACAGAATTATTTTTTAATATTGTTCCCATTTGGTTAATACGGCATATAGAATTACAAGCTCAAAAGCATAATACTCGTAGTGTAAGCAGAATTTATACGTACTTGTAGTAGTTTATTTCTACGTTTAATGATCTACCTTACCCTAAATATCATATAAAAGTCTGAACATAGCATTCTTGGCATAACCACTGAAGTGGGTGCGTGCCATTTATCGAAGGAATCCAACAAACAAAGTAATCACCAGTAGCCTTGTGGACTTTCCCATCAAACAAGCGCATCAGATGTAGCCATTATGTGGAAGGTGGCCGTTAACCTGGCTATCAACGGCTGCTGGGTACCTACGGGGACGGGCAGTTTCAGCTGGAAGAAGCCGTCGTTGTCGCCGGGTTCCACTGTGGGGTTGTTGGCTTAGTATTGAGTTGTCTTAGTTCTGACTTTTTTTACAGTCTCTAGTTGATTTTCTTTGCTTTTGAATCTATCCCAATCTGTTGTGTTGATGTCAACCGATTCTCCTGGCCAGGCATGATCCGCCTGGTCAGCGTCTCTGTCACCTAATGAACGGCCGTTAGAGTTATTCTTCCGCAGTGTGGTCAGCAACACTCCGTTGCACTGGTACCTACAAATGAAAGTTTCATGAGGCTCACGAACCTCCAGGCTGTCCATAAAGAACTGAAAGCCACGTCGAACCTCTTTCAGACTATCACCGACGTGCGCCAATTTGAACGAGCTGGCATAGTGTGTAGGCCACTGGACCAGACCTGTGTGCAGGATCTGCTTAAGTGTACATCGTTCAAATCAACCCTGGTGAGGGCTTTCATTCCGTCTCGCCTTGCGTGTACTAAAGGCCTCGTAAGGGGCGTCGATTCCAAACTGAGTCCAGAAGAGACCCTGGACAGGCTTTCGAGAGCAGGCAAAATTTCCGTTTACCGTTGCAGTCGCCTGAATAATAAAAAGAGGACACTAACCGAATCCGTCAATGCTACATTTGTGGGCACAACTTGTCCATCCGAAATAAAGCTATGGCCTCTTACCTTTCGCGTGGAGCCCCTCGCTTCCCGTTCCGTTTAATGTAAAAACTGCTAGAGATTTGGCCATAGTGCGGGAAGATGCAAGTCGAATCTTCGTTGCCGTGTCTGCGGCGAAAGCCACTCCTCAAGCGAATGCGTCAACAACATCATAATAGTGCAGCCTTTGTGGAGGGAGTCACTCCGCAGACCATTCCGAAGGCTCTGCTCGCTCTTAGGAAATACAAATCCTAGAGAATATAGACCACCACCGCTGTTTGCACAGAGAAGCTATTGATATAGTTAAACACAGGGCCTTCGGCTATTCTGGTGTGGCAGTGTGACACATGTCTAGCTTAGACTCAAACCTTCCACAAGCCATTGAATCTGCCATCGAAAAGGCAATGGCTAAGGCAATGGATAAGTTAATATCTCACCTCAGTGACTGTTTAACGCAAACCCTTTCAACTCAGTTGATTTAAGGAATGCAAGCTCCGGCCCCAACAGTTCCTCAACAATCAGACACCATTGACGACATTCAACTACATAGCATGGTGCTGAATAAATTGTCTGAATGTGTTCATAATGCTGAGAAACCTGTTCCACAGGTGCAGCTCGACTGTTGTACGCCTAAGCCAAGCACAAGTATTGCTACAGATATGGCAATTAGGATGCGAGCTAACAAACGTATAAGATGGCCCATCTCTGCAGACTTAATGTCAAAAGCTAAAACGAATGAGTTGTTGATTGCGAAAAAAATACCAAGAAGTACAAGGAATGCGCCCCTGGGGTGCGCCAGCACCATGGGCGAGGCACGGCTATGCCACTGAATACTTCTAGTACACTGTAGCGCTAACGGTTGGCGAGCGCTCTCGACTGATCACTGTGGTAGGGTGGCCACCCTAAAGGTGGCGACTTGCGCGCCACCCCCTGCGGCGAAATGAAATACCAGCACGCCTCCTTTCAAGCCGCAGCCAGGACGATGCTGACACCGATGCTGACACGGAGGGGAGCCGGGCATGCGACCGTACCATGGTTTGGCCATTAAGAAGCTTCGCCCCTAAAAAGAAACAGGTGGAACTTCAGGTACGCGTGAAAGTGGGTACAGTAGGCGAGCGGTAGAACACAATTTATAGTATCGTGAAAAAAAAGTTGCCGAATTCTCGGCGTCATGCATTGATTTCGCGATGAGATTGTCAAATCAGGAAATCAAGGAGCAGGTACAACTGGCCACGTAATAGATTAACCGAAGTATTCGCAAACGTGAGTAAAGCAGCGTACAGTTAAGGGCACATTAGTTTGTTAGATGCCATATGTATCGCATACCGTTTTCTTGTTGTATGAGGAAGAAGAAAAGGACAGGGATTTTAGCCATTCCTTGTTTTGTGGTAGAGTGTGCATAGGCCAGGTGGGACGCCCAAAGAAGCTGAAATGTCCGTCACATCATCGGTTGGAGACTTGCCTGCTCGACTGCAGAAAGTGCGGTTGCTCGCCAGTTTTAACGATACCTAGCAGTGAAATAAATGCGAGAAGGAACTTGTTATACCCGCACCCAGCATTTTAATCTCAGCGTTAGCGCCACCGCGTTCAAGTGTCACTTGCACCGTGCTCAAAGTCACCATGGTCGCAGAATTCTGAAGCCGGTGAGTTTCACGCGGACTACGGGCACAGTGGCCTTGCGCCCCGTCAGCCGAGTGGTTGAATGCAACCGTAGAAGGCGCATGACCGATCATGTTGTCTGTACAGTTGCTGAATTATTGACGTGAAAACACTTGCCGTTCTATGTGCATCTAGCGTGCGTTCTCTTGTACTTGCTTTGTTGTCGGCGAGCTTTTACTCGCTGTTAATACTCGGACGAAATGATTTCGCGAAGTTGTCGCACTGGCCCATACAGTTGAGCCCCGTTACGTTGGTTTCAGATCATCACGACACGCGCACTGCGCAGCCCACGTGCTTTCCAAGCTGGAGAGAGAGTCGCCTTCAAATGTAAACAAGAGAGGAGAATTTGCCCAGTCAATATGGCCGACATCCGGTTTCACCACGGCTTCACAACAAAGTGGCTCTATACACAGAGTTCCCTTTAGGAAACTCTATTGTTCTATAATATGGCTTCTAGAGTGGAGCTGCACCCCGATAAGTGACGCCGATCGCTGCCATATTTGAAATGGAAAGACTCGGAAGCAGACGACGAAGTGCGCTTCGTAGCTCCGCTCTCACAGGGGCCTTTGGAGGCTGTGACATGCTTTTGTAAAGCAGGTAAAGATTTTACAAGCCGTGGTTACTTCGTACGTCGCTTATGGCTGCACACATCACATCAAAAAGACGCCTGGGATTACTTTTCCCGTGTAATTATTCTCGCTTCGTTTGCTGACGATCGCCTGTTTTTTTGCGTATGCTGTTAAATTTAGAACAATTTGAAAGGTGCGCATGCGTGTAATACATGCGTAGAGCTGTATGGAAGGTATCTTGAAGCTTTATATTCTCGCTGACATGACGTTGCCCATGAGTTTCAAGTTTATAGACGAAGCACTTGATGTCTATGGCTGCACGTATCAAACATTGGAACGAGTAGGAGGTCTGAATGCCCGTTGAATTCAAAGTTGTCTGGTGTTGTCTTACAAGGCAAAACGACGGCGTGCACGCATACTTTTTTGCGAGTGAATATCGAATTCGGTGAATGTTTATCCAGGAATTCGCAAACGTAGTTAATAATCCCATGCCGTGCACGTAATTATTCGTGTTACAGGTTTTCGAAAAACAGTGCGCTGCATTCTGTCTGAGAACGTGCTGTTCGCAGAAATAGTTGGAGGGCTACAGACGGTGACCTCCTCTGTTCTATTCACTTCGATGAATGCTGCTTCGACAGAACGGGACAGACAGCCAGACTGCAGCCTGACAGTGCACCTTCCTTTTTCCAATCCTTTTTTTTTCTTTCTTTCCAATCCCATCTGCAAAAACATGTTAGTTTCTCCCGCCTTGACGTAGGTTCAATAGAACGTAGTCACGAAAATAAGCAATTGCGTCTAACACAAGATGATGCACCTTTGAAATCCGTTCTATCTTGCCGACGACACCGAAACCAAAACGCCAATAGACGAAGCTGCCAAAATGAGTGAATGGCGTTGTATCAAACATTGAGCTACCTAGTTTCTAGGCTCTGAAGGCTGCGCTTGCTTTGACAGCACACGTCGCCAATGGAACTTGACAAATATTATGCAGAACTAACGCCATTGCAATCGTCCTTATAAACGGTTCATTTGTGGTACGTCTCCTGGAGTTTGTCGTTTGCACGGGGACATCGATGCTTCGGTTTTGGTTTCGCCTGTAAATTGGTTAGAATTCGATAAATCTAGAAAAATTACTGGTAGCTCCCAGTTTACCTAATTACCTCTTTTTTCTAACTTTAGCTTTAAATACTTCCTTATATATAATCTCTGGAAATCTGCCTACACACACACAAGCATATATAAGAAAGAGGCAAGCATAGGTCGCGTTTCCTTGATCTTGAGTATCTGCAGGCCCATTTCATTAAACACCCAATATATACTACAATCATTTTGTACCGCAATAGTGTGCCAGCAAGCTCGATATGCGAATCATTCCTCGACAACAGATTGATCTGAAAGCGTAGAGTTGACAATGGGTGCATGAAACAATTTGTTTCATAAACAAGAAGAGTCAATTATTCGTATGTGTAACCTCAAAGGGTTTTCCATCGCATTTTTTAATCGTGGAACTGCAAACTGACGCGCGCAACGCACGTATTGTATTGCGGTCTATGGCGGTTCCACCTTGTTTTTGTTCTAACGATACGGCCCCGGTGGCTTCAATTGCTCCTGTTGGCGGCGGCCGGCGCTGCTGCTCCAGAAGTTTTACAGAACCACCTTGCTTCGCAACGAGTCACGTCAGGGCTTCTCTTGAGTTTTTTCTTCCTCCATGGTTAATATGCACAGCGCGGCGGCGAACAACTACGGCACCATTTCATGATTATCATATTTGGGCGTGTCACTTACCTTCGACGTCCATTCACGTCACGTTATACCAAATTTGGTATACGTGAAGATAGCGAAATGGTCGCGAGTGCGTTATGAGCGCGGTATGTTCTTACATGACACGCATATCATAATTAAATGTTTGCACCCGTCATGTACTTTCGTCATCCATTCACGTCACGAATTACCAGATTTGGTATATGTGAAGCTAGCGAAACGACCATGAGCGCACCATGAGCGCGAATCGAGTGTAGTCATGACTTACATGACATGCATGTCATGATATCAACGTTAGGGGCTGTCACTTGTTATGTTTGCCTTGCAGCTATGTCATACCATACCAGTTTTGAAATATGTCAAGTGAACGGAAACACCGCAATAGAAGCAAGTCTTTAACATATAAATCATGACATTTATGACATACATGTCATGATGTTTAAGTAATAAGTAGTCCGTAACGCTCGTCATGTTGTGCCATACCAATTTTGGTACAGACCCCATTCTCGAAACGGCCAATGTCTCCAAAGTTCAATTCTTCGCATTTAAAACAACACACACACACATCTATATACATATATATATATATATATATATTATTACGCTGAGATGACTTTATTTACGAGAGATGATGAATGCGAGAGTCCAGGGATCTGGTAGATCACCGCTCGTGCCCATCTCGTTCTTCTCTTCTTCCACCCGTCCCCTCAGTATCATAACGATTCCCCCTTTGCAGACGATGCCCACCGGCCGAGTTAGGCGTCGTTGCGATGATGATAGCGCTTTAAACGGGTGACATGAACGACGTTGGTCTTGCTTAAGTGGCGGCCAGTTGACAACAGCCGAGATATCATGTATGTGACATCTCTGAGACGTTCTAAGACAACAAACGGACCAGTGTAGTTGGCTAGAAACTTTTGGCAGAGGCCTTGGTTGCGAAGCCGCGTCCAAAGCCACACCAAATCCTCTTTCTCAAACAATACGTGCCGGTGACTTCTGTCGTAACGGTTCTTAGAGTGTTTCTGGGAGACGAAAGTTCGAAGAAAGGCGATGCGCCGGGCCTCTTCTGCACGGCAAATGGTTTCGGCGAGAGTCGGTTTATCAGTCTCGGAAAAGGGAAGAATAGTGTCAAGAGCTGTGTGGGGTTGGCGGGCGTAGAGCAAATAAAATGGACTGTATCTCGTTGTTTCGTGCTGTGCAGTGTTGTAGGCGAAAGTTATAAATGGCAAGATCGCGTCCCATGTTTTTGTGTCCGGAATCAGCATACATAAAAACCATGTTGATGAGAGTCCTATTAGTTCGTTCCGTCAAACCATTTGCCTCCGGTGATACGGAGTAGTGTAACAGAAATGGCACGAAGCGAGACGAAAGAGGTCTTCAACTACATCGGCGACAAATTGCCGCCCGCGATTACTGATGATGACACAGGGGGATCCATGGCGTAATGTAACGTGCGACAGCATGAACTCTGAAACTTGAGTGGACGTTGCTGCAGGAATCGCCGCATTCGGCGTAGCGTGTGAGGTGGTCAAAGCCCACAATAATCCATCGGTTGCCGTTAGTTGATCGCGGAAAAGGGCCGAGCAGGTCAACACCGACGACATCATATGGTGAACCCGGGGGTGCTATGGGATGAAGTAGTCCAGCTGGCGGAGTTATAGGATGCTTGTGGCGTTGACATTGCTCACAGCTCAAAACTTATGCAGTGACAATTTTACGCATCTTCGGCCAGAAGAAGCGTTCTTGCGTGCGATAAAATGTCCTAGAAAAACCCATATGGCCAGGTGTTGGGTCATCGTGCATCGCTCGAACTACGTTTTGTCGCAGACTTATAGGCACAACTAGACGTAGGCGAGCGCCTCCACCGGAATAATTCTTTTTGTAAAGAACGCCATACTTTACGACGGAACCACGTTGATCATTCGTTCCGGAAATAAATAAAGCAGCGAGACTGTTGTCACTGCATTGCTCTGCTCGAAACGCTGTTAGGTCAGGAAACGGAGTATCCACTACTGCCGAATATTCATCAAAGTTGTCAGCGTCACACTCGGTTGTCGGAAGGGGAAGCCGTGAAAGGCAAACGGCGTCTGCATGATGACGACCACTCTTGTAACAGACTTCAAAGTCGTGTTCTTGCAATCGTATAGCCCAACGAGCAAGACGACCAGATGGGTCCCGTAGTCCAGTGAGCCAACATAAAGATTGGTGGTCCGTGACAATCGATAATCGGCGTCCATAGATATAAGGGCGAAACTTGTGCACGGCGAATATAACCGCGAGACATTCCTGCTCTGTGACAGTATAGTTTCGCTCCGGTTTACTTAAACAGCGACTGACATAGGCAACGCCGTGTTCAGCAGCTCCATGACGCTCGATCAAGACGGCGCCGATACCTAACCACTGGCATCGGTATGAACTTCTGTGGCAGCAGACGGGTCATAGTGGCGAAGTACGGGCCCGGACGTAAGAACAAACTTGAGTTGCGAAAAAGACGACTCACATTCCGCTGAACACCGAAAAGGTGCGTTCTTATTGAGTAGGGACGTGAAAGGGTAAGTGACGTCGGCGAACTTGGGCATGAAGCGACGGAAATACGAGCATAGGCCCAAAAAGCTTCGCAACTGTCGTACCGACTGAGGTTGTCTGAAGTTGCTGAATGCAGCAACGTTTTGGGGGTCGGGTCGAACGCCATGCTTGTCCACCAGGTGACCGAGAACGATAGTCTCATGGCTGCCGAAGTGACACTCCTTAGAGTTCAAGGTGAGCTTAGCTTTTTCAAGGCAGGTGAGAACAATGTCTAGGCGATGCTTGTGCTCATCGAATGCACGGCCAAAAATTATAATGTCAACCTGGTAGCAAAGACAAACTTCCCATTTTAGTCCACGTAAGATAGAGTCCATGAAGCGCTCAAACGTGGATGGAGCATTGCATAGGCCAAAAGGCATTACATTGAATTCAAATAGACCATCTGGGGTAATGAAGGCCGTTTTCTCTTTGTCATTCGAGTTTATGGGGATTTGCCAATAACCAGATCTAAAATCCACCGTGGAGAAGTACGATGCCGAATATAAACAAACGATGATGTCATCAATCCTGGGAAGCGGGTAAACATTCTTTTTAGTAACAGAGTTGAGCCGTCTGTAGTCCACGCAGAATCGCCATGTACCATCCTTCTTTCGGACAAGAATCACAAGGGCAGCCCAAGGGCTACACGACTCTTGTATGACCCTTTTCCTTAACATTTCTTATACCCGTTAAGCAATGATCTTGTGCTCCGCAGATTAGACACGGTATGCTTTCTGCCGGATAGGGTGAGCGGATCCTGTGTCAATCCCGTGGCGAGTACGCGACTCGGGTACACTTATTTGCTCTTCATTTTGCACGAAATCAAACATAGCAGCGTGCTTCGCAATAACTTCGACTCGACAAAAGCTTGACGTTTTTCTGATGATAGCGATTGTTTACCATACTCAGAAAGTTGGCTTCAGTATAGTGCGTTGCGCAAATGTGATCTACGCTCAAGTCACTTAAAGATGCTATAAAACTGTTCGCATTTTGTTCGAAGGAGGCGAGTCGCAATCCGCAGGGTAGCATGATAGGTTCATTTGAATAGTTCGACACCCATAAGGCTGATCGTCTATCACTGATCGACAGAACATAATGTGGAACGAGCACATTTTTCTTGGCGCAGTTGAGAGGAACGGGCGCCACAAGAACATAAAACGTGCCGGCGTCCGAGGCAGAGGCGTTCACTCGCACGTTCTTCATCGAGTTGGGTGGCGAGACAACAACCTCAATGACGGTGATAGATCCTTGACAGCGCCTGGGATCGTGAGTAAATGCGGATAGCATAATCTCGCCAGCACCGAAATCTAGAGTAGCACCGCACTCGCGTAGAAAATCGATCCCCAAGATGATGTCATAAGTGGAGCTGGTCAGGACAGCGAATTCAGTCTCGAACACCTTGTGGCCCAAAGTGACACAAACAACACACACACCGATCGGGCACAGCATCTCTCCACTCACTGCAAGAAATGAGGCACAACTGTCCTAGCAAACATCACTTTATGTCATAGCCGGAATTTGAAGTTAAGACTCATCACTGAAACAGCTGCTGCAGTATATATCATAGCCATCGTAGGAAGTCCATCAATAAGCACGGGGACCTTATTTTGCGTCAAAAACGGGTGGAGGCATAGGTGGATGCAGTGGAAAATGTTCGGCGACCTCACCTCCATTGGCCGCACCACCTAGTTTCCTGGAGGCGGGGAGGTGACGTGTCGACCAGGAGACGGGAACGGAACCGGCAGTGTGGCGGGGGGCGTCAAGCTTCGCTCGGAGGAAGGTGAGTCGTTGCGTGAATTCCGACGGAAATTGCGTCCCACATGTGTATCACTGTGCGTGGTTTGCTGGAAGCCGTCCCCAACGTACGCGTCCCGCATCGAGCGCATACCACCGCGCCAGAGGTTTTGTCGAGAAGCTGATGATCCCTCGTAGTAGCGCTGCTGGGGGCGATGCCTCTGACCACAGAATCGAGCCACATGTCCACGGAGACCGCAGTTATAGCACACAGGGGCCTCACACACGTCGCCAAACATTCCACGAGGCGCCATGTACCCATGATCGTCCCACGAAGACACCATTGTAGGTGGTTGGCGGGAGGCGTTCTGGAAACCACGGCGATGATGTAGCTTGTCAGTTGGGGGCTCTGGTGCTCTTGATTGGGACACATCATATAGCGTGGCATCAACAGCAGCACACATTGTGTCGTATGGCGGGGAGGCGTTGCTAGCATGTGCCCTTGGCGGGTTGACAACATCACGTCGTCCAAGTTCCTCGCGTACGATTTGCCTGATCATCCAGGCAAGATGAAAGGATGATATTGGAGGGACGTCGACACTTGCAACTGTGGTGACGCTGGCAAGTCTACCAAATTTGGGAGTGATGCGCCTAGCCTTCAGGGTCTCGAACGTGCGGCAGTGTTGAATTACGTCCGCTACAAATGCCAAGGTGTCCTTGCCGATGAGGAAATTGTAGACGTCCTCAGCAACCCCTTTGAGGAGATGCCCAACCTTGTCATCTTCTTTCATGCGTGTGTCTAAAGACTTGCACAATTTCAGAATCTCTTCAATATACGTTGTGCATGTTTCACCAGGGACTTGAGCACGTTGCATCAAAGTTTGCTCAGCACGATTCTACTTCATCAATGGGTCCCAGATTCAGCTCGCTATTTCCTTCTCAAACGCTTCCCAGGTTGTTATTGTTTCTTCGTGGTTTTCAAACCACACCAACGCCGTCCCTTGAAGAAACAATCCGACGTTGGACAACCGGGAGGCCGCATTCCAACAATTTTACTTACTCGCACGGTTGAAGTGTTTCAGCCATTCGTCGACATCATCTCTGACCCTCCCAGAGAAGCTTCGTGGTACCATGTGTCGGGGCCACGTAGCGTCAGAAGAAGAGTGCGTGGTGTCGCCGTCAGCAAACGAGATCCATAGAGAGCGGTGGGAGACCACCCAGTCAGCGGCTTCGGCGTAGTTCTTGAGGTAGCGCTTGCGTGATCGTTCACTTGGGATCGCTCCGCTGCACCCCGCACCTTCCACCAATCTTGTTACGGTGAGATGCCTTTATTCACGAGAGATGATGAATGCGATAGTCCAGGGATCTGGTAGATCACCGCTCATGCCCACCTCGTTCTTCTCTTCTTCCACCCATCCCCTCAGTATCGTAGCAATATATATATATATATATATATATATATATATATATATATATATATATTTATATGAAAGTAAGATGCGCTTTCACATGACAACTGTTTGTTCTGCCGACGTTTCGGCGGAGCCCCGTCTTTTTCAAGGCATAATAATATTTACACATGTTCGGTGCCTTCCTATAGCCTGTCGAGATAGGAAGGAATTAGTCAAAAGAAAAGTAAAAAGGAAAAAGAAGCAATGAAACAGGGGGAGAAGCGTTAAAGAAATATAAAAATCTAGGAGAAGAAGCAGACCGACACGGCGGAATTAGAAAGGGGCAGCATCTCAACAGAGTGGGGCGGAGGTAGACGAGCAATGCCATCATTGTCAAGAATACCTCCCCCACACCTACTCTTCTCCCAAGGGGGCAGTGTGCTGCTGTTCTTGTATTTCACCTTCCCGTGTAATCCACTGGCGGCTTGTTCCTCTTTGAAGTTTATGGCAAATTCATGGGGAGAGCTTAAGCGCTTCGAGTGCGTGCTGGTGGCGTCGGAATAAATGAAAAAGCCGGCAATTGAGGTGCCGCTATCAATATTCATTATATGCAATGGCCCTTGTGAGTGAAGAAACAGAAAATGTGCGTTAAAAATAAAAAGAATATAAAGACAAAAATGAAAAGACCAAAAAAAAACGAAAGGAAAAAAGGGGGGGACCGTACGACATCTGGGATCGCTTATCTGTGCGTTCCGATTGTGCTTGAAGACGCAAACCATTTCTATATTATCAGATGCATAGGCTAAAAGCTTTGTTAGCGGGTAATAGTATTGTCCTAGTGACAGCAGATTGATTAGAGAGAAGTGTTTGCGTCTTTTAGTGGTCGTAACGCTGAACGAGTTAGAAGTGTGGCAGCTTGGGCTAGTTGGTATGGCATTACGATAGTTATAGCGCGAGAACAAAACGACGACACAGATACAAGAAGGACACGACAAGAAGCGCTGTTGTCTTTCGTGTCCTTCTTGTCTCTGTGTCGTCGTTTTCTTCTCGCGCTATAACTATCGGCCGACAGTGTACATGGGTGTTAATTTATTCCGTATTTTATCATGTTGAATTTGTAGATAAAATAAGATTCCCGTTGTTCCCGTTCTCTGTGTGTTCGAAAATTGTTTTCTAATAGTGTAACCCTGATCTTTTAATGTGCTGTGTTTTGAAAGTGGAAGGCCTGGCAGGGATTGTACATGTGCCTGATGGTTGTTGAATCTAATTCTAAACGGAGTATCCGTCTGGCCCACGCATCGCTTGGTAATGACAATTTAATAATTGTCATTATGCTCAGATCAGGGGCACATCAATGGGAAGCCGAATAAGCCCTACTTATGCTTACATATTCAAGGGCATTCTGGAGAATAATTATCTGCCCAGCACTGACCTACAGCCTTTATTTTATAGACGGTTTATAAATTATATATTCCTAATTTGGACACGCACGCATATTCCTAATTTTAGGAGCACACGCTCCTAAAATATTAGATGGATTTTGATAGTTTTCCTCCGTCCGTCAAGCTTTCATACAGCTATTCGACAAATTCTGTTAACTTTCTGGATGTCACCGTCGCGCTTTCCGAATGAAAATTGCGCACAAAGTTATACCGCAAACCTACTGATAGAAACCAGCTTCTCTATTTTCAGAGCAATCATGTGCGACATTGTAAGACAGGTATACCTTATAGTCAGACTCACCGTTTTAAGCGATTGTGTTCCGATCGCGAAGACTTCCTATCTAACTGCGAGCCACTTAAAAGCGCTCTCATTAATCGACGGTATCCAGCGGACTTGGTAGATGAAGTTATAGACCGAGCAGACCAACTGAGTAGAGCCGACATTCTTAGCGCAAACAGTTTGCCTGAACAACGTGCTGGCACTAATCTCGTAATAATTTACTCGGAATCAGTGCCAAAGGCTCTTTCCATGCTCAAACGCCACCACAACATCCTTACCCAAAGTGAGCATCTGAAAACTATCTTTCCTGAATCACCTCGCGTAGCTTACCGATGCTGTTAGAATCTCCGCGTTATGCTAAGATTGTCAAAATTAAACGAACCCACAACATCTAGCTGTGCACCTTGCAACAAACCACGCTGCAAGGTTTGCCTACATACGCAAACCACCCCGGAAGCCGTTAGTACGTAGTCTAATTTCACCCTTAAAATTCGCGGCCCCTTTGAAGCATTATCAGCTTTAACCCATGGCCCGTAGAGTGATTGATTAAACTTGTTGGATACCATCTCTAAGGCTTCTTTTATTGTGTATATTTGTGTATCCAGTGATTACAGTCACTTGAGTTCATTATTCGCCGCCGCTATCACGAATGTGGATGCGAGACTGTATTTGAACGCGCACGCGCAATAAAAGCATGAACTACTCATCTTATTCATATCACAATGACTGAGCTGTGTATATGACGCGCAATATGACTGTAACATCACACGGTTTTTCGATATTTTGATATCGATGCTTTCATTGTTGCTTTATCATTCTCTATCTCTAGTTTTTACAGAGTTATGCTGTGTGTACGAAGAAGTGATTTCTGCTCTTTGGTATTCTACATTTCTATATATATGTATATATATTTATTTATATGTTTGTATGAAATCTAACTGTACTTTCATGAACACTTCACGCTATGAATTGTCTAATCACTGATATACTTCGCCAATAATTACTATCTCATGTGAATGGTATGAATCAGTGATTAGACAATTCACGCTATGAATTGTCTAATCACTGATATACTTCGCCAATAATTACTATCTCATGTGAATGGTATTTATAAGCAAGCGCGTTGACATGTACTTGTTACTTTTACAAAGGCTGGTCCACCAGCCGAGACGTCAGTCAGAATACACCGTGCAAAGCCAACGTGCGTCGTACCCTATATATATATATATATATATATATATATATATATATATATATATATGTATATATATATATATATATATATACCAAAAACAGTGATGCTGGGCACGGGAAAGATTCTTCGTATAAGAAAGAAGACGCACGTACGAAGTGATTTTATTGACGTTTCGGCCGTGCGAGCGGCCTTCATCAGCTGATCAAGGGTAACTCGGGTGAGTTGTAGTGAAGCATTTCTTAATATGTCGTCCAACCTATCTTTGCTGAGACATGTTAGATAGGGATGATACGTAGACCCTTAGGTGCAACAGACGCGGTTATGTAGGTGTTCAAAGTATCTACCTGTAGGTCGTTGCGAACACGTTTTTCTACAACTTTCCGTAACCTTAAAAATTCTTTTAAACAGAGGCAAGAGGAGTTTTTACCGGGTGACAAAGTCTGTAGTCAATCAGCAGGTCCCTGTCGCACGGTTTGGGTATGGCTGCGAAGCTTGTAGCGGTGACCACTGGCTGAGGGATCTGGAGGGTCCTTTGCTGAATGCGAAGGTCCAATCGACGAACCTCTCGTAGCGGAGTCTGTCGGGCAACTTTTGGAAGAAACCTTGTTGCGATAGTCCTTCGTCACTTGCTCGTGAGGCGGAGGTGGCTTCTGAGGGGAAGCACAATTTTTTGCTTGGCCAGTCACCAGTGCTGTGTCAGACGACTCGCGCACAAGGGTAGGCCTCCTTGCGTGATGCTGAGGTGGATCGGTGGGCACACTGTCCAACCAGAAGTGGGACATTGCGCTGGATGGCTTGTAACAAATGTGCCGAATATGGCTCGCCATGAGCGAAACCCCTTTAAAATTAGGATGCAAACCATCAGCGGCCAGTACGTTGAGTGAAGGCAACCATTCGAAGCCGTGATCCAGGAAAGATACCAGTCGAGAGTGGTGACACAAATTCTTTAGCAGAGCGTTAAAATAACACGCTTCACGGTTGAAGCAACGCACGAAAGTTTCACTGGGGTGCCATCGTCGGCGGTTTCTGGTCCTTGGTAGGATGAGGGTGGCGTAGATCAAGGTGGCTTTGGGTCGTTCCTTGGCAATATGGTTGATAACTTTACAGTAGCTGTCGAAAGCTTTCTGTGCTGAGGCTCGAAGTAGGTCGTTAGTACCTACGTGTGGGACGATTCTAGTGGTGTTCCGAGGCATGAAATCTAATAGAGCTTGCACGTCAGTGATTAAGGCACCGCACTGGGGCACAAATGCTGGAGTATCAGCCAGCGCTGGATCGAAGTACTGATGAATGTGCTTCGTCTGAGAGCCTCCTACGACAGTCATAGATGGTACAATCTTTGGGTACCTCCAGTAAATGTGCTTCGACGTGGTCTGCTCCGGAGCCATTGTTTCAGTATACCAAAAACAAAAGTGATGCTGGGTTCGAGAAAGATTATTCGTATAGGAAAGAAGACGCACGTACGAAGTGATTTTATTGACGTTTCGGCCGTGGGTCTGGACTTCATTGCTGATGAAGGCCAGACCCACGGCCGAAACGTCAATAAAATCACTTCGTACGTGCGTCTTCCTCCCTATACGAATCTATATATATATATATATATATATATATATATATATATATATATATATATATATATATAATAAGTATTAATAATTATATATATATATATATTTATATTACTTATTATTTTATTTGTTTATTTGTGCATGTGGCGCAGCTCTATGGTCATAGTCATCATCGCCAACTATCCTTCTGGCGTGGGTCTTGGCCTTTGTACACCGACAAAGAAAATCAATCCGCATCAGTCCCGATCAAAACTGACTGCCTGACGAAGACGTTGGTGTGACAATGCAAAAGACCATTCAACCAGAATTTCCACAGAATTTGAAAAATGTGTCTTATTTGCAATTTCGCCTTTGTTGCCCGCTGAGGTTTTTTCGTCCCTATATGGTCGTATGAGTCGTCTTCGAAAGCGACTGTTAATGATGATCCATCTGCTTGTGTTCCTGCATGTTGACATGTTCTGCGTAGGAAAGTTCAGGGTTCGTTTGACAAGGCACTGGACGGTACCGGAAACAAATTTAAATTTGTAAAATGACTTGTGTATATTAAGGCACAATTTAACTATGAGCAATTATCATGCAGACAGAAAGTTGTAAGCTCAACCTTCTATCTAAACTTAGTTATTTCAGGAAAAAACTACTCGAAGCAAAAATATAATGCTTTTTTCAGACTCAACACACAATGCTTGACTAGACACTATAACTTGAAAAGTTAGCCATGCCTAAAGCTACAAGAAGTTAAATGTTAAAGCTTCCCCTCAAAAAATAAATGAATAATTTTTGTTAAAAATATTCGGTAAATGCTGTGTGTAACCCAACAATACTGACAATCCAGTGCTTGAAAAGCACAGTGTTACCATGATCCTCCACATACACCAATTGTCATACAGTTCTTACACTTGGTACACAATCAAACATTTGGCTGATTATATGCATCAGATGACAAGGTAAGTCCTAAAGCTTGAAAATTGTAGTGTTGTCATGATATCTTTTATACAGGAAGTGTCACACAATCTGAAAAAAATCACAGTGCTGAGCGAACGAAGCAGTCTTTACCGAAAAGTTATCCAACAAAATAGACAGTTGCCGCGTAGAATAAGCTCATGAGAAAGTTCATATTGTATAAATCTAGTGTCTTGTATCGAATTCTTTTGACCTGTATCTGGTGTTACGTTGGACTAATTATGTGGTTCATAAATAAGAAGCTCACAGAGCATCTTGATAGGGTGAATGGTAGTTTTCTAGTTTTGATAGTTTTCTTGTGATTCACTATAGAAACTGTGGGTGTGTATTTTGGTTTGATCAAGCCAACATACTGGGATGAGCTCAGTAAACTAAGAATTGAGAGCAAGCATTTTGACTACTGTGATGCATCGTGTATTAGTAAATCTTCCATTGATTCTTTGACAGAGAGTTAAATTTCTCTGTATGTGGTACATATGGACACTGTACCCTTTGTGCATTATTATTATTCTTTTTTTCAATGCTCAGACCTATGCAGTACTTCTATTGTCACCAAACATCATGCATGGTTGGTGACATACTTGTATATAAGATGTGCGGCAATGAATTCTACTTATTATTGTGAGAAGCACCCATGTGCCCTGTGTGCCTTCCTCAAGAAGATCGGCCGTTCACTATGCATATGTTATGTGCTACTAGATACGGAAAAAATTTGAAAGTTGAATATTTCAGCTATACATAAGCTTCAAGCTCAATGTGAAAATAAAGCATTCAGTCTACCATGCATAGGTCAGCAATACAAGAGAATACTCAGTCACTCTGAGATTCTTCAGGCTTCTAACTCGCTAACTTTCATACAGACTTCTACTCATGGCCACAAGTACTCACACACATTCATACATGCCCACTCACAGCTTCTTACACTCATGAGTGCTAATTCACACCCATACTCATGACTGCTACCATTGAACAGTACTAATTGCTCACATTTGCACTCAGGCCTTCTAACACTCATCAGTACTCACTAAGGTCTAGCTCATGCTCATTGGTACTCGCTCGTGTTCATGGATGTAAGTGGCCCCACCCGTCACATGACTAAGCTATCCCATCATCTCGCTTCAAAATCTCTATGATCTGAATAATTTTGACTTGTCCAATTGTTCATATGAAGATGCAAGTTAATTGTGGTGGTATAAATCTAAATTTCAACTACTTGGTGCTTCTTTTCTGTTATGAAGGTTGTTACAGTTTGAAATCAAAACTTTTTTGTGTATTTCATGTTGTCTGAGTGTAGGTGTTTGTATGAAGGTAATATGAATATTTTTTATATTGGGTGTGTTTAGTTCGATATGTTATTTTGAAAATAACAAGGATGTCATAATGTTTATAAAAACTGTATTCTGCTCAAGTTTTCTGTTATGCAGTTAGTTTTAATATTGAGCAACGTAGCATGACATTTATCATTCAATTCTTCAAAATGTATACACTCTTGCAGTATGCTAGCTGTGAAGTGTCAATTTATTTGTTTTGTTTGCCATGGGTCAGCAGCTGCTTCGACTTTTTCTTCTATTTTTTATGGGGTTGTGAACTAGTCAAGTTGTTCTAAACATAAGTGTGCACAGGGTTTCCCTTCAGGGGGAAAAGGTTAATTGCAGAACCCACCCACTCTATCATATCCATGTATAGGGCTCACATTGCACCCACCCTCTTGCCCACCTGCCACTTGTGCACATGCCTATGCTTCCGAAGACAGGTTTTTTTACAATCCTTTTCATAATACAAATCAAAATAAACTTCATTTTATCTGATTCGTTGTTATGCCTACTCTAATTTGTAATTACTCACACTCATACTGGTGTTTACTCGAATTCTCATCATGCACTTGTACTAAGTCATGCCTTTTGAGTGAGAGTGCCGAGTGTGCTTATGTAGCCAAGCTCTGCTCCCAAGCAACAAAATATAAGTTAGAAAACAGCCCAAGTGGCCTGAATAAAATTTCTGTGTTAAGAGACGTTTTGTATTTGCAGGTTATATAAAAAGACCAGTACCTGCATATTCTAAGGCATGCGTCATCACACTGTAGTAATTTATTATTGAAAAAATGTAATCACTTTTATTGCCACCAATCTTATGAAATCAACGAACCTAAACTGTTTATTTATTTCTTTATTTTTTATTTATTATACCTCGAAGGCCCTATATAGAGGGCTTTACACGAAGGTGCGCGCAAACATTGCACAAATAATCAAAAAGTTGATTTATTGCATTCCTAAATTTATCTTATTTGGAATAGACGATGACACTTGAGGGAATATCATTCTAGTGCCTGGCTGCCTTATCGAAAATAGAATGGTGGTGGGCTTTGGTGCAAGTAGGAGGTGGGCAGGTGGCCTTGTGGGGCTGAATTACGATGGGCTGGTTAAATAGGGCAGTTGTAATGAATCACATGATACATTTTCTCATACAACGATAGTCTAAAAATCTTACAGAATAGGTCTAGGTTAGGTAAACCTGCATTACTTTTAAGGGCAGTGACACTAGTATGATATGAGTATTCTGAATAGATGAATCTAACTGTGCGGTTTTGAACTAGTTTGATGAACTTAGCTTACTTTGTGGCGGTTCCCAAATGGCACATGCATATTATAGTTTTGGGCAAATTAGGGTCTTTGTAGGGTAGTAATTTGACTGATGGAGGCGCAAGATGTATGTTACGACGAAAGTGACCGAGAGCTCTGTTAGCAGTGTTAGCTATTTCACCTATGTGAGAAGAGCAGTTTTGAATGCGTTAAATGTTTATTTATTTATTTATTTATTTATTTATACCTATTTACACAGCGCTTTCTGGGGGCATTGTTGTAGGGGGGTTCACAAATTCAAAGTATATTTATATCACTAGCGACAAGTTGAATTGCACGGCGCACAAAAAATAAACACAAATCAAAAATACCTAAATCACAGCATGCAACATCATTGTATGACCACATACTGTTTCAAAATGGAAGAAAACGCTGTGGAAGGGGCGGTCACAATGTTTTTTTTTCGGAAAATATTGTGGAAGA
Source organism: Rhipicephalus annulatus (assembly GCA_013436015.1). Classification (NCBI taxonomy): domain Eukaryota; kingdom Metazoa; phylum Arthropoda; class Arachnida; order Ixodida; family Ixodidae; genus Rhipicephalus; species Rhipicephalus annulatus. The sequence goes on along the minus strand of WOVY01010274.1, from coordinate 34,007 downwards.
ATAAACACAAATCAAATATACCTAAATCACAGCCTACAATATCATTGTGTGACTACATACTCTTTTAAAAGGGAAGGAAACGCTGTGGAAGCGGTGGTCACAATGTTTTTTGGAAGACTGTTTCATTTGTGTATAGATTTAGGAAAAAAAAGTATTTGCATACGTTGATGTTCGGCACATCTATTCACACACTTTCAAAGGATGTTCCCGTCATTATGAGATGTATGTTGCTGGTCTCATGTATTTGTTTTTATCGATCCAAGTTTTGTAATTTATTCGGCTGTAGAAAAGACAAAGCCTGATATATTTACGCCTTGAGGAGAGTAACGGCCAACCAAGTGAACTAACAATTTCGCTAGACCTTCTGGTGAAGTCGTAATCACCCGTCACAAACCGGGCGGTACCTTTCTAAACGCGCTCCAATGCATCAATATTTAACTTTGCGGCCGGGTCCCAGGCAGTGAAAGCATATTCTAAAATCGGGCGTACATTTGACACGTAAAGAACTTGTTTAAAAACAGAAGGGGTGGTTATGAAATTGTGGCGTAGCAAGTTCAGCACGCGACTGGCTTTAACTGATACCATGCAAACATTACTATTCCGCGATAGTGTGCTGTTGATGACAACGCCAAGATACTTGTATTCGTTTACCATAAATAATGGTATCCTTTCCATGAAGTATTTTGTGATAAAAGGCTGCTTTTTCTTGGTAAATCTAACGACACAGCACTTTGACACGTTAAGCTGCATTTTCCACGTACTGCACCGTGCTATCACTGAGTCAAGGTCTTTCTGCAGTTGTTCTGAATCTTGAGCGCACTTAATGTCACGATATATGCAGCACTCATCTGCGTACAACCTCACTTGACTGTCCACGCATTCAGCAAGATCATTGATATAAATCAAAAAGAGAAACGGCCCCAGGACGGAGCCTTGTGGCACTTATGAAATGACGTCTACTTGTGACGACGAGGCGCTATCGATGATGGTGCATTGTTTCATGCATGAGAGATAACCTTGTAGCCGTGCCAGTGTGTTAGCAGATATATTAAGACACGATAATTTCAATAAAAGGAGCGAGTGTGTAACAGTGTCAAAAGCCTTGCTAAAGTCTAAAAAATGCAATCAATTGGGCTACTGAAATTTAACGTTGCGGCGATGTCATGTGTAAATTCTACGAGTTGCGTATCGCAGAAAAACCCTTTCTGGAAACCGTGCTGTGTTGGACAGAAAAAAATTGTTAGTCTGAAGCTGCTTTGCCAAGTTCGAGTATATAATAAGCTCAAGTGTCTTACAGGACACACGCGTAACGAAATGGGCCGATAGTTGCAAGTACTTGACTTGTCACCACTCTTGAAAATAGGAATAACATTTGCTAGCTTACAGTCATCAGGGATATTTCACCCTGCAATAAAGAATTTCTTAATACAGCTGTATAAAATGGGCTTATTGAAAGGGCGCAGTTCTTTAAAATTGAGTTTCAGGTTTGATCTTACCCGGATGCCAAGTTCGCACTAAGTTTTTTCAAAAGAGATGCAACACCTTCTTCTGAAATTTTAAACTCCACCATTTCCGATAACGTTATTGTGTTGCACATTGTAGTTTGAACCGCTGATGAAACCAATAACACAGACTGAAAGTACCGGTTAAAGCATTCAGCTTTACTTGTACTGGCCGAGAAGTATTTAGTACCGTCGTTTATATCAGGAATACCACCAGGAACCTTTGTCTTTCTTTTAACGTATTCCCAGACGAGTTTCGGGTTAGTTTTCACCTGATACTCAGATCACTGAAAAATGCTCTCTCTGCTTTCCTCAGATATTTGATTATCTTCTTACTAAGTAGTTTCATCTGTTTGTATGTTTCAAGGTTTGACGTGTGACAATCTTTGCGATAGAGACGATCTCTTCTGTTTATGAACACTCGGAGTTCTTTATTTAGCCATGGTTTATCATTTCGCTGTTTGGCTGATACGACTCGCGATGGTACAAAAGTTTGAGTTAGAGATAACAGTTTTGTTTTTAGCTCATTCTACAAGCCATTCACGTCAGAACACGAGCGTAGTTCTTGAAACTCAGGTAAATAAGCGTCTAGTTTTGTTGAAATAGAAGTGTAGTCTCATTTTTCATATGAAAACACCTTTCTGGGCCCCGAAGGCCGTTGTTGAGCTACAGCTAAGCACATTTTAACAAGGACAACGTCGTGATCAATAATACCTGGTACTGTAACAATGGAGCAAGCAAGCGTTTGATCATTGCAAAAAAACAGGTCTAATACGTTTGCACTAGCACTGCACACCCTCGTGGGGGCTGTCACAAGCTGATATAACTGATGGGCATTCGCAATTTCTTGAATAGCTCTATGTAGCAGTGGCTCACTGTGAATTCTCGGTTTGAATGAGGACCATGCAATATCGGGTAGGTTAAAATCACCGGCAACCATTATGTATGTTGTATTTGAGGTTGACAAAATATTGCCTTAAGTAAATAAAGGCTGCGCTGCCGTATTACTAGGGGGCCTGTAGAAGGAACCAACAGCCACAGTTGAGCCACCACTCAGCATAACCTTACACCACACAGATTCACACAAGTCACTAACACCATGAATACGAACGCTACTGATACTGTTATGGATTATAAGGTATACACCACCTCCTTGGGCCATGCGGTCCCTTCAGTAAACTGCATAGGTCGACGGAAATAAATCATGATTTGCGATGGTGGTATCGAGCCAAGATTCCGTGCCAAAAACTATGTATGGTTTAGTCATGTCTAATAACGAAATAAATTCTGTTTTTTTTTGTTTTTCAAACTGCGAGAGTTAACTACGATGAACGTTAGTTCAATTTTTCTAAATTCTTTTGTCAGTAGAACGGCATTTTGAGGTGATTGCTATCTACGACTAGGCGCACCTCTATCTTCAGCACTGTTATACAGGAATATTTGGTCATTCCTGAATAACTTATTGAAACGAAGCTTAAAATCACCAGCCTTTATTTTAGCGTATTGTATCAATTTTTGCCTCTTTAGCCTGACTTTGGGTGAATAGTCTTCACTGATTCCAAAGTTGGTTCCCTTTAGCTTGCCAGAAGGCTTCAGCACACGTTCTTTTTCTTTAAAAGATAGAAACATTACTATGACGGGCCTTTTCCTCGCCACCGAATATCGGCCTAATCTGTGACTTCGTTCAATTGCGTCAGGGGCAATTTTGAGCTGTAAGTCACTAGAACAAAAAAAATAACTTTTTCCTCTGATTGTGCCCACGTTTCATTCTCATTATTTGTGAAAGCATAAAATACCAGGTTTTTTCGACGATCCCTACTTTCGAGGTCGTCCTGACAATCTTTCATAGCCTGACATGCACGCGCAAGCACTTCACATTGAGCTGCAAGTTGCTCAAGTTCTTTTCTGCCCGTTTGTTACCTAGAGGGGTGTTATTTTCTACACGCGTTAATCTATTATTTACATCTGCCACTCACTGCTCAAGCTCCTGTTGCTCTTTTCGCACTGAATATATTTCTTCTGTTACTTTTTGTTGAAACGCTTCGTGGTTAGCTCGGATAGAGCTAAGTTCATCAAGAATGGAAGACTGAGAGATCTGCATTGAAGGTAAGTTCATGATGGTGTCGAACATCTGCTTTTCCTGTTGCGGTGTTAGAGGGCCTGGGTTTTGCTCTATATCCCCAGATAACAGCAAAATCGTTTTCATCATATGACCACACGCGAAAGCATTCGCGTGCAAGGCCGACAGATAGCAAAGCAGCGAACGAAGAACAGCAGTGGGGTCTGGCGCCGATTTCTTAACTGGCCCACCGTATACAGGGAGGTAAAAGTAACTAACCTGAAGAAATACTCGACGTAAGTTTCCGGCAGCCATGTCGGCGCTAGATACTAAAGTGATTGGATGGTGGGTGTGCTTTTGTAGTGCTTCGGTGTCACGGTGCTTCCATCGTTGCCAGCTGCATATCCACTCACAACCGAACGTTGATACCGCTGGCAGTGCCATAATGTCGAGTGGCATTCGGACCACATGAAATTGATATATTTATTCTAGCTAAAAGAAAAAACTGTGGGGCCATTAATATTATTGTCAGCAGTAGAAAAGTTCCGGCGTATGCGAAATGAAACAAGTCCAGCTTTATAAATATTTAAAACTATGAGCCATTTGCGACAACACTCTCCAAGTTTTAGTAGGTCACGCTGGAAGGTAACTCTATCTGAAACGTTAGTAATGGGTCGGTACAACACACTGTCATCAGTAAAGAGGCGAACGATAGGTCAAATATTATCGGGCAAGTCATTGATATAAATAAGGAAGAGGAGGAGGACCAGAACTGTACTTGTGGCACAACGAAGATTACGTTAGAAAAGGATAAAAATGTATTATTAGCTTCTAAATGTTGTCAACAGTTAGTGAGAAAATCCTGTATCCAATCGTAGACAAGTTGATTAAGGTTTAGTTGAGTGAGATTTAGTAAATGCTGGTTGTGGAAACCTTGTCAAAAGTTTTCTAAAAATGTTTAAAATGGCGTTGACTGGTATGTTAAGGTCTACACTAGCGCTTAAGTTTTGGATGAAAATTGCAAGCTGAGTATCACATGAGAGTATTGCTTGGAAACCATGTTGGTTAGGAGGAGGAAACTTGACTGAGACGAAGAAACTAGCAATTTGTGAATGAATTATATGTTCGATTATTTTTGAACAGATGCTGGTTGGGAATATGGGCCTGGAACTAGAAGAACCTGGTTTTGGAACTTGAATGATCTTACTCACTTTGCAGTGATGAGGAACAATGCCAGATGAGAGCCATGGCTGAAATATATGAGAGAGAATGACACTGGTAATTTTTGGTGTTTATGAGCACCTTAGTATTGATGCCATCGATGCCGTAGGATCAAGTAGGTTTCAAACATTCGATGATTTTTTGGTGCCTTGGGGTGAAAATATGACATCGGCCATAGAAGAGTAGTTGAGGGGGGATACATCTGGGAGGTTATTATTGGTTCACTGGTAAATACAAAAGAAAAAGGAAGGTTTAGTGCTTCAGCAACTTCATTATTCACGATAGGCAGGGTGTTTGAATTGTTATGGCATAGCCAAATTTATTATGTTTTCATGCGATAAAGTAGTAGAATAAACTACTGGTTGGAGTTGTACAAGTGACATGTCGCTCAGGTTTTCTTTACATTGAATTGTATGCACATAGGTCATGACAGAATATTTCTGTACATCAGGTACATCCACTACCGTATGCAACATTGTAGCTGTCTGTATATTGTGTTTGTTTTCATTATTAAGCAAGATATTGTTTTTTTCATAATGGTACCTAACATTTGGACTACGTATGATATTCGGCAAGCAGTGTGTTTGGCTTTTGGACACTGTGGTTCAAAGCAGTATTTTACTTCGTGAAGTCGAAATGTCGTAGTAGTTGCTGGAGCCCTCCTACTGCAATTTACTTGGTATAAATGTACATAACGAATTAAGAATTAGTAAGTAAATGGCAGAAGAGTGTTGTGGCTTCAAAAACACGTTCTATATTGCATTCCTGCTAATTGAGTGATGCACATGTAGGCGGTCTAGCTATTTTGGTGAGTTCAGTGGAACCGACTAATTCTCCTAGGCAAGAATAATATTTATTTATTTATTTTACTGATTCGAAACCAGCTCTCCAATGTCTACACAATGCTCTACGTCGTGGGCCTCAAGACCAATTGGCGCTCGAAATGCGAAAACTGTACCATCACCTAATAGACGAAGGACATGACATATCTTTTCAGTGGTTACCAGGCCATTGCGGCATCATCGGTAACGAGCATGCCGACGATGCAGCTAAGAATGCTCACGAAAATGGAGTGATGGAACCTATTCCACTATCAAGAAGCGACGCAGCAGCAAAGATTAATACGCTTGCGCAGGATGTCGCAAGGTCTATGCGGAATACGCCTGGTTTTCTCCACACCCGTCTTCACCGCCTGGACCCATGCCTACGACTTACTATTCCATCTGGCCTACCCCGATCCGAGACGACCCTTCTCTGCCGCATGTGGCTTGGGGGTGTCTTTCACGAACGCCTTTGCCTGCCGCATCGGAATGAGAGACAGCGCTGCATGCGACCATTGCGACAATGACGAAACAATTGAACATATTTTATGTCAGTGCCCCCAGTACAGCTCTCAGCGACAGTCCCTCTCAGCAGTGTTTGCTCGCCTCGACGACCAGCCACTTTCTGAGCAGTCAATCTTGGAATGTCGGAAAGATCGAGCTTCACGCCAGAAAGCAACGAAGGCGCTGATGAAGTTTCTGCGAGCGACCCGCCTCGTTGAACGATTGTGACACTACTGTGTGCGCGTGTGTGTGTGTGTGTTTGTGCTTCTCTTCCTCCCTTTCCCATTTCTTTTTCTTACTTTTTTGTCTCCCCTTACCCCTTCCCCAGTGCAGGGTAGCAAACCGGATATGTTTTCTGGTTAACCTCCTTGCCTTTCCGCATTAAATTTTCTCTCTCTCTCTCTATTTATTTATTTATTTATTTAGGTACCCTCAAGGGCCAGAGGCATTAGAGGGGGGAGTGGGTTACAACAGTTATAAACATATTATAAAACAGAGCAAAAAAAGATGTAAACACAACAAAACCAGGAAAATGCAATGTACTTCAGTGTTACACGTTATACAATGTTAGCTAAAGCAGATTGTTGCCGTTAGTGCGGGTAGGTGGTTCCATTCCTGTGATGTACACGGCTTGAATGACTGGGAAAAGGAGTTAGTTCTGCAGGACGGCAAGCCGACTTTATGGACATAATTTATGCGAGCTGAAATGTACCGGGGAAGCAGAATGAGTTCGTTTCGTAGCTGGCTGTGATAGAAAAGCTTATGGAAAAGACAGAGGCGAAGGATTTTCCTACGAGATGATAAGGAAGGTAATCCGAGGCTGGATTTCATAGTGCTTATGCTGGCAGTCCGGTTGTAGTTAGAGATTATAAAACGAACAGAGTTATTTTGAACCATTTCAAGGGAGTGTTTTAGATTTTCTTGGTTAGGATCTCAAGCTGATGCAGCATATTCCAGTTTGGAGCGGATAAGCGTCTTGTAGAGAGTTAGTTTTTAGTGTTGAAGGAGCCTGTGAGAAATTTCGACGTACGTAGCCGAGCATTGCGATTAACGTTAATAATTACGTACGTGGTATGCACGGACCAAGTGAGGTCGGTAGTAATATGTATTCGGAAATATTTGTAAGTGCTGACAGATTCCAGTGGAGCATCGTTCAGATAGTAAGTGGGCAATATACGGTTAATTCTAGATACGCGAACGAACTTGCATTTGTTAGTGTTGAGTTCCATTACCCATGTTTTACACCACACAGAAATAACGTTAAGATCGGATTGAAGGGTTAAAAGGTCACTGTCATTAGATATTTCACGAAAGAGGATGCAGTCATTGGCAAACAAGTGAATGTGAGAAGTAACAGATAAAGGTAAGTCGTTAATGTAAATAAAAAAGAGCAGGGGAGCCAGGACAGATCCTTGAGGGACTCCAGAAGAGACGTTCGTTCGGGGTGAGACATTATCGTTAGCTAAAACAAACTGAGCGCGGTTAGAAAGCAAACATTCTATCCAAAATAAAAGTTTCGGATCAAGATTACGATTTTGTAGTTTGTGAAGTAACAACTTGTAACATACTTTATCGAAAGCTTTGGAAAAGTCTAAAAAAATGCAATCAGCGATGGATGAATGATCAAGAATGATGTTTAATTCATGGGTGAAAGATGCAAGTTGAGTCTCGCATGAATTGTTTTTTCTGAAACCGTGTTGACACTTGGAAAAAAACAAGTTAGATTCGAGAAAACCTGCCAGTTTGGAATATAATATGTGTTCTAGTATTTTACAAGGTATGCTGGTTATCAAGATAGGCCGGTAGTTAGACGGTGAATGTTTGTTACCAGTTTTAAACAGTGCAGTTATATTTCCAATCTTAAAGTCGACGGGGAGACAGCCTTCATGAAGCGATTGTTCATATATCTTCGTTAGTATGATAGAACAATAAGAGCTGGTGTTTTTGAAAAATTTAGGAATGATCGCATCACACCCAGGAGACGAGGAAGGTTTTAAGGACTTGATTACACTTTCAACACCAACATAGTCAATAATAATAGGAGGCATGGGTGGGTAGTCACAATGGGGGGTGGTCGGAACAGGCGCATCTGTAGTTGCTGAGAAATTTCTGGAAAAGGCATCATTAAGGGCTTCTGCACACAAATAGGGGGAAATAGTGTTTCCAGCACTGTCAATCAAGGTTAACATTTCGCTATCTTTGGAGTTAATAACGCGCCAAAATTTGTTAGGATCAGTTAGTAACATATTCGGAAGCGTGGTGTTAAAATAGCAATATTTCGCATTTTTTAGTGTGGTGGTGTACTCTTGGGAGGCTTTTTTGTAATCGTCCTATCGAAAGATGCAGGAGGATTTTCTCGCGGCCTTGTAAATACGATGTTTTTCGTTTAGGAGACACTTTATCAGTATCTTGAACCATAGTGCATTTTGGTTGGATGTGATAGTGCGAACAGGAATGTGTTTATTTGTTAGTTGTTTCACCTTATCTACAAAAACGTCCCAGTTAGTTTGAACACTGTGACTATCAAACGTGGGGAGGAAACTATCAAGAAATGTGCAAAGTTCGTTATAAATGGAGACAAAATCGGCTTTACCGTAATCATGAATTGTTTTAACCGTTTTTACACGCTTGGGACAGGATGCGTTGATGTTGAACGATAGCAGAGTATGATCGCTTAAACCTGGCAGATGGGTAATGTTCGAAACAAAATCGGAGTGGGACGAAAGCACAAAGTCTAGTGTATTAGCTACCGACGCAGTAGTTCTGGTAGGTTGTTTTACTAATAGTGACAAGGAAAAAACAGAGCACTAATTTAAGAAATCATTTGCGAATGTGAAAAGGGGCAGATGGTAGGTGGTTCAGTTGCCCAGGAAATGTTTGGAATATTATAATCACCTATAAGAAGCAAAGGAACCGACGGGTGGCGAGACTTAACAATGTTGATAGCGTCGTGCAGTTCGTTGATAAAGGACGGGGATGATGCAGGAGGACGATAGCATACACCGACAACAACTTTTCGATGGGGGAATAGGATAATGACCCATACTATCTCCAGGTCTGAAGGAACATGAACACACTGTGATGGTAGGGTTTTTGTAATAGCCAGCAATACGCCGCCCCCTTGGCGGGCTTTTCGATCACATCGGTAAAAAGAAAAAGAATAAGCACAGTCGAGTAATTCGTGGTCAAGAATATCTGGATGCAGCCAGGTCTCTGTTAGTGCTATGATATCAGCATTAGTTGTAGTAACGGCAAAATGAAGATTATCGCGTTTTTTAAGAATGCTACGAATGTTGGTGTAAAGAAATGATACGCGATTTAGTTTCCTTCCACTGCCCCTCAGTTTTTCCTAGCTGTCATTGCTCGGCACGGGCGTGGTTTTGGGGGTTATGGGGCAGGCGTTGTAGGTGCTCTATTACGCGATTAGTTGAGGGGGTCGAAGAAGTGTTGTTTTTTGTTCATAATCAGCTTGTGCCGGAGTTGGAAGGGTGCTTCGTTTGACTGACTTTTCGCGAAGGCCGCAAATTTATTGCGAGCATGGCGTGTCGCCGGCGAAAAATCTTCGTTCACAGAAATGTCCTTTTCTTTAAGTTTTTGCGTGCGCAGAGTATTTGTCTTTTGTTTTAAAATTGGCAAATTTTACGATAATGGGGCGATGTCTACCTGGACGAAATGCTCCCAAACGGTGAGCCCCCTCAATGTCGTTTGCCGATAGCGGATCAATTACGCATACATGGTATATTTAGGGGGCATGCAACCGAGATTTATGGGAACCAATTCGCTGTCATCGCCCAAGCTAATCGATTCCTGCTGCTTATATTCCTGAAGCTTCCGCAATGCTGGGCAACAGTTCGGCTTCAGTCACTGTCAGATTCTACCTTTATCAAATGCTGGCTGGCACAACTTGTAGAAGATCTGTGCAACAACCACTGATATTATATGTATAATTGTGAACATTAGAAAAGTCTGCCTCTCTAAGGACACCTGGGTTGAAAAACTAGGAGAAATAAAGCTATTAAAAGCGCTCTCAAAACCTGCCACTGCAAAGGGAAATGCATGTATTCACTTCTGGAGGCAACGTTTTTCCCCCTCTGTTGAAGTTGCTGTACAGTAGCATGAAGACAGACATCTCGGCATGGTAATCTACACTCTGAGTCACCACAGGCTCACACAGTGAAGGACAGGATATACTTCCATAAGCCCAAGACATGACTGAATCACAAAGTGTGTATTAAGTGTGCTGCGAGCGAATAAAATATATACTTTAGCACGAAGAATCATAAACCTACAGAGCTCCACCACTACCGCTTCTGTGACTGCTAATGCTTGCATGACTTACTACTGCATGCAATGCATGTGAATAAAATACCCAGCAATATCCTTTTCAGTCAAGTAAACATGCAAATGTAAGTACATTGAAGTACCATTTGTGTGGTCATCAACATAAATATTCCCTAGTATGTATAGTAAGTACTATATATAATATATTTTTTCAAAAAAGCCTGACAAGCAGTTATGTATTAAAATCATGAGATAAGGTAAAAAAATTTATGCATACACTACTTTCAATTAATTGCGTCATGAAGCTTACCACTGGCATAGACCATTTTTATGCGTGGTAAGAACTTCAGGCATGGCTGAGTAATATTTGATTTTCTGGTACAGTAGAACATTTCTTGTGTACAGAAATAATTATTGTTGCTCAATCCACCCGTAGAAGGCATACACATTCAGAAGGTTGCTGGTTCAGTACCTGATAGTGACAAGTTGACGTTCAGGCCAGTTTTATTTCTTTCTATCTATATCGAAATTACTACGATGCACTTCAAGCTGTACAATGAATGTCCCCTGAATCTTGCTTAGCTTGAACATCTGCTGGTTTCTGCTAAGGTTGGGGCAGAAAAATTAAGGATCTTTGCATGCAATAAAGGATCTTTGCGTGCAGCGGAGGCGAACGAGCGCATCAAGTCACGTCACACGTGAGACATGAGCGCCACCTGGCAGTCATCTTTCAAAACGAAGCGCGTGGCTCTGACTTACTACTGCATGCAATGCATGTGAATTAAATACCCAGCAATATCCTTTTCAGTCAAGTAAACATGCAAATGTAAGTAGATTGAAGTACCATTTGTGTGGTCATCAATATAAATATTCCCTAGTATGTATAGTAAGTACTATATACAATATATTTTTTTCAAAAAAGCCTGACAAGCAGTTATGTATTACAATCATGAGATAAGGTAAAAAATTTTATGCATACACTACTTTCAATTAATTGCGTCATGAAGCTTACCACTGGCGTAGACCATTTTTATGCGCGGTAAGAACTTCAGGCATGGCTGAGTAATATTTGATTTTCTGGTACAGTAGAACATTTCTTGTGTACAGAAATAATTATTGTTGCTCAATCCACCCGTAGAAGGCATACACATTCAGAAGGTTGCTGGTTCAGTACCTGATAGTGACAAGTTGACTTTCAGGCCAGTTTTATTTCTTTCTATCTATATCGAAATTACTACGATGCACTTCAAGCTGTACAATGAATGTCCCTGAATCTTGCTTAGCTTGAACATCTGCTGGTTTCTGCTAAGGTTGGGGCAGAAACATTAAGGATCTTTGCATGCAATAAAGGATCTTTGCGTGCAGCGGAGGCGAACGAGCGCATCAAGTCACGTCACACGTGAGACATGAGCGCCACCTGGCAGTCATCTTGCAAAACGAAGTGCGTGGCTCTGAGACGGGTGTGCGCGCCCGTCTTAGAGGTGATAATGTGAGGAACACAAGGCGACGGGTAGGTGGTACTACCATCGCGTCTTAGAAAAACATTGGAAACACTCACCTTTTCGTGCAAGCGTTGCATGGTTAGCGCAGCGTGATAAGCGCTACGGTCCTCAAAAAACTTAAGTATGCATTTTCTTGGAAAAAGATGCACATGCAAAATATTGCCATGTTCTATTTGTTTCCAAAGCCGACGTCAGGAACGGCCCCAGTAGGTCCATATCAATCTGCTGAAAAGTCGGCGAGGTGGTTCAATTGCGACGTCGGCTTTCGGAAACAAATGGAACGTGGTAATATATACGTGTTGTTATGATGCCCCAGACTTGCTAAATACTTGCGTATTATTTGACAATTCCACAAGTATGAACGCTAAACCTTGAGCAACAGTGGTGGGCGCTGCAGATAGGGTCGACCATTTCAAGTACCCGCTGCCGTTAAGAGTGGACAAACAGACAGACAGACAGACAGACAGTCGGTCAGTCAGTCAGTCAGTCAGACAGACAGACAGACAGACAGACAGACAGACAGACAGACAGACAGACAGACAGACAGGTAAATTTTTGCGTCGAAGGTCCACAGAAAATACTGTCATCATTAAAAGGAGAAGGCGGCGTGCTTTTAAATGCCAAGATGGCCAATGTAAGCGATGCCGGATGGTGTCGGAAGAGAACGTGGAAGAGCTCGTGGGGATGGCTGTTGGCGAAAATATCCTTTCGGTATCCTCGTAGGCGGCGCGCTCAGCGGAAATTCCCAAAGAATATGGCGGCATCTTGGTTGAGAAAAAGGGGAGTGAAGAATGCAACGGAATCAAAAAACGACGAAAGAAACACAAGAAAAAACGGGAAAAGGAAGAGGCGGGGTGGGGATAGGGGGGATGTTAATGCTAACAAACGAAAAAAAAGGGGGGGGTGAGTCAAAGAACTTTCTGGGTTGGCAATGACTTTAACGATGCACAATAAGAGTGGTGTTAGAAACGAGAAAAGAGGGGAAAAAAGCAGTGGTTGCGCGTTTCTTCTTCCTCATTTTCTTTTTCTTTCTTTTTTTTCTTTCCCCTTCCTTTTTTTCTCTTTTCTCCCCCGTCCTCCAAAAACTTTTAAACTTGAAATGAAGCGATGACTGCACTGCTGTGCTGTATGGTTTTTTCACTTTTCAGACGAAGATTGCCAACAGGTTCCCGCGCCACCACCAGAAGATGACGTCACTATTAACCCTCTTAAAACTAACACTCCAAGGATGACGAGGTGCCTTTGACAAAGATAGATCCTCCTATCGAAACGTCGGCCAGCCTGTCTGAGACACTTCTACTGTTCAACCTTTCTATCGGCCTTGTTTTTTACCCAGTTTCATACGAAACGTGGTTGGATAACGTTATAGTATCTAACTACGGAAGAGAGGACAAGGACATGAAAGAAATCTGAACGTGCGCTAACCTACAGCTGTAGTTTATTTTCAAAAATGAACCGAATATAAAGACAATGACGTGTCAAAGAAGAGATTTTGAAGCATTTTTGGTTGTCCTCTTTTAGCCCTCCGCGGCTGCTGGAAACCGTGGTGATGAGCCTAACCATGTTATTCGTGCTGTGGCAATACGAGTGATCATTTGTCCGTTACAACCATTCGCTTCGATCAGCACACTGAGAACGAAAATCACTTCAACTCTTGGAATGACCTGCCTTAGAGCTGTGTGAATGGAAATATCGGCCTTCCCGAAAGGGACCTCTCCTTAGGGGGTGCGCCTGCTTCTAATGGGGAAATACAAAAGGAGTTCGTAATTTGATGGCCGGGAGAGCTGAAGGCCGTGCCCTCCAAGATTTTCTCTATGCAGCTCGATGCCGCCTGGTGGCATTCCTCGACCCTACTTCCACTGCCACCGTCGCCCCACACCATGATGACATCGCCGTAGAGAGCATAATTACCGTCATCTACATTAGCGAAATGGGTGGATACATGGTGACATTGAAGAGAAGCGACAATATCCTGATGAGTGTCCCTCGCCCCTAGCTGGAAAAGATCACCTTGCCAACCCTGAGAGTAGCGCACCTGCCCCGAAGGAACGACGTCATGATCCCTTTACTCTTGAACGCAAGGCTCATGGCCAAAATTTTTAGATCAGGGATTCAACCTGGCTTATATCCTTGAACCACTCACGCTATTTTCCAACTAGCTGGGGAGTCACGCGCTTCCCACACGTGATTTATTTAGTCTGTTAAGGTGGAGACTGACTTTTCATTCAGATTGTGAACAGGAAGTCCCAAGTTCAGAAGCGAACCTTACGTAATGTAACCTGTAGTGACATAATCCTGTGTGATGTGCTAAGTTTCTGGCTCTCTTCTTCTTTCAATCTCCACCATCCCATTCCCGTGTGTAGGGTAGCAAACCAGTTATACTGGTCTGGTTCACCTCTCTGGCTTTCCTCCTCTACCATTCTTTCTCTTCACACTGCCTACACACAACGTGTAAATAGGAAGGCTTCTGGATACCTGCACGAGACTGAAACGTTTGCAACAGGCCTGTAATCAGGGAATCCGGGGGAGAGGGGGGTACTTGTTGAAGGCCACGAGAAATCCTTACTTTTATTATTTACGCTCGGCAAAATACCACACTTCATTCGAATTTCGGGGGGGGGGAAGGGGGAGAAAGCAAGTCGCTTAGCCTTCTTCCCATTTAGCTGAATGGGTATGAGCATGGTTTGCAAGCGCATAACCATAACAAATACCGCATCTTTTTTTTCAGTCTTCTTATAGTATTCCGTGCCCATTAAGCAGACTTTGACGGTTTTCTGACAACTCAAAACTGTACATTATATGGAGAGATTCTACACCAGGATTGAATGATTACGAAGATGACACTGGCTGCAAAAATAAATAAATATATACTATTTATTGAGTGTGCTTAGTTTTATGCTCAGTGAGGGCAATGTCAAACCTTTTGTGTAATGACAGCAAAGAAGCTAAAAAAATTCGCTGCCTACACCAAGAGGTCATGGCTCTCCTAAACTAACATAAGTATTCTTATATTTACAAATCATGAAGGTTTTTTTTGTGTGAATTTAAGGAGGAACATCCTGAAAGCAGCACCAGCATGCTCAACAGAGTTCAACATCAGGCCTATGCCTCATTCTCGATGCCTAATTCACACTTCTAGCAGGACGACGGATGGCACACATGGCCATGGCCCGACATGGAGTTGAGCCCAACTGCACATACTGCCTCGTGTTGCGCACGATTGCTTTTTCAGTGTGCAAAGAAAAAAAATGCACAGGTGCATACAAAACAAATGGCACGCGTGGCTATTCCTATAATTCAAAGCATTTACGTGAACATCACAGGGGTCCACTGGTTAGTTTCTTCAAAGTGCGGATTGGTGTGTGTTCGCCCATTTAATGATGATTGAAACCGAGAAATAGCAGTCAACTTCCAATTACGTTTATCAAAATTTCTGAACTTCGGATCATGGCTTGGTAACCAGGAGCAACGACCCACAATGAAGTCGCGAATCACGCCTGGGGTTGACCAAAATAATGCATAGAAAAAAAGAGCGCACAGAAACCACACGACAGAATATATCAGAAAGGCCAAAGGTGCAGTGTGCCGGCTGTGCTTAAGAACAGCTAGCCCAATCTGAAAAAAGGCAGACCGTTGCCTCCTTATCCTCAGAAAGGTAGGGCTCTGCAGCTTACTCACTACGTGAAAGACAAACTTTATGCTACAACACTGGCCGGTCTTGTGGCTCTTCTTATGCATAGCCTTAAAAAAAATTGCCCGCAGCTTCCCTCGGGGGAACACTGAGGAGGATGCGGAGCATATAATTGGTTAACGGGGTGTTAAAGTGCGACTTACTTGGGTCGATGGCTAAATAGGTTAACGTGGTTGTGAAATGGGGTGTTAAATTGCGACTTACTTGGGTCGATGGCTAAATTGGTTAACGTGGTTGTAGGAGGGGGTGTTAAATGAGTGAACACGTACACACGTATGCGAAAGGGCGGCGCTGGTCGAAGGGACGTCGATCATTCTGTTTGTGGATTCGTTGGCATTCATTTCACGGCGACTTCGGACGTCGACGCGCCGTACAAACCAACGGACGAGCGGCAACTGAGCGAGCGAGCGCCGACCTTGAGTATATATACAGCGCGACGGCGCATGCGCTGTCAGCTGTCGAATGTTCTCGAAGGAGAAGCGCGCGCGCGGCACAGATGGCGACGGCACGACGGCGCATGCGCTGTCAGCTGTCGGATGTTCTCGAAGGAGAAGCGCGCGCGGCACAGATGGTGGGCGACGGCGCGACGGCGCATGCGCGCGCGTCAGCTGTCGAATGTTCGAGAAGCGGTGCGGACGGCGCGGACGGCGCACTACAAGGCGCGAGTATAAGATGCTTCCGCATCTAAAACTTAAGATCCCAAGTGATTTGCGTCTTGGTGTTGCTGTGACGCATGCGAGCTAAAATAGATTGTAGTCATCACTTATCCAGAATTGTGGACCTTAATTGGTGCTACGAGAGTGGTATTACAGGGCTAATAAATAGCAGAAGGAAACAACTTTGGCTCATTATTTGTCACAAAGGCTCTACATCGTACGTTATCACTCACAAGCTATATAAAAATAAAATGGCAGCGTCCGCAGCCCCTTCAAACGCTACAAGTTTGGGTATTCTTTTGAAAATTTTGATGGGCGAGATGAGGGGGTGCCCCGCCGCGGTGGTCTAGTGACTAAGGTACTCGGCTACTGACCCGCAGGTCGCGGGTTCGAATCCCGGCTGCGGCGGCTGCATTTCCAATGGAGGCGGAAATGTTGTAGGCCCGTGTGCTCAGATTTGGGTGCACGTTAAAGAACCCCAGGTGGTCGAAATTTCCGGAGCCCTCCACTACGGCATCTCTCATAATCATATGGTGGTTTTGGGACGTTAAAGCCCACATATCATTCAATCAAATCGAGATGAGGTGGTTGATGAGAAGCTAAAATACGAAAAGCGTGATAACGTGAACCGTGCCCACTTCATACTGTGTTCCTTACCCCCTCCAAGACATTTCAACAAACGGTTTTGTTATCGATATATTACTTGAGCTGGAGAGATAAAGCATACACAGTGACCAAGCGACCCACAGTAAAGTGTACAGTTCACCCGCATTTGCTACAAAAATACAGACAGGATACCCAATATTCTTTTTAAGGTTATGCAAATCACTTCGAGCGAATACACAGTGTCCCTACTCCTCATAGCGGGTAACCAAAACAATGTATGCAACGAAGGAGTGGTTAGTCCAGTTGAACTGAATATAAGCATATAAGACCATAATGAAGTCTGCTGTAACGAAGTAATAACATAACAAAGCTATTGCAGAATTCGGCTCAACTCGAATACTTTAGTGTAAATCCACCGCTAATTGCTAACCTTTGAACTTGTCAAGCTGTATGCCTGAGATTGAAGACTGGAACCTAACCCTATCTAAATTTCGGTTCACAAAACGCACATGCCAACATAAACGAACCCGGCAAAACATTTTCAGAAACTTCGCGCGACACCCAGCAGAGCAGATATGAAAATCGCTAACACTTGACAGATGGTGATACAAAACATCGCACACTTTCAGGTGATGTGCAGTGGCCTCAATTATGGCAAGAAAGTGAGATTCAAGTTGTTGTACGTATGCGAAAGCTGCTTCTGATGGCACAGTTAGATTCCCAAAAAGTTTGCTGGGGACGTGGTATGCTTTGAGCATTGTGAAATACTGGTGGGTACCCTTAAGCGTCTCACTGTCGTCTCTCAGTAACTGTGGGCAACTGCAACCGTCACATGCATTCCGAAGGAAGTGTTTGATGAGAAAAACAGCTACATAATATGCAGCGGAGTCATCGATAATATGGGAGTGAATGTTGGTCGCAAGTTCAGAGAGATCGTCTAGAGCGGGAAAGTCGTCAGGCTGTGGCTGTGCACACTCCTCATTATCCACAAGAGACACACTGGTGAGGGAGAATGACGAGAGCTGCTCCTGGAGGAGGTCACATTCATCATCCTCGACATTTCCGTATTCTGACAGCTTGAAGAGTTTTCTTATGCAGATGTGCTTCAGGCCACAAATAAATTGTGCTACATTGGGGTTGGTGTTGCAACCCTGTTTTTGCCTAATGTGGCCAAATATGTTCCCCAGAGGATCCTGCTGAAGCCTGCGTGTTAACAGGTAGTCAATTTGTAATTTTTGAAGAGTTCGTCCCATAGTTCACAAATTGCCTGAATTGTAATTTGCCAACCTACGATGGTTTGTGGTTGACGTCTGCCAACAAACTGCCATGATGCAATCTAGGGAAGCTGGCCTCGGAGGAAGTCAATCAGCTCTCATATATTTTTCATGATTGCATGCCGCAGCTTTTGCGAAGTTCTTTTTTTACTCGAGCTGTTCAAGGCATCGAAAATCCTGTCCATACGATCACAAAATTGAGCTGTAGTGATGGCCGAGGCAGGCAGCACCTTCGCATACACCATTGCCGTGATAGCAATCGAAACTGATGCACTGAGGACCTGAGTTGCTCTGCTGACCTTCATATTAGAAAAAGGTTTCTGATGAACGTGCCGTTCAGTCAACTTTGGAGCCAATCGCAACCGCAACTCATGTGAGGATTGGTAAAGGCTTACAATGTGCAACCATTTAACGATGTCATCCCCAATGTATAACTTGTTTGCTTGGACATTATTTCGCGTTGTTTTAATTACATGCGGAACATCCAGAATGTAATACACCCGCTCACCATTAACTTCAAAAAAAGACTTTGCTACAGTCACTCTTAGTTGGTTAGCGAGACTTACATTTGAACTGCCCTGGTCACAAATGACTGCTTTCACTGCAAAATATTGCTCCTAAGCTCCAAAATGAGTGACACCAGCAAGTTATGCATAAGAGATGATGGTGTTGATGTGTGCCCTATAGTAAAAGCAACCGGTTGAACCCACTTTCTCGAAACACCAACAAGAAGAAAGACCAGTGCTCGATCAGCGATGGTTGAAGTGCGATGAGTGCCATCATCTGTAAAACCCTGGACAACGTCTCTTGCAGCATCACAGCACAAATTCTTTTTGAGTGCTATTTCGTCAAAAACTAGCGCACACTCGGTCCCGTTCATTCCAAGCTTGAGTATTTGTTGCAATGGAAGAAAGGATTCCTGGAATTATGCCTGGAGTCATCTTTACATTAGCTAGCCACCTCCTTAATGAACGCCGGGAGGGCAAAGAAAAATATAGAGCCAGAAATCGGTATGCTCGCGGACCTCGGAAGTTTAAGTGAAGAGCGAATTTCTTGAACCACACGGGAAACCGCTTGCCCTTCCGTTTGGGTCTCAAGCGAACATGTGCAGAAAGAAGTTTAAAAACCTCCTCAGTGACGTGCGGTCGGATAACTCCAAGGGCCTTTGAAGTCGATGACGGTGCTTGGTGAGGCTGTCTCCACAGTCTTTTGATGTTAATGTAAATAAAAAAGAGCAGGGGAGCCAGGACAGATCCTTGAGGGACTCCAGAAGAGACGTTCGTTCGGGGTGAGACATTATCGTTAGCTAAAACAAACTGAGCGCGGTTAGAAAGCAAACATTCTATCCAAAATAAAAGTTTCGGATCCAGATTACGATTTTGTAGTTTGTGAAGTAACAACTTGTAACATACTTTATCGAAAGCTTTGGAAAAGTCTAAAAAAATGCAATCAGCGATGGATGAATGATCAAGAATGATGTTTAATTCATGGGTGAAAGATGCAAGTTGAGTCTCGCATGAATTGTTTTTTCTGAAATCGTGTTGACACTTGGAAAAAAACAAGTTAGATTCGAGAAAACCTGCCAGTTTGGAATATAATATGTGTTCTAGTATTTTACAAGGTATGCTGGTTATCAAGATAGGCCGGTAGTTAGACGGTGAATGTTTGTTACCAGTTTTAAACAGTGCAGTTATATTTCCAATCTTAAAGTCGACGGGGAGACAGCCTTCATGAAGCGATTGTTCATATATCTTCGTTAGTATGATAGAACAATAAGAGCTGGTGTTTTTGAAAAATTTAGGAATGATCGCATCACACCCAGGAGACGAGGAAGGTTTTAAGGACTTGATTACACTTTCAACACCAACATAGTCAATAATAATAGGAGGCATGGGTGGGTAGTCACAATGGGGGGTGGTCGGAACAGGCGCATCTGTAGTTGCTGAGAAATTTCTGGAAAAGGCATCATTAAGGGCTTCTGCACACAAATAGGGGGAAATAGTGTTTCCAGCACTGTCAATCAAGGTTAACATTTCGCTATCTTTGGAGTTAATAACGCGCCAAAATTTGTTAGGATCAGTTAGTAACATATTCGGAAGCGTGGTGTTAAAATAGCAATATTTCGCATTTTTTAGTGTGGTGGTGTACTCTTGGGAGGCTTTTTTGTAATCGTCCTATCGAAAGATGCAGGAGGATTTTCTCGCGGCCTTGTAAATACGATGTTTTTCGTTTAGGAGACACTTTATCAGTATCTTGAACCATAGTGCATTTTGGTTGGATGTGATAGTGCGAACAGGAATGTGTTTATTTGTTAGTTGTTTCACCTTATCTACAAAAACGTCCCAGTTAGTTTGAACACTGTGACTATCAAACGTGGGGAGGAAACTATCAAGAAATGTGCAAAGTTCGTTATAAATGGAGACAAAATCGGCTTTACCGTAATCATGAATTGTTTTAACCGTTTTTACACGCTTGGGACAGGATGCGTTGATGTTGAACGATAGCAGAGTATGATCGCTTAAACCTGGCAGATGGGTAATGTTCGAAACAAAATCGGAGTGGGACGAAAGCACAAAGTCTAGTGTATTAGCTACCGACGCAGTAGTTCTGGTAGGTTGTTTTACTAATAGTGACAAGGAAAAAACAGAGCACTAATTTAAGAAATCATTTGCGAATGTGAAAAAGGGGCAGATGGTAGGTGGTTCAGTTGCCCAGGAAATGTTTGGAATATTATAATCACCTATAAGAAGCAAAGGAACCGACGGGTGGCGAGACTTAACAATGTTGATAGCGTCGTGCAGTTCGTTGATAAAGGACGGGGATGATGCAGGAGGACGATAGCATACACCGACAACAACTTTTCGATGGGGGAATAGGATAATGACCCATACTATCTCCAGGTCTGAAGGAACATGAACACACTGTGATGGTAGGGTTTTTGTAATAGCCAGCAATACGCCGCCCCCTTGGCGGGCTTTTCGATCACATCGGTAAAAAGAAAAAGAATAAGCACAGTCGAGTAATTCGTGGTCAAGAATATCTGGATGCAGCCAGGTCTCTGTTAGTGCTATGATATCAGCATTAGTTGTAGTAACGGCAAAATGAAGATTATCGCGTTTTTTAAGAATGCTACGAATGTTGGTGTAAAGAAATGATACGCGATTTAGTTTCCTTCCACTGCCCCTCAGTTTTTCCTAGCTGTCATTGCTCGGCACGGCGTGGTTTTGGGGGTTATGGGGCAGGCGTTGTAGGTGCTCTATTACGCGATTAGTTGAGGGGTCGAAGAAGTGTTGTTTTTTGTTCATAATCAGCTTGTGCCGGAGTTGGAAGGGTGCTTCGTTTGACTGACTTTTCGCGAAGGCCGCAAATTTATTTCGAGCATGGCGTGTCGCCGGCGAAAAATCTTCGTTCACAGAAATGTCCTTTTCTTTAAGTTTTTGCGTGCGCAGAGTATTTTGTCTTTTGTTTTAAAATTGGCAAATTTTACGATAATGGGGCGATGTCTACCTGGACGAAATGCTCCCAAACGGTGAGCCCCCTCAATGTCGTTTGCCGATAGCGGATCAATTACGCATACATGGTATATTTAGGGGGCATGCAACCGAGATTTATGGGAACCAATTCGCTGTCATCGCCCAAGCTAATCGATTCCTGCTGCTTATATTCCTGAAGCTTCCGCAATGCTGGGCAACAGTTCGGCTTCAGTCACTGTCAGATTCTACCTTTATCAAATGCTGGCTGGCACAACTTGTAGAAGATCTGTGCAACAACCACTGATATTATATGTATAATTGTGAACATTAGAAAAGTCTGCCTCTCTAAGGACACCTGGGTTGAAAAACTAGGAGAAATAAAGCTATTAAAAGCGCTCTCAAAACCTGCCACTGCAAAGGGAAATGCATGTATTCACTTCTGGAGGCAACGTTTTTCCCCCTCTGTTGAAGTTGCTGTACAGTAGCATGAAGACAGACATCTCGGCATGGTAATCTACACTCTGAGTCACCACAGGCTCACACAGTGAAGGACAGGATATACTTCCATAAGCCCAAGACATGACTGAATCACAAAGTGTGTATTAAGTGTGCTGCGAGCGAATAAAATATATACTTTAGCACGAAGAATCATAAACCTACAGAGCTCCACCACTACCGCTTCTGTGACTGCTAATGCTTGCATGACTTACTACTGCATGCAATGCATGTGAATAAAATACCCAGCAATATCCTTTTCAGTCAAGTAAACATGCAAATGTAAGTACATTGAAGTACCATTTGTGTGGTCATCAACATAAATATTCCCTAGTATGTATAGTAAGTACTATATATAATATATTTTTTCAAAAAAGCCTGACAAGCAGTTATGTATTAAAATCATGAGATAAGGTAAAAAAATTTATGCATACACTACTTTCAATTAATTGCGTCATGAAGCTTACCACTGGCATAGACCATTTTTATGCGTGGTAAGAACTTCAGGCATGGCTGAGTAATATTTGATTTTCTGGTACAGTAGAACATTTCTTGTGTACAGAAATAATTATTGTTGCTCAATCCACCCGTAGAAGGCATACACATTCAGAAGGTTGCTGGTTCAGTACCTGATAGTGACAAGTTGACGTTCAGGCCAGTTTTATTTCTTTCTATCTATATCGAAATTACTACGATGCACTTCAAGCTGTACAATGAATGTCCCCTGAATCTTGCTTAGCTTGAACATCTGCTGGTTTCTGCTAAGGTTGGGGCAGAAAAATTAAGGATCTTTGCATGCAATAAAGGATCTTTGCGTGCAGCGGAGGCGAACGAGCGCATCAAGTCACGTCACACGTGAGACATGAGCGCCACCTGGCAGTCATCTTTCAAAACGAAGCGCGTGGCTCTGACTTACTACTGCATGCAATGCATGTGAATTAAATACCCAGCAATATCCTTTTCAGTCAAGTAAACATGCAAATGTAAGTAGATTGAAGTACCATTTGTGTGGTCATCAATATAAATATTCCCTAGTATGTATAGTAAGTACTATATACAATATATTTTTTTCAAAAAAGCCTGACAAGCAGTTATGTATTACAATCATGAGATAAGGTAAAAAATTTTATGCATACACTACTTTCAATTAATTGCGTCATGAAGCTTACCACTGGCGTAGACCATTTTTATGCGCGGTAAGAACTTCAGGCATGGCTGAGTAATATTTGATTTTCTGGTACAGTAGAACATTTCTTGTGTACAGAAATAATTATTGTTGCTCAATCCACCCGTAGAAGGCATACACATTCAGAAGGTTGCTGGTTCAGTACCTGATAGTGACAAGTTGACTTTCAGGCCAGTTTTATTTCTTTCTATCTATATCGAAATTACTACGATGCACTTCAAGCTGTACAATGAATGTCCCTGAATCTTGCTTAGCTTGAACATCTGCTGGTTTCTGCTAAGGTTGGGGCAGAAAAATTAAGGATCTTTGCATGCAATAAAGGATCTTTGCGTGCAGCGGAGGCGAACGAGCGCATCAAGTCACGTCACACGTGAGACATGAGCGCCACCTGGCAGTCATCTTGCAAAACGAAGTGCGTGGCTCTGAGACGGGTGTGCGCGCCCGTCTTAGAGGTGATAATGTGAGGAACACAAGGCGACGGGTAGGTGGTACTACCATCGCGTCTTAGAAAAACATTGGAAACACTCACCTTTTCGTGCAAGCGTTGCATGGTTAGCGCAGCGTGATAAGCGCTACGGTCCTCAAAAAACTTAAGTATGCATTTTCTTGGAAAAAGATGCACATGCAAAATATTGCCATGTTCTATTTGTTTCCAAAGCCGACGTCAGGAACGGCCCCAGTAGGTCCATATCAATCTGCTGAAAAGTCGGCGAGGTGGTTCAATTGCGACGTCGGCTTTCGGAAACAAATGGAACGTGGTAATATATACGTGTTGTTATGATGCCCCAGACTTGCTAAATACTTGCGTATTATTTGACAATTCCACAAGTATGAACGCTAAACCTTGAGCAACAGTGGTGGGCGCTGCAGATAGGGTCGACCATTTCAAGTACCCGCTGCCGTTAAGAGTGGACAAACAGACAGACAGACAGACAGACAGTCGGTCAGTCAGTCAGTCAGTCAGACAGACAGACAGACAGACAGACAGACAGACAGACAGACAGACAGGTAAATTTTTGCGTCGAAGGTCCACAGAAAATACTGTCATCATTAAAAGGAGAAGGCGGCGTGCTTTTAAATGCCAAGATGGCCAATGTAAGCGATGCCGGATGGTGTCGGAAGAGAACGTGGAAGAGCTCGTGGGGATGGCTGTTGGCGAAAATATCCTTTCGGTATCCTCGTAGGCGGCGCGCTCAGCGGAAATTCCCAAAGAATATGGCGGCATCTTGGTTGAGAAAAAGGGGAGTGAAGAATGCAACGGAATCAAAAAACGACGAAAGAAACACAAGAAAAAACGGGAAAAGGAAGAGGCGGGGTGGGGATAGGGGGGATGTTAATGCTAACAAACGAAAAAAAAGGGGGGGGGTGAGTCAAAGAACTTTCTGGGTTGGCAATGACTTTAACGATGCACAATAAGAGTGGTGTTAGAAACGAGAAAAGAGGGGAAAAAAGCAGTGGTTGCGCGTTTCTTCTTCCTCATTTTCTTTTTTCTTTCTTTTTTTTCTTTCCCCTTCCTTTTTTTTCTCTTTTCTCCCCCGTCCTCCAAAAACTTTTTAAACTTGAAATGAAGCGATGACTGCACTGCTGTGCTGTATGGTTTTTTCACTTTTCAGACGAAGATTGCCAACAGGTTCCCGCGCCACCACCAGAAGATGACGTCACTATTAACCCTCTTAAAACTAACACTCCAAGGATGACGAGGTGCCTTTGACAAAGATAGATCCTCCTATCGAAACGTCGGCCAGCCTGTCTGAGACACTTCTACTGTTCAACCTTTCTATCGGCCTTGTTTTTACCCAGTTTCATACGAAACGTGGTTGGATAACGTTATAGTATCTAACTACGGAAGAGAGGACAAGGACATGAAAGAAATCTGAACGTGCGCTAACCTACAGCTGTAGTTTATTTTCAAAAATGAACCGAATATAAAGACAATGACGTGTCAAAGAAGAGATTTTGAAGCATTTTTGGTTGTCCTCTTTTAGCCCTCCGCGGCTGCTGGAAACCGTGGTGATGAGCCTAACCATGTTATTCGTGCTGTGGCAATACGAGTGATCATTTGTCCGTTACAACCATTCGCTTCGATCAGCACACTGAGAACGAAAATCACTTCAACTCTTGGAATGACCTGCCTTAGAGCTGTGTGAATGGAAATATCGGCCTTCCCGAAAGGGACCTCTCCTTAGGGGGTGCGCCTGCTTCTAATGGGGAAATACAAAAGGAGTTCGTAATTTGATGGCCGGGAGAGCTGAAGGCCGTGCCCTCCAAGATTTTCTCTATGCAGCTCGATGCCGCCTGGTGGCATTCCTCGACCCTACTTCCACTGCCACCGTCGCCCCACACCATGATGACATCGCCGTAGAGAGCATAATTACCGTCATCTACATTAGCGAAATGGGTGGATACATGGTGACATTGAAGAGAAGCGACAATATCCTGATGAGTGTCCCTCGCCCCTAGCTGGAAAAGATCACCTTGCCAACCCTGAGAGTAGCGCACCTGCCCCGAAGGAACGACGTCATGATCCCTTTACTCTTGAACGCAAGGCTCATGGCCAAAATTTTTAGATCAGGGATTCAACCTGGCTTATATCCTTGAACCACTCACGCTATTTTCCAACTAGCTGGGGAGTCACGCGCTTCCCACACGTGATTTATTTAGTCTGTTAAGGTGGAGACTGACTTTTCATTCAGATTGTGAACAGGAAGTCCCAAGTTCAGAAGCGAACCTTACGTAATGTAACCTGTAGTGACATAATCCTGTGTGATGTGCTAAGTTTCTGGCTCTCTTCTTCTTTCAATCTCCACCATCCCATTCCCGTGTGTAGGGTAGCAAAGCAGTTATACTGGTCTGGTTCACCTCTCTGGCTTTCCTCCTCTACCATTCTTTCTCTTCACACTGCCTACACACAACGTGTAAATAGGAAGGCTTCTGGATACCTGCACGAGACTGAAACGTTTGCAACAGGCCTGTAATCAGGAATCCGGGGGAGAGGGGGGGTACTTGTTGAAGGCCACGAGAAATCCTTACTTTTATTATTTACGCTCGGCAAAATACCACACTTCATTCGAATTTCGGGGGGGGGGGAAGGGGGAGAAAGCAAGTCGCTTAGCCTTCTTCCCATTTAGCTGAATGGGTATGAGCATGGTTTGCAAGCGCATAACCATAACAAATACCGCATCTTTTTTTTCAGTCTTCTTATAGTATTCCGTGCCCATTAAGCAGACTTTGACGGTTTTCTTGACAACTCAAAACTGTACATTATATGGAGAGATTCTACACCAGGATTGAATGATTACGAAGATGACACTGGCTGCAAAAATAAATAAATATATACTATTTATTGAGTGTGCTTAGTTTTATGCTCAGTGAGGGCAATGTCAAACCTTTTGTGTAATGACAGCAAAGAAGCTAAAAAAATTCGCTGCCTACACCAAGAGGTCATGGCTCTCCTAAACTAACATAAGTATTCTTATATTTACAAATCATGAAGGTTTTTTTGTGTGAATTTAAGGAGGAACATCCTGAAAGCAGCACCAGCATGCTCAACAGAGTTCAACATCAGGCCTATGCCTCATTCTCGATGCCTAATTCACACTTCTAGCAGGACGACGGATGGCACACATGGCCATGGCCCGACATGGAGTTGAGCCCAACTGCACATACTGCCTCGTGTTGCGCACGATTGCTTTTTCAGTGTGCAAAGAAAAAAAATGCACAGGTGCATACAAAACAAATGGCACGCGTGGCTATTCCTATAATTCAAAGCATTTACGTGAACATCACAGGGGTCCACTGGTTAGTTTCTTCAAAGTGCGGATTGGTGTGTGTTCGCCCATTTAATGATGATTGAAACCGAGAAATAGCAGTCAACTTCCAATTACGTTTATCAAAATTTCTGAACTTCGGATCATGGCTTGGTAACCAGGAGCAACGACCCACTGAAACCGCAATAAATGGGGGCCTGAAAACTTTGAACCGGTAACCAGAACAATGATAACCTGATTTCAGAAATGCCAAATTGTGGCGCTAACAACTCTATCGTTACAAACTCCAAAACGCTAATTCTTTTGTTGCACTAACCCTATCTGAAAATATATTCTACAGGGTTGAAATTACTACTGTGCTTTCGAATGCTAAATCAATGCGAATAGCGGCACATTAAGATGCAATTGATATATCGATACATTCAGACGACTTATTCAGGTCTCTTCATGTCCACACAGCCGGTTTCTCGTTAACGACAGCCAATGACCTCTCAAAAAGCTCGCGCTCATCATCTGACTTCAGGTAGCCGTGGGAGTATAGCCGTCTTCATGACAATGTAATTCTTGGGGTTATTTTTCGATCGCATTCTGCCGGTACGGAGGCTTAGATATAGTCGCATTCCGCACCTCCGGTCGCAAGCGAGAGAGATCACGCACGCTGCAGCTGCACGCTAGCAGCGAACCGAGCAGAAAAGTCCCCAGCACACGCCGCGAGCAAACCAAATGAACTGCGCTCGAAAGCGAGAGTAAAATAGAAGAAAAAGAAAATAAGGAACTGTAGCCCGCCAAGCCGCATCACCCTCCGGCGAACCTGACGTTGGTGGCTATGTCATCAAGGCAAGGCCCCAACCCTGCAAGGATTTTTTGAGAAAACAGTCTCACCCCATCCAAAGCTTGGCAGTGCTGCCGTCAAACGAGGTGAGGAGAGGTCAGCTGTACCATAGTAATAGTTGTACATAAGATATGCATTTTTTCGCAGCGGTTAATTAGGATAAAGGTAGTAGGTTAGAGGTTATGATTAAACAGCAGGAAGCTAAATGCGCACTAATATACAAGTTTCTAAAAAATACTGTAGCATAAACTTTGCGGGATGACAGAGCTAATGAGATGGCCGCAGGAGGTTGAGTAAACGAGCTCGTTTTACTGACAGTTGCTTTCAAATCATAATGACGTGAAACTTCTTTGACACTGCGAGGGATATCCGGGGACCAAGTTGCGCAGGCTCAGCCTACCGTGCAAAAGAACTCATCAAAGTTCTCGAACGCCTCCGACTTTCAGACGCATGGGTCCGCCTCCACGACGACGACTTCGGCCCCACCCGCGTGTCGAGGGTCACCGCTAGCCGGCTAGACCGCGCGTACTTACCGGAGCTCCTACTTCCATCCCTAACAGCGTGCGAGGTGGTCCCGTTGCCACCCCCTCTGGCCGCTCTGTCTGATCACGCGCCACTGCTAATAACCCTCCGTGCAAAGCCTGGCCCCAAACCAGCCGACGCATCGTGGCGCCTGGATTCTGCACTACTAAAGGATCCGGTGTCTGCACCACAGATCGAGACTCTCATAGAGGCCTCGATTAGAGCTTTCCCCCGCGTAACATCGACTACCTGGGACGACCTCAAGGAGGCCTGGAAAGTCCTCCTCCAAGACGAAGGCCGTAAAAGGAAAAAGCGCTTGACGTCCCAGATGAACTAGTTACTGCGCAGAATGCGTATCATTCAGAGTGCTGCCACCCTCACCTCCTGTACACGAGATTACCTAGCCTCGCTCAAAGTGCAGTACGAACGGCTTCTTCGGGCAGCTAGTGGCAAAAAGCGCGCGACTTGGGCCACCTCGAACGAGCGGCCAGAGGTAGTTTCGCGCGAAGTAAGGGGAAACGGCTCTGTGCGTATTGCAGAGGTAAAGCGCCCAGATGGTACCCTCGCGACAGACCCGGTCGAGATCGAGGCGACCTTCTTGCACCACTTCGAGACAGCCTTTCACGAGCCGGACGCCACAATGATCGCCTCGGAACCAGCGTCCCTGTCGGAGCTGTGTAAATTCCTTAAACGTCTGGAAGAGGATGAATGCCTGACTATGTGCGGCGCAGCGACGTTACCAGAATTGAGGGCCGGTATCCAGTCAATGCCACCAAACTCGGCTCCCGGTGCGGACGGCCTCACAGCGGGCTTCTACGCCACCTTTTTCGAGAGCCTATGCGAACCGCTCCTAGCCATAGTCAACACGGTCCTCGAGGGACACGCGAAACCTGCCTCCTTCGGCATGGGGCGCGTAGTCCTTATTCTTAAAGAAGGTGCACCGCCGAACGAACCTGCCTCTTGGCGCCTGATCACGTTGTTAAATGTAGACTACAAGATCGTGGCGTCAATCTTGAACAGCCGACTAAAGATCTTTCTGCCGGATATTATTGTTCACACCAGGCTTGCGCAGTCCCGGGCAGATCAGTGTTTACCAACCTGACCACGACGAGGGACGTGTTCCAGTACGCTTCGGAGAAAAGAGTCACTGGAGACTTTTTTTCACTTGATCAGGCCAAGGCTTTCGATAGGGTCAGGCACGCCTACCTGTTCGAAACCCTGCGAGAGTTTGGCCTACCGGCAAACTTTGTACAAGTGATAAGGCTCCTGTATTCAGACCTCAGGTGCCACGTAGTAGTAAATCGCTCCACGACGGACACCTTTCAGTACACGAGAGGGATCAGGCAGGGGTGCCCGCTTGGCCCAACCCTCTTTGTACTCGCGATAGAGTCGCTACTTACATCCCTGGCAAGCGACGCGCACATCCGGGGCCTTCCTCTCACAGGAACTGCGGATCTGAAAGTCCTCGCATGCGCTGACGATATCTCCCTTTTTGTGCGAGATCCAAGCAGTCTCGAGCGCTTTCACCAGGTATTCGCATCATACGCCCTAGCATCAGGTGCACAGCTAAATGAGAGGAAGTGTAAAGCCCTCCTATTCGGCCATTTCCCGGCGCACGTGATCGGCAACTTCGAGGTAGTCACCGCTGTTAAGGTCCTCGGTATATACTTTTCCCGCGAGGGAGTTTCGGCCTCTACGTGGTCCCGAGTCGTGGACAGGGCTGAACAAGTGTCAGAGAGCGCTAGCCTAC
This sequence comes from Rhipicephalus annulatus, assembly GCA_013436015.1. Taxonomy (NCBI): domain Eukaryota; kingdom Metazoa; phylum Arthropoda; class Arachnida; order Ixodida; family Ixodidae; genus Rhipicephalus; species Rhipicephalus annulatus. The sequence continues at coordinate 3,865 of WOVY01010274.1, read as the reverse complement.
AAGGCCTGACGCTATGCGAGAAAGCAGTAGCCGTCAAAACAAGGATTTGCGCCCTAGCCTCGCATGCGAGCCGAGTAGCGGTGATGCTTACAAGAACAGCAAGCCAGTTGACCAAACTCATTAACGCATACCTCTGGGATGGGAAACCGCCACCATTGAAGCAAAACTTGCTACAACTGGCAGTGTCAGAAGGGGGCCTCGGCCTACCACATGTGTTGACCACGAGCAGAGTCCTGGCCCTGAAAACCGCCCGCATGCTCGCGCGCGCGAGCGATTACGTAGAGCGCAACCTACTCCTCTACTGGAGTGGAGTGAAGCACGACTGGCTGGATGCAGGCCACCACATTGGGCCCTTTGCTGAGGCACCCGCGCCCTTCTATAAAACGGCGTCGGCTACCTGGCGCATGTTGAGGCAAGAAGTGCCCGAAGGCGATGTGGATGAGGACCAGCCAGCGCGCATCGTTGAAGCCATCACGCGGAAGTAGCTGAGCGACACTGAACAAAAACGAGCCGAGCGCACGAAGCGCGAATTACTCTCGCTCCGTTTCGGCACCCCCCGTGATGCACAGGATTTTCTCCTGAAAAAGGCCTGGGCCTTCCTCCCCACCAGACAACGCCTGCATAAATTTGGAATAGTCCCGGATGCACGTTGTCAGAACTGCCACGCAGTTGAATCGCAGGATCACGCGTTGTTCCAATGCGGGGCCGGTGAAACCCGTGTGGCGGATGGTAGCCCGCTCCTTTGGTATCCGCCCACCTCCTTACCACAAGCGCAACAAAGGTGCCTTCGGCCAACTTGTGCTGATCTTCACGATGCTAGCTATTTGGCAAAGGAGATCGCTAGCGGAGGCGCGTAGAAAGCCTGTCCGGAGCGCGTTTCCGGTAGTCTCGCGTATCCGGCGGTTGCTATGGGCCCACCTATCCGGCGAACTCGAGGCCAGCGGCGAGGAAAACTTCCTTCGTCGCTGGCATACCTAATTCTTTTTTCTGAGGAATGGCAAGCTAGCTGCCCCAATCACTACCTGGTGACCCCCCCCCCTCCCGCTGTCTAGCACATGCAGAAGGGGACTTGTATATATATATATATATATATATATATATATATATATATATATATATATATATATATATATATATATATATATATATATCTGTATATCTGTATCACCTTTTTCATTTCATCACCCCATTGTCGTTGTTATTTGTAATCGATTCGGGCAAAGTGTGCTGGTCGACGCTTGAGGTCGATTTTGTATGGCGCCTTCTCCATTCATTGGCACCTTCAGTCAGTTTTTTTGCGCGCAGATTGTTGCTGATGCCTTCTTTGGGGAGAGACAAGAGCCCCCTACTCCCTTGTACCCCCCCCAGCCCCCCCCCAGCCTCAAGGCCTCTTTTATACCTCCGAACATGCACTTACTGTGTACGAAAGCAGCATTGTTTCAGGCGACAAAAAAGAAATAATACCTACAGTTGTACAGCGCTAAGTCGCTACTTTTCCCACCGCGTGTTGAGAAGACCTACCGCCGCGCATGATTAAGACTGCTGGAGCACCACGCGCTGTACAGTAAATAGAGGGATACATTCCCCCAGATACATTGTACCTCGGTAGTGGTGCTTTCCTGATTGTACATGCACCCTTTGTAGTCGTGAAGCTCGATGTTTTTGTCATGTACTTTATCCTTGGTTGGAAGTCAAAAAACTTCTCTTTGTTGCTTTGCGTGTTTTGCGTGCCATAATGTAATTGCCAGTGTGGTTTCTTGGCTCACGGGACGGCCTTAGGCTCTCCCATAGTAGAGTACCAAGTACTCTAAAACGGTAACAACTTTTTCTTAACATTCAGGATTTATCCCGAGATTATTGTACACAGGGCCTCATGAAATAGTAGGCCCGGGGGACGGCTTTCTGCTTTTCCATAGTAGAATACCAAGTACTCTGAATCGTTAACTACTTTTTCTAAACACTGTTATGCCAGCGAGTCCTCGTCAAACGGCCGTGCCTCTGAAAAAGGCAATCTGGGTCAAGGCCTGCCCGCAGTCTGCCTGGCGCGAACGGCGTAAACACGCGCGGCGCGTCTCTGGCCCACGTGCATTGAGTCATCTGCGCACGTGACAGCGAGCCGGCGGTCTCGTGTCTGGTGGTCTGACGCATGGCGCGGCGACCCCCCATTGGAGGAATCTGCCCTGACGATCAGCGGCGCTTCTGATTGGACATTTTGGTTGGACCCGGTGTAAATAAAAGAAGCCCTGCGGCGCGTCGCGATCGGCGGTCCTATGTGAGTGAGAGGAGGCCCCGTGTCGGAGAGCCGACATGTGTGTGAGTCGGCGGTCTTAGGCGAAGGGCTGACCTATGTGTTAGAAAGGAGAGCTCGGCTCTTCGAGTCTCTGTCGGCCCCAGTGCCGAAATTGTAACGCCTCTGTATATATGCTGTACATAAACCTTGTTTAACTCACCGTCGTCTCGTCCGCTCGTCTTATCAGCTCTGCGCAGAAGCAGTCGCGAGCTGAGAAACATACGCTACCAAACGGCTGGTGACCTTCCCGGCGGAGTTGGAAGCAGTGGCGCCATCGGGACCGTGTTGGCGTCGCCGTCTTTCGCAGCAGTGGAGGTCAGCGGTGGGATTTCGGAAGTGGCTTCGAAACAGTGGTGGCTTCGGCGGGATCGGCCCGTCGTTCGCAACAGTGGTGGCTTGTCGGCGGGATCGGTCCGCTACGCAACAGTGGTTGGCAGCTGCGGGATCGGCCGGCGTCAGCGACATCGATGCGGTGAGTGCCTGATGTTTTCCCCTCAGTTCACCAGACTACTCTAGCTCAGGTTGTAGTAGTTTAGAGAAGGGCTGTGTGAAGCATTGTAGTGAGCTTTGATCGTTTCAAGCAAAGTCGAAGTGCTTTGAAACCAAAGTTAATGCGGAGGGGGTAAACACGGGAGTGTGAAAAATTGCTTGCGCGTCTTGCTAGTAGGCTTATAGTGGGTACGGCAAGTAAATTGTTAACAGGGGCGAACAGCAAGAGGCTAGTGTGAACGATGGAGAACCTTAAAGTGAAGGAACTCATCGAAATTTGTGAGGAACTCGGCATTACTTTAGGCCGTGCGAAACGAAAGCAAGCGATCCTTGAGATCATGAAGGATGAGGGAGTGTCGGCGGAGGAAGTCGATGAGGCCTGGGCGGATATTAAAACACGCCGCGAGGAGGCTGAAAGGCGAGAAGCTCGCGAAGAGGCCGAGAGACAGGAACGCCTCGAGATGAAACGAATAGAATTAGCAATACTACAGTGTTCACAGGCGCCTAGTGTAGCTTCTCCAACAGTTCAGGTCAGCGGTTTTAGAATTAGGGACCAATTGCCACCGTTCGTAGTAGGCGAGGACATGGCGAAGTACCTCGTCAAGTTTGAACACGTCTGTGAGCGAAACGCTTTGGAGCGGTCTTTTTGGGCGCGGAACCTGCTAGCTCTTCTTCCCGGCGAAGTGTCCGACGCGATAACTTGCTTATCGAGGGAAGCGTTTGAGAGCTATGACGAGGTTAAGGAAGTGCTCTTGAGACGTTATAAGTTGTCACCCGAGGCTTTCAGGCAAAGGTTTCGGTATGCTAAAAAGGGGAATGAGTCACACGTTGACTTCGCGTTTCGTCTTAAAGCCGATTTGATTGAATGGCTCAAGGGCGAAGGTGTTTATGACGACCGCGATAAAGTGGTGGAATGCGTTGCATTGGAGCAATTCTACCGCTGCATCGAGGAGGATGTCAGACTTTGGCTGCAGGACAGACTTGGGGAAGTACAGTTAAATAAGGCAGCTGAGTTAGCTGAGGGGTATTATGCTCGCCGAAAGTTGCATAGCAGGGCAGTGCGCGTTGAAAAGAATGAAAGGAACT